>JAVUPR010000433.1:726360-1452721 GCA_036785695.1 Gentiana straminea
AAAGAACGAAGATACTCCATGGATGCTAAGATCAAGGACCGAGAATTCAAAGTTGGTGAAATGGCTTTATTTCTCTATAATACTAGACTTCACCTGTTTCCGGGTAAACTTAAGTCTAGATGGTCTGGTCCCTTTGAGATTCTCGAGGTTAATCCAAGTGGAGTAATTACTTTGAACGGGTATGGTAATCAAGCTTTTAAAGTGAATGGCCAAAGACTCAAGAAGTACTTTGGGCAACCTAAGGAAAAGCCTGATGTACTATACTTTCAAAAGAGAAATGACACGGTTGAGTCGTTTATTTGTGAAGAGATTCCATCCGACTTCTTTGGAGTGGATGATGACATTATTACCCCTATCCTTGCAGATCCCTCTCCTGAGCCTGTTAGCATACCTCAGCCGAATCTGAGAAACAAGAACAAGAAGAAAAGAGTCAGTGCTATCTGGAGAGTTAAGTTCAAACACTTAGTAGAGCACTTGACTTGCTGTTGTTGTGGTCACACTCCCCGTCCTTCATTCGATTCCGATGAGGAAGTGGCCGTACAATAGTAAGCCAAAGTGGCCCGATCCGGGTTAACTTTGCAATGCGTAATCAAGCTAATGACATTAAAGAAGCTCTACTGGGAGGCGCCTAGTCTCTTAAGTTAATTCCTTTTAGTTAAGTTTTTATTTTATTAGGAATAGAACCTTGGTGTTTGTGTGTTGGTTATCCTTGTCCTATTTGTGAATGCGTTATTTGCGTGCTTGTTTACTCATATACCCCGTGTACCCCGAGATTATGTGTTATGTCGAGTGTTGCAGATACTTTTGAGCAGGTTTGCAAGCTTTTACTTTTAGTGTCGTCTGTTCTTCATACGAGTGCAGCGGTTTATTCATGCTCCGGCCTGACCTCTGCCAACCTACAGCCGACAACCACTTCATAACCAGCTAAGTATTCTTTTCTTTTATTTGCACATTCTGAGGACATAATGTGATTTAAGTGTGGGGGGTGTCTAAATTGGGTATGTTATCATGCTATACTTCTGAAAATGAGTAAATGTGATTTTCTCGACAATTTTAAATTTTTTCAAAGTACACTTGGATATTTGTAAATCTTGAGCATGTAATTGAAACAAAGGCTTGCTAGTTGTAGTTTCTTGACGATGATTGTCTGTAACTTCTGTGAGATGATTATAGCATGCTTTTACTGATTTGAGATAGTATTCATTTCAAACTCACGAAAGCCTTTAATATTAAAGCAAGAATTTTGAAATGTATCCTTTCACTATTTTAGTGATTTATCTTAGAGAGATTTGTTCTTAATAGTAACAGTGAAGTAACACCTAAGTTCAGTACGTGCACTGTGAATATCTGAAGGTTTGAATGTGATAAGTGAAGCGTAACTAATGTTTTTAAAAATTCTTAGTAGATTGTCTTGTGGCTCTTCAACAAGTTGCTCAACAACAACTTGTGTAGCTTCAATAGGCTCAGCATCCTTTACAAGAGAAGATTCAGCAATTTCCACAACAGGCCCAGGGTCAGCAACCTGCTGTGATTCTCCAGTATGTTGCTTAACATCAACCTCTACTATCTCAGTAGGCTTAATAATTGTTAAGGGCTCAGCCTGAATAGCCTCTGCTTCTTCTTCTTCTCTCTGAGCCCCCAAAGTCCTCAATTGTTTTCCATTGCCATATTTATTTTTCTTGGAAATCTCTTTCATTCTTTTGGAAAGTTGCTATGATTGAGCTTCAGCAGCTTTCCTCTTTCTACGGGCTTCCTTCTGTTGCTCCTTTAAGATTTCAGCAACAGTCTTCTTCTTTGTAACTACAGTAGGGTCAATAACCTCAATTTTAGCTGGACCCTCAGCAGACTCATCAGTCTCTGCTGCTTGCTTTCTAGTCTTCATAGGCTTTTACATTTCTGTTATTTTTCTTGTATCAACAGTCTTTCTCTTCTCAACAGTCTTCTTGGGTACAACAGACTTTTCCACTTCCTTAATATGCTCACTACCAGCATCATCATCTCCACCATCACCATCACTTTGTGTAGCCTCAGCATCCACATCTTCATCATCATCCAAGCCAGGAATAGGAGTGGCAATTTCTGGCTTGTATCTGGATTGGTTAATCTTTTCAGATGAAATATCAGGTATCTGAAAATGATTCAACAAGGTCTGTATCAGGAGGCCTAAGGGCTTGACCTGGGACTTCCTTATACCATCTCTATCTTCAATAAACACCTTATTTATGTAGTGTATGAAGAATCCAGCCCAATAAAACTTCATACTTCTGCAGATGATGATTAGCATATCTATTTTAGGTCCAGACAGTGTGTCTAGACTCCCAAAGAATCCCAAAATGGTCTTGGTAACCAATTTGCACAACAGGTTATACTCATAACCAATATGCTTCACATTAATGCCAAGATTTGATGCAATTTTCTTATTTGTTTTTATTGCATCCACAAACTACATCCTTGGTAGATTCATTGCCTCTGGATTGGTGGGGGCATTATTTCCAGGTGCAAAATGAAATAGCTCCCTCAGTAGGTCTGAGGAAATTTCAATTTCTCTTCCATTAACAGTTGTAGTGAAGGCCTCTCTACCTACATGTATAACAATGTTCTTCTAGAACTCCCAAACATTGATATAAAAAATCCTTTCCAGTCTTCTATTGATAATGTTCTCCAAACCAGCATACCGTCTGATTCTTCTTCCTATACTATTGGCCAGTTCAGTAGAGTGACAGTCAGTCACATAGCCTCTTACACTTTGACTGGTGCCAGTATGAACATTATCTTTGTTTGCCATTTTGAGTGAATGAGATGAAGAAGAGAGCTTTCAAATCTGTGTTCACACAAGAAATTTTAGAGAAAAAGCAATTCGAGAGTTTTATGTATCTTCTGTGTATAGGTTTGTATATATAACAGAGAGTAGTGGTTAGAAACTTTCAGACCACGTACTGTAGCATTAACTACGATTAAAGTTGGGATAAATGGGATCTTGACATGTGGCCCATTATTAATCCATAAATGTTTGTAACCATTCGATAGTGTAACCGCAGTTATAAAGATAAGATAAATATCCTGCCATTTGATTTTTGACTTTTGTAAGTTTGACTGTGTAACGTTTCTTTCAGTAGCCCTGTCATCAGTAGACTTAGCTCAGCAACCTACTGATAAAGTTACTCTGCTAATATTTAATTCCTTTTGTTTTGTCCAACTGATAATACAAGATGAAGTTTAATACCAATGACTGATCTGTCAAGTGAGCTCACCCAACAGGATAAAGACCAATCCACTTGGCAACTTCATTTGCTCAATTGTCCAAACATAAGTACATGGAATTGTTGATACCAATGACCAATCTGCTAAGTGAGCTCACCCAACATAGCAAAGACTAGTCCCCTTGGTGAATTCCAGTACACTACTGATTAAAAAATGTGTCAGTCAACTTTTATAATTCCAAGTTCAGTCCTGAGTTTAGCAAATCTTTCACTATCCAGTGGTTTAGTGAAAATATCAGCAAGTTGTTCTTCAGTAGGGATATAAAGAACTACCATATATTTCTTTTCAACATGATCTCTTATAAAGTGATGTCTCACATCAATGTGTTTGGTTCTTGAGTGCAAAACAGGATTTTCTATGATTGCAATTGCACTTGTGTTGTCACACATTATAGGAATTTCTCATTCTTCAATTCCATAATCCTTTAATTGTTGCCTTAACCGAAGTATTTGTGCACAACAACTTCCAGCAACAATACATTCAGCTTCAGCAGTGGAAGTTGATACTAAATTCTGTTTCTTGGTAAACCAGGAAACCAGTCTATTTCCCATTAACTGACAGGTTCCTGTGGTGTTTTTTCTATCAATCTTGCATCCAGCATAATCAAAATTTGAGTAGGATATAACCTTGAAACTTGCATCTTTTGAATACCATATCCCTACTCCCAAAGTCTCTTTTAGATACTTGAGAACTCTTTTTACTGCAGCTAAATGACTTTCTTTAGTTTTGATTGAAATCTTGCACAAACACCTACAACAAAGGATATATCAGGTCTGCTGGCAGTGAGGTACAGGAGACTGCCTATCATCCTTCTGTATAAGGTCTGATCAACATCTTTTCCATCTTTGTCTTCATCAATCTTATGTTTGTACTCATAGGAGTTGATACCTTGGTGCTGTTTTCCATACCAAACTTCTTCAGTAGCTCCTTGGTATATTTGGTTTGATGGATGAAGATTCCATCTTTCATCTGCTTGACTTGTAATCCCAAAAAGTAGGTCATTTCTCCCATCATACTCATTTGGAATTTACTTTTCATCAGATTTGCAAACTTCTCACATAGCAATTCATTTTCAAAACCAAATATTATGTCATCCACATAAATTTGTACCAGCAGGGTGTTGTTTCCTTCATTGATTCTGAAAAGAGTCTTGTCAAATG
The DNA here is from genome assembly GCA_036785695.1 of Gentiana straminea. Lineage (NCBI taxonomy): Eukaryota > Viridiplantae > Streptophyta > Magnoliopsida > Gentianales > Gentianaceae > Gentiana > Gentiana straminea. Next base: position 730,782 of record JAVUPR010000433.1, read on the forward strand.
TGCCTTTAGTAAAACCATTGTCCACCAAGAATTGAGATAAAGTCTCATACCATGTCTTGGTGCTTGTTTCAAACCATAAAGTGCTTTGTTGAGTCTATACACTTTATCTTCTTGATCTTTAACTTCATATCCAGGAGGTTGCTGAACATAGACCTCCTCTTCTAAAATGCCATTCAAAAATGCACTTTTGACATCCATCTGATATACCTTGATGTTTTATAAGTAGCATGTGCCAAGAATAATCTGATAGCTTCCAATCTTGCAAGAGGGGCATATGTCTCATCAAAATCTATTCTTTCTGCTTGAGAATTGCCTTTTGCTACTAGTCTGGCCTTATTCCTCATAATGGTTCTAGATTCATCCAATTTGTTTCTGTATACCCATTTTGTACCAATTATATTTGCATGATTGGGCCTTTCCACTAGTGTCCAAACTTGATTTCTTTCAAATTCATTCAACTCTTCTTGCATAGAAATTATCCAATCTGTATCTGAAATTGCTTCTTCAACAACTTTAAGTTCAATTTGAGATAGAAAACATGTAAACATTGCTTTTAACTGTCTTCTAGTCTTCACACCTTGCTGTATGTTGCCAATAACTTGTTCAGTAGGGTGATCCCTTAACCATTATGGATTTTGGTTAGATTGATTTTTAGGAACATCATCTTCAGTAGGGTCTGCAGTTTCTTCAACAGGGGATTTAGTAGATCCTTGAACTGCTTTAGTTGTTACATCAATAATGTTACCATTAGGGTGTTCAGCAGGGGCAGAATCAGAAACCTTTAAGTCATTGAATCATTCCAAAACTTCAATACATTATGGATCAGTGACTTGTTGATTCTCGGCAGGTTCTGTAGCTTCATCTTCCATTCCAGTGAACTTAGGTTCATCAAATACAACATGTATTGTTTCCTCATGCTTCAGTGTCCTTTTGTTCAGTACCCTGAATGCCTTGCTGACTGAAGAATATCCCAAGAAAATTCCTTCAACTAATTTTGGTTGGAATGTCTTTAATTGCTCCTTATAATCACTTGCTTCCAAATGGATGGAAATAAGATATATTAGGTTTTCTTCCATTTCAAATTTCATAAGGTGTCTTCAGCAGCTTCTTGTTCACTGATGTTTTATTTTGTGTATAGCAACTGCTTCAGCCCAATATCTTTCAGGTAGTAATGCTTCACAAATCATAGTTCTTCCTGCTTCTTTTAGAGTTCTATTTCTTCTTTCAGCAACCCCATTTTGCTGAGGTTTACCAGTAGCAGCCAGTTGATGTTGTACACCATTTTGTTCACAATATTCTCTTATAAATTTATTAAGAAATTCAGTACCATTGTCTGATCTGATCTTCACTACTGTCAAACTTTTCTCATTTTGCAATCCCTTCAAAAGTTTAGGCATCTTTTGAAGTGTTTCACTTTTCTTGTTCATGAATATCACCCAAGTGTATCTTGAATAATCATCCACAACCACTAAGGTGTACTTCTTTCCTATTACACATGGTGTTACTGGTCCAAATAGATCCATGTGCATCAGCTCCAAAACTCTTCTTGTTGATTGCTTAGTTTTAAATTTGAAGCTAGACTTTGTCTGTTTATCTTGCTGACATATATCACATATAGCATCCTTCTTGAATGTGATCTCAGGTAAACTAATCACCAGTTTCTTTTTAACCAACTGATTGATATCATCAAAATTAGATAATTCAACTTCTTATGCCATAACCAATTAAGTTCTGACTTGGTATGTGTTAAGGGTGAATTTGTACGATTTATAACGCTATATTTTATGATAATTTCCTTCATATTTGTATAATTTGCATAAGAAACGAGTGTTTAATGGAATTATTGAGTAAATGAGGTTTTTAACGAGTTAATCACAAAATAGGTTAATTTTGTTATTTTAATGGTGATTTTATGATTATTTGGATGATATTACATTTTGCGATGTTTTGATGCGTTATAGATACATATTTGAGGCTCAAGAGATGATCAAAAGAAGATAAAAGACAAATTTTATGATGAAGAAGAGATAATGATAGATTTTGATTGAATTAAAAAGAGATAGAGATGAGGCAATCAAGTTTTCAAAGTCACTGGACTAGCGTCCAAGTCCCGTCCAGAGTGGACGGGCGTCTACCATTCAAACGGGCGTCCAGGATGATATTTTTGATTCAGAGTTTGGATGAAATTACTGGACGAGCGTCCAATCTAAAGAAGGACGGGCGTCTGATCATGACTCGACCCGATTCGAAGTTTGTATGGAAGAGTGGACGGGCGTTTAAGGATTCAGACGGGCGTCCAGTAGCCGACTTAGCTGAACCGACTTGAAAATCTATATATAGGCGGCAGTTTCTCAACCCTAGGGAGACCAATTACTCATTACTCAAAACCCTAAACCTAGGGGCGGCTTTAGGCTGTGTTTTTACACTTTCTTTTCCAGTTTTTATGATTCAAATCCTAGATTAACTTAGTAGTTTTTATGTACTTTTCTTCTACAATCTCAAGTTGCAAGAGGATGCTTAGAGGCTAGGCCTTCATCAAACGAGCATTGTGAAGCCTATCCAACACGTTTTGATTCCGTTTCTTCGATTATATTGTGAGTTTTTATCTAAAGTTGTTTCCTTTATCATGTTCTGTATTGTTCATTGCAATTATATCGAAAGATGTGCATGCTTGATTGTTTTATGTTGATGAAAGTCAAATAAACGTTAGATCATCGTGATAAGGAATAGATGTTTAATCTATGTAACGAGAGTTAATAGGTAAGATTTCTAGGTTACGAACGTTAAAGTTTACACCTTCAATTGGTAAAGTCGTTAATCTTTAAAGCGAATGATATAGATTAATAGGTGAACTATCTAAGAAATTAGGGTTCATGTTTTAGACAAGGTGAAATCACAACTTGGTTAGAAAACACAATAAAATCGAGATAGGAGTTGATACTTGTTAGGATAGGTGGATCAATCGCTCGTTTGCTCGTTATAACTTGATCAAATCCCTTGAACTTGAATTGTTTAGTTTAATCAAATCTTCTTTATTGCATATTAGGTTTAGATTTAGTTTAAATTGTTCGCAACCCGTATTTTCCCAGGCTTTAGGTCATTGATCTTCTGTCCAGTTTACGTTATTGTTATCTTTCTTGTGAATTATTTACTGTTTTTGTATCTGTTTAGTTTAGTAATCGTGACATAGTTAGGTTAGAATAAAGACTAGAGTTAACAACCTCCGATTCCCCATAAGATCGACCCGGTATCAACCTCTTTACTACGATCCTTGCACTTGAGGTATATCGGATTATAAATTTATTACTTGTTAATAAAATCAGTGACAAGTTTTTGGCGCCGTTGCCGGGGAACCGGACGGTTGCTTTAGTTTTTATTTTCCTTGTTTTTAATCTTTCTTTTCTAGTTAGTTATAGCTTAGGTTATTAGGGTTTTCGTAGTTTTTCTTTTATAATTCTCCAATCTCCTTAGGATTATACTTTCTTTCTATCTGTTTTCTGTCTTTCTGTTTTTCTTCCCATCTTTTTCCTGCAGTTTTTCTCTGTTCCTGCTTCGTTTTTCTGCTTCCAAACGGGCGTCTAGTCCATTGGACGCCCGTATGTTCTAAAATTTTCAACTCTGAATCGTTTTTAACCTGTTGGACAAGCGTCCATCCAATTTGGACGTCCGTCCAGTTCTTCAACTTATCGGACGAGCGTTTGGTTTGCCAGACGCCCGTCTAGTTCAAATTCTAGCCAGCCGCCCGTCCAGTTTTCTGGACGTCCGTCTGTTCCCCTGTCTTAACAAATTTTATTTCTTTTTCTTTTCTTAGGCTTTAATTTTTAGTTTCGGTTTTTAAATTATTAGTCTTTAGGTTTCCACCACCTGATCTTGGTTCGGTTTATGCAAACTCGAAGTCAGAAGGGACCATTACTGTATACCCCTGACTTAGAGCGGACAATAGTCCGGCCAAACAGGCGGAAACTCCGTTTTGCGGCTCCTTCTGAAGAGGCCGATCAAGATCTAGAGGATCGTTTAGCCGAAGAATTCGAAAACTTCATAATCAAGGCTGCTGAGGATAGACGTACGTTGGCAGACTACGCCATGCCAGGCGAAGTCAAAGTCAACCCGGCTATTGTTATCCCAGCCATAACTGCACAGACCTTCGAGCTAAAGCCGGGACTCATTCAGATGATGCAGCTTGCATCTATTTTCCACGGTTATCAGTCAGAGAATCCCCATACTCACTTACATACATTCTTAGAGATATGCGGTACCACTCGCATCCAAGGAGTAAGTGAGGATGCTATTAAACTGAAATTGATTCCATTTTCTCTAAAGGGAGAAGCTAAAGAGTGGTACACCTCTCTCCCTGCTGAATCTATTACCACCTGGGCCGAGCTTGAAAAAGAATTTTTAAGTCAATATTTCCCACCTTCGAAAACTGCCCAGTGTTTAAACGACATATTCACTTTCTATCAGAAAGAGAATGAATCCTTTTTCGATTGTTGGAAAAGATTCAAGTCTCTGCTTAGAAAGTGTCCCCACCATGGCTTGCCACTGCAAAGGCAAGTCAACACTTTCTTTAGTTGATTGACCGATCTTACAAAAGGCATGGTCAATAGTTCATCTGGTGGGGCGTTTTTGAAGAAAACGCCTTATGAGGGGTGGGCACTGTTCGAGGACATTGCCAAATATAACTATGCCCCCTCTTATCAAGCCATTCAAGCACCTCCTCCTCCTAAGGTTGAGGAAGTCAACATGCAAAGTTTGATCGCCATGCTGCAGAAGCAAATGGCAACTTCTCAAGTTTCAAATCAAATGAATCAAACTTCTTCCTTTCCACAGAACCCTCAGGTTCTATATTGTGAGAGCTGTTGTCAGACTGGCCACATGATTGGCCAGTGTCAATTCAATTCCCCATCACCTTATCATGTGAATGCTGTTCATGATCATGGACAATATAATCAAGTCACATGTCAGAATTGTGACGAGGTGGGGCACACATCTAGATTCTGTCCTATGAACGGGCCGAATGCTGAGGTAAATGCATTCTATGGCAAGAACAATCAAAGGTTCAATCAGTTTTCTGGCTAGAATAATCTCCAAAACCAAGGGCTCAATCAATCTTCAAGTTTCAATCCAAATTCTAATTTCAATCATAATCAAAACTTCAATAGAAACCCTGGTTTTCCTCAGAACCAGAATTCCAATTTCTCCAATTCTAATCAAAGGTTCAATCAGAATTGGCCCGCCAATTCTACTCCTGCTGTCCAAAGTCGGCCCAGCCAGCCCTATTCTCAAAATTTCCAAAACTCTCAAGGTCCCTCCCAAACTAACAATCTTGAAGCTAAATTGGAGGAGCAAAATAAAAGTATCCAACTCCTGATGACTACAAATAAGAACCTTGAGAGGCAAATCGGGCAACTGGCTGAACAGTTAGCTTCTAGAGCCCCAGAGCGGAGCTGCCCAGTTTCACTAAGAAAAATCCAAAGGGCGGTCAAGTCGCTCAAACCGACTTGAACAATGGCCAATGTACTGACCTCGTACCATCAATTCCATATGGTAGAGAGGAGGCCAGTGCAATGAATCTAAGAAGCGGTACTCATGTTAGTGGTCCTTCCAACCAGGGAAACCACTAGCCCCTCCTGCCATTGATAAGGCAGGAGGGGAAGCTGAGCACCTACACTCCCCTTGGCCGAAAGAGAATACTCAGGTGGCTGATCCCCTGAGAGTTGAAGAAGCTGGAAGTCCTCAGGTGGCTGATCCCCTGAGGAGTGAAGAATCAAGTGTGAGTTAGGAGGCTGATCCCCTGACTAATAAAAAGATTGAAAAAGCTGTTTGGTGGAAGGATCTGGAAGACAAAGTTGTCAGTGCATCTTCAAAGAAAGTCTTTTCTGAGAATGATCTGAAAAAGCTTCCATTTCAACCAAGGAAGAGCAACATCCCTCTGAGTGAAGATAAGAAGTATGAAAAGGTGCTAAATCTCTTGAAAAATACTCAGGTAAATCTTCCATTATCCGAGGTCTTGGTTGAAATGCCTAAGTATACAAAATTTATCAAGGATGTTGTTTCTTCAAAAAGGAAATTGTCGACACGGAGAGAGGCCGATTGGTGAGGATTGTTCCATGATCAATTATGAAAACCTACCAACCAAGAGAGGTGACCCCGGAAAGTTCGTGCTTACAGTGTTAATGGGAGGCCTGGTCTTCCCTAACTCTTTGTGTGACCTGGGTGCATCTATAAGCCTCATGCCATTGTCCGTGTGCAAACAGCTGGGTTTAATTGATCTTCTAGAACCCACTAGGATGAATTTGCAATTCGCTGATAGATCTTCTAAGAAAGCAGCGGGAATCTTAAAAGACGTACTGGTTCAAATCGATAGATTTACCTTTCCCGTTGACTGGTACGTCCTGGACATTGAAAAAGATGAAAATGTCCCCCTGATTCTTGGAAGACCCTTTCTGTCTACATCTAGAGCCCTCATTGACTGCGATGGTGGGCGAGTGACGATCCGTGTTGGTGATCAAGAGGTGAGCTATAATGTCTCCAGATCCACTCAAATACCCTCTAGTCCTCCAACCGGTTTTTCCATTAAGGATACGTCTGATGACTTCGATGATTTGATGGAAAAGCAAGTCATGGCTGTGGAAACTGAGTATGAGCGACTGGTTGATAATTTGAATAATCATGGTGTGGTATGTCTAGAGCAGTTAGAAGCTGAATTTAAGGATGAGTTGTTTAAAGGAGAAGCTTTGGCAGTGGGACCGCTAAGTAAACTCAGCGATGTTGAGTTGAAAGGTGGAGAGCTCAAATCAAGTTTAGAAGACCCCCCTGCAGATTTGGTGTTGAAGCCGTTGCCTAAACATCTTAAGTATGTGTTTTTAAGAGAAGGTGATAAGCTTCCTTTGATCATATCTGCCAAGCTGTCTCGTGTAGAGGAAATGAAATTAATCAACGTCTTGAGGAAAAATGAAAAAGCCTTTGGGTGGCAAGTAGGAGATATCAGAGGGATATCTCCTGACATCTGTATGCATAAGATCAAAACAAATGAGGGTGCGAAATGTGTTAGACAGCCCCAGAGGATGCTCAACCCTCATATGCAAGAGGTGGTTAAGAAAGAAATCATCAAACTTCTGGACATGGGAATCATTTATGCCATCGTTGATAGTGAATGGGTTTCCCCGACTCAGGTAGTTCCCAAGAAAGGTGGAATTACAATTGAGAAGAATGAGAAGGGAGAGGAAATAGCATTGAGACTTGTCACTGGTTACAGAGTCTGCATCGATTATCGAAAGCTCAATGAGGTAACCATGAAAGATCATTTTCCCCTTCCATTTATTGACCAGATGCTTGAGCGTCTGGCGGGACACGCATTCTACTGCTTCCTGGATGGATATTCAGGATACTTTCAAACACCCATTGATCCAGCTGACCAAGAAAAGACCACTTTTACATGCCCTTATGGTACATTCGCCTACAGGCGAATGCCATTTGGTCTCTGCAATGCCCCAGCTACATTTCAAAGATGTATGCTGGCTATTTTGACGGGCTCGTAGAAAGTGTATGGAAATCTTTATGGACGATTTTTCGGTCTTTGGTCAGTCTTTTGATGATTGTCTTGACAACCTTGACCAGGTCTTATCCATATGTGTGGAAAAGAACTTACTGCTCAATTGGGAAAAATGCCATTTCATGGTTGATGAGGGAATAGTTCTTGGCCACAAAATCTCCGCCAAGGGTATTTAAGTTGACAGGGCAAAAGTAAAAGCTATCGAGAAGATGAGTTATCCCAAGAATGTGCGCGAAATCAGAGGCTTTCTTGGACATGTCGGTTTCTATAGAAGATTCATTCAAGACTTCTCCAAGGTAGCCAAGCCCCTGTCTACTTTACTTAAGAAAGACGTTGAGTTCAGTTTTGACGAGGATTGCAAGCATGCGTTTGAGGAGCTTAAGGACCGTTTAATCTCTGCTCCAATTCTTATATCGCCTGACTGGAACCTACCTTTTGAGCTTATGTGCGACGCATCAAACTATGCAGTTGGTGCTGTTTTAGGACAAAGAATCGAAGGGAAGTTCCAGCCAATCTATTACGCCAGACACACATTGAATCCCTCTCAAGTTAACTATACTACTACTGAAAATGAATTATTGGCCGTAGTCTTTGCTATGGACAAGTTTCGTAGTTACTTGTTAGGAGCTCAAGTGATTGTGTGGACTGATCACGTTGCTTTGCGATATCTGATGACTAAGAAAGAGGCCAAACCGTGCCTACTGCGTTGGATACTGACCCTACAAGAGTTTGACGTTCAAATTAAAGACAAAAAAGGCAGTGAAAACGTAGTGGCTGATCATGTTTCAAGGATGTTAAGTGAGGAAAAGGATGATCCAGATGATATAGATCTTTACTTTCCTCTAGAGAACAATATGCTTATCGACGGTTGTCCTCTAGATGTTCCATGGTATTCTTCCATTGTCAATTACCTTCATTCCCGATATCTTGATCCAGAATTTTCCTATCAAGAGAAGAAAAAGTTCTTCTCTGATTTGAAATATTTCGTTTGGGATGAACCTTATCTTTTTAAAATCTGTAAAGATGGTCTGCTTAGGAGATGTGTTCCAGAATCCGAGCAACGCAATATTATTGAGCAATGCCACAGTGGACCCACTGGCGGTCACTTTGGTCCTTGGAAAACCGTTGCTAAGATCTTTCAATCCGGCTTGTATTGGCCCACGATCTTTAAAGATACATAAGCTTTCTGTAATGCTTGTGATAGGTGTCAAAGAACCGGAGCTCTGACAAGGCGTTTCGACATGCCTTTGAAACCTATCCTAGAATGCGAAGTCTTTGATGTATGGGGTATCGATTTTATGGGACCATTCCCATCATCTTGTGGTAACAAATACATCTTAGTCTGTGTGGATTACGTGTCGAAATGGGTGGAGGCTCTAGCCACTCCTCACAATGATCATAAGACGGTCATGAAATTCTTAAAAAAGAACATCTTTGTGAGATTTGGATGTCCACGTGCCTTGATCAGTGATGAAGGGACACATTTCTGCAACCGGCCCGTAGAAAAAGTGCTCGAAAAGTATGGTGTTCGTCATAAGACAGGCACACCATATCACCCGATGACTAGCGGTCAGGTTGAAAGAAGCAACCAAAGCATTAAGAAAATCTTGGAAAAGACGGTTAACAGTCATAGGAAAGACCGGAGTTTGAAATTGGATGATGTACTATGGGCGTACAGAACCGCCTATAAGACTCCTATGGGTACATCTCCATATCAAATGGTTTATGGTAAGCCATGTCATCTGCCAATCGAGTTAGAGCATAGATCTTATTGGGTTACAAAGTTCCTGAACTTTGATTCCCAATCTTGTGGTAAGCATCGACTGCAACAGTTGCATGAGTTGGACGAATTCAGACTCCAGGCCTACGAAAGCGCCAGGATCAGCAAAGATAATATGAAACTCCTCCATGACGCCAAGATTAAGAAGAGAGAATTTCAAGTCGGGGAACAAGTTCTTCTGTATAATTCCAGGCTACATCTGTTTCCTGGAAAGTTACGGACACGATGGTCCGGTCCCTTTGAGATTCTCCAAATTATTCCTGGAGGCATTTTAGAACTACGAGGTTATGGTGACCAACCGTTTCGAGTAAATGGTCAAAGGTGTAAGCACTACATTGGTGAACCCAAGGAAAAGCCTTTGATAGTTCGTTTCCTCGATATCCTCGGGTGTGGTACTAAAGAAGTCGAAGAATTTGATGAGTTTTCACCCGACCTGTTTTCAGAGGATGACGGTAGTGGTCGATCTGAAGAAGTTCTAGCAGGTAGTTGGGATATGGAAGAGTATGAGAGGGAGCGTCAGTTGAAACGTCGTCAGAAGACTCAGAGGAAGAAGAAGTCAACCATGGGGAAGTTTAAACGTGTTTGGAAAGCTATCAAAGATTTCACCCCATGTGTTAAGTGCTGTTTCTGCAGCCGAACTACTGACTCAAGTCTAGACGAGGTAGTGGCTGGCAGAAAAGTTAAATGGCCTGACCCAGGCTGAGCTTTTAACAGTGTCGAGCTAACGACATTAACCAATAGCGCCACTAGGGGGCAACCTAGATATCGTTATATTAGTTGTTTTTGTTTTATGTTTTTGTAGTTTTAGTATTTAAGTTTAGTTTACTGAGTTTTGCTTTTGTTTATATCTGTCAGTTAGTTGTGCTTTCTAGATATGGACTTCGGAGTTCTACCAGAGGAGTTACCTTTCCTTAGGAGGATCCCACTTATCACTGTAGATGACGGACCGGGAGGGACTATAGTTTTGCACGTAGACTTTGATATTAGTACCCGCATCAGGACTGTCACCTATGTTCTTATTGTTCCCCGATGTTCGGGAGGTGGAGACTTTACTACTGAGGAGTTGCAGGTAGCTCTAAGACGCCCATACACAATCCTGAATGATCCGATGCTGATAGATTTAGCGCTAGTGCTGCAAGCTGAACATTTTCGAGGTGTTGACGTAGCTGGTGAGGACTGGGGTTTGCAGGATGAGTATGACTTCCTCCGGCGATTGACATGCTCCGCCGTCTTATCCAGGTGATAGATTGGTCGGAAATTTACGATGACTAGCGTTGTTAGGTTGTTTCGTCGAGCAAACGACGTAAAACAAAAGCGCTCAGTGGGAGGCAACCCACTATTTTCTTTTGTTTTTACCTATCTTCTAGTGATTTTATGTTTTTTCGTCGTTTTTCATTTGTATTTTTGAAGTTTTATTTATGTTTAATGATAAAATGCGAATTTGAATTTAAATTGTATGAAATTTTATAATTTTTGCATTATTTCTGCTTGGACGCCCGTCCAGATACACTGGACGCCCGTCCGCCAAGGCCAATTCCTGGACGAGCGTCCACTATGCCTGGACGCCCGTCTGGAATTCTCCCTCCAATCCTGTATGTAATTTGAACGCTTGGACGAGCGTCTGATACACTGGACGCCCGTCCAGTTCATATGTTCTTCACTGAACGCCCGTCCACAGGGTTGGACGAGCGTCCAGTCCCTGCCTATATATACCCCCTCAACCCATGAACCTTCACTTTTTCATAATTTCAAATCAAGAAAACCGACTTTTTGCCTCCTCTTACCCTAAATTCTTCGATATTGCACCAAATTGGGCGATTTAAGTTGCTATAAACCGCTTTTGATCCCCTCTTTTCACTTTTCTAAGCCTTATTCCTCATTCAACACTCATTTGGATGAATCAGAAACCTCATTGGTCCGACTTTTTGGGTGAAAAAGTCGAATTTTGGACTCAAATTGGGACTGTTAGGGCTGCAAATCACCTTCATCATTTACCTTTCGTCATATTTGGTAAGTTTCTAGTAACTTTTCTAGGATTAATTCACGTTTTTTTGGAGTTCGATTTTCGGCACAACTCTTTTATGAAACTTGTACCTTATTTGTTTTCTCCTTGTTTTGGTGTTGGTTTCTTGCTGTGTTGTTGATGGTGGATGATGAATGGGTTGCTTGGTGATGATGGATGGTTGTGGTTTGTGGTTTGGTTGTTTTTGAAATCCCGATTTGGATGTTAAACGGGTACCTTGCTTTGTTTGGGGATTGTTTTGGTTTAGTTTAGGCTTCAATCATGGTCCACAAGAAGGCAGTGGTTAAGCGGCATGGTAAGGATGTGGCTCAGGAGCCTAGTAAGAAGAGGAAGGCGGTAGATCCCAACCTAATCGATCCAAACCGAGGTGTTAGCATTAGAGAGCAACCTCCTAGGGCCACCCAAACTAGGGCCACTTTGAGGGATGAGCCTACCTCGGGGTCTGAGACGGATGATGATATTCCATTGGTACGGATGCCTAGGGCTCAAAGAGGTGGAGTATCGTCTAAGGTTGAGGAGGCTGTTGATGCTACTCGGGAGGAGGAACCGGATGAGCCTAGGGCTGCCCAACCTAGGAAGAAAGCGAAGACCGTAGCCCCTATGCCTATGCCTCGTAGATTTGTGAATCCTAGAGCACACGACGCTTATACCAAACATTATTTTTCTAGGACCATGTTGATCGAGAGGGTTACGATGGAGGCTAAGGTAGATCCGGCGTTCGTCAAGTTATTAAAGGACCGGAAATGGGATGCTTTGATGACTATTCCGAGTACCCCAGTCAACGACTCCCTAGTTCGGGAATTTTATGCTAATTGCTCGGAGACCGACTTGGAGACGGGAGTAGTTGTGGTTCGAGGGGTGGAAGTTCCTTTTACGCCGGACGTGATTAATCAGAAGTATAACTTGGCGGCTTTTGAGGGTCGGGTTTATAAGGAAGAGATCGTTCATAGGCAGAGTGCGGGGCAAGATCCATTGGAGGAGTTACGGTTGAAAGTTTGCCCGGATGTGGCTTGGACATTGAGACCGGGAGGAGACCGGAAGGAGTTGGTTACCACTACCTGGACGGAGGACTGGAAAGTCCAGTGTAGGTTCATACAGAGTCGGTTGTTGCCAAAGAACAATCTGACGCATTTTCACATCGGTGACCTGGGTATGTTATATGCTTTGACGTTTGGATTAAATGTGAATGTGGGGCAAGCTTTATATGACGAGATATCTATCAATCAGAAGGTTTATACGCGTAGCTTGATTGTCCCTCACCTGATTCACAGTTTGTGTGTTGATGCCGGTGTGCCTGAGTATAGAGCGGATCACAAACCGAAGAACCCGAGACCTATACAGAGAGAAAGGGGTAAGTCTTCGTGACATTCTGAGACGGAGGCACCGCGTGAGCCTGGTTCTTCTTCAGCACCGCCTCGAGCATCCTCTCTTCCTACGTTATCTCCCTCAGTCCGGATGAGGTTGAGTATGGCCAACAGTGTACGGAACTGGATGGAGGAAATTCGGACTACACAAAACAACATTTTGACGATTTTGAAGTGTATCAGTGAGGGCCGGCAGCCGAGGAACGACAGAATCTTTGATCCTAGTCTCATTAATTATGTTTATTCTGATGCGATTGAGCAGGCCATTGCGGATGTTCTGAAGGAATCTGAGTCTTTTCGAATGAGGAGCAGATTGATGCCCCTGCGGGTGATGTACCTCCGGCTGATGATTCTGTGGCACCGGGGCAGCCCTGATCTTATTTGTCCATTTCTTTTGCTTTGTCCTAGAAACGATGGTTGTATGATATTGCTACTTTTCCTTGCTTGATTCGTTGTCCTTTTGATATTGCTACTGTTTATTTTTCCGTTGGATCATGTAAGCCATAAGGCGTCCGTACTTTCATTTCGGCTTTGTTTCAACTTTTGGATGTATTTAATGTTTCGTCTTTTCATTTTTCTTCATTTTTAATATATTCTTTCACTATGGTATAATTCCCCGTTTTCCCCGAGATTATTCCGTGTTTGTCGAGTAGTGCAGGTATATTTTTAGCGGTTTTGTCAAGCTACATCGTATGGTTACGAGTTTTAATTGTCACAACGTAGGCTCCGGCCTGACCATCGATTCGAGTATCGATTGAAATCAGCTAAGTCTTTTATCTTTTCTTTCATTCTGCACAACATGAGGACATGTTGATCTTTAAGTGTGGGGGAGGGGAATGATTTGATATGTACCTATACATTTGCTTAATTCATGAGTCTATGCAAAATGAGCTCGAATTTTCAAAATTTTCCGACATTTTTGTTTTTGTTTTGTCCCGAGTAGGCAATTCAATTCAATGATCAATATTTTAATAGTCATCCAAGCTATATATCATATGTTTGATACGTTAGTTGTTTCACCTGAGATCTATTTTTCACAAGCCATAGTGAACGATGAGCTAATTTATAAAGTTATACCCCTTTTTGGACGAGTGATCTTTGATTTTCTTATAAGTCATGTGCTTAGTGCTACGTATATATCTTGAGATTTATGATAGTTTGTATTTAGATCCGAAGTATGTTATACTGTGGATATCTAAGGTTTGAATGTGATAAGTAACACGTAACACGTAACTTATTGTCAAATGAAAAAGTTGAGTAAATATATGAATAAGTTGGGTGTGTCGGAAGCTAGTCGATGATTTGAGTGCGATAGGGTATACCACGTATGTCCTATAACACTATGATTACTAAAAGCTCACGACAGTGAGAAGAAGCTGCCTTATGATTGGAGTAAGGTAGGGTATATCTCGAATATCCTATTCTGCTATGACAGGGCAAGAGCTCATTCTGATGTGTGTTTAAAAGAGAAATAGTTAAATCAACTAGTGAATTGTTATGAAATGAATGAAAGACTGAGTTATCGTCTATCTTATCCCCAGTAGAAATTGATGGATATGCTGTAGGGATTATCCTCTGAGTATTTCAGAAAGGCCCAAGGTATATTCGATCATTCTTTTCGGATATTTTACGTTTGTAGGGTACATCTTATGAGTGCCAGTTATTGCTAGTCTACGAGGGGGTATTAGCTAGTTTTGCTTTGAGTTTCTCAAGTTTGGATTTAGTGGAAGTTTTCTATGGCTTTGCACACACACAGTGGTGAACTTCTGATTTATTGGATCTATGCTATATGGTCTGAGATGTCTGTTTACGTTTCGAGCCCTAATTTTCGTTTTGTTTTGCTCGGGACGAGCAAAAGCTAAGTGTGGGGGAGTTGTTAAGGGTGAATTTGTATGATTTATAACACTATATTTTATGATAATTTCCCTCATATTTGTGTAATTTGCATAAGAAACGAGTGTTTAATGGAATTATTGAGTAAATGAGGTTTTTAACGAGTTAATCGCAAAATAGGTTAATTTTGTTGTTTTAATGGTGATTTTATGATTATTTGGATGATATTACATTTTGCGATGTTTTGATGTGTTATAGATACATATTTGAGGCTCAAGAGATGATCAAAAGAAGATAAAAGACGAATTTTATGATGAAGAAGAGATAATGATAGATTTGGATTGAATTAAAAAGAGATAGAGATGAGGCAATCAAGTTTTCAAAGTCACTGGACTGGCGTCCAAGTCCCGTCCAGAGTGGACGGGCGTCTACCATTCAAACGGGCGTCCAGGATGATATTTTTGATTCAGAGTTTGGATGAAATTGATGGACGAGCGTCCAATCTAAAGAAGGACCGGCGTCTGATCATGACTCGGCCCGATTCGAAGTTTGTATGGAAGAGTGGACGGGCGTTCAAGGATTCAGATTGACGTCCAGGAGCCGACTTAGCTGAACCGACTTGAAAATCTATATATAGGCGGCAGTTTCTCAACCCTAGGGAGACCAATTACTCATTACTCAAAACCCTAAACCTAGGGGCGGCTTTAGGCTGCGTTTTTACACTTTCTTTTCCAGTTTTTATGATTCAAATCCTAGATTAAACTTAGTAGTTTTTATGTACTTTTCTTCTACAATCTCAAGTTGCAAGAGGATGCTTGGAGGCTAGGCCTTCATCAAACGAGCATTGTGAAGCCTATCCAACACGTTTTGATTCCGTTTCTTCGATTATATTGTGAGTTTTTATCTAAAGTTGTTTCCTTTATCATGTTCTGTATTGTTCATTGCAATTATATCGAAAGATGTGCATGCTTGATTGTTTTATGTTGATGAAAGTCATATAAACGTTAGATCATCGTGATAAGGAATAGATGTTTAATCTATATAACGAGAGTTAATAGGTTAGATTTCTAGGTTACGAACGTTAAAGTTTACACCTTCAATTGGTAAAGTCGTTAATCTTTAAATCGAAAGATATAGATTAATAGGTGAACTATCTAAGAAATTAGGGTTCATGTTTTAGACAAGGTGAAATCACAACTTGGTTAGAAAACACAATAAAATCGAGATAGGAGTTGACACTAGTTAGGATAGGTGGATCAATCGCTCGTTTGCTCATTATAACTTGATCAAATCCCTTGAACTTGAATTGTTTAGTTTAATCAAATCTTCTTTATTGCATATTAGGTTTAGGTTTAGTTTAAATTGTTCGCAACCCGTATTTTCCCTGGCTTTAGGTCATTGATCTTCTGTCCAGTTTACGTTATTGTTATCTTTCTTGTGAATTATTTACTCTTTTCGTATCTGTTTAGTTTAGTAATCGTGACATAGTTAGGTTAGAATAAAGACTAGAGTTAACAACCTCCGATTCCCCGTAAGATCGACCCGCTATCAACCTCTTTACTACGATCCTTGCACTTGAGGTATATCGGATTATAAATTTATTACTTGTTAATAAAATCCGTGACAGTATGCACAATCAGGCATGTTTCTAGAACAGCAGTAGACCAGTCCACAACATACTTGTTTTGTTGTCTTCTTCCAGCCAACACAACTTGATCACCTTTTTCACTAATGACAATACATGTGTTTTTGTCAAAAGTGACCTTGTATTTCATGTCACAAAATTGTCCAGTGCTCAGTAGGTTGTAGTCCAGTCCTTCTACATATGCAACATTCCTGATTGATAATCCTTTTCTCACAAGTGTGCCATATCCTCTTGTGTATCCTGATGTGTTCTTGTTGCCAAAATTCACTCTTGGACCATACTTTGCCACAAAATTTGACAAACAGTTCTTATTCATTGTCATAGTCTGGAACATCAACTGTCAAAGTACCAGACACCCTACAAAACAAAGTTAATGCATTTTAGGTACCCAAAAATGTTTGGGTCCATAGTGGTCAGTGGCAAGCATGACCCTTGGAAAATTCCCATAAGGTCTTCTTTGAAAGGTATCATAATTTGGTTCATACATGTATTCTATAAATCCATAAGGTCTAAACATTGGTTGTGTAGGATTCACATATGCTTTCTGGCCTTTTGGAATATAATGCTGTTTAAAATGATTTCTTTTGTTAGAAGCACTAGGATAACCATAGGTGTGCTGTCTGTTAGGAACATCCTTGTAATATGGATTCTGCTGAGGTCCCTGCAGAGGTCTTATATAAGTCCTATACTGACCTCTACTGATTCCATTTCTTATGTTTTACCCTAGCAGTATGGTTATATCTGTTATTTCTAGCAGTAGGTGCAGGAATATTCCGTTCATCATCAGTAGGGAACAGTCTACCTTTCCCCCTGAGATAAGTATCCCTAGAATGATTAACATTTTTGGGTTTAGGATTCTTATCCTTGGAATATTTCTGGTTTTTCCATTTTTGGTGTCCAGCAGACTTGGTAGCAGGTCTGCTATCAGCAGGTCTAAAAGGCACATCAGTCCTATTTTTAGATTTATTCCTTTTATTAGGAGCTGTTGACTTCCTTGACTTCTGGTTTTTCTTTCTTGAAGCTTTCTCAATGGGCTTTACTGCCTCAGCAACACTTTTGGAAGTTGGATCTTGTGCAGGAACAAATTTAGGACCAATTCTGGTACTAGGATCAGTGACCTTACTGGATCCACTCATATTGGATTGTTGAGTTCCAAATCCAAGCCCTGTTCTATCACCATAAGGCTTTCCAGATTTAAATGCAGTGGAACTCTTAATTCTGTCTAACTTCTTCTTTCTTTCCTTTGAGAACTCTTAATTCAACATTTAATCTTTCAACTTCTTATTGAAGAACTTCTTTTCAGCCTTCACAATCTCATAACCAAATTGTATTATCCTTAGTTGATTAAGGATGGCATCCAAAGTTTCTTCATTGTCAGAATTTTTAGGATTTGAACCACAAGTAGATTCACAATCACTTCCAGCAGAAGTGTTTAGAGATACAGAATTGTATACCTCCTCTGTTTCATCCATATTAGCCATTAAAGTATAATCTTCCATTTCAGCAACAAGTGCAGTATCATCAGATTCATTTCCTTTTTCTGATTCTACTTCATATCCTGATTCACCTTCAGGAACCATAGCTTTCTTGCCAGATCTTCTTTGTTGGCTCTTGGTCTTCAGTAGGTCTGGACAATCAGGTCAAATATGTCCAGGCTTCTTGTAATTAAAACAAAGATAATCCGGTTCCTTTTTCTGTTTTAATTCAGGAAAGTCAGGTTTGAAGTGTCCTGGTTTCTTGCAATGATAGCACAAGTAATTATTATCTTTCTTTGATTCAACCTTTTTCTTTTCACTGAATTTTCTTGTGAAATTCTTTGGAGAACCTTTTCCGGTTTTCATCATTCTGATTTTCTTGCTCAGTAGGGCTATCTTCTCTTGCATCTCATCTAGCAGATCATCTTGAGCTCCTGATGTTTCTTCTTGATGTGAAGCAGCGAATGCAGTGGTGTCTTTTTTTCAGTCTCAGGCACAAGCTTTTTGCTAAATTCATAGGCCTTAAGATCTGAAAATAGTTTGAAGGTTTCTTCTTCATGTAAACTTCTCATTTCGTCTATAGCAGTCACCTTCATCTCCTAAACTTTTTTTGCAAGTAATGCTTCCAAGATTTTTGAATTTATCTCTTCTTGCGAGTACTTCACACTCAGTAGGGTGAGTTCATCCATGATTGCATTGAATCTTGATTCCATTTGTTCAATGGTTTCATTTGGTCTCATTTTGAACTCCTTGAACTTCTTCTTTGCCACACCAATCTTGTTCTGTTTGATTGCATCAGTGCCTTCACAGATTAATTGCAACTTATTCCAAAGTTCCTTTGCAGCCTTGAAATCTTTCACCTTCATATACATATTGCTATCCAAGGTTCTGTATATGATATCAATAGCAATATTAGCAGTCCATTCCCTTTTTGGTTTAAGAATGTACTGTGTCTCATATCCCACTATTACTGACTTGGTAATCTATAGTGGTCCATCTGTTAGTAAATCCATCATTTCGTCATGTGTTGAAGCTAGATAAGCCTGCATACGACATTTATACTCATCAAAACGATCTAAAGAACACCTCAACATTGTTCTAGCATACTGGTTGTTACCCATGATGCAAAGCTTTGTAAATCAGAAACTTGAAAAAGTTTTCAAAGTATTTTCACAAGCACAACAACTGGGATTACTTCAAAACAGAAGCACTGCTCCGATACCAATTGTTGGTCCCTTGAAAAGGCTTTGGTTAAGTTTAGAGGGGGGGGGGGGGTGAATAAACATAACACTTAAAACTTTTTGGAGTTAACAAACTCAGCAACTTCAGCAGCCTGCTGATACTTCAGTAGTCTGCTGACACTCAGTAGTCTGCTGACTATTGAGTTTACTGAATTTGTGCAGTAGAAATATATAAAAAATTAAGCCTTTTACTTGTTGTTAAATATGATACCAAGTATTAGACACTTAGTAGTGTATGTGTGTGATTCAATTGCTAGATTCAGTAGATTGATGTGTTTGATAAACTAAATGCAGAATATAAATGCAGAAAGTAAGTAGGTAGATTTTATAGTGGTTCCAGGTGGTGTAATCCTATCAGTCCACTCTTCTACTGTGATGTTGGAGGTAATTCACTAGAGATTCTTGAGGTAGCTGTTACAACAATCCCTAAGTTGCTTGTCCTTCACCAATAACTATGGCTTCACAAACTAAACACTTGGAACAGGTAGGATTACTGCTCCAAAGTCTTCCACTGGTCCTTGAAGGGTAGGATTGCCTCTTCACCAGCTCCACCACAAACAACAGTCCTTAACACAAATGTGCTTCACTGTCTTCAGTAGATTCCTTGTAAAAGAAAGTTTGAAACAAGTAAGTGATTCAGCTTTAAGCAGCTTGATCAGGATGATATGATCAGCATCTTGACGTCTTCAAGTGTGTAAACTTGATGTAGCTTGAATGCATATTACACTTGAAGAATTGTACTGGATCAGTAGCCTTATGCTCAGTAGGGTCAGCAGGGTGTTTTTCTTGATTTAATTCTGATTGCTCATGATAGATCCTTAATTTTCATCACTTGTATCTGAATTAGGAGTCCTCTATTTATAGGTAGGAATCCTTGTGACTTATGTTTGAAACTCAAACATAGCCGTTTCAGATTTGTCCCATTTGACTTGCTTTCTGTCACTGTTCATAGTACTGACACAGTCAGACTGCTTTTTGACAGTTTACTATCTATCCACCCTTTGACTTGTATCCATTGGATAAAAGTCTGAATCTTTCCAAACGTCCATTTGATCTTGACCATTGATTTTTTTGATAAAATCAGAGGTTGTTAGCTGTCCCTTTCTTTGTAATCTTCCAATTTAACCTTTGATTAAATCGAAATATGTGTCCAGCAGGTTCCTGAGAACATAAGTCTACAGATATACACTTTTGTAAGCTGATCCATATTTTTTGTTGTGTTTAAAAACACTTCAGCTAACTATCTTTTATCTAACTTTCATTTATGAAGTTAGATTACACCTTTTTGAACATAACTAAGTTCCAATCACCACTTTACTTGTGGAACTTAGACCTTGAACACAAGGTATATGAAATCAATTTAGGTCATCACAGACTTCCCTAAGTTCTGATTCTATATCCTTGACTTTAATTACTAAGTTTGATCCCTTAGCCATCAATAACTGAGTTTGAGCCCTCAGCCTTCAGTCTTCAGCAGGTTCCTGATTAGTCTACTGACTCAACTACCCTACTAATCTAGACTAGTCTACTGATGTAAGTCAGTTGACCTTTTACAGTGCTTGTTTGATCAAACCTATACAAGATCAAACTCTAATAAGCCTATACATTTGATCTATCCATCTTTTTGCCTTTTCTCTATAACAGATAGTCTGGCACTCATCACTAAAACTTAAAAATAAGTTCAACAAGTAGACTAGTTTAGGAACCTGTTGAAGACTAAAGGCTGAGGTTTCAAACTCAGTTACTGAAGGCTAATGGATCAAACTTAGTATTTAAATTCTTGGATATGGAACCATAATTTAAGGAAGTCTGTGATGACCTAAACTGATTACATATACCTTGTGTACAAGGTCTAAGTTGCACAAGTCAAGTGGTGATTGGAACTTAGTTATATTCAAAATGGTGTAATCTAACTTCACAATAAAAAGTTAGATATAAGAGAATTCGGCTGAAGTGTTTTTATAAACAAAGCAACCTTAGAACAGCTAACTGATATACATTTCAGCAGACTTACATTCACAGAAACCTGCTGATGTATATCTCGATTTAATCAAAGGATATATTGGAAGATTACAGAGAAAGGGACAGCTAACAACCTCGGATTTTTTCAAACAAATAAATGGTTAAGATCAGATGGACGTTGAAAAGAAACATAACTTTATCCAATGGATATAAGACAAAGGGTGGACAGACTGTAAACTGTCAGAATGTATTCTGACAGTGTCAGTACTATGAACAATGACAGAAAGCAAGTCAAATAGGACAAATCTGAAATGGCAAGCTGTTATAGAGCAAAGGAAAAAAGATGTCTAGATCAAATGTATAGGCTTATTAGAGTTTGATCTTGTATAGGTTTGATCAAACAAGCACTATAAAAGGTCAGCTAACTTACATCAGCAGACTAGTCTAGATCAGTAGAGTAGCTGGGTCAGTAGACTAATCAGGAACCTGCTGAAGACTGAAGGCTGAGGGCTCAAACTCAGTTATTGAAGGCTAATGGATCAAACTTAGTAATTAAAGTCAAGGATATGGAATCAGAACTTAGGGAAGTCTGTGATGACCTAAACTGATTACATATACCTTGTGTTCAAGGTCTAAGTTCCACAAGTAAAGTGGTGATTGGAACTTAGTTATGTTCAAAAAGGTGTAATCTAAATTCATAAATAATAGTTAGATAAAAGATAGTTAGCTGAAGTGTTTTTAAACACTTACGAAGTGTATAAACTTATCGGAATGGACACATATTTCGATTTAACAAAGGTTACATTGGAAAATTACAAAGAAAGGGACAGCTAACAACCTCTGGTTTTATCAAACAAATCAATGGTCAAGATCAAATGGACGTTGGAATGATTCAGACCATTATCCAATGGATACAAGTCAAAGGGTGGACAGACTGTAAACCGTCAAAAAGCAGTCTGACTGTGTCAGTACTATGAACAGTGACGAATGCAAGTCAAATACGACAAATCTGAAATGGCTATGTTTGAATTTCAAACATAAGTCACAAGGATTCCTACCTATAAATAGAGGACTCCAAATTCAGATACAAGTGATGAAGATTGATGAAAATTAAGGATCTATCTTGAGATATCAGATTCAAATTGATCAAATACCCTGCTGACCCTACTGAGCATAAAGCTACTGATTCAGTAAAACACTTCAAGTGTAATCTACTTTCAAGCTACATCAATTTTACACACTTGAAGACCTCAAGCTACTGATCATATAATCCTAATCAAGCTGCTGAAAGCTGTATCACTTACTTGATTCAAACATTCTTTTACAAGGAATCTACTGAAGACAGTGAAGCACATTTGTGTGTCAAAGACTGTTGTTTGTGGTGGAGCTGATGGAGAGGCAATCCTACCCTCAAAGGACCAGTGGAAGATTTTGGAGCAGCAATCCTACCTGTTCCAAGTGTTTAGTTTGTGAAGCCATAGTTATTGGTGAAGGACAAGCAACTTAGGGATTTTTGTAACTGCTACCTCAAGAATCTCTAGTGAATTACCTCCAACATCACAGGAGAAGAGTGGACTACAGGATTACACCTCCTAGAACCACTATAAAAATTGCATACTTACTTTCTGCATTTAGTATATTTAACCCATCAACCTACTGAACTAGCTACTGAATCACACACATACACTACTGAGTATCTAATACTTGGTATCATATTTTAACATGTAATAAGGCATAACTTGAATATATTCCGCAGCAACAAATTTAGTAAAGTCAATAGTCAGCAGACTACTGAGCTATCAGCAGGCTGCTGAAGTTGTTGAGTTTGTTAACTCCAAAAGTTTTAAGTGTTAAGTTTATTCAACCCCCCCTCTAAACTTAACCAAAGCCTTTTCTAGGGACCAACATAGGATGTCTGGTACATAGACAGTGGATGTTCCAGACATATGACATGGAACAGAGGATGGCTGACTGACTTTAAAACTTTTGATGGACTCAAAGTTACATTTGGAGGCAAAGAAAACCCCGGAAAAAGTAGGAGGGAAGGCATAATGTTCAAGAACAATTTGAAGATTCAGAATGTAGCTTATGTTAAAGGATTATATTTCAATCTTTTAAGCATCTGTCAATTTTGTGACAAAGGCTATAATGTGCTTTTCAACTAAGATGGATGCAAAGTGATTCACAGTCAAACCAGCACATTGTACTTGCAGGAAAAAGAGAAGACAACATGTATGTGGTGGATTGGAAGACAGAAAAAGCAGAAACATGTCTGCTTGTCAAGAATAAGCAATCAACCAGTTGGATTTGGCATAAAAGACTGAACCATCTCAACTTCATGACCATCAACAAATTGTCAATGAACAAGCTAGTTGAATGCCTTCCAGAGATCAAATTTAAAAAGGAAAGTCTATGTGAAGCATGTCAAAAAGGGAAGCAGATCAAAAGATCTGTCAAGTCAAAGCCCTATCAATCTACAACAAGGATCTTACACCTTTTGCATATGGACCTTTTTGTACCAGTCACACCAGTGAGTGTAAGTGGAAAGATGTACACTCTAGTGGTGGTGGATGGCTTTTCCAAATTTACTTGGACCATATTCATGAACAAGAAAAGGGAGACACTTAAAAATCTACCAGATTTGCTAAGAAGAATACAAAATGAAAAAGTGTTGAAGATCATCAAGTATTTGAAGCAAAAAATCAATGTAGGGATTTGGTATCCAAGAGATGGAGGATTTAAGTTAATATCTTATTCAGACTCATACTATGCTGGATTTAAGTTAATATTGATAGAAATGCACTTCTGGAACTTGTCAGATGCTAGGCAGCAGACTAGTATCATGGTTTAGGAAAAAGCAAAATTCAATATCAACATCAACAGCTGAAGCAGAATATAAAGCAGCAGGTAGCTATTATGCCCAAGTGTTGTGGATCTGACAACAGCTAATGGACTATGGAATGGAGGAGAAGACAATTCCAATTATGTGTGATAACACAAGTGGAATATCTATTCGTGAAAATCTAGTATTACATTCAAGAACAAAGAATATTGATGTGAGATATCACTTTATCAAAGATCATGTTGAAAAAGTATATGTTATTCTAAGATACATACCAAATGAAGATCCATTGGCTGACATTTTCATAAAACTACTCAGTCATGAACGATGCTGCAAGTTGAGAACTAAGTTGGGAATGATTGAAATTGATTAAGATATAAGGAGCAGCTAACAGGAGTAATCAGCTAAGTGACTTCACCAGCTGACTGAACCTTTGCCATTTCGGGTGCGCTCACTTGGGAAGTAAGGCACTAGTAACAAGCGATGTTAACTTCACTGATTTTTAGGAACAGTTTTTTACAACAGCACAGTATAGAAGTCACTACACTGGCCTAGTGACCACCTATGTTACTCAACCGATATGGAGAATACAACAAAGTGAAGTGTGAACAAAATCAACTTATTACATGTGGAATAACAGTTGATTTATGGAGAATAATCTTATGGAATATTTGATCGCGAGTAAATCACTAACGTCGATATTACTAGCAAGAATACTAGGTACATCGTAGTATAGTAAATGTGAGTCAAGGTCGATCCAACAAAGACAATGCAACTATAAGTATAAACGATTCTAACCTAGTTAAGAAGCAATATAGAGGCGGGCATTGACCAACAATGAACAATAAGAAATCAAACTTGGTATTTCTCCCTCTCTTCTCACTTATCTACTAACTTGGATTAGTTAATCGTTATGTTTACTTCCCCACATAATTTCATAAAATTAATCCTGAGCTTTCGTTTTAATTATCATTATCAGCTACATATGCAACTCCTACATCAATCTACTCCGACAATGGTAGCAGACAATCTATACGCAAGCTACCCTCCTTAATTGGTCCGTAATAGCCCATACATATAAAGAACTAGAATTGCCGATATCGAGCGCTAACCCGCCTAGACAGCTGTTGGTCCCTTGGAAAGGCTAACACAAGTTTAGAGTGGGGGGGTGAATAAACTTGTCCCTAAAAACTAGATTTGAAACAGGTTCGGTTATAACTTGTGTGGAGTTAAGCTAACTGAGCTGAGTTTAAGTCAAACTGACTTAAGAAAAACTGAGTCAACCGGCAGTGGATATAATTCTAGTCTTTTTCTTGATCTTGTTATTCTATGCGAAAGCTGAGTGTGCTAAACAAAATTCTGCTGAATGTCAGTTTGTGAGTTGTGAGTTGTGTAACAAGCAGTTCTCAGTATGCTGTGTAAGCAATATAAATTCTGTAATAAAGAACTATGTGATGTAAATGCGTAAAGTAAATGAAACAAGAGTTATAGAGGTTCTAGGTGGTGTAATCCTGTCATTCCTCTTTTCCCCTGTGGTGTAGGAGGAAAATTCAACTAGAACTTTTTGAGGTGAGCTCTTACAAAAAGTCCTAAACAATAGTCCTTGGCTAATCCTTGCTTCACCATCTAAACAGTTGTAGAACAGGTAGAATGGCTGCTCTTCAATTGTTTGAACACTGGTCCTTGAAGGGTTACGTAGGCCTCTTCACCTGCTACAACTGTCCTTGGCAAAAACCTTCCCGGTTTGCTTCACAGTCTGAACCTCTGATTAAGAATCAAAGTTGGGTTGAGAATCAATAAATTGATTTTTGTTTGTGGTTCTTCTAAGTGTATGATACTTGATAAATCTTGTGTAGCTTAAACACTTGGAATACTTCTTGATATGATATTGTTAGCACTGAGATGATAGCAATTCAAATGAACGAGACTAGTGCACAAAAATGTTTGTCATCTTCTTAATTCGGTGTATTTTTCATGGTGAAAAGTCCTCTATTTATAGTGTAAGGTCTAACGTTCATTTAATTTGAATCTGAATTGTATCAGCGGCTATCTTGTAACGGCTATATTTTATGACCGTTCTGATGTGTCATTATTTCATCCAATAACATTGCTTTCTTTACAACGTTCGACTGTACTATCAGTTTGATGGTTGACTAACTTATAAAACTGAGTTTTCTGATCAATTTTATATTGAGTTTATAAGTTGTCAGTTTCTTGACTGACTTGGAGCATTGACTGAGATTTTACTCTTCTTCAAATATCAGTACTCCATCTTTTCATCTAATTATTATTGACTTAATCAGAGTACACCTTTTCCAAACAAACTATCTAAGAGTTCATTGACTTTATGACTCTTAGATCTTCTTACAAGATCCATAAAATCAGTTCAGGTCACCACAAACTTGCTTGAATTCTAACTTTACAGTCTCGATATGTAAACTAAGTTTGAACCCTCAGTTCTTCAATCCTCTATAACTGAGTCTGTGACCCTCAATTCTTTATCAAATCAGTTTGAACCCTCAGTTATTCAATCTTCTAGATAAGCCAACTGAGTTTGTGTCCCTCAGCAAACTTATCTTCTTCAGTTCCATAATGGTGTAGTCTGAGTAAGTTTGTTTATCTTGACAATTTCCAATTTTCTAAATGACTTCCAGTTTTCAGTTTCACGAAACTATGACTATTACAGTGCTTGTCTGATGTAACCTATACAATTATCAGACTTTAGTAAATCCTATACATTCAATTCTAGACATCTTTTAGCCTTTCACTATAACAGCTAGCTTCAGCACTTCTTCAATGGTGTTAAGATAATACTTTGAATAAATATGATGAATTATCATCAAAACATAAATTTTATTTCCAACAATTTCCCTCTTTTTGATGATGCCAAAACTCTCCCTAAAAGAAAAGCTTAAAGATCAAAACAATGTAAATCAAGGTAAAACTCGAAAACTGGATTTCATTAGAATATGCAAAAACTGGAATAGTTACACTTTGTGCAAGTAAGTTTAACCAGAGACTAAGCTCTTTTCTATTCTTTTTGTGTAACTGAGATAATCTTCATTTCTTTGTCGTGAATACGAAAATCATACTCTAGCTCAGAGTCTTCCTTAGTAAAAGTCTTATTATAGTCCACTTGACTTCCTTCTTTCCATTTTCTCCTCAAAACTAACTTTGGTATGGTTGATTCATTCTTGTAGTAATTTTCAAACTCTGCTATATCAGCTTTCATTTGTTCTACTTTGTCTCTTATCTTCAGTTTGTCTTCAATCCACTTCATCTTCTTATATTGTGCCATCTTTTGATTGTGATATACGTCAGATAAGAAGTAGTTCAAGGATTCTTCAATAGTCTTGTCCTTGTACTTGGCTTTGATAGGATTGTGATCTTTGACAAACTTCATCCACAGATCCTATGTTAGAGTAGCTCTCCTTTCTTCAGGTTGACTGTATTTTTCAATGAGCTGCTCATCAGTTAATTCTGTCTTTAAAAACCTTGGATCTGTTGCTGATTTATATTTCTCCCATTCGTGTTCAAGTTGCTTCTTTTCTTTGACTAGCCTCTGCTTTTCTTCTTCAGCTTCCCTCTTTTTGGCATCATACATTTGATATACCAAAGCATGGGTTGCCTTTTGATCGGCTGAGATATGTTGCTGAGAAGCAAGTACTTCTTTGAGCTGATTCTCTAACCCGTAGATGTGCTGATTTGAATGCCAGTGAGCTTGATCATGTGTTTCCCTATCTACTACGGTTGAGATTTCAAATTTTTCCTTGAGTGTCAAAATTTCTGAAACAGAACTTGAACTTGACTTGTGAATCATTTCTAATCTTGCGTGAACTAAGATATCCATTCTCTGTCTGTAATCTAGATATCCAGAGATGTTTGACAGAAGGCCATTGTATGCATCCTTTTGGCTGAGCATACTCTTCAAGTTCTCATGAACATTGCCCAATTCCTCCTTTGTCAAAATATCAGAAGGATCATAAGTGTCTTCTGTTTGGACTTTAGACTGAGTGATATCTTCAATTACCATAAGTTGCTAATTTTCAAGTTTATCAGCTGCTTGCTGATTGTCACTTTTCTGATTTCCAACTGGAAATTCTTCTTGCTGAGTTACATTTTGCGTAGCTTGGAGTTGAGGTTGAGTAGCTGGCTGCAAATCTGTAGTCATATCATCTTCTTTCCTTGAATTATCATCTTCAACTTCATCCTTGTTTTCCTTGGGTATAGATGATGTGGTTGATTCTCTTCATCGGGCTACTTCATTGAATCTACTGTAGCAATTTGCAAGAAACTCTGACATAAGAAATAGAGTATATAGGTCTCTAATTTCAAGTTTCTCCAAGAGTAACTTTTCTTCAGTTTGTAAGATAGCATCAAAAGATTCTTATGGTTTGATCTTCATCTTCATCAGCTTGACGATTCTATCAGCTTAAAAAATTGGGGCTGGTTGCTGATCTGATTGGTGCTGAGATTGTTGTAACTGAGATGCAGTATCATCAGCAAGAATATCTTTCCGTGTAGTTTCAGCTGTCAGTTGTTGTACTTCCCCCTCACTTGGTGCTTGCTGACTCGAAGTATCTGGGTACAAACATTAGACAACTGATTTTTTTTTGGTGAATCAGCTTTCCCCTTGACTCCTTTGTGTTCAGCTTCCTGCTGAGACACAGTTTTCTTCCATCCTTCAGGTTGGGAAGTTGTTCTTCTTGAACTTGCAACTGCTGCAATTTCCTCTGTATCAGTAGTTGTATCTACAGTTTATTTTTCTTTCTTCCCTACCTTGAGTTTCTCCAAATAGTATTGAATGACTCCACTGAGTGAGTTCTTCAGTTGAAATCTGCCAATAGTTATTTGTCCTTCAGCTTGAGCTTTCTACACACTTTCCTATTCAGCTCAATGTTGTTTCTTTATCTGATTGACGACATAACTGGCCTAATTGAATTCTAGTTCATCCTAGTTATGTTCATCAGATAAGCACTGTCATCGGATAATATATTGATTCTTTTGGATTTTCCTATAATATGTTTGTTGAGCAATCTGCTGAGGAGTCCAAATTCTGGTTTGAGTTTATCAACATGAATACCAACTTCTGCTGGTTCCTTAGACAAGGAAATTTGCCTAAGAAAGGCGTCCCTATGGTAGACAAGCCAAGTCTATTGATGTCACAGGTGGAGTTGTGAAACCAAATAGTGACTTCATAACTCGTTCATTGATAATGATTCGATCTCCACGAACCTTAGTGATGAGGGAGTCTCTTACCAAACGCATGTTCTCCCAGAACTGCAAAATACCTTCCACATCACGTTTGTCGTTGAAAGTGACTTCCCGAATGCTTCTTAATCCTGGTTGTTTCTGGATCTTCTCACAGATGTAACTTGCAAGTAGAGTGTTGTTTCACATAGCTTCATAAATTTCAAATGTATACACATCTAAATCTATGATGAATCTTTCTTCTTGAGATTTCTTTGAGACGGCCATTTCTGGGTTTAGTGTGAAAAAGCTTGAATTTTGAGATGGACAGAAAAAAATTTTTGTTATTGAGGAAATATGAAAGGAGGCTGGATAAATTAGGGTAATGTACTGGCGGTTGATTGATACAACTTTTCAAATTCCATGATGGTTTTGGTAACCGATGCATGTACTTGTTCTGACAGTAATGGGGTGTACACGTAACATATTCTGACAAAACTACGGTAATTAAATGCGAAATAACCGTTATCTGTTTTATCTTATCAACCTTTGACTTAAGTTGACTGATATAAAGAATGATGCTTAAATATCTGTTAATACTTCAGTTTCAGTTAGTCAGTTTGAAATTGTTGATGTCAATGACTGATCTGTTAAGTGAGAGCACCCAGCAAAACAAAGATCAATCCCCTTGACGAATTTATGGCTTAAACTGACTTAGCTGACTCTTATTATACCCAACTCAGTTCTTAGTTTGGCAAATATTTCTTTGTCCAATGGCTTTGTAAAGATGTCAACCAACTAATCTTCAGTAGGTACAAAAAGAACTGTAATATCTTTTTTCTCTGCATGATCTCTTATAAAATGATGTCGCACGTCAATATGTTTTGTCCTTGAGTGCAAAACTGGATTGTCAGTTATTGCAATTGCACTTGTGTTATCATAGAATATGGGAATTGTTCCTTCTTCTATCCCATAATCTCTTTTTTGTTGTCTGATCCATAAAACTTGAGCACAACAACTTCCAGCTGCTATATACTCAGCTTCAGCTATTGAAGTTGAAATTGAATTTTTCTTTTTGCTAAACCATGACAAAAGTCTATTTCCTAGCAACTGACATGTGCCTGATGTGCTTTTTCTGTCCACTTTGCATCCTGCATAATCTGAGTCTGAATAGGATATCAGTTTGAATTCTCGTACTCTTGAATACCATATTCCGACTCCAGCTGTATCTTTCAAGTACTTCAAGGGTCTTTTAACAACTGTGAGATGGATTTCCTTTGGTTTCGACTGAAATCATGCACATACACCAATAGTAAAAGATATGTTTGGCCACTTGCTGTAAGGTAGAGTAAGCTTCCAGTCATTCTTCTGTAAAGTGTTTGATCAACATCTTTGCCTTCTTTGTCTTCATCTAGCATGATGTCGGTCCCAATTGGTGTAGAAATTCCAGCTGATTTTTCCATACCAAACTTTTTGATAAGTTGTCTTGTGTATTTGGTTTGGTGAATGAAAATTCCATCATCTAATTGTGTAACTTGTAATCCAAGAAAATAATTTAATTCTCCCATCATACTCATCTGAAATTTGCTTTTCATTAAACTTGCAAACTTCTCACACAACTGTTCATTTTCTGATCCAAAAATAATGTCATCAACATAGATCTGAACAAGGAGAGTACTTTCTTCATTTTTCACTCTGAATAAAGTCTTGTCGATAGTTTCTTTGATAAATCCATTATCCACTAGAAACTGAGATAGAGTTTCATACCAAACTCTTGGTGCTTGTTTAAGTCCATATAGAGCTTTCCTTAGTCTGAAAAATTTGCCATCTTGATCTTTGATCTCAAATCCAGGTGGTTGTTGAACATAAACCTCTTCTTCAAGTATCCCATTCAAAAATGCGCTTTTAACATCCATCTGGTATACTTTGTACTTTTTATGAGCCGCAAAGGCAAGAAATAGTCTGATTGTTTCCAATCTTGCAACAGGTGTATAAGTTTCATCAAAATCTATGCCTTCTGCTTGAGAATTTCCTTTAGCTACAAGTCTAGCTTTGTTTCTGATGATATTCCCATCTTCATCAAGTTTGTTTCTGAATTCCCATTTGGTTCCAATGATATTCACATGAACTGGTCTTTCTACTAATTCCCATACTTGATTTCTTTCTAATTCATTCAGTTCTTCTTGCATAGCTAATATCCAATATGGATCCTTTAAGTCTTCTTCTTTCTCTTTAGGTTCAGATTGAGATAGAAAGCATGCAATCATTGCATCTAGTTTATGTCTTGTTCGAACACCAGCTTGAGTATCACCAATTACTTGTTCTTCAGGGTGATCCCTCATCTATTGATGTACTAGGGCTTGCATCAAGGGAACTACATTTTGTTCAACTGGTTCTTCATGAACTGGTTCTTGATTTTATTCAACTGAGTCAGAATCAAGTTGTTCAGGAGTAGGTTGTTGAGTAGTTGGAAACTAAGACTGATCTTGATCTGAAGATTCCGAAATCCTTAGTCTTCCAATGTCAATAAAACTGATTTTGGCAAGACAGGTAACTGAGATTGAGAAACAGGTTCTGGTATGTCTTCAGTTTTTTCTCCAGGAAAGTTTGGTTCATCAAATACCACATGTATTGATTCCTCATGCTTGAGTGTCCTTTTCTTTAGTACTCTAAATGCTTTGCTGACACTTGAATATCCCAGAAAAATTCATTCATCGGCTTTGGGCTGAAAAACATGAAGTTGATCTTTTCCATTATGTATGAAACACTTGCTTCCAAAAGCATGAAAGTAAGAAACATTTGGTTTTCTTCCATTCCAAATTTCATAAGGAGTCTTCTCATGCCTTTTATTCATGAGAGCTCTGTTCTGTGTATAGAAAGCTCTGCTGACTTCTTCTGCCCAATATCTTTCAGGCAGTTTTGCTTCACAGATCATAGTCCTTCCTGCTTCTTTGAGTGTTCTATTTCTTCTTTCAGCTACACCATTCTGTTGAGGTGTTGCTGTGGTGGCAAGTTGATGTAAAACACCATTTTCTTCACAATATTCAATAATCACTTTGTTGAGGAATTCAGTTCCTTTATCTGATCTTATCTTCTTAACCGATAGACTTTTCTGATTTTGAATCCTTTTGAGTAGTTCTGCAAGTCTTTGCTTGGTTTCACTTTTCTTGGTTAAGAAGATAACCCAAGTGTATCTTGAAAAATCATCTACCACCACCAATTTATACTTCTTTCCACTAATACTGATTGGTGTAATAGGTCCAAATAAGTCCATATGTAGTAGCTCCAGTACTCTGGTTCTTGAATCCTGGGATTTGGTCTTGAAATTAGCTTTTGTTTGCTTTCCTTGCTGTCAAGCATCACATATGTTGTCTTCCTTGTATGAGATTTCTGGTAGTCCAAATGACTAACTGTTTCTCGACAAGGTTGTTGATGTCATCAACGTTTAGATGACTCAGTTTCTTGTGCCATAACCAACTGATTTCTGATTTGGTATGCACAAGTAAACAAGTTTCTGCAACAGCTATAGTCCAATCTACAACATACATATTCTCTTTTCTTCTTTCGGCTAAAACAACTTGAAATGCTGTTTCGCTGACGACAATGCAAAAATCTTTATCAAAAGTAACTTTGTATCCCATATCGCAGAATTGACTGGTGTTGAGTAGCTTGTAATGCAATCCTTCTACATACGATACATTCTTGATCGTAAGTCTATTTCTGATCAAGGTACCATAACCTTTGGTAAATCAAGGTTTGTCTTTACTTCCAAAGTTAACCTTAGGTCCATCCTTGGAAATAAAGTTACTCAGACAGTCTTTGCTCTTTGTCATGTGTCTTGACAAAAACTTGTTCGCGGTTTTATGCAAAGCAAAAGATAACAAGTAATAAAATAAAACCGATGTCAGCCCCAAGTGCGAAGGCTCGCAGCTATAGTGGTGAAACCGGATCGTATCCGCAGGGACTTGTACGAAAAAGAGTTTTTGCCTTCGATTTCTTTTATAAAGTTGATGATTATGATCTCGGATTTTCAATTAACAAACTAAGGTAGCAAACGTGAAAATAAATAAAACTACGATAATAAAAATTTATAATTTAAAACAACTAGAACGCACCGATGATCCACCACCCCACCGAAAATAACAAGAAAGACACATATTCATTCGTAAGTTCTTGGATTATTATCTGCTAAAGAGGCATTTTCCCTTTCGGTTCATCGCCTTTTAATTACCACTCTCGGTACAACTAAAGCATTTACGGATCAAAGATATGGATATAAATCCTAATCTGACAACATTCACCCTCAACTTACGTATGTTGGAAAACTATTATCATTCTCCTTCTCGGTAATCTACGAATTTATCAACTATCGTATCTAAATTCGATTAGTATGCAACATAAGTATAGATCATACAAATTGCACATAAACAATTCAAACATGAAGGAAGAACAAGAAACTCACTAGAACAAATGAAAACGAAATCCTTGTTTATTCCGGTGATGGTGGCTTCACAACGATGGTTCTAGCTTAGAGACCTTAGCCAATCATCCTCGATTATGATTTCGTAATCGTGGCCGTAGCTCCAGCATTACAACAGTACTACTATTCTAATTTATTCTCGACATAACGCCTACAGAGTATTTACATAAAAGACGGGAAAAGTAAAAGCTTGGCCAAAAGTGACCAAGGAGGGGCGCCTTTATGGATGGAAATGAGGGAGTTCTTATAGGGAGAGTTGAGGGGAGGTGTATAAGGGAGAGGTTGTAATTGAGGGAGATATTTTTGGGAGAATATGCTAAGGAATATTCTCAAGTTTGTTATAAGCATGTGGGAGGTGATAATGACTTTGCATGTGAAGGTGAGGAGTCACTAAAATAGCATGTGGAGTTTGTTATGACTCATCATCATCATCATTAAGGAGCACATGGAGTAACATGCATCAAACTTGGCCAAAATATCTCCGGTTCGTCCGTAATTCCAGCAGTTTGGTAAAAAAATCATAACTTGAGTTGTAGACCTCCGATTGACGTGATTCAAAATGCGTTGGAAAGCTCATTTTAGTATCTACAACTTTCGTCAAGAACTCTTCCCCTGAAAATGCCTCTAAGTCGGGTAAAATTTCCATCGAAAAACAGGTTACGGTAGAAGTACGTTGGAAAATATTGATCCGTTGATCTCGTAAACTCGTGGCATCTTCTTCTTTTCCTCAAAATCCATCTTTTAGGCCTTAAAATATAATGTTACGTGGCATATTTTGAAATACTTGATCACCAAGTTTGGGCCGAATCGAATCGAGCTTTCTTTATTCGAATCGAGCTTTCTTCTTAATCTTCATCGATCTTCGTTTAAGCTCCTCATTTAACATGCAAGCGTACCTACATTCATGATAACATCGTGCAAAATGTAACATCTCATATTCAAAGATTTTTATCAATGAAACCACATAATTAACACAAATTTGCACTTAACCACTTTTAAAACTCATTTGCTCAATAATTCGATTAAACCCTTGATTTCTATGCAAATTATACGAATATGGAGGAAATTGTTATAAAATATAACATTAGAAATCGTATAAAATCACCCTAAACAACTCCCCCACACTTAGCTTTTGCTCGTCCCGAGCAAAACAAAACAAGAATCAAGGCTCGAAAAAGATAGACACCTCAGCAAATACAACATATACTCAATAAATCAGAGGTTCACCCTGATGTGTGTGCATAGCCATAGAAAACTTCCACTAAGTCCAAACTTGAAAAATTCAAAGCAAACTAGCTAATACCCCCTTCAAATTAGTAACAAATGATACTTATAAGTGTACCCTACAAAACGTGACATATCCTGAAAAGAATGATAGAATATATCTAGGGCCATTCTGATATACTCAGAGGATAATCCCTACAACATATCTGTCAGTTTATACTGGGGATAAGGTATACGATAACTAAGTCCTTAACTTATTCATAATAATAAATTTTTTCGATTTTTTTTTCACTTTTTTTTCACACTTTTTTTTTTTTTTTTTTTTTTTCAACACACATCGAATGAGCTTTTGCCCGTCATACTAGAATAGGAAATTTCGAGATAATCCCCTATCTACTCAAATCATAAGGCGCTTTTTTCTCGATCGTCGTGAGCTTTTGGTCATCATAGTGGTATAGGACATTTCGAGATAATGCCCTACCGCACTCAAATCATCGACCGACTTTCGACACACACAATTGATTACTTTTTCGAGATTTCGGCGGGCGGTGGTTAACATGCTAAAAGCAATTCAAACCTACCGAGCATAACACCTCAAGCAATGATTTATTTGTTAATTATTGTGCAAGAACATTAGTTATGTTTCACTTATCACATTCAAACGTTCGATATTCACAATATATCATACTCTGGCTATAAACACAAACTATCATAATTCTCACGATACGTACGTTAGCACTAAGCACATGACTTATAAGATAATCAAAAATCACTAATCAAAAAGGGGTATAGCTTTATAATTTAGCTCATCATTCACTATGGCTCGTGAAAAATATATTGGGTGAAACAACTAACTTATCGAACATACGGAATATAGCATTAATGACTATAAAAACCGAACAAAGATATGCATTGTTTACTCGGGACTAAACAAAAATTTGAAAATTTAGCCCATTTAGCATAGAATCAAAATAATTTAAGCAAATGGTAGATACACATAAACCGATCCCTCCCCCACACTTAAATCACAACATGTCCTCGGGTTGTGCGTAATGTAAAAAGAAAAAGAACACTTAGCTGATTGTGGTTCGAAAGTGGCAATTCCGGAAGTGGCCTAGAATCACTCCGTAAATGCTCGATGAAAGCGTAGATCGTGGACCATCCACCGGAAAAGCGGCATCATCCGAAACTCACAATTGCTATCGCAAATATCCCGCACATCATGGGAAAACAAGACGTACCTCGGGGATAGGGGCACAAAAGATGATAGACAAGGCAACATCATGGAATAAAGAGAAATAAACTACGGAGAAAAAAGAAAAGATATCTAGGTTACCGTCCTAGTAGGGCTTAATTATAGTCGGGAGCTCGACTAGACAATAAAATTTCAACTCGGGTTAGCTTTGAATTTCCTATTCCCTTAGTTGCATAGTAGTTAAACTAATACATGTCACACATTATTTGAAAATTTAAAACAGACTAGGTCATGATATGTGACAAAGTATTAACTATGAGTCTTTTATACCCAGATCCTCAAGGGTTATTTCAAATTGTTCTAACAACCTAAATCTAAGAAATGATGCATTTGAATTTTTTCTTTGTACTCCCTCGGGATTTTCGGATAACCTCCTAATCGTTCCCTTTAAATGACATTCAAACATTCATCCTGAGACTTGGTGAAACAAAATGAAAATCAATTCGAAGTATTGGAAAACTATTATCCAAAGTATGAGTAAAGTATAATGCAAAATGTAGAGTTTTTGTTTTTTTTTGTTTTTTTTTTTTAAACGGGTTGCCTCCCGGTAGCGCTTTTGGTTAATGTCGTTTGCTCGACAACCAAAAAATTTTCAACCCGGGTCAGGCCAGTGAGGCCTCTTTCCGGAATCATTCTTGATTTCCTCGGGGTCAATAGTATGGATCCCACAAAAACAAAGTCTCGCCAACGTATTGGCCATATCGCAAACTTCGTATCCACTTAGTTCCTATGATTCTTCTCTTCTTCTTTTTAGGTTTCGGTTCCACAAGCCGAGGTGTATCATCGTAATCACAATATCATCAAAGAATTCACAGAGACGTAAATCATCGGGTTCCAAAAGATCGGAGTCGTCTTGACTAGGGACGTCGTTTAGATGGAAAACCACCGGTCGTTCCTTTTGTTGACCAATATAGTGTTTCAACCGATGACCATTCACTCGAACAACTCTCCCTCGCTTATTTTTCAATTCGACGGCTCCACTAGGGAAAACCCGAGAAATTTCAAAGGGGCCGGACCAACGGGTGCGTAGCTTACCAGAAACGAGATGTAACCCGGTATTATATAGTAAAACCCATTCGCCCTCTTTGAATTCTCTATGCTTGATTTTCTTGTCGTGAAGAAGTTTAGTCCTTTCCTTACTGATTCTTGAGCTCTCGTAGGCCTGGAGTCTGAACTCATCAAGCTCCTGCAACTGCAACAATCGCTTTTCTCTGCATAACTGGCTGTCGAAGTTCAAGAATTTAATAGCCCAGAATGCTCTGTGCTCAAGCTCGATTGGCAGGTGGCAGGCCTTACCATAAACCATCTGAAACGGAGACGTGCCAATAGGAGTTTTGAAAGCTGTCCTGTAGGCCCAGAGTACATCATCCAGTTTCTGGCTCCAGTCCGTCCTATGAGAGTTCACCGTCTTCTCAAGAATGCTTTTCAGGCTTCGGTTACTTACTTCAACTTGTCCACTCGTCTGAGGGTGATAAGGGGTAGCAGTTTTGTGTTTCACCCCATATCGTTCTAAAATCTTTTCTAATGGAGTATTGCAGAAGTGAGTTCCCTCGTCACTGATGAGAGCTCGTGGACAACCAAACCGTGTAAAAATGTTTTTCCTCAGGAAGCTCTTGACCACCTTGTGGTCGTTCCGCGGTGTTGCTATTGCCTCTACCCATTTTGACACGTAGTCAACGTGGACCGAATGTACTTGTTCCCATACGAGGATGGAAACGGTCCCATGAAGTCAATACCCCATACGTCGAAAACTTCACATTGTTGAATGGGGTGTAGGGGCATGTCCATTCGCCGAGAAAGTTTACCGGTGCGCCGGCACCGGTCACAACCTTTTACAAAACTCTCTCGTATCCTTAAAAATTGTCGGCCGTAGAAACCGGATCGAAAAATCTTCGCAGCTAGTCTTCCCGGCTCCATAATGACCTCCCACAGTCCGTCATGGCATTGCTCCATAATGTCCCTCTCGCTCGAACTCGGGGACACACCTACGGAGTAATCCATCCATGCAACGCTTGAAGAGAATAGGGTCGTCCCACACATAATAGTTCAAATCCGAAAAGAATTTCTTCTTTTGCCGATATGTCGAGTCGGGGTCCGGATATCGCCGCTCAAGAAGTTTGCAAAAGGTGCAAACCAAGGAGAACCTTTTCCAAGACGGGCAGGGGAGTAACCTCGCACGCATCAATGGTCATGAGTTGCTCGGTTGGAAAATCAATTCCAATTTCATCCGACTCTACCACGAGGATCATCGGTCACCGAGACATGTGATCGGCTACCACATTCTCGCTACCTTTCTTGTCCCGGATATGAACATCAAACTCTTGTAAAATCAAGATCCATCTCAACAAACGAGGCTTGGCATCGGCCTTGCTCAACGATACTTCAATGCGGAATGGTCCGTCCGGATCGTAACTTCCGACCCAAGCAAATAGCTTCTAAATTTATCCATGGCAAAAACTACGCCAACAACTCCTTCTCGGTTGTTGCATAATTTACTTGTGCTTTGGGTTTAAAGTGTGACTAGCGTAGTAGATAGGTTGGAACCCGCCGTCCACTCTCTCGACCTAGCACCGCTCCGATCGCATAATTAGAAGCATCACACATAAGCTCGAAGGGAGCTTTCCGGTCGGGTGCTATAAGAATTGGCGAGGTAATCAACTTGTCTTTTAATTCTTTAAAAGCTCTTTCACACTCGGGGTGAAAACAAATTTCACATCCTCTCTTAAGAGAGTTGACAAAGGCTTGGCTATCTTAGAAAAGTCTTTAATGAACCGCCTATAGAATCCAACATGACCCAAGAATCCTCTTACTTCTCTTACAGTTTTGGGGTATGTCATTTTTTCAATAGCTTTTACCTTCGCTTTGTCAACCTCTATACCTTCTTTGGACACCTTGTGTCCCGAACAATTCCTTCTTCCACCATTAGGTGGCACTTCTCCCAATTTAAGACTAAGTCCTTCTCTATGCACCGGGACAGAACTTTATCAAGATTGTGTAAACAGTGGTCGAAACTGTCCCCGAATACAGAGAAGTCATCCATAAAAATTTCCATCACCTTCTCCACTAAACCATTGAAGATAGCCAGCATACATCTTTGAAATGTAGCTGGTGCGTTACAGAGACCAAATGGCATCCTTCGGTAAGCGAAGGTACCGGAGGGACAGGTGAAGGTAGTCTTTTCTTGATCAGTGGGGTCGATAGCTATCTGAAAGTATCCAGAATAGCCATCCAAAAAACAATAAAATTGCTTGCCACTAAGCCTCTCAAGGAGCTGGTCAATGAATGGCAAGGGAAAGTGGTCTTTTAGAGTTACCTCATTTAGTCTTCTGTAGTCGATGCAAACTCTATAACCAGTGACTTGTCGTAAGGCAATCTCTTCCCCCTTTTCATTCTTTTCAATAGTAATCCCTCCTTTCTTTGGCACCACCTGAGTGGGGCTCACCCATTCACTATCGGCTATTGGGTAGATGATACCCATGTCAAGCAATTTGATGATTTCCTTCTTAACGATTTCCCGCATGTGAGGGTTTAGCCTTCTCCGAGGTCGTCGCACCTTCTTCGATCCCTCAACAGTCCTGATCTTATGCATACAGATATCAGGGCTTATCCCCTTAATATCTCCCACTTGCCAACCAAAGGCGAGGATATTATCTTGCAGCACTTTGATAAGCTTTTCTTCCTCCTTCGGTTCTAACTTAGATGAAATGATCAAAGGGAGCTTATCACCGTCCCTCAGAAAAATGTATTTCAAGTGTTGAGGCAAGGGTTTCAACACTAAATCTGACGGTGGCCTCTCCACACTTGGTCTCAATTTATCTCCCTTAAGCTCTAGATCTCCAAGCTTATTATAAGGGCTCTGAAGCATCATGGCCTCCCAGCAGACAGGGGCCTCATCTCCTTTTGCAAATCTGGGCATATCACCATGCCTCTCCCTCATCTTCTTTCCTACCACCTCGTGGTAATCAGAACTTTCCTTGTCAATCTCTTCTAAAAATTTTATCCACTCCTCATTAGTCCAAGTTGCGGATAGTTTATTGAATTCTTCCTCATCCCAACTACCCATGAACACTTGTTTATCATACTCATCGGTGAAATCGTCCTCAATAGCTAAACAAGTGTCACTGGACGGGTGCTTCACTGCATTGCCCACATTGAACTTTATGCTCTCATCCTCCAAATGTAGGGTTACTTCGCCACTGTAGGAATCTAGTAAGGCACGGGCGGTTGCAAGAAAAGGTCTTCCAAGGATCAAGGGGTTTTCTTATCGTTGGTCATATCCATGATTACCCAATCAGCTGGGTATATGAAGTTCTTAACCTTGACCAATACATCTTCTACAATTCCCCTTGCATATTTCACACTTCTATCTGCAAGTTGAAGAGAAATAGGTTTAAGCGTAATAGATTGATCCAATCCAAGAGATTGGAAGATTGACGTAGACATCAGATTGATTGATGCTCCCGAATCGCATAGAACATTGTGGAAATCCCTGTTCCCGATAGTACATGAAATCGTAAATCTACCAGGGTCAGGACACTTCACAGGAAGTTTAGTCTGGCTGATTGCTGAGCATTCTCCATTCAATACTATGTGCTCGAGCTCTTGGAGCTTCTTTTTCGAACTCACTGCGTCCTTTATAAACTTTGTATACTTTGGCATTCCTATCAAAAGATCAACTAATGGAATGTTTGCCTCAGTATTCTTGAGCAAGTCGATTATCTTCTTATATTCTTTATCGACTGTTAATGACAGCTTGTTTTTGCTAGGTGGGTAAGGGAGATCAGCAAAGTCTTCCTCAGTAAAGTGCTTCTTTGCCGTCTTATCATTGATTGCTTTGTCTTCCCTATCCTTCCACCTCACATGCTTCCCAGAACTTAACTTAGAATCTGACTTCTTCTCAGCAGTATTCTCTTCATCATCAGAATTCTCAACTTTCACCTTTTCTTCAGAATTTTCTCTTTCACTTGGATCAATAGTAGTCCCAACATCTTTCTGAGGAGAACAAAGATCTTCCCCTCCTGCGTCTCTGCTCACAGGAGGGGCTACTCGTTTCCCT
The DNA here is from genome assembly GCA_036785695.1 of Gentiana straminea. Lineage (NCBI taxonomy): Eukaryota > Viridiplantae > Streptophyta > Magnoliopsida > Gentianales > Gentianaceae > Gentiana > Gentiana straminea. Next base: position 771,704 of record JAVUPR010000433.1, read on the forward strand.
GGTTGGCCTGACTGCCAACCGCTTTCCCACTCCTCAGATTTATAGCATTCAGCTCATCTTGACCATAGTTCCATGGTGCGGCGAGATCGGTGCAAGAATTTCGGTCATTTTGGACCAGATTAACCCCTCGGGGGTTCTTCTCGATAAAACTCGGCGGTGACCTTGAGGTCGACTTGCTTCTTTGCCCCGAAATTTGTCCCATTTGCACCTCCAAATTTCTCACCTTGTCTTGTACCGGTCGAGTACTTAAAGCATTTGCCAATTGAGTGTTGGCCGTGATTTGCTCGCTCAACTTTTGTTCTAAGATCCGAAATGATTGATTTTGATTTTGCGGTGGATTGGTGTTCCATGTTGGTCGATAGTTGGATTGAAAATTGCTTTGATTAGGCCTAGGGGCCTGAAAATGATGGGGGTTTCTTTGCCCCGGAAGGGTCACTCCATCGGAAACCAGGGTGGTTCCGGTTATAATTGAATCCTTGAGTGTTTTGATTCGACCCGAAGGTCGATAATTTTGAGAAGTGAATGTATTCACTTCTTCCGAATGCAACAATAGATGACAACGATGGAATGCGTGCCCAACGGTATCGCAATTTTGGCAAACGACATTGTTTTGAACGACTTTGACTGTGAGATGGGTCAAGCGGCATTGATTACTACGATGGCCTTGGCCATGGCAATTGTCACACACAAGACTTTGAACATTCATTGCCGTCACTTGCTTCGTAGTGCGGCCAACCGAGCTTTTAGAGACGTGGTCTCATCTACATCATACTTCCCCGCGGTCGAGCTTTTCGATTGGACGCACACCGCATAGGTAGGGGCATAATTATACTTTGCAATATCTTCAAACAACATCCATCCCTCATCGGTGTCTTTCTCGAAATGCACCTCAGCAGAACTATTCACCATTCCCTTAGTCAATTCGGTCAAACCACCGTAGAAAGTGTTGACCAATCTTTGTTTATCCGGCCCATGGTGGGGGCACTTTCTCAAGAGAGTCTTAAATCGTCTCCACGCATCGTAAAAAGATTCCTTCTCGGATTGCACAAAAGTGAATATCGATTCGAAGATGAGCCGTCTTTGCGGGTGGAAAGTACGGCTCGGAAATTCTTTCTCCAACTCCTCCCACGAAGTAATGGATTCGGCGGTAAGGATTTATACCATTCTTTCGCTTCTCCCTTCAGTGAGAAGGGAAAAAGTTTCATCTTTAGGGCGTCCTCAGTGACCCCTTTGATTAAAATAGTCCCGCACGATTCTAGAAATGAGTGAATGTGATCGTGCGGGTCCTCAGTGGAAAATCCATGAAATGTGGAACCTCTTACCAAATTGATTAAAGAAGTTTTGAGTTCGAAATTATCGGCCGTGATTTCGGGAATCACGACCGCGGGATTAACTTTCACGGTAGATGGCATGGCAAAGTCTGCCAATGTCCGTTGCTCTGCCATTTCTTCAACCTGGGCTCCTACTTGAGCTTCTCCCTCAACGTATCCTTCAGGATTGTTTCCTTCCGTGGTTCCCTCGTCCGTTGGTCCGGTGAGCCGGGCCAAACGTCGTTTGGTCGAGCGATGGTTCGCTCTATCTCCGGATTATACAAAAGTGGTCCCCCGTGAGTTCGAGTTTGCATAAACTACGTTTGGGCACCAACACCTAAATCACGAGGTTTCGGGATTTTATCCTTATGCTTCCGCGAGTGGGATTCACCGAGAATCCATCACCCAACCTCAATGATTGAAACGTGTTCCGTGTTTCTTTTCTCTCTTTCTCGGTAATTACCGAATCCACTCGGTATTTATCGAGAATTTTTTTTTTTTAATTTTTTTTTTTTAATTTTTTTTTTTTTTAGAATTAAAAAAAAACTATACTAAAACAGGCTTGAAACAGGTCTAAACAGCGTAAAAGAAACAAAATACTATAAAACTAATACAGAACAGAAACAGAACGAAAAGAAAATATTTTTTTCTCTCTCTCGGTAATTACCGAAAGATTTTTTTTATTTTTTTTTAATTTTTTTTTTTAATTTTTTTTTATTGTTTAAGACGAAAACAGATAACTTAGTTGACAAAAAAACCGAAAACGAAAATTTTCCGTGCCAAGTCCCCGGCAACGGCGCCAAAAACTTGTTCGCGGTTTTATGCAAAGCAAAAGATAACAAGTAATAAAATAAAACCGATGTCAGCCCCAAGTGCGAAGGCTCGCGGCCTATAGTGGTGAAACCGGATCGTATCCGCGGGGACTTGTACGAAAAAGAGTTTTTGCCTTCGATTTCTTTTATAAAGTTGATGATTATGATCTCGGATTTTCAATTAACAAACTAAGGTAGCAAACGTGAAAATAAATAAAACTACGATAATAAAAATTTATAATTTAAAACAACTAGAACGCACCGATGATCCACCACCCCACCGAAAATAACAAGAAAGACACATATTCATTCGTAAGTTCTTGGATTATTATCTCGCTAAAGAGGCATTTTCCCTTTCGGTTCATCGCCTTTTTTAATTACCACTCTCGGTACAACTAAAGCATTTACGGATCAAAGATATGGATATAAATCCTAATCGACAACATTCACCCTCAACTTACGTATGTTGGAAAACTATTATCATTCTCCTTCTCGGTAATCTACGAATTTATCAACTATCGTATCTAAATTCGATTAGTATGCAACATAAGTATAGATCATACAAATTGCACATAAACAATTCAAACATGAAGGAAGAACAAGAAACTCACTAGAACAAATGAAAAACGAAATCCTTGTTTATTCCGGTGATGGTGGCTTCACAACGATGGTTCTAGCTTAGAGACCTTAGCCAATCATCCTCGATTATGATTTCAGAATCGGGGCCGTAGCTCCAGCATTACAACAGTACTACTATTCTAATTTATTCTCGACATAACGCCTACTGAGTATTTACATAAAAGACGGGAAAAGTAAAAGCTTGGCCAAAAGTGACCAAGGAGGGGCGCCTTTATGGATGGAAATGAGGGAGTTATATAGGAGAGTTGAGGGGAGGTGTATAAGGGAGAGGTTGTTAGTTAAAAGGGAGATATTTTTGGGAGAATATGGAAGGAATATTCTCAAGTTTGTTATAAGCATGTGGAGGTGATAATGACTTTGCCATCATTAGTCTTCAAGGTGAGTGAGTCACTAAAATAGCATGTGGAGTTTGTTATGACTCATCATCATCATCATTAAGGAGCACATGGAGTAACATGCATCAAACTTGGCCAAAATATCTCCGGTTCGTCCGTAATTAAAGCAGTTTGGTAAAAAAATCATAACTTGAGTTGTAGACCTCCGATTGACGTGATTCAAAATGCGTTGGAAAGCTCATTTTAGTATCTACAACTTTCGTCAAGAACTCTTCCCCTGAAAATGCCTCTAAGTCGGGTAAAATTTCCATCGAAAAACAGGTTACGGTAGAAGTACGTTGGAAAATATTGATCCGTTGATCTCGTAAACTCGTGGCATCTTCTTCTTTTCCTCAAAATCCATCTTTTAGGCCTTAAAATATAATGTTACGTGGCATATTTTGAAATACTTGATCACCAAGTTTGGGCCGAATCGAATCGAGCTTTCTTTATTCGAATCGAGCTTTCTTCTTAATCTTCATCGATCTTCGTTTAAGCTCCTCATTTAACATGCAAGCGTACCTACATTCATGATAACATCGTGCAAAATGTAACATCTCATATTCAAAGATTTTTATCAATGAAACCACATAATTAACACAAATTTGCACTTAACCACTTATAAAACTCATTTGCTCAATAATTCGATTAAACCCTTGATTTCTATGCAAATTATACGAATATGGAGGAAATTGTTATAAAATATAACATTAGAAATCGTATAAAATCACCCTAAACAACTTGTTCGCGGTTTTATGCAAAGCAAAAGATAACAAGTAATAAAATAAAACCGATGTCAACCCCAAGTGCGAAGGCTCGCAGCTATAGTGGTGAAACCGGATCGTATCCGCAGGGACTTGTACGAAAAAGAGTTTTTTTTTCTTCGATTTCTTTTATAAAGTTGATGATTATGATCTCGGATTTTCAATTAACAAACTAAGGTAGCAAACGTGAAAAGAAAGACAATACGTGAAAATTTGTTTAAAGAAAGATTAAAATAACTAGAACACACCATTGATCCACCACCCCACCGAAAATAACAAGAAAGACACATATTCATTCGTAAGTTCTTGGATTATTATCGCTAAAGAGGCATTTTCCCTTTCGGTTCATCGCCTTTTAATTAGTTCACCACTCTCGGTACAACTAAAGCATTTACGGATCAAAGATATGGATATAAATCCTAATCTAATAACATTCACCCTCAACTTACGTATGTTGGAAGAATATTATCATTCTCCTTCACGGTAATCTACGAATTCATCAACTATCGTATCTAAATTCGATTAGCATGCAACATAAGTATAGATCATACAAATTGCACATAAACAATTCAAACATGAAGGAAGAACAAGAAACTCACTAGAACAAATGAAAAACGAAATCCTTGTTTATTCCGGTGATGGTGGCTTCACTAAGGTGGTTCTAGCTTAGAGACCTTAGCCAATCATCCTCGATTATGATTTCGAGAATCGGGGCCGTAGCTCCGCATTACAACAAGTACTACTATTCTAATTTATTCTCGGCATAACGCCTACTGAGTATTTACATAAAAGACGGGAAAAGTAAAAGCTTGGCCAAAAGTGACCAAGGAGGGGCAAGGAAGATGGATGGAAATGAGGGAGTTCTTATAGGGAGAGTTGAGGGGAGGTGTATAAGGGAGAGGTTGTAGTTGAGGGAGATATTTTTGGGAGAATATGCTAAGGAATATTCTCAAGTTTGTTATAAGCATGTGGGAGGTGATAATGACTTTGCATGTGAAGGTGAGGAGTCACTAAAATAGCATGTGGAGTTTGTTATGACTCATCATCATCATCATTAAGGAGCACATGGAGTAACATGCATCAAACTTGGCCAAAATATCTCCGGTTCGTCCGTAATTCCAGCAGTTCGGTAAAAAAATCATAACTTGAGTTGTTGACCTCCGATTGACGTGATTCAAAATGCGTTGGAAAGCTCATTTTAGTATCTACAACTTTCGTCAAGAACTCTTCCCCTGAAAATGCCTCTAAGTCGGGTAAAATTTCCATCGAAAAACAGGTTACGGTAGAAGTACGTTGGAAAATATTGATCCGTTGATCTCGTAAACTCGTGGCATCTTCTTCTTTTCCTCAAAATCCATCTTTTAGGCCTCAAAATATAATGTTACGTGGCATATTTTGAAATACTTGATCACCAAGTTTGGGCCGAATCGAATCGAGCTTTCTTTATTCGAATCGAGCTTTCTTCTTAATCTTCATCGATCTTCGTTTAAGCTCCTCATTTAACATGCAAGCGTACCTACATTCATGATAACATCGTGCAAAATGTAACATCTCATATTCAAAGATTTTTATCAATGAAACCACATAATTAACACAAATTTGCACTTAACCACTTTTAAAACTCATTTGCTCAATAATTCGATTAAACCCTTGATTTCTATGCAAATTATACGAATATGGAGGAAATTGTTATAAAATATAACATTAGAAATCGTATAAAATCACCCTAAACAACTCCCCCACACTTAGCTTTTGCTCGTCCCGAGCAAAACAAAACAAGAATCAAGGCTCGAAAAAGATAGACACCTCAGCAAATACAACATATACTCAATAAATCAGAGGTTCACCCTGATGTGTGTGCATAGCCATAGAAAACTTCCACTAAGTCCAAACTTGAAAAATTCAAAGCAAACTAGCTAATACCCCCTTCAAACTAGTAACAAATGATACTTATAAGTGTACCCTACAAAACGTGACATATCCTGAAAAGAATGATAGAATATATCTAGGGCCTTTCTGATATACTCAGAGGATAATCCCTACAACATATCTGTCACATTATACCGGGGATAAGGTATACGATAACTAAGTCCTTAACTTATTCATAATAATAAATGTTTTCGATTTTTTTTTTTTCACTCTTTTTTTTTTCACACTTTTTTTCTTTTTTTTTTGTTTTTCAACACACATCAGAATGAGCTTTTGCCCGTCATACTAGAATAGGAAATTTCGAGATAATCCCCTATCTACTCAAATCATAAGGCAGCTTTTTCTGACTGTCGTGAGCTTTTGGTCATCATAGTGGTATAGGACATTTCGAGATAATGCCCTACCGCACTCAAATCATCAACCAGCTTTCGACACACACAATTGATTACTTTTTTCGAGATTTCTGGCAGGCAGTGGTTAACATGCTAAAAGCAATTCAAACCTACTGAGCATAACACCTCAAGCAATGATTTATTTGTTAAGTATTGTGCAAGAACATTAGTTATGTTTCACTTATCACATTCAAACGTTCAGATATTCACAATATATCATACTCTGGCTATAAACACAAACTATCATAATTTTCACGATACGTACGTTAGCACTAAGCACATGACTTATAAGATAATCAAAAATCACTAATCAAAAAGGGGTATAGCTTTATAATTTAGCTCATCATTCACTATGGCTCGTGAAAAATATATTGGGTGAAACAACTAACTTATCGAACATACGGAATATAGCATTAATGACTATAAAAATAACGAACAAAGATATGCATTGTTTACTCGGGAATAAACAAAAATTTGAAAATTTAGCCCATTTAGCATAGAATCAAAATAATTTAAGCAAATGGTAGATACATATAACCGACTATTCCCTCCCCCACACTTAAATCACAACATGTCCTCGGGTTGTGCGAGAATGTAAAAAGAAAAAGAACACTTAGGCGATTGTGGTTCGAAAGTGGCAATTCCGGAAGTGGCCTAGAATCGCTCCGGACATGCTCGATGAAATCGAGAGGCTCGTGGACCATCCACCGGTAAACCGATTTATCTAAAAGCTCACAATCGCTATCGCAAAAATCCGCACACCATGGGAAAACAAGACGTACCTCGGGGATAGGGGCACAAAAGATGATAGACAAAGCAATATCATGGAATAAAGACGAGAAATAAACTACGGACAAAAAGGAAAAGATATCTAGGTTACCGTCCTAGTAGGGCTTAATTATAGTCGGGAGCTCGACTAGACAATAAAATTTCAACTCGGGTTAGCTTTGAATTTCCTATTCCCTTAGTTGCATAGTAGTTAAACTAATACATGTCACACATTATTTGAAAATTTAAAACGAGACTAGGTCATGATATGAAATATGTGACAAAGTATTAACTATGAGTCTTTTATACCCAGATCCTCAAGGGTTATTTCAAATTGTTCTAACAACCCAAATCTAAGAAATGATGCATTTGAATTTTTTCTTTGTACTTCCTCGGGATTTTCGGATAACCTCCTAATCGTTCCCTTTAAATGACATTCAAACATTCATCCTGAGACTTGGTGAAACAAAATGAAAATCAATTCGAAGTATTGGAAAACTATTATCCAAAGTATGAGTAAAGTATAATGCAAAATGTATTGTTTTTGTTTTTTTTTTTTTTTTTTTTTTTTTTTTTTTTTTTAAACGGGTTGCCTCCCGGTAGCGCTTTTGGTTAATGTCGTTTGCTCGACTAATTACAAATCATCAACCAAAATCCGAACTCAAGAAGATCAATAGCTTAAGAAAAATTAACAATGCGAGAACCACAGAAATTAAATTGTCTAGAAACGTACCTCTTTTAGTCCTCGATGCCAACTCCTCCCAGCCATAGAGTCTTCTTTTATCAAGCTGTCGAACCATCTTCTTTGACATTCCATAAAGTTCATTCATCGGGGAGTACACAAACAACTCCCCCGGTGGCTCTAGATTTCCAAGCTTATTATAAGGGCTCTGAAGCATCATGGCCTCCCAGCAGACAGGGGCCTCATCTCCTTTTGCAAATCTGGGCATATCACCATGCCTCTCCCTCATCTTCTTTCCTCCCACCTGTGGTAATCAGAACTTTCCTTGTCAATCTCTTCTAAAAATTCTATCCACTCCTCATTAGTCCAAGTTGCAGATAGTTTATTGAATTCTTCCTCATCCCAACTACCCATGAACACTTGTTTATCATACTCATCAGTGAAATCGTCCTCAATAGCTAAACAATTGTCACTGGACGGGTGCTTCACTGCATTGCCCACATTGAACTTTATGCTCTCATCCTCCAAATGTAGGGTTACTTCGCCACTGTGGGAATCTAGTAAGGCACGGGCGGTTGCAAGAAAAGGTCTTCCAAGGATCAAGGGGTTTTCTCATCGTTGGTCATATCCATGATTACCCAATCAGCTGGGTATATGAAGTTCTTAACCTTGACCAATACATCTTCTACAATTCCCCTTGCATATTTCACACTTCTATCTGCAAGTTGAAGAGAAATAGGTTTAAGCGTAATAGATTGATCCAATCCAAGAGATTGGAAGATTGACGTAGACATCAGATTGATTGATGCTCCCGAATCGCATAGAACATTGTGGAAATCCTTGTTCCCGATAGTACATGAAATCGTAAATCTACCAGGGTCAGGACACTTCACAGGAAGTTTAGTCTGGCTGATTGCTGAGCATTCTCCATTCAATACTATGTGCTCGAGCTCTTGGAGCTTCTTTTTCGAACTCACTGCGTCCTTTATAAACTTTGTATACTTTGGCATTCCTACCAAAAGATCAACTAATGGAATGTTTGCCTCAGTATTCTTGAGCAAGTCGATAACCTTCTTATATTCTTTGCTCGCTCAACTTTTGTTCTAAGATCTGAAATGATTGATTTTGATTTTGTGGTGGATTGGTGTTCCATGCTGGTCGATAGTTGGATTGAAAATTGCTTTGATTAGGCCTAGGGGCCTGAAAATGATGGGGGTTTGCTTTGCCCCGAAGGGTCACTCCATCGGAAACCGGGGTGGTTCCGGTTATAATTGAATCCTTGAGTGTTTTGATTCGACCCGAAGGTCGATAATTTTGAGAAGTGAATGTATTCACTTCTTCCGAATGCAACAATAGATGACAACGATGGAATGCGTGCCCAACGGTATCGCAATTTTGGCAAACGACATTGTTTTGAACAGCTTTGACTGTGAGATCGGGTCAAGCCGGCATTGATTACTACGATGGCCTTGGCCATGGCAATTGTCACACACAAGACTTTGAACATTCATTGCCGTCACTTGCTTCGTAGTGCGGCCAAGGCGAGCTTTTAGAGACGTGGTCTCATCTACCTCATACTTCCTGCAACGGTCGAGCTTTTCGATTGGACGCACCGCATAGGTAGGGGCATAATTATACTTTGCAATATCTTCAAACAACATCCATCCCTCATCGGGTGTCTTTCTCGAAATGCACCTCCGCAGAACTATTCACCATTCCCTTAGTCAATTCGGTCAAACCACTTGTAGAAAGTGTTGACCAATCTTTGTTTATCCGGCCCATGGTGGGGGCACTTTCTCAAGAGAGTCTTAAATCGTTTCCATGCATCGTAAAAAGATTCCTTCTCGGATTGCACAAAAGTGAATATCTCGATTCGAAGATGAGCCGTCTTTGCGGGTGGAAAGTACGCTCGAAATTCTTTCTCCAACTCCTCCCACGAAGTAATGGATTCGGCGGTAAGGATTTATACCATTCTTTCGCTTCTCCCTTCAGTGAGAAGGGAAAAAGTTTCATCTTTAGGGCGTCCTCAGTGACCCCTTTGATTAAAATAGTCCCGCACGATTCTAGAAATGAGTGAATGTGATCGTGCGGGTCCTCAGTGGAAAATCCATGAAATGTGGAACCTCTTACCAAATTGATTAAAGAAGTTTTGAGTTCGAAATTATCAGCCGTGATTTCAGGAATCACGACCGCAGGATTAACTTTCACAGTAGATGGCATGGCAAAGTCTGCCAATGTCCGTTGCTCTGCCATTTCTTCAACCTGGGCTCCTACTTGAGCTTCTCCCTCAGCGTATCCTTCAGGATTGTTTCCTTCCGTGGTTCCCTCGTCCGTTGGTCCGGTGAGCCGGGCCAAACGTCTGTTTGGTCGAGCGATGGTTCGCTCTATCTCCGGATTATACAAAAGTGGTCCCCCGTGAGTTCGAGTTTGCATAAACTACGTTTGGGCACCAACACCTAAATCACGAGGTTTCGGGATTTTATCCTTATGCTTCCGCAGAGTGGGATTCACCGAGAATCCATCACCCAACCTCAATGATTGAAACGTGTTCCGTGTTTCTTTTCTCTCTTTCTCGGTAATTACCGAATCCACTCGGTATTTATCGAGAATTTTTTTAAATTTTTTTTTTTAATTTTTTTTTAGAATTAAAAAAAAAAGCTATACTAAAACAGGCTCGAAACAGGTCTAAACAGCGTAAAAGAAACAAAATACTATAAAACTAATACAGAACAGAAACAGAACGAAAAGAAAATATTTTTTTCTCTCTCTCGGTAATTACCGAAAGATTTTATTTTATTTTTTTTTATTTTTATTTTTTTTATTGTTTAAGACGAAAACAGATAACTTAGTTGACAAAAAAAACCGAAAACGAAAATTTTCCGTGCCAAGTCCCCGGCAACGGCGCCAAAAACTTGTTCGCGGTTTTATGCAAAGCAAAAGATAACAAGTAATAAAATAAAACCGATGTCAACCCCAAGTGCGAAGGCTCGCAGCTATAGTGGTGAAACCGGATCGTATCCGCAGGGACTTGTACGAAAAAGAGTTTTTTTTTCTTCGATTTCTTTTATAAAGTTGATGATTATGATCTCGGATTTTCAATTAACAAACTAAGGTAGCAAACGTGAAAAGAAAGACAATACGTGAAAATTTGTTTAAAGAAAGATTAAAATAACTAGAACACACCATTGATCCACCACCCCACCGAAAATAACAAGAAAGACACATATTCATTCGTAAGTTCTTGGATTATTATCTGCTAAAGAGGCATTTTCCCTTTCGGTTCATCGCCTTTTAATTAGTTCACCACTCTCGGTACAACTAAAGCATTTACGGATCAAAGATATGGATATAAATCCTAATCTAATAACATTCACCCTCAACTTACGTATGTTGGAAGAATATTATCATTCTCCTTCACGGTAATCTACGAATTCATCAACTATCGTATCTAAATTCGATTAGCATGCAACATAAGTATAGATCATACAAATTGCACATAAACAATTCAAACATGAAGGAAGAACAAGAAACTCACTAGAACAAATGAAAACGAAATCCTTGTTTATTCCGGTGATGGTGGCTTCACAAAGGTGGTTCTAGCTTAGAGACCTTAGCCAATCATCCTCGATTATGATTTCAGAATCAGGGCCGTAGCTCCAGCATTACAACAGTACTACTATTCTAATTTATTCTCGGCATAACGCCTACAGAGTATTTACATAAAAGACGGGAAAAGTAAAAGCTTGGCCAAAAGTGACCAAGGAGGGGCAAGGAAGATGGATGGAAATGAGGGAGTTCTTATAGGGAGAGTTGAGGGGAGGTGTATAAGGGAGAGGTTGTAGTTGAGGGAGATATTTTTGGGAGAATATGCTAAGGAATATTCTCAAGTTTGTTATAAGCATGTGGGAGGTGATAATGACTTTGCATGTGAAGGTGAGGAGTCACTAAAATAGCATGTGGAGTTTGTTATGACTCATCATCATCATCATTAAGGAGCACATGGAGTAACATGCATCAAACTTGGCCAAAATATCTCCGGTTCGTCCGTAATTCCAGCAGTTCGGTAAAAAAATCATAACTTGAGTTGTAGACCTCCGATTGACGTGATTCAAAATGCGTTGGAAAGCTCATTTTAGTATCTACAACTTTCGTCAAGAACTCTTCCCCTGAAAATGCCTCTAAGTCGGGTAAAATTTCCATCGAAAAACAGGTTACGGTAGAAGTACGTTGGAAAATATTGATCCGTTGATCTCGTAAACTCGTGGCATCTTCTTCTTTTCCTCAAAATCCATCTTTTAGGCCTCAAAATATAATGTTACGTGGCATATTTTGAAATACTTGATCACCAAGTTTGGGCCGAATCGAATCGAGCTTTCTTTATTCGAATCGAGCTTTCTTCTTAATCTTCATCGATCTTCGTTTAAGCTCCTCATTTAACATGCAAGCGTACCTACATTCATGATAACATCATGCAAAATGTAACATCTCATATTCAAAGATTTTTATCAATGAAACCACATAATTAACACAAATTTGCACTTAACCACTTTTAAAACTCATTTGCTCAATAATTCGATTAAACCCTTGATTTCTATGCAAATTATACGAATATGGAGGAAATTGTTATAAAATATAACATTAGAAATCGTATAAAATCACCCTAAACAAGCAACCACTGTCAAAGTACCATATATCCTGCAAAATAAATTAAACATTTTTGGGTACCCAACTTTGTTTGGGTTCATGGGGGTCAGTTGTCAGTACAACCTTGGGAATATATCCTTAGGTATCCTTCGGATATTGTTGCACTTGTTTTCATATACGTAAGTCACACTCCCATAGTATATATGCTTGGACTGTGTTTTATTTCTATGATCTCTCAGATCCTTTGACTGAAACTGATTTCCTTGATGTTTCTATTATTAACACTTGAATAATAACCATCATTTCTTTTGTACTGACGTATGTTCTGACCTTGGTACTATTTTTTAAATTCGGCTGAGGAGTGAAGTGATTCCTCTGCTGACTTTTGGACTGAAACTTGTGATAAGTTTTCTATCTGAAATGATTGCTACTATCAATTTCAATAGTAGATTCAGAGAAATTCCAGTCATCATCAGTTGGAATTAATCTGCCTTTCCCCTGACTTTGTGAATCTTTGAATAATTGATATTCTTGGATTTACTTTGACTGAAGTTTTTCTGGTTCTTGGCCTGATCAGCTTTAGTAGATTACGCAGTTGATCTACCTTTTCAATTTTCATGATATAGAGCTCGTTTACCCTTTTGATTGACCCTGTTGTTGTTTACAGCTGACTTCTTTGAAAACTGACGCTAAGACTGATCTGATTCATGTTGAACTTGTTTCACTGGTTTAGCATGCGTCTTAGTTTGAGGACATTGTTCAGCTACAAACTTAACACCAGTTTTGGTATTAGGTTCAGTTACTTTACTCATTCCTCCCATCGAAGTTTGATGTGTATCAAATCCAAAGCCAGTTCTATCTCCATATGTCTTGCCTGATTTGAATCCAGTTTCTAAACTATATTGAGCAAAAGATTTAGTTGACGCTGCTGATGCAGTAGACTGACACTGATTCTTTCCTTTATCAGTTTTGCTTAGTCTTAACGTGTTCAGTTCATCATTCATTCTTTTGACTTCTAGAATTAGAGCTTGTTTCTCAGCTTTGACTGATTCATAACCAGCTTGTATGGTGACAAGCTTATCCATCAATTGGTCAAGAGTTTCTTCTAATTCAGAGTTCTTTGGATTGGAATCGGTTGTTGAGGAACATGCATTTTGCATAGAAATATGAACTGAGCTGTATTTAGAATTTAATTCACATACCTCATAAGAATCTTCCATGTGTGCCATTAAAGATGTGTCATCAGATAATCTTTCTGTACAAGCTTCGTAGTCAGAATCATCTCCGGCTAATAACGCTCTTCTGCCGGTTCCTCTTTGTTTAGTCTTCTTTGCATTCAGTTCTGTGCATTCCGCTTTATAATGTCCAGGTTTCTTGCAGTTGAAAGAAAGATACTCATCATCTTTTTCTCTTTTCAGAAGTCTTCTTGATAAACTTCTGAGTTACATGATGACCATTCTTCATCCTTTTGATTCGACTCATCATGAGTGCCATTTCTTCCTCCATTTCATCCAACTGTTGAAGATTGTTTGTGGATGTGTCTTGAGAGTCATTTGATGCTGCTGCAAGTGATGTGGTCTTTGGTTCTTCCAGAGCTTTGATTATTACAGCTGTGCTTGTAAAATCTTCACTGAATTCATAAGCTTTTAAATCTGAGAAGATTTTGAAGGAGTCTTCTATATCAAGTCTTCTAGATTCTTCCATAGCAGTCATGACCTTCATTTTCCAACACATTGGCAAGGCCTTCAAGATTCTTGTATTGATTACTTTCTTTGTGTATTCAATCTTGAATCTTGTCTCTATTTGGTCAATGGTTTCTCTAGAATTCATCTTGAAATTCTCAAACTTCTGCTTTGCAACTGAGATTTTGTTCTCCTTGATTCAGTCTGTTCCTTGACAAACTAACTGAAGTTTGTCCCATATTTCCTTAGCAGTTGTGCATTCTTTCACCTTCAAGTACATGTTGCTGTCAAGAGTTCTGAGGATTAAGTCCATAGCAACATTGTTGAGATTTTTCGCTTGCGACCATCACTAGTCCATTCAGCTTTGGGCTTTGGAACTCGAACTTGTCTTTCACAATCAGTTTGCATATAAGTGATCTGAATTGGTCCATCAGTGAGCACGTCCATCATCTTGTCATGATTAGCAGCTAGAAAAGCCTACATACGACGTTTGTATTCGTCAAACTTGTCCATGTTGCACATAAGCATTTGTCTTGCATACTAATTGTTATCCCTTGTGAGTGAGTGAAAACTGATTATATGAAAACTAGAAACTATGCTTTCTTATGAGAACAACGATAGGAGATTTAAAGCAAATGAGATTTTAACAATGTCTTGTTAAAGAAACACTACTCCGATACCAATTGTTGGTCCCTTGGAAAGGCTAACACAAGTTTAGAGTGGGGAGGGGGTGAATAAACTTGTCCCTAAAAACTGGATTTGAAACTGGTTCAGTTATAACTTGTGTGGCTTTAAGCTGACTGAGCTGAGTTTATATCAAACAGACTTAAGCAAAACTGAGTCAACCGGCAGCGGATATAATTCTAGCCTTTTTCTTGATCTTGTTATTTTATGTGAAAGCTGAGTGTGCTAAACCGAATTCTGGTGAATGTCAGTTTGTGAGCTGTGAGTTGTGTAACAATCAGTTCTCAGTATGTTGTGTAAACAATATAAATGGTTAAATAAATAACTGTGTGATGTAAATGCGTAAGGTAAATGAAGCAAGGGTTATAGAGGTTCCAGGTGGTGTAATCCTATCAGTCCTATCTTCCCCCGTGGTGTAAAAGGAAAATTCCATTAGAACTTCTTGTGGTTCTTCTAAGTGTATGATACTTGATAAATCTTGTGTGGCTTGAACACTTGTTAGATTTCTTGATATGATCTTGTAGAACAGGTAGAATGGCTGCTCTTCAATTGTTTGAACACTGGTCCTTGAAAGGTTACGTAGGCCTCTTCACCAGCTACCACCACAAACACAGTCTACCCGGCTGCTGTGACAACTTCCCCTGGCAAAAACCTTCCCGGTTTGCTTCACAGTATGAACCTTTGATTAAGAATCAAAGATTGGTTGAGAATCAATAAATTGATTCTTGCTTGTGGTTCTTCTAAGTGTATGATACTTGATAAATCTTGTGTGGCTTGAACACTTGTTAGATTTCTTGATATGATCTTGTTAGCACTGAGATGATAGCAATTCAAATAAACAAGACTAATGAACAAAAATGTTTGTAATCTTCTTAATTCGGTGTATTTTTCTTGGTGCAAAGTCCTCTATTTATAGTGTAAGGTCTACCGTTCATTTACTTTGAATCTGAATTGTATCAACGGCTATCTTGTAACGGCTATATTTTATGACGTTTTTATGTGTCAGTATTTCATCCAATAACATTGGTTCCTTTAAAACGTTCAACCGTACTATCAGTTTGATGGATGATTGACTTATAATATTGAGTTTTCTGATCAGTTTTATACTAAGTTTATTAGTTGTCGGTTTTTGACTGACTTGGAGCATAGACTGAGATTTTACTCTTCTTCAAATATCAGTAGTCCAACTTTTCATTTGATTATTATTGACTTAATCAGAGTACACCTTTTCCAAACAAACTATCTAAGAGTTCATTGTCCTTATGACTCTTAGGTCTTCTTACAAGATCCTTAAAGTCAGTTCAGGTCACCACAAACATGCCTGAATTCTAACTTTACATGTTCGATATGTAAACTGAGTTTGAACCCTCTTTTCTTCAATCTTCTATAACTGAGTCTGTGACCCTCAGTTCTTAATCAACTGAGTTTGAACCCTCAGTTCTTCAATCGTCTAGATAAGCCAACCGAGTTTGTGTTCCTCAGCGAACTTATCTTCTTTAGTTCCATAATGGTGTTGTAAGAGTCAGTTTGTTTATCTTGACAATTTCCAGTTTTCTAAATGACTTCCAGTTTTCAGTTTCACGAAACTATGACTATTACAGTGCTTGGTTGATGTAACCTACACAATTATCAGACTTTAGTAAATCCTATACATTTAGTTCTAGACATCTTTTAGCCTTTCACTATAACAGCTAGCTTCAGCACTTCATCAATGGGGTTAAGATAATACTTTGAATAAATATGATGAATTATCATCAAAACATAAATTGTATTTCCAACAACAGCTGTCGACATTGATCATCATGTTCCTAGGGTCCATTCTAGACTATGTCCAAACTTAGCACTTCACTATTCGTATTGCATGCCAGTTTATGATTACAATAAGCAGATTGACCAGATCTAATCTACAGTTAATTAAACCTGTCGATCAATATAGTTGTTGTGAATCCAAGTTTTAGGTTTTCGAAATAATGCCTCGGTAAACCGGTATAGACCGCTAGGTTACCGGGGTCAGCTTTTCCTATCCCTAAATCTACATTGCTCAATTACTATTAAAATAAGTAAATTATGGGGTCTTTAAACATGACGATTAACTAAAACACATAAATACAAACAGATCTACCATATTGAAGAAAAAAGGAATGTTGAAAGCTTCATAACTTCAACAATGGAGATCTAGCTCGATCTACTCAAGCTAGAGATGGTGGAGAAAGGGAGGAAACCAGAAATAACTCTCCAAAAGCTTGAATAACTTTATTTCATCAAAATTGCATTTTGGATTTGAATATAATTGAATGTTTATGAAAATTTTCAGTATATGCGGCTTTATATTGATACAATAGCTGACTTAAGACTCTCTAAAACACTAACCGACCAAGATAATAAGATAGAATCAGTTTCGGGTCAAATATGCCGCCGGTTTACCAGCCCTAGCCCTCGGTAAACCGGGCCGACTTTTCTTCTTTTTCTTGAACAGGCTTCTTCTTGGACTTTAACCACTTGGCCCAATATACTTCTTTTGGTCCAGATCCATTCTCCAATGCTACAGACCCGGTACATCCTATAAAACATGCAAACGAGACAAAATAGTACCAAATCTTCGGGAAGATAACATAGATGCAGAATTACGATCATGGAAACACTCGCATAGAATTTAACATATATTCCACATAATAACGAGACTATCTATCCTCTCTCGATCATAATTCGGGTGAATAAGGGTATAATTATTGGTACCATTTAAAGCATTATCAACTACCCCCCACTTAGCTTTTGATCATTCTGAGCAAAAAGGTGAAAAGAAGCACAACACTCTGATCAGTATACAAGTTAATTAAAAACAACTATGCCTCACAAAGTCAAGATCGAGATCATGCCACTCATATCCATCAGTAACGCATTAAACAGTATTCATGTCATGAGCCAATGTGTGTGTACACTAACATTCACAAACGCCTAGTAATGTAGACAATCTCACATTACATCAACTCGTAGTCAAACTAACCAGTATCGAACATGTTATTTATCAATTAAATTAGCTGGCAAGGCAGATCGAGAAGCGAGTATGTATTACTCTTAGGCTCGCATTTATCGGTCTATGCAAAAGTCATGCATTTTATGCTCCAACGACTAAAATATTTGCCAAAGAGAATATCGATGTATATATTTCAATAAACTTCTCTTTCTTGGCGGGTAAACTCTCATGATAAACTACCGAATCCGGAATTCCTTTGCCTTTATAAGTGTTGGTGAAACATGATTCGTGATGAAGCCAGGGTCAACTCTACTCAAACCAATATGCTATCGACTACACACCAAGGGAAGTGAGTTATACGTGCTTGAAATGGTGGCTCATAACAGAATATGCGCTTAATATGCCACTAATTCAGAAGTGGGCATTTACTCTTACTCATGCAAAGTAAAACAAAGATGAAGTCAATTAACTTGAAAAGATCAAAGATATCACATTCTTTCGAAATTATGTCAAAATGAATCAGATACTAAGTGGTGAATCGTGCATCAAAGAGATTCAAGATAATCATGCAATTTATGGAATATAATGCTAAGAATTTAAGTGACGTCCCTTACCCCCATTTAATCGAAACATTTTCCCCAATCTGTAAGATGAAAAATGAAAAGGAACTTTGCTTCGGTTAAGGGTGTAACCATAGATGAACCAGATCGTCGGATAAATCATCGGGCTCACGTAAGCAATCCATGAAGAACCTGTGCTAAGTATCTCAAACAAACCAAGAAGAATAGTGGTGACAAGAAACCGTATAATAAAATGGCTGTAGTAAAAGAGAAAATAATTAACTCCAAAACAAATTAAGCCGTCAAAATGATAATATCATTAAGTTCCGCTACATCAACTAGATAGGAAAAGAAAAGGAAAAATAAAAACAAGAAAATGGAAAACAACAACAATGAAAAGAAAGAAAACTAATACTCAACAGAATAACCCTCCCAGTCATCTCTAGGCTCAAAACCGGGAGGAGGTGCAGAACTTGAGGCAGCAGCGGCCGAAGAAGAGGCTCGGTGATGTGGGGCAGTCCTAGGTGGTGGGGTCGATGGAGGTACGCCAAAGAAGTCCATAATCCTATCTATTTTGTGATGCAAACTTGCAATCTCTCACGAGTGCTCCCCTAGCACAGCTCTCTGAGTCTGGGGTGCTCCGAGGACCGGAGTATGCTCCCTCTCAGCTCTTTGACCGACCCGTCTTGGAACTTTTTGAACCGACTGTGAACTGATCATTGTCTCATGGTCTTCCCAATCATCATTGACGAGAATTTTCACCTTGTCCTCTAATGCAAACATGTCAATCATCGGCCCGTATGGCAACAACTCGCGCTCAGACATGGCGGCAAGCTCGTGAATACGGCTATGCATCAGTACACCGATGTTGACCGGACATCCCTGCTCCTAGATAAAAACATAAACTCCGCCCACTTAGGGGTGACA
Source organism: Gentiana straminea (assembly GCA_036785695.1). Classification (NCBI taxonomy): domain Eukaryota; kingdom Viridiplantae; phylum Streptophyta; class Magnoliopsida; order Gentianales; family Gentianaceae; genus Gentiana; species Gentiana straminea. The sequence goes on from JAVUPR010000433.1 coordinate 790,845, forward strand.
GATACCGTGTTCTTGGTCGGTAGAAGGTGGGCACAAACAAATCTGTTGACCATCTTCCGATCCCAGGATAAGTCATTCTCTAGGAAGATGGTGGGGGTTCCAGCAGGATTGCGCTATCATTGCACCCCAAAAAATTAGCTATCATGTTCATCCTCTCTAAATATTCAATGTTGCTCGAGGATGTGTACTCAACCAGGCCCACCGGTGGATTTCTAACCTCAAAATGAGCATTAATCCGCTCGATATAAAAATCAATCATAACACCATAGACCATACCATATGTGGCTCCTGGGTTGTGCGAGACATAAGCATAGAATTCCCGTACCACCGTGGCGTTGAACTGAGTCGGTGCGTCTTCCATGTCCAATATGTCTTGCTCTTGTAGGGCTCATGGGAAGATCGATCCGCAATCATCCTACTCTACCCCTCATTCTCTAGCAACTGGCCTTGCGTTCAAATGCCCTCGGAACGACTCATAGATTTATAAAGAATGGAATTGCCCAACCCCATCTATCAAGGGGTTGTCATCTCAATATATGCTCTGATAACCACTGGGATGAACAGATGATCGGCTACACTTGGGACCCATCCTGGATGATAACAGCACCTGACAGTGAAGCTGTTTCTGAAAAGGGTACCTCGGTAAATCGGCAGGTGCCTCCGATTTACCGGTGTGATTATTGTCGGATTTCTTTCTGGACTGTGCCTCTGATGATAAAATATGAAGAACTGCAGCACCTCACTAGTACAACAGCACTAGACAACAACAGAGGTGAAGAAAATTGATGTTTTGGTTGGTAAAAATGGGGAAAATGTTTGATTTTGGTGGAGGTTAGGTGGTGATAGTGGTGGTGATGGTGGCCGACTGAATTAGAGAAGAAGAAGAAATGGGGGAAGATTGGGGATTTGAGGAGAAGATTGGTAGATGAGAGTGATGATAATAGTGGTGAATGGGTGGTTTAAATAGGAAAAATGAGTGAAGGTGGAAGGATTTGGTGGGATAGTGGGAGATAAGTAATTAGGGTGAGGGATTTGTGGAGGTGATTGATGGGATTGACATGGAGTTATGGTGGAGTGTGGGAAAGGATGAAATATTTGAAAAGGGGGAAAATGTGGCGGTTTCTGCTGACTGGTGGTGCCTGGTGCAATGTGTGTCCTCTAGATGGCTCTATAAATTCATCTTTACAAAATGATGTTCAGAAACCGAAAAGTCCTTGCTCGGTAACCCGGGGTAACTGAGGGTTTACCGATGGTTCTATTTCCTCAGATTTATCTGTCTACCTTTTCTACACTCTTTACTCAACCTCTCTGCTCAATTCTAACCTCAAATTGACTAGCCTCTTACTCCCTTTGTTGTTATTTCCGACTCAATGCTAACCTACTTCACTAGAATCCATAACGAGTAAAAAAACCTTTCCACAAACATCGGTTTCAAGCCTCAGGGTGCGGTAGGAAGAATAAAAAAGCTTGTCCCTTCATCCAGCTACTTTTATTCTTTCCTAATCTACTTTAGGGTTTAAGAAAATAATTCTGAGTTTATAGTCGCCAGCTCGACTTTCCTCAGATTTCCGACCAATCATGGGTTTGAGCTTTAACTCACCAAACTTTTGCTCTAGAGGTTTTTACCTTGCTAGAAACCTTTTGAGCTCTCTTCCAAGCAAGCCTTTCTCCCTTCGCGTGCGTACTAAGTCTGCTTCTGTGTCGAGATTTAGACTTTAGATCCAAGGACTCCACATTTCCTTCTTTAAGCTCAAAGCATTCACTACACAACACGGAAGGACTAGCTTCCGTGAGCATCTTATTGTGGTCTTCTCTTCTCTCTCTCTCTCTCTCTCAGTATTAGTCTTATTAATTCCTGCTCAACGGTTTCTACTACAACATCTATATGCTTATGTCCCTATATCTCCGTAATTTCCACCTTTCCTGAAGCATACACCATCTTGCAACTCTCCGGCCTATTCTCTAGGGGCTCTAAGATCTTAAAGGATACCGCATCATTATTCAACCTCAAAGTAATCTCCCCCTAATCAAAATCCATGAGTGTCCTGCTTGTCACTAAGAAAGGACTTCCTATTCTCTAGGGGCTCTATTACCGTGAAATCAATTGGATAACTGAACCCTCCTACCTTAATCGTGCACTTCCTAAGCAGACCGGAAGGCATATCTCTAGTTCTATTGACGAAGGTCATGGTTCTGGTTTAATTCATAATGACTGGAAGTTTAATCTTTTTGCAGAGGGAAAAATGTAGAATGTTGCAACTCGAGCCAGAGTCACAGAGACCTAATCCTACTAATATACCATTAACAAAAATCAGGAGTACTAAAAAAATGGTTACCTCCATGATTATAAGTTGATCTCCACGTGTGTAATCATCCACAGAATAATCTTCCATAACTCCCTTATTCTACACGTGTATAAAACTTGATTATGTTCACACTTTAATTTTCCCATGATTCCAATCATTATTTCGGTGAAGTGCCTTGGCTGGCCCTTTAGACGGTGTAGTGACTCTTTCACTGAGCTGCTTTTTTTGACAGTTCCTAACAATCAGTGAAGTTAACTTTTCCGAGTACGTGCCTTACCTGCTACATCTCATGTAATGGCAAAGGTTTAAACAGCTGATGAATTCACTTAGCCGATTACTCCAGTTAGCCGATCTTTGGTATTTAGTCGATTTCAATCATTCCTAACTCAGTTCTCAACATGCTAAATCTTTCATGAGTGAGTGGTTTAGTGAAGATGTCATCTAATTGATCTTCAGTGGGTATGTATCTTAGAATGACATCCCTTTTTTCAACATGATCTCTGATAAAATGATGTCTCACATCAATGTGCTTTGTTCTTGAATGCAACACTGGATTTTTAGTAATATATATTGCACTTATGTTATCACACATGATTGGAATTGTTTTCTCCTCCACTCCATAATCCCTTAGCTGTTGTCTAATCCAAAGTACTTGTGCACAACAACTGCCTGCTGCTATATATTCTGCTTCAGCTGTTGATGTAGATATAGAGTTTTGCTTTTTGCTAAACCATGAAACTAGTCTACTGCCTAGCATTTGAAAAGTTCTAGAGGTGCTTTTTCTATCTATTTTGCATCCAGCATAGTCCGAGTCTGAATATGATATCAACTTGAATCCTCCATCTTTTGGATACCAAATTCCAACATTAACAGTGTGTTTCAAGTATTTGATTATTCTTTTGGATGCTAGAAGATGTGATTCTTTTGGGTGAGCTTGAAATCTTTTACATACTCCTACTACAAATTCTATATCAAGTCTGCTTGCAGTTAAGTATAGTAGGGATCCAATGATTCCTCTATACATTTTCTGATCAACATCTTTTCCAGTTTCATCTTTTCCAAGACTGACTCTTGCACACTTTGGTGTATCTGCTGTGCCACTTGTATCCATACCATACTTGTGTAATAATTCTTTTGTATACTTGGCTTGACTAATCAAAATACCATCCTTCATTTGCTTTACATGAAGGCCAAGAAAATAATTTAATTCTCCCATCATGCTCATCTGAAATTTGCTCTTCATCAGGTTTGCAAATTTCTCACACATCTTTTCATCCTCTGATCCAAAAATGATGTCATCAACATAGATTTGTACTAGCAATGTGCTTGTTCCTTCCTCTAATTTGAATAGAGTCTTATCTATAGTTCCCTTGTTGAATCCTTTCTTGATCAAAAATTGAGATAGTGTTTCATACCAGGCTCTGGGTGCCTGTTTGGGTCCATAAAGAGCTTTCTTTAGTTTGTATACTTTGTCTTCTTTTCCTTTGAGTTGGAAACCAGGGGGTTGTTCCACATATACTTTTTCTTCCAAAAGTCCATTCAGAAATGCGCTCTTGACATCCATTTGATAGACTTTGAAATCTTTGTGTGATTGCCTCCAATCTTATACTGGTGCAAATGTTTCATCATAATCTATTCTTTCTGCTTGAGAATAGCCTTTTGCAACTAGCCTTGCTTTTTTCTGACAACTGTTCCTTGCTCATCCATCTTGTTTTTGAATACCCATTTTGTTTCAATGATGTTGGCTGTGTCTGGTGTGTCAACAAGTTCCCAGACTTCATTTCTTTCAAATTCATTTAGTCCTTCTTGCATGGCTGTGATCCAGTCTGTATCTTGAATTGCATCATCTATTGTCTTGGGTTCCGCTTGTGATAGAAAATATGTTAACATATGCTACAGTTGTCTTTCGGTTCTCACTCTTGTGTGAATGTCTCCAATAACTTGTTCTTCAGGATGATCTCTTAGCCAATTTAGGTCAGGTTGAAGTTGTTCTTCACTTGGTGATTCTGCAGCTTCAGGTTCTGCATGTGCTTCTAGTTCTGGTGCTTCTTCATTTGTAATGACTTATGGCTCATCTTTATTTCCAAAATTTTGATGCAGGATAGTTGCTGGTACTGTTGTATTCATATACACTTGCCTTTGTGCTGTTTCTTCTTCTTGTTCTTGAAGACTTTCACTATTTGTATTTGGTTCATCAAAGACTACATGTATTAATTCTTCAATCACCAATGTACTTTTGTTGAGTACTCTGAATGCTTTGCTGGTGTCTGAGTATCCCATAAAGATTACTTCATCGGCCATTTCATCAATGGCATGCAGGTGATTCCTGTTCAAAACAAAACATTTTGATCCAAACATATGCAAATATGAGATATTAGGTTTTCTACCATTCCATATTTCATATCGTGTCATTCCAAGATGTTTGTTGATAATTGATCTGTTTTGTGTATGGCATGCTGTGTTTGCTGCTTCAGCCCAAAATCTCTTTGGCAAGCATGCTTCTGCAATCATTGTTCTGACTGCTTCTTTGAGAGTTTTGTTTCTTCTTTCTACTACACCATTTTGCTGTTGGGTTCCAGCTGCAGATAATTGATGCAGTACTCCATTTTCTTCACAATAGGTTCTGATAATTTCATTAAGAAATTTAGTGCCTCTATCTGATCTGATCTTGATAATTTTCCGTTCTTTCTCATTTTGAAGTCTTCTCAACAAATGTGGCAGCTTTTTGAGTGTCTCTTTATTCTTGCTCATGAAAATGGTCCATGTGTATTTTGAGTAGTCAACCACCACTACTAGGGTGTATTTCTTACCACTTACACTTACTGGTGTGACTGGTCCAAACAGGTCCATATGCAATAGATGTAGAATTCTTGTTGTGGATTGATAGGGTTTTGACTTGAAGGAACTTTTGATTTGTTTCCCTTTCTGACGTGCATCACATAGACCTTCTTTCTTGAATATAATCTTAGACAGGCCTTCAACTAACTTGTTCTTTGATAATTTGTTGATGGTCTTGAAATTTAGGTGTTTTAGTCTTCTATGTCAGATCCAGCTAGTTGATTGTTTGTTTTTTGACAAACAAACATGTTTCTGCTTTGGCTGTTTTCCAATCCACCACATACATGTTATCTTTTCTTCTTCTTGCAAGTACTACTGTGTTTGTTTTCTGTGAATGACTTTGCATCGTTCCTTGTTGAAGTGCACTTTGTAGCCTTTGTCACAAAATTGATTGATGCTCATCAGATTGAATTTAAGTCCCTTGACATATGCCACATTTTGAATCTTCAGATTGTTCTTGAGCATTGTACCATCCCCTTTAATCTTGCCAGGGTTTTCTTTGCCTCCAAATGTGACTTTGGGTCCATCAAAAGCTTTGAAGTCAGTGAGCCACCTCTTGTTTCCAGTCATGTGTCTGGAACATCGACTGTCTATGTACCAGACATCCTACAAAACAAATTAATTAAGTTTAGGTACCCAACACTGTTTGGGTCCATACCTGTTAGCAGTCATGCCTCCTACTCTAAGTTTATATCCAAATGATCTTCTTTTTGGGTATTTAAAGTTATCAACTTCTTATATATAAGGTATTGCAGAATAACTTCTAATATTTCTACTAAAGGTATTCTAATACTTTTCTATACTTTTTGGTGCATTTGCATCCTTCTTCACTTTCCAATATACAGTGGGAAACTTATGTTGCTTCATGTGTCTAGGAACATACCTAGACTGATTTTTCTTGAGCACATGATGCATATCATGGAATGGTTTCTTATTGTATTTTGGAGGGGCAACATTCCAATCATTCTCTGAAGGGTAAAGTCTTCCTTTACCTTTCAGAATGTCCTTGGTTTTGGTTGACTAGATTGATGATTTAGTCTGCTGTTTTACTGCACTGGGTTTTGACTTCACCGGTACAGGATGAGTGGTTGAAGCCACGGTCTGTCCCTTTCTGAATTTTGGTACATTGTTAGTCCTGAATTCAGAATTGTGTTGACCATTGTTTCTACTCTCATCCTGACTGTTGTAGCCAAGACCAGATGTAGATCCAAACCTTTTTGAGGGTTTGTAAACTGGTTCATTTGTGATCTTAACTGGTAGGGGGATTTTCTCAACTGATCTGTCAACAACAGATGTATGAACCTCTGCTGTTTGTTGATCATTTGAGTAGGTCTACTTACTAGTTAGTTCAGCTTTTGCTTTATCTAGTTCTTTCTTTAATCTTTTATTTTCCTTTCTTAGATCCTTGCATTCTTTTTCCAGAATTTCATGATTCATCTCAATTTCATCAAATTTAGTCATGAGATTTTTTACTAGATCTGCTGGATCTAATGGGACAATAGAAGATTGTCCAGTGTCAGATGTTGATGCATTTGATGAAGAGAAGGAGCTAGATGTTACCTCAGTTTCATCTGATTCTTTGGCCATGAGGCATAGACATGCTTTTTCATTGTCTGAGCTGTCTTCTTCATCATTGTCATCTGAGTCATTACCAGATGATTCTTCATTCTTTTCACTGCTAGATTCAGCCTTGAGTGCCTTCTTGCCTTTCCTCTTTTCAGATGCTTTGAATTTCTTCTTTTCATCATCTTTATTATTTTCTTCAGGACAATCAGCCATGAAATGACCTTTCTTGTTGCAGTTGAAGCACCTGTATTCATCATCTTTCTTCATCATGTCTTTGTTTGACCTCTTGTTTGATGATGAGTTTCCTTTCAATGGCTTATTTTTGCTAAACCTGTCAAAACGTTTAACTAATAAAGCTACATGTTCTTTAAGTTCAAGTGTCTCTTTGCTGATACAATCAGCCAAGTTACTTTGCTGGAGTGCTATCAGTGCACTGGCTCTTTGTGTCTCTGCCGGAGTACCATCTTCACCGTTCAATTCGAATTCATGAGCTTTCAATTGGGACATCAGGGTCAGGGTGTCAGTGTTTGCAAGATTTGTTGTTCCTCTGATTACTGAAGTTATGATCTTCCATCTTTCAGGTAAACCTCTCAAGATCATCAAACATACTACTTTCTTGGGGTATGTGTGTCCAAGCTGTTGTAGTTCACTGATGATGCTTGAGAATCTGTTGTCCATTTGATCAATGGATTCACCAGTCTTCATTTTGAAGTTTTCAAATTTCTATTTTGCAACAGATAATTTGTTTTCTTTGACTGCTTCGGATCCTTCATTTATCAGTGCCAGTTTGTCCCACATATTCTTTGCTGTCCTACAGTCTTTAATTCTCATGAACATGTTGCTGTCTAGAGTCTTCAAAATCATATCTTTTGCAACAAAGTCTAGATTTGCTCTTCTCCTGTCATCCTTGGTCCAATCTTTCTTGGGCTTGTCTACTTCCTTCCCTTGATCTGCTCCTGTGGATACCATAGTCATGATTGTGATTTGATGCGAAACCGCCCAGAGGAAGGCTTCGGATCGAATGAACACTTAGGATCATGGATTGAAAGTATTTGGAAAGTCCTCAACACAACCACAACCTGCGTGGAAGCACATTGGAATAATAAGCTCCACGACACAATCACAACCTGTGTGAAGGCACATTGGAATAAAACCTCAACACTTAGAAAACATGTTTCTAAGCACCTTGGTATATGGATAACCACAAGGATTGCTCAAGTCCTTGATAATCCGAGATTTGAATTCCCTTTCCAGAGAAACTCACACAACACTTTTCCAAGTGAAGAATAAAATATAACTTGATTAATGATTCAAAAAGATGAATTACAAATTACAATAGTTTGGGTATTTATAGGACAATAATAGAGAGAAAAATAAGATGAAAAGTTTTCCTCAAAATAAGATAAAAGTGGCGCCGCAAAAACTCTTTGTTTCCAAGCATCATAAATCAACGTATCTTGAATAAATGCTTGGACTCTTGAAATCTTGGTTCATGTATCTTGATTCAATGAATTTTACATTTCCAAAACATGTCTTCTCATCTTCCAAAGATAGCAAAAGTGGCTCCATTTTAAATGATGGACTTGGTTACTTCAAAATCTTCATCATTGGTCTTGGACTGTTGCATTATTACATGGGCTAATTTTTCCAAAGTTTTGAGCCTCTTTTTACGTTGAAGCCGAGTTTCAGGTCCAATCCAAAATTTTAGTGGAACATGTGTATGTTGTGGATCCGGATTCATATCAGACCCTCCCGGTTGCGAAGGATCTGTCCTCAGATAATCAGGGTTGTCAAACGGGTACAAATCAACCACATTGAAGGAGTTTGAAACGCCCAGTCGGGCGGAATGTCAAGCTTGTATGAGTTATTGTTGATGCGCTCCAAAACTTGGAATGGGCCATCTCCACATGGGTGTAGCTTGGTCTTGCGTTTTGTGGGAAACCTTTCTTTGCAAAAATGCAGCCATACCCAATCTCCGGGGTCAAAGACAACTTCCTTTCGGCCTTTATTTGCTTGCTTTTCATATCGAGCAGTTTGAGCCTCCACATTCTGCCTTGCCTTTGCATGCAACTCACGGACCATCTTAGCTTTGTTTTCTCCCTCGAGACTTGTGTGCATACCTGGGGGAAGAGGAACAAGATCAATTGGAGTGATAGGATTAAAACCATACACAATCTCAAATGGTGAATGTTTAGTAGCAGAGTGAGTAGCACGATTATATGCAAATTCAACATATGGTAAGCAAGACTCCCAATTCTTTAAGTTTTTTTGAACTACGGTGCGTAATAATTGACCCAAAGTTCGATTCACAACTTCGGTTTGACCATCGGTTTGGGGATGGTATGCGGTAGAATATAACAAAGTAGTGCCAAGACGCATCCATAGTACATGCCAGAAATGACTAACAAACTTTACGTCTCGATCACTAACAATTGATTTTGGAACACCATGTAGCCGCACTATTTTTTTAAAGAACAACTCAGCAATATGCGAAGCATCATTTGTTTTATTACATGCGATAAAGTGAGCCATTTTTGAAAATCGATCAACCACCACAAAGATAGAGTCCCTTCCCGTTTGAGAACGCGGTAATCCTAACACAAAATCCATAGAAAGATCGGTCCAGGGGAATGAGGGAATAGGAAGTGGAGTGTACAATCCATATGGATCCGACTTAGATTTAGCTTTAAGACAAGTTATACAAGACTCACAAATTCCATGAACATCACGAACCATTTTAGGCCTATAAAAATGTGAGTGAAGTATGTCAAAAATTTTAGCAATGCCAAAGTGTTCCATAAGTCCTCCACCGTGTGCTTCCCTAACCAAATATTCACGCATAGACCCTCGAGGAATGCATAATTTATTTTCTTTGAACAAAAATCCCTCATGTCTATAAAACTTATCATATGCCGTATTCTCATTAGATTTATATAACTCAGCAAAGTCAAGATCAGATGCATACAACTCCTTAATGAGCTAAAAACCAAGTAGTTTGGTTTGCAAGTGTGTGATTAGAGTGTAGCGCCTAGACAATGCATCGGCAACGGTGTTCTCTTTTCCTTTTTTATATTTGATCACATAAGGAAATGATTCAATAAATTCCAACCACCGAATGTGTCGCAAATGCAATTTAGATTGCCCTTTAGAATATTTTAAAGATTCATGATCGGAATGAATGACAAATTCCCTCAGACGCAAGTAATGTTGCCACACACGTAAACACTGAACAAGTGCATATAGTTCTTTATCATACGTGGCATAATTTAATTGTGCGCCTTTCAACTTCTCACTATAGTACGCAATAGGACGTCCCTCTTGTATTAAAACACCACCAATACCCACCCCGGATGCATCGCACTCAATCTCAAATGTTTTAGAGAAATCAGGTAAAGCAAGAATAGGTGCAGATATTAAACGAGTTTTAAGAGTTTCGAATGCTTCCCTTTGAGTAGGACCCCATTGGAATGGTGTGTTCTTTTTGACTAACTCGTTCAAGGGGGCAGCTATGCTGCTGAAATTCTTGATGAATCGCCGGTAAAAATTGGCCAAGCTATGATAACTTCGGACCTCCGTTGCACTTTTAGGTTCAGGCCAATCAGCCACTGCCTTTACCTTTTCTTGGTCAACTTCAATTCCCTGTCCACTTACAACGAAACCAAGGAAAACAACACGATCCAAACAAAAAGAACATTTCTTAAGATTAGCAATTAAGTGCGCTTTTCGTAGGGTTTCCAAAATAGCCTTTAGGTGTGATAGATGCGAGTTTAAATCATGGCTATAAATTAAGATGTCATCAAAATAGACCACTACAAACCAACCAATAAATTCTCTAAGGATTTCATTCATTAATGGCATAAATGTGCTTAGAGCATTGGTGAGACCAAAAGGCATTACGAGCCATTCATATAACCCAAAATTTGTTTTAAACACTGTTTTCCATTCATCTCCCTCACGGATTCGTACTTGATGGTAACCACTTTTTAAATCAATTTTCGAAAATAATTTTGCACCATGCAATTCATCCAACATGTCATTAAGAAGAGGAATGGGATATCAATACTTTACCGTGATTTGATTGATGGCACGACAGTCGGTGCACATCCTCCACTCACCATTCTTCTTAGGCACAATGATTACGGGAACCGCACATAGACTCAAAGATTCTCGAATCTTCCCTTTTTCCAAACAACTCTTGAACTTGACGCTGAATTTCCTTAGTTTCCTCAGGATTTGCCCTGTATGCCGGACGATTTGGTAGAACTGCTCCCGGGATAAAATCAATTTAATGTTCCACTCCTCATAGGGGTGGTAATCCACTTGGTTCTTCTTCCGGAAATACGTCTTCAAATTCCTGCAAAAGGGTTAGTACCACATCGGGAAGAATTTTATCTTCATATTTTGAAAGACTGAAATTCACATATGCTTGCTTCGTGACTTTAACCGAACCACATTCATTTAACCATTGCAATTTATACGGTTTCGGGTGCTTAACGGTGGGAATATTCAGTTTTTCAACAACCTCATCACTTACGGCATTAGTACAACTTCCAGAATCAATAATCATCATGCATAACTTACCTTCGATAAGGCAACGAGTTTGAAAAATATTCTCACACTGTACCTCATCATTATTAATTTGATTCACGGCGCTCAGGACTTTTTTTGTTACAAACATTGCTCGTTCATCAAAGGAAATACCCTCATCGTCTTCTTCATTTTCAACCAACTTTTGTTCCTTTAATGGCTGTTCATTCTCATCTTCCGAGGCTGATTGATCCTTTATTTATCCAGCTGCAACATAAGATCTTTTGTTCGCACATTCATTAGCCTTGTGTCCTAACCCTTGACATTTATAACATCTCAAAGTGGCATCAGATTTTTCCTTGTTAGGACGGTCATTTGTTACTTGGGGAGGGATATATTTAACAGCAGAATTTTTAAAAGGAAACTTACCTCCATCGACTTTGGATTGAAAAGGTTTAGTTGGTGTGGTACCTGAATGATTCTTTGCAAATTGCGTCTTCTTCTTCTTGAGTTGCTTCTCCTTAATTAAGGCTGCATGTACCATCTCATCATAGGTAGTGCAATTCATCATTTCAACTGGGTCCGCTATCTCGGGTCGCAAACCTCCCAAAAATCGAGCCATGGTATGTTCATCAGATTCTTCAGTATCTGTTTGAAATAAAGCCATTTCTAACTCATTTTGATAGGCTTGAACAGATTTCTCGCCTTGTTGGAGAGTTTGTAACCTTCTCACTTGCTCACGTCGATAGGATTCGGGAACCCATTTTCGATGCATTTCATTTTTAAGAACCTCCCAAGAAGAAATCAATTGTTGCCTCAATTTCCTGCGCTTTTCATTAGTTTTATGGAACCAAAGAATAGCTCGTTCCTCAAATTCACTAGTAGCAAGTTTTACTTTGTTTCTTTCCGAATAATCATGACAATTAAATATTTGCTCAACTTTAACAACCCAAGAAAGATATTCATCAGGATTAGAATTACCTTTTAACGCCGGAATTTTCTGTTTTATACCTTTAAGAGTGTCCCGTGGTGCCCCAACTCTTCGTGGTGCTAAAACTGTTCCTGCGTCATTTTCCTCCTCGTCATCTTCTTGTTCAGAGTAATTGCTGGGTTGAAGCTCAGTGTGTTGTACACCTTGACCAAAATTCATTCGTGTGAAACGTGCATCTATTTGCTCAATCAATTCTTGAGTTATTCGTTCAAGATTTTGTTGATGCCTTTGTTCAATGGCCTAAAGCCGTGTTTGATGCCTTCTTTCTTCATCTTCATATTCAGCCATTCTTCTTCTCAAAGGTTTATTTACTCAAGTAGAGAATCAATTCGGATGTCAAGTAATCAGCGATACTCGAGTTTCCCCAAATACCAAGTGTGATGAATCAGGAATTTTTTTAAGAGTTTTTGAAATTCCAAAGTGAACTCAACAAAAATTGTGAAGTATCTTAGAGAAGATATTCAAAGATGTAACACAAAAAAATTGTGAAGTGTGTAAAACGAATTTTAATTATTAATTTTTTTAAAATTGTTGCTCGTACGGAACAGTATGCTCGTGCGGAACAAATTATTTTTCAAATACACACGATTTACTTGTGCACCTTTTTTTATTTTTTTTTTATTTTTTTTAATATATATATATATATATATATATATATATATATATATATATATGCTCGTGAGAAATAAAGTGTTCTTCAAATACACACGATCATATGCATACTATGGTTCTTCAGATACATACGATAATATGCAACAGAGAATAATCCTTTTTTTAAGAAAAAGAAAATTGGATATAATACCGTCAATCCGCTGTTCTCTGATACCAACTGATGCGAAACCGCCCAGAGGAAGGCTTCGGATCGAATGAACACTTTGGATCGTGGATTGAAAGTATTTGGAAAGTCCACAAAACAACCACAACATGTGTGGAAGCACCTTGGAATAATAAGCTCCGCGACACAATCACAACCTGTGTGAAGGCACCTTGGAATAAAACCTCAACACTTAGAGAACCTGTTTCTAAGCACCTTGGTATATGGATAACCACAAGGATTGCTCAAGTCCTTGATAATCCGAGATTGAATTCCCTTTCCAGAGAAACTCACACAACACTTTTCCAAGTGAAGAATAAAATATAACTTGATTAATGATTCAAAAAGCTGAATTACAAATTACAATAGTTTGGGTATTTATAGGACAATAATAGATAGAAAAATAAGATGAAAAGTTGTCCTCAAAATAAGATAAAAGTGGCTCCCCAAAAACTCTTAGTTTCCAAGCATCATAAATCAATGTATCTTGAATAAATGCTTGGACTCTTGAAATCTTGGTTCATGTATCTTGATTCAATGAATTTTGCATTTCCAAAACTTGTCTTCTCATCTTCCAAAGTCAGCAAAAGTGGCACCATTTCTTCTCCAAATTCAGCCATGTTTTTTGTCATTTATTAAAGTAATATTGCATATTATAATATATATTATAATATCATAATAAGGCCAAAATGTTGGGTCATTTATTCAGGCAGCCCACACGCATAAATGATGGACTTGGTTACTTCAGAATCTTCATCATTGGTCTTGGACTCTTGCATTATTACTTGGGCTAATTTTTCCAAAGCTTTGAGCCTCTTTTTACGTTGAAGCCGAGTTTTAGGTCCAATCTGAAATGTTAGTGGATCATGTGTAAGTTATGATCTTCCATCTTTCAGGTAAACCTCTCAAGATCATCAAACATACTTCTTTCTGGGGGTATGTGTGTCCAAGCTGTTGTAGTTCACTGATGATGCTTGAGAATCGGTTGTCCATTTGATCAATGGATTCACCAGTCTTCATTTTGATGTTTTCAAATTTCTATTTTGCAACATATAATTTGTTTTCTTTTACTGCATCAGATCCTTCATTTATCAGTGCCAGTTTGTTCCACATCTTCTTTGCTGTCCTACAGTCTTTAATTCTCATGAACATGTTGCTGTCTAGAGTCTTCAAAATCATATCTTTTGCAACAAAGTCTAGATTTGCTCTTCTCCTGTCATCCTTGGTCCAATCTTTCTTGGGCTTGTCTACTTTCTTCCCTTGATCTGCTCCTGTGGATACCACAGTCATGATTATGATTGGCCCATCATTAATTACATCCAGCATCTCCTCATGAGTTGCTGCAAGATATGACAACATTCTTATTTTATATCCATCAAAATTGTTAACATTGAAAACAGGTACTTTTGACATAAAGTTTGAGGAATCCATAAGTACAAATAAGAGATCTATATGTGAATGAAACAAAACTCAGATTTGAAAACTACTTTGAAAATATGTGATCTCCTTGTTACCAGAAATTATATCTGAACAGGTTCTGATACTAGGAACACTGCTCCGATACCAATTGTTGGTCCCAGAGAAGGGAACAACTATAGTCAGAGGGGGAGGTGAATGACTATAGTGGAGTTTCAAAAAAATTTCTTATGTTTAAAAGCTTTTGGGCAGCGGATAAGTTCCTTCTTTTACTTTGTTGTTTCAAAGAAGTTTAGACAATCACAGATATGGATTATAATCTAGGCAATTTAAATGAGTGCAGTAAAGTAAATTGCAGAAAGTAAATTGACACAAGGCTTATAGTGGTTCAGGGTGGTGTAATCCCTTAATCCACTCTTCTCCTGTGATGTTTGGAGGAATTCACTATTGTTTTCACAGATACAATAGTAAGATTGTCCTTGACTTCCCCAGCTTCACAATCTACAAGACTATCACACCTTGACTGCAACAGCTTCAGTGATTAAGTCTCTTTCACTGCTCCTTGAGATCAAATCCTTCAGCAGCTATCACAAACACAACTCCTTCTCAGATGACTTCTGATTCAGTTGCTTCAGTTTATGGTGAATGAGATTCACAAACTTGCTTAATCAATCTTAGTGCTGAATATTAAGTTGTAGTTCTGATGTCTTAGTTGATCTCCGGATAAATCCTTGTAAGTTCAGAGAGAAGGCTTTTCAAATTGATAGAGTTTCTGCTTGATTTTCTTTTTCTAATCGTTATATTTTTACTGTCTGTCAATGCCTTCTATTTATAGCCTTGAATATCCTTGATTTGAAATTCCGTCCATTGGGTATATTAATGAGGGGAATAATCCTTAATTTTATTCTTGATTCCCCCTTAATTATATTCTCCTTGATTTCAGTGATCTGATTTTTCTTCAAATGTATAACAGAAAATCCGTCCTTGATTGATCCTCTATTGATTGTGGATTAAATGCATGATCCTCTGAATCTTTATCGTATTTCAATTCTGTTTTGATAAGGGTTACTTCGCCATTTTCTGAACGGTCGAGTGATCCATCTGACTTTGCCGTTTAAATCTTCCTTCAATGTTTTGTCTTCACTCAGCCGAAAGTCAGTTTACTCTGCCGATTCACTGTTTCCTTCATTACTTCAGTTTAAGGAGAATCTTTGTACTTCACTGATCATTGATTTGAGTGAGATCAGTGTACACCATATTTGAACATTTAAGTTTCATCACTGGAAACATAACTTAGACTTGTCCAAGGTCATCATAGACTTTCTTGGTCATAAGTTAGACCATTAAGTCTTCATTGCTTCTTTGCCGGTGCTTGGCTGGCTTCACTCTGCCGAATATCTGTTTTATTTTGCCGTCCTACCAACTAGTACAATACTTATCTGACTTAATTTATACAGTATGTCAAACTCTAAGTGGAGACTTATACAGAGAATTCTAACTTATTTCAGGCTTGCTATAATAGCTAGTATGACCATCATCAAAACATAATAAAATGTTCCTAACAACAACAGTACGAGATTTTCAGGAAATTTTGACGCTTTTGCAATTTACAAACCCCATTTCTCTAAAAAATCGAAGCTTTTTCCAAATCTCAAACACTTGAAAACAATGGCATCATCCTCTTTAATCTCCCCAACTGAGAAATACTATTAAAATTTGATCATCACAGGATTGTTTTTCAGACCTGAGCACTAGCTACCCATCTGTGAAACATGATGCACAGGCTCAAAGATTAGTTGATGGCTGCACTAATACGGGACTAATGACATTCCGGAACCCCCAATCATAGGAATATGCTATGAGACCTTGATTGCATTCTGAAAAAATGCAAAATTTGTGCCCAGCAAGAAGAAAAGTGACCGAGATTGCATTGTGAGTACAATGCTTGGAAAAGAAGTGGTTATCCCACCTGGTGTTGGTCCCTTGGGAAGGCTAACACAAGTTTAGAGGGGGGTGAATAAACTTGTCACCAAAAACCTAACAGAGAACTTAAGCTAGTGCAGATTGATTAACAACTAAAGTTTAGTTTTAATTTGTGTGGAGTTGAGCTGAAAAAGCTGAGTTTAAGTCAAACTGACTTACACAATACTTAGTCAACCGGCAACGGTTATAGATTTTAGCCTTTGTCTGGATCTTGTTATTCTATAAGAAAACTTGTGTAAGCAAAACCGAATTCTGGTGAATGTCAGATTGTGAACTGTGTATGCTTATAACAATCAATTTCAGTTTCAGTATGTTGTATAACAAATATAGATGCTGTAAAAATAAATATTAGAATGTAAATGCATAAAGTAAGTAGAGCAAGAATTATAGTGGTTCCAGGTGGTGTAATCATGTCAGTCCACTCTTCCCCTGTGATGTAGGAGGAAAATTCCACTAGAACTCCTTGAGATACGCTTTTACAAAACGTCCTAAATGATAGTCATTGACTAATCCCTAGTGTCACTATCTAAACAACTAAAGAACAGGTTGTATGGCTGCTCTTCAATTGCTTGAACCACTAGTCCTTAGAGGGTTGTATTGCCTCTTCACCAGCTACCACCACAAACACAGTCTACCCGACTGCAAATGTCACAACTGTCCTTACCTGATTGCTTCACAATCTAAGCCTTTGATTGAGAATCAAAATTGGGTTAAGAATCAATAAACTGATTCTTGCTTGTGATCTTCAAAGTGTAGAAATCTGGATAAGATCGATGTATCTTGAACACTTGAAGAAATCTAGATAAGATCTTGTTGAGCGCAAATAGTAATTCAAATAAATGAGACTTGTACATAAAAATGCTTGTAATCTTGTTAAATCATAGTGTTTGATCCTTGGTGAAAATTTATCTATTTATAGTGTGAGGTCCAACGTTCATTTCGTTTAAATTCGAATAGCATCAACATCTATCTTGTAACGGCTATATTTAGTGACCGTTCTGACTTGTCACTATTTCATCCAATATGGTTGCTTCCTTTACAACGTTCAAATGTACTTTCAGTTTGTTGGATGATTGACTATAAAACTGAGTTTTCTGATCAGTTTTATACTGAGTATGTCAGTTTTAAGTTTACCAAATGAGTTAGAGCATTAACTGAGTTTTACCTCTTCTTCTAAAACTTCAGTACTCTACTTATCTAATTATATGTGACTGAATCAGATTACACCATTCCTTATAATCTCATCCAAGATATCATTGTCCTTATGATACTTAGGTCTTCTACATGATCCATAAAGTCAGTTCATGCCATCACAGACTTACCTGAATTATAACTTT
Source organism: Gentiana straminea (assembly GCA_036785695.1). Lineage (NCBI taxonomy): Eukaryota > Viridiplantae > Streptophyta > Magnoliopsida > Gentianales > Gentianaceae > Gentiana > Gentiana straminea. The sequence continues at coordinate 808,623 of JAVUPR010000433.1, forward strand.
ACAGTATTCGCTTAAAATCATCATAATGAGTTTGAACCCTCAGTTCTTCAATCTTCCTTAACTGAGTCTGTGTCCCTCAGTTCTTAAAATACTGAGTTTGTTCCCTCAGCCTTCAATTATAGATAAGTAAACCGAGTCTGTGTCCCTCAGCGAACTTACCTTCTTTAATTCTAAGTGAACTTCAGTTCTTGGGTGTACATCTTTCGTCATAAGTTCAGTTCCAGTTATCTAAGTGTTTTCCAGGTTCTAAAATGATTTCCAGTTTCAGTTCTACGACACTTCTATCTATTACAATGCTTGTCTGATGTAACCTATACAATTATCAAACTCTAGTAAAACCTATACATTCAGTTCTAGACATCTTTTAGCTTTCCACTATTACAGTCAGTTTCAGCACTTCATCAATAGGGTGTTAACAAACATGTTCTTTAAAAAGATGAATCATCATCAAAACTAAATTTTATTCCCTAAAATTTCCCCCCTTTTTGATGATGCCAAAACCCTCCTTAAAAGAAAAACTTAAAGATAAATACAATGTAAAAATAGTGTAAAACTGGAAACTGAATTTCATTAAGACTTCTGCAAAAACTGGAATAGTTACACTGTTGATAAAACTAAAATAAAATCTAAGCATTTCTTTGTGTAACTTTGATAAATTTCTTCTCTTTATCATGAAGTAGAAAAGCATGTTCTAACTTTGTGTCTTCCTTGGAGAAGGTTCTGGGATAGTCTACGACTTGTAAGTTTCCACTTTCTCCACAAAACTAGCTTTGGCAATGCTGATTCATTCTTATAGTAATTTTCAAATTCTGCTATATCAGTTTTCATCTATAATTTTTCTTCAATCTTCTGCTATATCCGTTTTCAGTCTTGTCTCTGATCTGCAATTTTTCTTCAATCTTCTTGAACTTCTTATATTATGCCATCTTCTGATTATAGTACTGATCAGATAAGGAGTAAACAAGAGATTCTTCAAAAGTCTTGTCTTTGTACTTGAGTTTGACATTGCTATGATCTTTGACAAACTTCATCCACAAATCCATTGTAAGAATAGCTCTCATTTCTCTAGATTGACTATATTTTCAATTAACTTCTCTTCACATAGTTCTTTTATCTTCACAAAAGGATATGCTGCTGATTTGTATTTCTTTAGTTCCTCTTCCAGCTTCCTCTTTTCATCAAGCAGTCTCAGCTTTTCTTCTTCAGCTTCCCCCTTTTTGGCATCATACAATTCATTTACCAACTGATGGGTTGATATTTGGTCTACTGAGATAATCTTTTGAGAAGTAAGTACTTTATTCAGCTGAGTTTCTAAGCCAAATATACGCTGATTTAAATGTCATTCTGCTTGAGCATGTGTTTCTCTGTCTGGTGAGGTTGTGAGTTCAAGGGTTTCTTTGAGACGGAGAATTTCTCAGGCTGAGCTAGAACTTAATTTCTGAATAATACATAACTTTGTGTCGACTGAGACGTCTGTTTTCTTCCAATATTCCAAATATCCAGAAATACTTGACAAAAGGTAATTGTCTTTTGGTTGAGCATAATCTTCAGATTTTCATGTACTTTGCTCAATTCATCTTTTGTCATAATCTTAGATGGATCTACTTCTTCATCTTGTTGGATTTCAGGCTGAGTATCATCCTTGATTACCATTAATTTTTTATCTTCAGCCATTCCATGCATCTGTTTGCTGATTGTCAGTTGTTTGGTTTCCAACTAGCAATACTTCTTGTGGCTGATTTACAGTTTGCATAGTTTGAGCTTCAGGTTGAGTATCTGTCTACAAATCTGTAATCTAATCAACTTCTTTCGTTGATTCATCATCATTGTCATCATCCTTCTTCTTTTGAGTATCCAATGTTGATGACGTGGCTGATTTTCATTGAACTAACTCAGTGAATCTTCTGAAACAATTTGTGAGAAACTCTTCCATAGAAAATATAGCATATAGATCCCTGACTTGAAGTTTCTTCAATAATAACTTCTCTTCACTTGATATAGTAGCTTCACGACAGTGTTCGGTCTTGAGCTTCATCTTCATCAGCCTGATGATTCTTTCAGCTTCAAAAACTGATTGTTGAGCTGGTTGCCGAAATTGCTGTTGCTCCTTTTCAGCATGCATAACGGAAACTTGTTTCTCTAAGATTGTCTGTTGTAACTGAGAAACAATTTCAGTTGTTATTATGTCCTGTCTTGTAACTACAATTGTCAGTTGTTGTTCCCCCTCAGTTGGTGCTGACTGACTTGAGGTGCCTGGGAACAAGCATTTCCTAACTGACTTAACTTCTATGAGTCAGCTTTTCGTTTGCCTCGTTTATGTTCAGCTATTTTCTAAGACACAGTTTTCTTCTTGGCTTCAGGTTGGGAAGTCTTGAATATTTCTTTCCTAGAATGAACTATAGTTACATCTCCTATGGATGTATCCATTCTCTTTGTAGATGCACCAACAGTTTGTTCTGATGCATTCCCTTCCTTGAGTCTTTCTAAATAATGTTGAATAACTCCACTGAGTGTCTTTTTCAGTCGAAGTCTGTCAACAAGTGCTCTTCCTTCATCTTGAGCTCTTCGAACACTTTCCACTTCAGCTAAGTGTTATTGTTTTATATGATTAAACAGATAACCTGCCCAATTGAACTCATGTTCATCCCAGATGATGTTCATCTGGTAAATGCTGTCTTCAGATAATCTGGCGATTCCTTTGTATCTACCAATGACATGCCTGCAAGGCGATTTACTAAGAAGGCCAAATTCCAGTTTGAGGTCGTTGACATGTGAGTCAATAGATGCTGGTTCTTTGTCAAAGAAATTTATCTAAGAAATACGTCTCTTTTGAGTGGTAAACAAATCAAATCTATTGATTTCACAAGTGGTTCTTTGAAATCGAATAGCATCCTGATGACTGCTTCATTGAAAATAATCCTTTCTCCTCGAACTTTTGTGATTAGGGATTGCCTTACTACTCTCTATTTTCCAAGAACTGTAAGATCCCTTCTACATCACGGTCATCGTTGAATTTCACTTCTAGATGTCTATTAATCCTGGTTGATGCTTTATCTTCTCACACATAAGGCTTGCTAACAGAGTGTTGTTGCAGACTGCGATAAGGTATCCAATTCAGTAATGAGACTTTCTTCTTGTGATTTCTTGGAGGCAGCAATTATGAATTTTTCTGAAAAATATGTGATTTTGTGAAAGATAAAATTTTTATTTTTGTACAGACAAAGTTCGAATTTTTCTTTTTGGTGAGTGAGAATGTGCAAGGGGTTGGATATATAGTGGGTGTACTGATGGTTTGTAGACTGATACACGATATTATGAGGATTTTGTACCAAATTTTCAAATTCCATGATGGTTTGTATAACCGATGCATGTACTGTTCGGACAAAAGTGGGGGTGTACACGCAACACGGTCTGACATAAACGGCGGTTATTAAATGCGATATAACCGTTGTCGGTTTTATCCTTTCTACCATTTGACTTACTTTGACTGGGTAAACTGATGCTTGTGGTCAGTTATAGAAAGTTCAGTTCCGTCAATTCTTCAGTTTCAGTTATTCAGTTTGAGATTATAGTTGTCAATGACGGATCTGTTAAGTGAGCGCACCCAACATAACAAAGATAAACCCCCTTGATGAATCTCTAGGCTTAAACTGACTTAGCTGACTTGGATTATACCCAATTCAGTTCTCAGTTTGGCAAATCTTTCTTTGTCCAAAGGTTTGGTGAAGATGTTAGCCAACTGATCTTCAGTCGGGACATAACTGTGATATCCTTCTTTTCCACATGATCCCTTATGAAATGGTGTCTCACATCAATGTGTTTCGTCCTTGAGTGCAAAACTGGATTGTCAGTTATAGCAATTGCACCTGTATTATCAAACATTATAGGAATCATTCCTTCTTCTATTTCATAATCTCTTAATTGTTGTCTGATCCACAAAACTTGAGCACAACAGCTTACAGCTGCTATATACTAAGCTTCAGTTGTTGATGTCAAAATTGTGTTTTGCTTCTTGATGAACCATGACACAAGTTTATTTCCCAATAACTGACATGTGCTTGAAGTACTTTTTATGTCCACTTTGCATCCTGCATAGTCTGAGTCTGAGTAGGATATCAGTTTGAATTCTCCTTCTTTTGAATACCATATTCCAACTCATTCTGTATCTTTCAAATACTTCAAGGTTCTTTTGACAACAGTAAGATGACTTTCTTTAGGTCTAGTTTGAAATCCAGCACATACACCAACAGTAAAGGATATTTCTTGTCTACTGGATGTTAGGGATAGTAGACTTACAATCACTCTTCTGTAGAGTGTTTGATCCACATCCTTGCCATCTATATCTTCATCTAATCTGATGTTGGTTCCAATTGGTGTTGCAATGCCAGCTGATTTTTCCATTCAAAACTTCTTGATCAATTCACTTGTATATTTGGTTTGGTGTATGAAAATTCCACTGTCCATCTGTCTTACTTGTAAACCGAGAAAGTAACTTAATTCTCCCATCAAACTCATCTGAAATTTGCTCTTCATTAAACTTGCAAATTTCTCACTAAGTTGGTCATTTTCTGATCCAAAAATGATGTCATCACCATAAATTTGAACTAGGGGAGTACTTTCTTCAACTTTCATTATGAATAAGGTTTTATCAATAGTTCCTTTTGTCAAACCATTATCCACCAGAAACTGAGATAGAGTTTCATACCAAGCTCTTGGTGCTTGTTTGATTCCATAAAGAGCTTTTCTCTGTTTAAAGACTTTGTCAGCTTGATCTTTAATTTCAAATCCAGGGGGTTGCTGAACATAGACTTCTTCTTCAAGTATCCCATTCAAAAATGTACTTTTAACATCCATTTGGTACACTTTGAATTTCTTGTGAGCTGCAAAAGCAAGAAATAGTCTGATTGCCTCCAACCTAGCAACTGGGGCATAAGTTTCATCAAAGTCTATCCTTTCAGCTTGTGAGTAACCTTTTGCTACAAGTCTGGCATTGTTTCTGATAATATTCCCATCTTCATCAAGCTTGTTTCTGAAAACCCATTTAGTTCCATTTATGTTGACAGGATCTGGCTTGTCAACTAAATCCCAAACTTGATTTCTCTCAAATTCGTTGAGTTCTTCTTGCATAGCCAAAATCCAATCTGGATCGTTTAAGGCTTCTTCAATCTCTTTGGGTTCAGACTGAGACAAAAAGCATGCTATCATAGCATCTAATTGTTGTCTTGTATGTACTCCAGCTTCAAAATCACCTAACACTTGTTCTTCAGGGTGATTCCTCATCCATTGATTTACTGGGGGTTGCATCAATGGGTCTTCATTCTGTTTAGCTGGTTCTTGCTGATTTTGATCAATTTCAACTGGATCAGTTTCTACTAGTTGCTGTTCATTTGCTGGTTCAGTTACTAGTAAGTGATGTTGATCTTGATCTGAAGAATCTGAGATATTTAATCTTTCAATCAATGAAAACTGCATCTGGAGTCTTATCTGACTGAGGCTGAAAAACTGGTTCATCTTTGTCTTCAATTATGTCTCCAGTAAACTTTGGTTCATCAAAAACCACATGTTTAGATTCTTCATGCTTGAGTGTCCGTTTGTTTAATACTCTAAAAGATTTACTGACACTTGAGTATCCCAGAAATATTCCTTCATCAGCTTTGGGTTGAATAACTTTGAGCTGATCTTTGCCATTATTGTGAACAAAAACATTTGCATCCAAAGGCATGAAAGTATGAGACATTTGGTTTTCTTCCATTCCAAATCTCATAAGGTGTCTTTTCATGTCTTTTGTTCATGAGAGATCGATTCTACGTATAACAAGCTGTATTCACAGCTTCTGCACAATATCTTTCTGGAAATTTAGATTCAGAGATCATTGTCCTTCCGGCTTCTTTGAGTGTTCTATTCCTCCTTTTAGTTACTCTATTCTGTTGAGGTGTTAATGTAGATGCAAGCTGGTGTAGAACTTAGTTTTCTCCACAATATACAATGATTATATTGTTGATAAATTATGTTCCTTTATCCGATCTGATCTTGATTACTGTAACACTCTACTGATTCTAAAGTCTGTTGAGGAGTTCGGTCAGTTGTTGCTTACTTTCACTTTTCTTGGTCATGAAAATAACCCAAATGTATCTAGAAAAATAATCAACTACCACCAAAGTGTATTTTTTTCCACTAACACTGATTGGTGTAACTGGTCCAAATAAGTCCATATGTACCAGTTCTAAAACTCAGTTTGTTGAATGCTGAGACTTAGTCTTGAAACTCGCTTTTGTTGGTTTTCCTTGTTGACATGCATCACACAGACTGTCTTTTTTGTATGCCATCTCTGGTAGTCCAATCACTAAGTTCTTTTTGACTAGTAGGCAGATATCATAAAAATTCAGGTGACTCAGTTTCTTGTGCCACATCCAACTGAGTTCTGACTTGGTATGCACGATCAAACATGTTTCTGAAACTACTGTAGACCAATTTACAACATACATATTCTCTTCTCATCTTCCACAAAGACCTACTTGGAAAGTTGATTCGCTGACGACAATGTAATACTCCTTATCAAAGGTAACTTTGTATCCCATATCGCAGAATTGACTTGTGCTGAGTAGATTTTAGTGAAGTCCTTCCATGTAAGATACATTCTTGATTGTGAGTCCATTTCTGATTAAGTTTCCATAACCTTTTGTGTAACTAGGTTTGTGTTTACTTCCAAAATTGACTCTTAGTCCATCTTTAGCTACAAAATCAGTGAGACAGTCCTTGCTCCTTTTCATGTGTCTAGAGCATCCACTGTCAAAATACCAAATATCCTGCAAAACAAATTAAAATGCTTTAGGTGCCCAACTCTGTTTGGGTCCATAATGGTCAGTTGTCAGTACAACTCTTGGTATACTTCCAAAAGGTCTTCTCTGGAAATTGTTGCACTTGTTTTCATAGATATAAGCCACACTTCCATAATATCTTATCTTGGATTGTGTCTCATTTATTTGATTTCTCAGGTCTTCTGGTTTAGAGTGATTTCCAAAATATCTTCTATTATTAAAGGATGCATAGTAACCATCATTCTTTTTGTACTGAGGTCTGGACGGACCTTTTCACCGGGACTTTTGCTAAGAACTGGGATAAGCTCTCTGCTGTGTCTTGGACTGAAACATGTGATATGTTTTCTGTCTGGAATGATTGTTCTTATCTGTTTTAATAATAGGTTCAGTAAAATTCCAATCGTCATCAGTAGGATATAGTCTGTCTTTCCCCCTGGATGAGTGAATCTTTGAATGATCGACATTCAAAGATTTACTCTGATTATAATTTTTCTGGTTCTTGACTTGATCATTTTTTGTAGATCTGGCAATTGATCTCCCATTTATGTTTCCTTGAGGTACATCTGATCTTTTGGTTTACCTTTGTTGGTATGTACAGTTGTCTTCTTAGAAAACTGAGTTGTCTTATGTGAGGCTGACTTTACTGGTTCAACAATTTTCTCAGTTTGTGGAAGTTTGTCAGCTACAAACTTAATACCAGTTTTGATACTAGGTTCCGCAACTTTGCTAGTTCCTTCATTAGAAGATTCCTGTGTATCAAATCCTAAGCCAGTTCTGTCTCCATAAGGCTTTCCGGATTTGAATCCAGTAGCTGAACTTGTTTGAGCAAAAGATTCAGTTACTGCTGCTGATGCAGAGTCCGATACTGATTCTTTCCTTTATCAGTTCAAGTCAGTTTCATCAATTTAGTATGGACTTCAATCTTTCAACTTCAAGAATTAGAACTTCTTTCTCAGCTTTAATTGATTCATAACCAGCTTGAATAGTTACTAGCTGATTCATCAATTCGTCAAGTGTTTCATCTAATTCCGGATTTTTTTGGATTGGAGTCAGCAGTCAAAGAACATGCATTTTATAAGGAAATCAGAGCTGAGGAATATTTAGAGTTAGATTCACATACCTCATTTGGATTCTCCATGTGAGCCATTAAAGTTGTGTCATCTGATAATCTTTCAGTGCTAGCTTCATAATCTGACTCATCTCCGGCTAAGAGTGCTCTTCTGCCAGTCCTTCGTTGCTGAGTCTTCTTACCAGTCAACTCTGGACTTTCAGCTTTGTAGTGTCCCGGCTTCTTACAGTTGAAGCAAAGATATTCATCGTCTTTCTTCTTTTCATGAGTCATCTTGATGAACTTTTGAGTGACTAGGTGTCCACTCTTCATTCTTCGAATTTTATTCATCATTAGAGCCATCTGCTCCTCCAGCTCATCCAATTGCAGAAGATTGTTAGATAAGGTTTCTTGATTATCATTTGAGGCCGCTGCTGTAAGAGCTGTTGTTTTGGGTTCCTCCATGGCTTTGATTAGGGCTGTTGTCATGGTGAAATCTTCACTTAATTCATAAGCTTTAAGATCAGAGAATATTTTGAAGGATTCTTCTATGTCAAGTCTTCTTGATTCTTCTATTGTTGTGACCTTCATCTTCCAGCACATTGGTAAAGCCTTCATAAAGTGTGGTCCCTTGGGAAGGCTAACACAAGTTTAGAGGGGGGTGAATAAACTTGTCACCAAAAACCTAATGCGAGAACTTAAGCTAGTGCGGATTGATTAACAACTAAAGTTTAGTTTTAACTAGTGTGGAGTTGAGCTGACAAAGCTGAGTTTAAGTCAAACTGACTTATACTAAACTTAGTCAACCGGCAGCGGATATAGATTTTAGCCTTTATCTGGATCTTGTTATTCTATAAGAAAAGCTGTGTAAGCAAAACAGAATTCTGGTGAATGTATGTTTGTGAACTGTGTATGCTTATAACAATCAATTTCAGTTTCTGTATGTTGTATAACAAATATAGTTGTTGTAAAAATAAATAACATAATGTAAATGCGTAAAGTAAGTAGAACAAGAATTATAGTGGTTCCAGGTGGTGTAATCTTGTTAGTCCACTCTTCCCATGTGATGTAGGAGGAAAATTCCACTTGAACTCCTTGAGATACGCTTTTACAAAACGTCCTATATGATAGTCCTTGACTAATCCCTAGTGTCACTATCTAAACCACTAAAGAACAGGTTGTATGACTGCTCTTCAACTGGTTGAACCACTGGTCCTTAGAGGATTGTATTGCCTCTTCACCAGCTACCACCACAAACACAGTCTACCCGACTGCAAATGTCACAACTTTCCTTGGCAACTCCTTGACCGGATTGCTTCACAGTCTAAGCCTTTGATTGAGAATCAAAGTTGGGCTAAGAATCAATAAATTGATTCATGCTTGTGGTTCTTCAAAGTGTAGAAATCTGGATAAGATCGATGTAGCTTGAACACTTGAGAAAATCTAGATAAGATCTTGTTGAGCACAAATAGTAATTCGAATGAACGAGACTTGTGCACAAAAATGCTTGTAATCTTGTAAAATATTTGTGTTTGATCCTTGAGACAAAGTCATCTATTTATTGTGTGAGGTCCAACGTTCATTTCGTTTGAATTCGAATTGCATCAACGTCCATCTTGTAACGGTTATATTTAGTCAGCATTCTGACTTGTTAGTATTTCATTCAATAGGGTTGCTTCTTTAACGTTCAAATGTACTTTCAGTTTGTTGGATGACTAACTATAAAACTGAGTTTCCTGATCAGTTTATACTGAGTATGTCATGTTTCAGTTTACCAAAGGACTTAGAGCATTAACTGAGTTTTTACTCTTCTTCAAAAACTTCAGTACTCTATTTATCTTATTATATGTGACTGATTCAGATTACACAATTCCTTTAAATCTCATCTAAGATATCATTGTCCTTATGATACTTAGGTCTTCTACAAGATCCATAAAGTCAGTTCAGGCCATCACAGACTTACCTGAATTCTAACTTTACAGTCTCGGCTTAAAATCTTCATAACTGAGTTTGAACCCTCAATTCTTCAATCTTCATTAACCGAGTCTGTGTCCCTCAGTTCTTCAAATACTGAGTCTGTTCCCTCAACCTCCAATTATAGAAAAGCCAACAGAGTATGTGTCCCTCAGCGAACTTACCTTCTTCAGTTCTTAGTGAACTTCAGTTCTTGGGTGTACATCTTCAGTCATAAGTTCAGTTCCAGTTATCAAAGTGTTTTCCAGTTTCCTAAATGATTTCCAGTTTCAGTTCTACGACACTTCTATCTATTACAGTGCTTGTCTGATGTAACCTATACAATTATCAGACTCTAGTAAAACCTATACATTCAGTTCTAGACATCTTTTAGCTTTCCACTATAACAGTTAGTTTCCACACTTCATCAATGAGGTGTTAACGAAAATGTTCTTGAATAAGATGAATCATCATCAAAACTAAATTTTATTCCCAACACCTGGTCTCTAAACGGATTCCTAAATCTCTCCAACACTGGTCTAGTAGACGTGAAAAAGATGCAGATCGACATCAAAGCTTTCTGGACTGAAATATCCCAGAACCACAGCAGGCATAGCAAGAAATACAACTTCCCTATATTAGCACTGAAACGGCCTTTTTCTAAGTTTGCTCCTATAATGACATGAAATATTGAAGGGAAAAAGGGCTCCATGGAGAACATGACCGACCTCAGAGTCAAATTGATGGCTATCATTTATCAAGGTATCCCTTTTAACTGGTCATGGTTTATCTTCAACAGATTGGAGGCTCAAATTCAAAAGGAAATTGATCTAGCAATTATGGCACCAAGCCAGAACCTGCAAAGGAAAGGTTATTTCTGGGAGAGGAAATCATATGGGATTCCCCTTCAACATCTATTCGACCAAATGAAAGTGAAACCAATCTATGTGCATCGACTACACAAGGCCATGGTGATGTTCACCTATGTTAAGGCTTCCCAGAAACCACAACCCACAGCTGCAAGCAAAAGGAAGGAGCCTGAAAGAAGCATATCAGGAATTGGGAGGAGGACCAGATCACAAAGAGCACAAGGACAACAATGGAGTCTACCTAGTAACAAAAATAGTCCCTTTGAAATCAGTGATGAGACAGAGAATGTGGAAGAGAACCAAGACACTAACTAGCACGTTCCTAGGGTCTATTCTAGATAATGTCCTAATTAACACGTCACTTGCGGTCCTTCATGTTAATTTACGATAACATGCAAATAGTTGATCAGGATAAAAATAAGTAAATTAAATCTATCGATCAACGTAGCTTGCGCCTATTATCATGAATTAGTAATTTACTAGGTATCCAGATCTAGCGATATTGACCGGCGCAGATCTAAAGAACGCAACTACTATTTCATGATTTCTTCACCAACGAATCAGATCTATAACATATGGGGTAAAATAAACTAACTACTACATAATTAAACTAAATATGCAATTAAAACATACTAGTCGAATATAACGACGATATATCTACATCTTGGAAAAGAAAGAAAATCATACCCTCGAAGACGAGCGTAGATCTCCTTTGGATCTCTCCCTAGGCGGCGACTCCATCGTCCCTCTGACCAGAACTCATAAAATAAATAAAATAAAGAACAAAGAACTTTTATTGCATAATTTGAGTACATTGTATTCTTAGGCGAAGCCTCTTATTTATAGCTATGTAAACCGACTTAGAATCATCTAGTTTGACCCTTCGTCCAAGAAAACACGTTTTGGAAGATTCTGGGACCTCGGTAAGTCGGCACCGCCCCTCGGGTTACCGAGGGTATTTTTTTTTCTTCAACCGACTTAACTTGGATGCTTCTAGAATACCCTAGGCCCATTATTTTCGTTCAGTCCACTCCAGATTCGTCCATCATGCTCAGCCCAATATTCCGTATCCTGAAAATCATGAAATAACGCATGAAATAATATCGAAACATGGAAAATAAACGCTAAGTGCAGATTTCTCGACTCACGAACCCGACATATGATATTCAACGTAAATGGTTTATATTTATAGGTCGAAACAACTTTTTTAGCTCATAATGGATAGAATATTGATGCCGTAGGATAGACTATTTTAACCGTCATCAACTACCCCCATTAGCCTTCTACTCGTCCGTGAGCAGAGTATCAAGGCGGAATGTACCTCCAAGAACAATCCCCATCAACTACCATATATTCAATAAAGATTCCGGCAGAAACATATATTCAGCCACAATCAATAAGCTCCCTATTAATCACTACTTATCACGCATCAATGAGTCGTGTGATGAATCAGTTGTGATAGTGTGTTCGTGAGAAGAATCAAATTTGTATTAACCACACAATCTTAACTTGCTTGCACATACACTCGCTCATCTTGCTTTCAGACTTGGTTACACAACATGGTACCGATATTGGTTCGGGCGGACTCGGGGACTGAGCATCGCTCTTAAGTCCTCGTTTGTTTCTTTTTATGTGAGGTCGTGTCCTTTTAACATGAGTTCGCTTCCCTCAAAGCCTTTATTGCATTTTTTTTATTTTCTCTGGCAGATTTCCTCACTTTTTTTTTTCTCTTTCTCTCACAAGTCTGTTGTCCCGGATTACCTTTCGTCATCCAAGTTGCTTCACTTGTCTTACAACAATTTGTTAGAGTATATAAACTGACAAATAATGATTCCCGGTTAAAACAACTCATCATCTAATCTTAAACACTTCTCACTCAGATTAGGTGCTCAAATATTGATTGCAATGATAGAATAATAATTAATAAGTTACTACTTCACGCAACATAACATATGTTCGTTCTTCCATACTAAATTGAATACGCTATAGCTCACTTCAAATTGAACTTGGGATCCTTTTCTACCGATTCCTTACTCAAAAACGTGCAAATATCAAGCTAAAAACAGTGTTAAATTTTCCAAAAATATTCCCTTTTTCAACTACCCAACTAAGACGCCTAACCCCCACTTATTATAGACATTGTCCCCAATGACTAATAATAAAGAGAAGAAAATGTACTTAGCTTAGAAATGTCGGCTGAGTCAAAATGAATCCCGGAGCGTAATCGTTAGCTCCTAGGACATTCCTCTTCCAAGTTATTACCTGCTGTCCAAATGCTTCAAAAAACTGTGAGTAATATACGAAGGGTAACAGTAAAATAAGGTGGCCGTAATTGTGCATACCAGAGGAATGCGCAAAAACAATGTAAGCCACTTTGTTCTTTTATCAGCCTAAGCAAGATGTGAAAAATTTTACGAGGTTATCACATGAGAATCGTGAAGGAAAAAACCACATATATCTCTAGTAAGATGACTGAAGATATATGTGATGAAAAAAACCTTGCGATTGTCATGCTACTTTATTGACTCAAAAATTAAAATAAATAAAATCAATAAATAAGGGTTAAGAAATAGTTCTGAGTTTATAGTCGTCAGCTAGACTGTACTAATAGCGCTCCCTCATTCATATTCCGGCTCCTCCTACGCAAAGACTTCCAATTCAGGGTTATAATTATGCTCTAGGTAATGTTTCAGCCTGTGGCCGTTAACTGTGAAAGTTTGCCCAGAGTGCTCATTTCTAACTTCACATGCACCTGAATTGAAGGCTTTCGTGACTACATGTGGTCTATACCATCTAGACTTCAACTTCCTAGGAAAAAGACGAAGACACGAATTGTACACCAGCACTTTATCCCCAACTTGGAATGTGCGGTTCAGAATCTTCTTATCATACAGGCGTTTCGTTCTTTCATTGTAAATCCTTGCATTCTCATATGCTTGAAGTCTAAACTCTTCCAATCTATTCAACTCTAGCATTCTCTTTTCACAGGCTAAATCCTCATCCATGTTTAGAAACCTTGTAGCCCACAGCGCTTCGGTGCTCGAGTTCTACCGGTAAATGACATGCTTTTTCAAGCACTATCATATACGGTGAGATCCCAATCGTGGTCCTATAAGCTATTCTGTATGCCCAAAGAGCGTCATCTAATTCAAAGACCAATCTTTCCTCGTGGGATTCACTACCTTCTCTAAGATCCTCTTAATCTCTCTATTCGTCACTTCAACTTGTCCACTCGTCTGGGGTGATATGCTGCTGCAATCTTATGTCTAACCCCATATCTTATCATCAACTTCTCAAAGAACCTATTACAGAAATGACTCCCTCCGTCACTAATTATGGCTCTGGGCACACCAAACCTCATCAAAATGTTCTTCCTAAGAGATCTCAGGACAACCCTGGCGTCATTTGTAGGTGAAGCCACTGCTTCCACCCATTTGGAAACATAATCGACTGCTACCAGGATGTAACGATCTGATTCTGACGATGTGAATGGCCGAATAAAATCAATTCCCCAAACATCTAATACTTCCACTTCTAAGATACTCTGCAGTGGCATCTCATTCCACTTATAAATATTGCCAGTCATTTGGTAGGAATGACAGGCTCTTGTAAACTCGTAAGCAGATTTATGAATTGTCGGCCAATAGAATCCACACTGCAGTACCTTTGCTGCTGTCTTGTCCGACCCATAGTGACCTCTAGCTTCTCTGGCATGACACATGTGCAAAATACTTGGAATCTCATCATCATCGACGTATCTCCTAAGAATGGCATCAGGGCACACCTTGTATAGGTAGGGGTCATCCCAATGATAATACTTTAGATATGTGAAGAACTTCTTCTTATCTGCATTATTGAATTCGGGTGGTAGGTACTTTCCTGCTAAGTAATTGACAATGTCAGCAAACCAAGGGTATACCTTACCCACTCTTGATGTATGATATCAGTTCTGAGATTCAACCCGAGCTACCACTGAGACGGCAAACAGTTGTTCATCAGGAAAGCTTTCCTTGATCTCAGTCGGTTGCACTTCTTCCAGTAAAGTTAACCTCGACAGGTGATCAGCCACATGGTTCTCAGATCCTTTTTTATCTTTGATTTCCACATCAAACTCTTGTAAGACTATAATCCATCTTAATATTCTTGGCTTAGAGTCTTGCTTGGTCAGATTGTATTTCAAAGCTGCATGGTCCGTGAATACAGTGACTTTCGATCCTATTAGATAAGGTCAAAACTTGTCAAATGCAAATATGACAGCTAATAGTTCCTTCTCCATAGTCGCATAATTCCTCTGGGCACTGTTAAGGGTACGACTGGCATAATAAATAGGCTTAAAGATTTTATCCTCCCTTTGTCCCAGGGCTGCTCCAACTTCCGTGTCGCTTGCATCACACATAAGCTCAAAAGGTTTATTCCAATCTGGTGATACCAGAATTGGGGCGGTTATAAGCATTTGCTTTAATCTGTTGAATGCTTTCTTGCACTCTTCTCCAAATACGAAAGGTACATCCTTTGCATGTAATTCCGTCGAAGGTTTAGAAACTTTAGAGAAGTCCTTAATAAATCTCCTATAAAATCCTGCGTGGCCAAGAAAGGCTCGCAACGTTTTCAAGTTCGTTTTGGGTGGGGTAACTTCTCTATCACTTCTATCTTTGCTCTATCAACTTCCATTCCTTTCCTTGAAATCCTGTGACCCAACACTATGCCTTCTGTAACCTTGAAATGACATTTTTCTCAGTCTAGTACAAGGTTGGTCTCTTCACATCTCTTCAACACTTTACTCAAATTGTCCAAGCATTTATCAAAGCTATCTCCAAATACAGATAAATCATCCATGAAAATCTCCAAAAAATCTTCCACCATGTCCCCAAATAGTGACATCATGCACCTTTGGAATGTTGCCGGTGCATTACATAACCCAAAAGGCATGCGATGGTATGCAAAATTTCTATAGGGACATGTGAAAGTTGTTTTCTCACAGTCCTCGGGGGCAATATGGACCTGATAGTAACCAAAATATCAATTTAAGAAACAATAAAATGAATGACCGCTTAATCATTCTAACATCTGATCAATGAATGGTAGGGGAAAATGATCTTTATGAGTTGCATTATTCAGTTTCCTGAAGTCTATCCAATCTCGATGTCCAGTAATTAGTCTCACAGGGATTAGCTCACCAAACTCATTAGGTTGTATAGTGAATCCTTCTTTCTTGGGCACCACATGAATCGGGCTTACCCACTCACTGTCTGCAATTGGGAAAATGATTCCTATCTCCAACATCTTTATGATCTCTTCCTTAACAACATCCTTCAGTTGTGGTGTCAACCTCCTTTGAGGTTGTGCTACCGCTTTCTTCTCAAGGTCTACAGAGATCTTACGCATGCACACCGATGGGCTTATTCCTCTTATATCTGCAATCGTCCATCCAAACGCTCCTTTGTGCTCTCTCAGTACTCTCAAAAGTTTCTCCTCCTCTAAAGGTGATAATGAAACAGAAATTATAAGGGGTAGAGTGTCATCTTGTAAGTACACGTACTTCATGTGAGATGGCAAAGGTTTTAACGTTATGTTCCTTGGTGGCTCTTCTAACGACGATCTTAACAACTTACTAGTCAATTGCAAATCAAAGAACATGTGCCAGGAAGGTCTGTGAATGGTTGTTCCTAAATCCACAGAGGATATAGGCTCTATTTCTCGCACTTGACCTTCACTACACCCAGGCCAGGTTTTCTCATAACTTTCTTTATCCTTCAGGAGTAAAGTTTCTGCTACTTTAGGGTCTAATGCCACTTGCTGATATAATTTTAGGGTCTAGTGCCACTCGTCTATGGAATCTAGCATGTAGCATGCTTCTCCTTCATCTTTAGCATATCTCATTGAGTTCATCATATTGAACACTACCTTGTCCTCATTCACTCCCAGAATCTGCTCACCCTTATGAACCTCTATCAATGTTTTTCTCCTAGCTAGGAAAGGTCTTCCTAAGATCAATGGAACATCGTGGTAAGCTTCCATGTCTAGCACCATAAAGTCTACAGGGAATACAAACTTATCAACTTTCACCAAAACATCCTCCACCACTCCACAAGGTTTCTTCATAGACCTATCTGCTAATTGAAGGGTTATAGATGTTTAATTCAACTCTTTCATGCCTAATTTATGAAAGATGGAGAGTGGCATCCGATTGACACTGGCTCCAAGATCACATAATGCTTTGTTCAGACATACTCCTTCAATTGTGCATGGTATGAGGAAGCTCCTTGGATCTTTACACTTAGGAGGCAGTTTGCGTTGCAAAACTGCCGAGCATTCCTCGTTCAGGCAAATGGTTTCAAGTTCTTATAATTTCCTCTTGGTAGAGATGGCTTCTTTCAAGCATTTCGCATACTCTGGCATTCCGGCCAGAGCTTCTACCAAAAGGTATATTCACTTGCAACTTTTTTAACATCTCTATGAACTTTTTATAACGCGCATCATCATTATTCGGCTTTTATTTCCAAGGGGGATAAGGTAAAGTAGTAGGATTAATAGTTACAGTTCATGAAGACTTACATGTTGACTGCTACCGCTCTGCCTACTTGTCTGCTGCATTTTCAGACTCCTGTTTTACCGGAGCATAGTCCCGGGTTACCGGCCCCTCTTTTTCTCCAGATTCTGCTGCGTTCTACTACTGACTGCTTTCTGATTCTTTCTGGACAGTTGGTATAACTGGTCAATGCATTTCCTTTCTGCTTCTAGTCATAATTGCATTCATGTCCTTCGGATTCTACTTAGTATTACTTGGCAATCCTCCAGAAGGACGGGCTGACACTTGTTCTGCAATTTGCCCCACTTGGTGCGACAGATTCTGCACTAAGGCTTCCTGATTGGTCAGTCTGGAATCATTCTTCTGACAATATGTGGTGAAGTTTGTATTCAGCTTAGTCATAGATTTCGTAAGTTGATTGACCGAGTTGGTCACAATTGAGCTCATTTTATCTATGGCTGCTTCCCAACCACCGGACTTGTTGAATTGAGGCATGGATCCACCAGTTTGTCTCGGTCTCTCTCCACCGTTAGAATCACTTTGTCGAAAACCCCTATTAGGGTCATTTAGTCTAAAACTAGGGTGGTCGTGAGAACTTGGGTGATATCCGCCCTCATAAGGATTTCCTTGCCTCCCTATATAGTTCACGTCCTCAGTGTTGGTTGCTTCAATGTCTTGAACTTTCTCAACCTTGACTATGCGATCTTGCATGCCATCTATCTTTTCATTCATTACTATTAGCTGATATAAGATCTTTTGAGAAGTATCTTCTCCAAATACACTTTCAGCTACTTTGGCGGTTTCCACTTGATGTGTTCCCCATTGACTTGTAAGCGCAATTTACTCCAATTTCTCTTCGGCTTCTTCAGGTGATAGCAACGCAAAACATCCATTGCTTGATGCATCAACTCTCACTTGTTCACTTAGCCGGAATTTGTGATAAAAACTATGCATTCGTAGGGCAAAGTGATGTAATGATGAGGGCATCTCATCTGTGCTTCCTTGAATCTTTCCTAGCTTCTTCAAATGTTTCAGTGGGTTTCTGCTTGAAGTTCATATTCTCTTGTCTTATCTGTAGTGATTTCCTAGGTGGGCAGTACTTATTCATAAACTTCTACAATAGATCGGTCCATGTTTGGATCAATCCCGGTGCTAGAGACAATAACCATATTTTCACTTAGTCTTTCAGAGTGAATGGAAACAATTTCAACTTGCTATTGTCTCCTGGTACTCTTGCTGGCTTAACCGTGCTGACGATTTCCAGAAAGTTGGTGACATGTACACTAGGATCCTCATTCATTAATCCATTAAAAGTAGTGTAGTTGGTCACCATTTGTATAACATTTGGATTAGGGTGAAATACCTCAGCTACATCCTCAGGCTGAACAATTGCTGGCACGAATTGCCCAATCGTTGGCATTGCATAGCTCTGTAGAGTTCTCCTTTATGCTTGTACCACTACTCCTGCTCCATTCTGTCAGTTTTGTCCGTTCTGCGCCATGTTGTTTTTTGTATCTTCCAAAGGTGGAATCTCTTCTTCCCTCTCGCTTTGATCTTCGAAACCACATCATCTGCTAGCCTAACAGATCTCTCTCATGTTTCCTTTCTCTTTTGTCTAGTAAAATTTTCAATCTCAGGTATGAATCTCTCGAGTTTGCCTGCTGAACTACGTGTAATGTACTACAAGACACAAAAAGAAAAATAAAAAGGATAGTCACTTACCTTGGGGCTATTACACTCGCCTAGCAGACTCAAAAATATAGACTCTGACTACTGACCTGACACTGAATTAACAGAAACGATTCTGGAAAATTGGGACCCTCGATTTATCGGAGGTAACCCTCGGTAAACCGGTTGTACATTTTTCCTATATTTTAACAAGACTAACTCTATATCACTCTAGTATTAACAGACTATAAAATGGACTCATTTAAATAGACTCAAATATATACAGCAAACTCAAACTTAAATAAAAAGTATTCTTGAATCAAGTCACCGGCAACTGCGCCAAAAATCATGATCGCGTGCAAAGCACTTACTAGAAATAGGAATAGTTCTATCGTATTAGAGTACTGGCGAGTCAAGGTCGAATCCCACAGAGACTCGTAAGAACGTCTCATTATCAAGATTGAGTTGTCACGATAACAGTCTACGACCAACTATAATTTATAGACAGTAGTATTGGTACCTCAAACTAACAAGTTTATGCAAGTTCAACAAAACAACAAGAGTTTCTAATGTATTAGATCAATTATGAGTAATTAGTTATTCCCCCACACATGAAACAGTCCTCCCCCTTGGCGAATTTATTCATTGTTCAGCTACGGGTACAACTCCTAACCCTATCTACTCTGAAAATGGAAGTAGACAATCTATACACAATCTACCCTCCTTAATTGGTCCGTAATAGCCTATACACATAAAGAACTAGAGCTGCCAATATTGAGTGTTACCTCATACCGCAAACCCGCCTAGACAGCTGTCGACATTGACCAACACGTTCCTAGGGTCCATTCTAGATAATGTCGTAATTAACACCTCACTTGCGGTCCTTCATGTTAATTTACAATAACATGCAAATAGTTGATCAGGCTAAAAACATGTAAATTAAATCTATTGATCAAAGTAGCTGGCGCCGATTATCATGAATTAGTAATTTTCTAGGTATCTAGATCTAGCGATATAGACCATCGCAGATCTGAAGAACGCAACTACTATTTCCAGATTTCTTCACCAACGAGTCAGATCTATAACACATGGGGTAAAATAAACTAACTACAACATAATTAAACAAAATAAGCAATTAAAACATACTAGTCGAATATAACGACGATATATCTACATCTTGGAAAAGACAAAAAATTATACCCTCAAAGACGAGCGTAGATCTCCTCCGGATCTCTCCCTAGGCGGTGACTATGTCGTCTCTCCCACCAGAACTCATAAAATAAATAAAATAAAGAACAAAGAACTTTTATTGCATAATTTCCTTGAATAATTTGAGTGCATTGTGTTCTGAGGTGAAAACTCTTATTTATAGCTATTTAAACTGACTTAGAATCATCTAGTTTGACCCCTCGTCCAAGAAAACACGTTTCGGAAGATTTAGGGACCTCAGTAAGTCGGCACCGCCCCTCGGGTTACCGAGGGTATTTTTGTCTTTTTCTTCTTCAACCGACTTAACTTTTATGCTTCTTGAATACCCTAGGCCCATTATTTTCGTTCAGTCCACTCCAGATTCATCCATCATGCTCAGCCAAATATTCTGTATCGTGAAAATCATCAAATAACGCACGAAATAATATCGAAACAGGGAAAATAAACGCTAAGTGCATATTTCTCGACTCACGAACCCGACATATGATATTCAACGTAAATGGTTCATATTTATTGGTCGAAACAACTATTTTTAGCTCATAATGGATATAATATTAATGCCATAGGATAGACTATTTTAACCGTCATCAGGAGGAAACATGAGAAGATGAACAACAGGAAGGAGATCATCTTGAGGATGACCAAGAAATGATGGGCTTATCTGATGATGACTTGACAATCCAAGAAGTGATTCTCAAGAGTATCGGCAAAGCTGAAAAACGGCCGAGTGAGCTAGCTGATCGAACTCACTCTGCTGAACATGAGAAGACCCCATCAATGATCAAGGGGGAACACCAACAAAAGCAGTTGAGTCTCCAGCAGATGGAGAAAAAGGACAGTCCTCACAAGGACTTGGAAATGCAAGTGACTTTCAACAATCTCTCTCTGATCATGAGATTGAAGAAAAAAAAAGAAGAGAATAGGGGAAGGAGAAAGAACAGTAGGCTGATGCATCTACACCAGTTGAAGAAGATCCACACATAATCTTCAATCTGGATATCAACCCCCTGATTGTAGACATTTAGAGGCAGTTTATAAGCAGACCAAATCTCAAACTTCCTTAAGAAGTTATGAAACCTCCATGAATCACAAGATTGAGGCCCTCATCAGTCATATCAAAGTTCAAGATGTTGTAATGGAGAAGCAAGGAAATATACTCTGCAACCTACGGCATTTAATCCCCTAAGATGTCCAAACAAATCTTGAATTCCAAGCAGAAAAAATTGATGGCAATCTCAAACCCTTAGTGGACACTTTGAATGCACATACACAGCAAATTCACCATTTGGATGAGATTATGGACTACTCAGGGAAGCAGCTCAACACCCTCCCACAAGTGTTTGGGGCAACCGATAAAATTCTTGAATAATGGTATGGTTCTACCGAAAAGGGGGAAGGAAGCAGCAAGCCTGAAAGCTCTACAAAGAAGGACAGCCCAGAAGACCAAGGCAAGGGCATCAAAGGCAAGGGCATCGGGTTTGAAGAAAAGAAGTAGCAAGCAAGCCCTTAAATAAATCACTGCCTTTCAATGTTTTTAATGAACTATCCACAAAGAAGGACAACCCAAAATACAAAGGCAAGGGCATCAGGTTTGAAGAAAAGAAGTAGCAAGCAAGCCCTTAAATAAATCATTACCTTTGAATGTTTTTAATGAACTATCTTATTGCCCTTGATGGATGAATAAAATTTCTGAGTTTTATTCTTTTATTATTATGAAAAATCTGCATACTTATATTCGGGATTATGAAGGTTTTGGCTGTTAGGTGTAGTGCCCGAAATACAATTTGTGTAATTGTTTTTAATAATGAATGACAAAATTTATCTCACCTTATTACTTGCTTTGTGCTTGTAAAGTAATACACTGCTGCAAACCCTAAGTATATCTGTATGTAACCACTTAACTCGGTGTATGGATAACACGTGAGGATTGAGTTAGTGGTGATATACTTAAACTCGTTAGTCCGTGGTGAACTTAATCGAGTTTAGGGTCTCTTGATTAAAACACCAATAATGCGCCCGAACACCTTAGGGTGTGATAGTCTTATCCGGTTCGTCGGTAGATGGTACCTACGTGGGGCATTTATATATGATGGCATTCATATAGGATTTGGACCGATTTAATCCGTATTTCTCGGTATAATTCCGTAATCGAGGAATCTTATTAAATCATTAGATGATCATATATGGATCAACCTTAATCCCGAGGTGATCACGGGGTCTTGCTTTTCCCGGGGTAGTGTTTGATGTGTTAGTTACGGTTCACTTAAATAATGTGTTCCAAGCCACTTCTCATTGGCACTATCTCCAGATGAGTGAGTAGTTCTGATTTTCATAAACATGGAATCCATTCCTTCCTGCGGGAAGTAGAGAGACAGTCCCCCTATTTGTTAGCCCTAAGAAAGTGATCGATCGGCCGAGTTCATATTTAGACTAATTAGCTACTAGTCAGATATGTGAACTAATTGATCACTAGGGGGTTGATGATAAATAAGGATAAGATATTCTGAGTCGGGTTCACGGAGACTTCCCTCTCAGACTGGACAGTCTATGGAGGGTTAATCTGTATGTAGTGATTATATCAATGGACGCTTATTCACTCTATGGGTTGAGTATAAGTATACATCTATAATCGGTAGAGTTCAGTTTCGGGTTTATGGTGGCGTAATCCCGAAATTAATAATTAATATACTTATTCGGTTCGATGAATAATTAATTATTGGAGCTACTGGTTATAGGTCCATGGTCCCCGATGTGGCTTCGGTAATTCGGACTAATAATCTTGTTATTTGGGCCTCAGTGAAAATTAATTGGCTGGGCTAATTAATTGATATGCAAAATATTATTTAGTTGGGCTAGATAATATAATACACATAAAAGACATTTTATGTGGGCTTAATAACCCTAGAGGTGGCGCCAATATATGTTAATTAATTAGAGAGAAATTAGTTTTCTTGGATAATTATTTGATATGTGATTTATCTTTTATTTGTTAAATGATAATTCATGGAATATTAGATAATAACTTGATTTATCCTAATTTGTTTGGGATAATCATTTTATTTATCTTTTATTTGGAATAAAGGATTAATGGAATAATTATCTCTTAATTATTTAATCCTTGGAGGACAAGGTTTACTCTCCTATATAAAGAGAGTTCTCCCAAGCCTCAACATACTTGGCATAATTCGACCACCATATCAAAAGGGAGAGGAAAAATTAGTTTTCTCTTGTCTAGGGTTTTAGAAGAAGAAAAACTCTAAGTTTTTCTTGGTTTTGCATATCAAGGAGGTTCGTGTAACAAGAAGGGTGTCCACCAACCGCCGTTTGGAAAACACATCGGAAGATCTTGGCTTCTCTTCCTAATATTGGTAACATGATCTCAACCCCCTTGTAGTTGTTAAATCCTTTGATTATGTTTTATGATATGTAAATCGTGATCCGTCCGCTGCGTATAGATTTAACTTGGTTAGATCTAAGAACCTGCATCCTTCATGTGGTATCAGAGACAGGTTCCACGATTTATATAGTCATAATCGTAGTTAAACGATTTAAAGGAGTGGAATTGCATGTAGGTATTTTTTTTTTTTTACTTATTTTATGCATTGATGTGATTAAAATTGTTTTGGTTGAAGAGATGGATTGGGGTTGGCATCGTTTACCCGTTAGATCTATTGTAAACTCATATGGACGATGAAAATTCGTTCATATGAGTATAGAAAATTATGTAATTTATTTTTATTGCAATTTTAATTTCCAGAAAATAGATATGTTTAGTAGCTGTTTAGATATTTCGTTTTTCCCGTTGATCGAGCCGTTACAAATAAGATCCCTCCGGTCAGAATCAAGATTGGAAGTTGATGAACAATCTCACAAATTTTGGCGTCGATCAGAGTCCGTTTGGATGTCCGTTCGTTGCTGCAAAGAAGCTTCTGTAACAGAAAAACGCAGGATTCACAGAAACCCTACCTGTGACTTACTCGAATTTCTGGGAGAGTTTCGACCGTTGAAACGGAAATCCAACCGGTCAGATTTACAAATATGGAGTTTTGGACGTGGAATAAAAATTTCAGGTCGATCGGATTTCATCTCAAATCCCGATCGGCAGCGGGAAGTCATTGATGCGATGCTGTAAAAGTCAGATTCAGCAGCAAGTTGGGCGGCTCACTGGAGAAGATTGACAAGTCAAAGCTCCGATCCAACCGTCCATCTTGAAGTCCGAAGAATGAAGATCAGATCTGGAAAGTTTCGTCCCGATCCGAGTTCGTTTGATATGCCAATCGTCGAAGATTCTAAACAACTGCAGATTAGGGTTTTATTTTATTTTCGAATAGATTAGTTACGGGGGTGTCAACGGTCCATCTCGGTGTTTATATTCCGCACTAGTATACATGTGTAGATTGTATGAATAGAACCGGAAAATTGCCATGACATGCATCATATCATGAATTCCACTCCATATGCATACATGTAGAAATTAATTCGAGGAATTAGTTAGGCATGTATAAAACATGCAATTAGTTTTAATTAATTGTTTTATATTGATTAGAAACTAATTAGGGTAAAAACCGAGGAACACGGGTTTTTTCAATCGTCGAGGTTGGGTGATGGATTCTCGGTGAATCCCACTCTGCGAAAGCATAAGGAGTAAAATCCCGAAACCTCGTGGTTAAGGTGTTGGATTCTCGGTGAATTCCACCTTACCTAAGACGAGATTACGTTTTTTGTTCCGTAGTGTCTACGTGAATGTTTGATGTTTAAGGATTGGATAATCACGGGCAAACAGGTTCGAAAGTGGTTTAACCACGGTTGGGTGGTCAACAGTAGCTACGGCTCAATCGACTTCACCCTCCACATGTGGCGTTTGCACGGGGGTCTGGCAATACTGAGCCATCCGAAGAGCCACTACGGCTCAACGGAGCTCTCCTAGCCTTGACCCGTCCGACGGCCACATATGTTCTAACGAATAGGTCGGGTGGGCTAGCCCACATAACCGACAACATTCGGGCCTATGATTTATTGTTCCTTAATGTAACATCAAGTCCAAAAACGTGATCAGAAAACCCACCACTTTTTCAAAATATTGAGTGGGAGCGGGAGAGGCGACAGCCGACCCCACGGCCTCTACTGTTGACACAAGCAACGTGAGAGAATGGTGACGCCTCGTGCCGGCTTTGATTTCGGCCCCCTAAGGAAGGCCTTCACCGCTATCAAAATTCAAGGCTTGGTCTCCGAAAGGATAGGATTTTGGGTACTCGTCGGGTCACTGACCAACCCTAAGGCGGCACACTCGGGGTCTACCTAAAAATCTGAGATAGTAGGTCACACTCATAAAGGGTATTTTTAGTAGTACCTTGGCTGAAAAAGGAAAGGTGATTGACGATCACTATGAGATGTTCGATTCTCAATCTGATCTTCAATATTAATCGAAACCTATTTGACCTACCCTAAGGCGGCACTGAGGCATTAGATTAAATCCTTGGAACGGTAGGATAGACTATAAAGTACTTAGTTTATGTTCCTAAAATTTTAGTAGTGTATGATATGGATTTATTTTCTCGTCAATTTTATTTACAACTCGTTATATATATCTCTAAGGTGCTAGACTCGCTAGTGTAAAATTGACTAGTAATGACTTCGTTAAAAAGTGGTAAGTAACTAGAACGTTGTATTTATTAATCTCACATGCGATTAATTTTTCGGAAGAGATATTTCTCTTGAAGCCTTCAAAACTTAAGTGACGTAAATAGGCATGTCACTGCTGTCACTCGTGCAAAACGAGAGACAACCATAGTTAGTTTGAAAGATGATTGGGACGATAAAATTCTTCTAGTGAATTGTGTAGTGTCTACACGAGAAATTTTCTGATAGAAAAATTGGAGAATCATAAATTAAAGTGTCGCTAGTTAGACGGTATTTGGAACCGATAAACTAGTGGGAGCTTTTATATTATGTTTTTCTAATTTATTAGAAAATCAGTCCCACTGGGTAACACTTTCATTAGACATCCCACAGTTCACGAGTAGTGTCTACTCAAACGAACTGCAAGTTCAAGACTATTTCCTTTTCTGGAAAGTTAAGAATGGGAAAGAATGTCTATAAGTGTTAATCATCTTAACTTAAGTTTTGAGGCTAAACCGGAACATTAATTAAAGAAAGTATAGGATAAGGAAAGTGATTTCGGATCACTAACCAATGAATCCTTAGCGACTTTCTTAACCGAGTAACTTGACTCAGTGGCTTAGTTCTTTGGAAGAACAATGAAGCTGTGCATTAATAAAGTAACAACGGGCAATAATTTCTGCTAGAATAGTGGGAGTGATATAAGGAAATGAATTTCGGATTCTATCCTTGAATATCACAGAAAATTTTTTTTTTTCGTTTACAGATTCGTTGAAACAATTGGATTCACTTTCAACTCGATATATTGTTGCCTCATAGAAAGTGAATATGACATTTGTAGTACGAATCCGAGACTCGGACTTTTGTTTGATAAAGTCAGAACCACTTAGAACAGCTGAATAAGTATGTGTAACACATCTAAAACTATTAAAGGTAAAAGGTTTCCGTATTAAGATAAACGACCTTTCAATATCTATTAATTAGTGCATATATCCTAGAGACAAGACCTGCAAGCTGGAAAAGGGTGATTCCAATCTCCCAGTCTTGGAACACTATCTCAAAGGAACAATGACTAAGTTTCCTTTCAATCGGGAAAGGGTAATAGTTTTGAAGGGGTAACATAGCTTGTTCACCATGACCTTCGGGGTCTAGTGAGAGATACAAGCTAGTGGGAGATTTTGAGTGGTGACATTTTTGTCTGATAACTACTCAAAACACTGGTTGGTTTATCGAAAGAATACGAGGAGGTGTCTTTGATTTTAGCAGAGAATAGAGTATTCCATGCTCAAAAATAGGCTATCGCATAGTCTTGGGACTGATGCTCGGCCTGCCTCCTAGTGGAATGTTTCTCACTGAGGAAGAAACCATAGACTTTCCCTTTTATAGTTATTGATATGCTACAATACACTGCTAAACTCGATTAAGATAATTCGTTGCAAAATAACGGTTAACATTATTATGTAAACCGAGAAGTCTACCTAGAAGATGCTAGTGAGTTTATGGATAAGGAGTGAATTCGGTTCACACCACATCCGTAAATGTAGGCATTTAGCATTTAATGCTTGAAGGTAGGACTGGGGATTTTGCGCATACGTTCAGATTGTGACTGTTCGTGAAATATCTTAATGTCGCGAGTGAAGGTTGGTTTTAAGATTCTTGAGATCAGAAAGTGACGGTTGGACTGTCACACCCTTTCTGAAAGAATACATAGATAACAACCTTAGAACTTGGAGTACGGTTACTCTAGGTAGTTACTATCTGATTTAATCAGACCACGTCCAACATTAGTTGTTGGTGATTACACTGATAAATACTACTAGATCAGAATGTCAATCCACCCAAGACACAGTGGGAGTATGGTTTAACCGTTGACCCATTGTGATTTTGTGGACTTTATAATCTATTTGGGGTGATTGATAACCTATGGCTCTTGGTGGGTCGTATAGGATTCGATTATAGAGGTTGGTTTGAAAACCTTAACCCCGTGAATGGAGTTTTGGTACTCTAGTTACGTTCGGCCTCTTGTAGAACCACCGAGTGTCTCGGGCCCGGTGGGAGCAATTGGATCTACACGGAAAAGAGTCGAATGAATAGGAAAGTTTAAACTTTCGGCGCAAAGTTGAGTGGTATAGGGGTGATTCCACGACAAGTAGAGAGTTAACCGGACCTTGAACTCTCTCACCACTCGATCTTGCTAGATTTCGTTAGAAAGCGAGAAAATAGGGGTGATTCCCCGAGACTTTCTTGCCGAACAACGGAATCGAATTCATTCGAAACGAAGGGTTTTAGCTAAGAATGAATAACGGATTCATTACAAAGCGAGAAGATAGGGGTGATTCCCTAAGACCTTTTTTGCGAGACTAACGATATCTTAATTCATTCGAAAGAACCTTTTGGTAGGAGGCTCGCCATGGCTTATATCCTTTGTGGATTTAAGAGAACCTCTCGGTCATTTAAAAGTCACATGTTTTAAAATATGTGGACTTGACCAAAATATTGATAAGTTTTTCGTAGACTGGATATCAATATTGGTAATGTAGTAGTAGTATTAGTGTTCATAAATGATAACACTAAAACGGTTGGAAACAACATGGGTGTGCTATCTGAAGTCGGAAACTGACACGCCAAGATTCTCTGGATGAGAGAATTGGACTATATTCTAAGAATTTGATTCGGTCAAATTCACAAGAATGAGTCATTGGCTATCCCATCCGTCTTATTGGTTAAGATGATCATGCATATACGTATGCAACATTCAACGAGAGTAGTCCTACCCTAACTCTCAGGAATGAGTCTCTAAATCTTCGGATAAAGAGAAAATGGGATAGAGTCTCTCTTGGATAATGGCAAGTCAGGTTATCACAAGTCAATAGTAATCGAATCTTGGATTCGAGCAATAAGTAGGGGTTTAGTACGTCCTCAAGTATCTTTAGATAACGAGGAATCATATGCTTGTATATTCAGGTGCAAACTTGAATATGGTTGACTACGCTGATTCTGACTTGTAGTCAGATTAAGGATGATCATTAAGTTGATCTCGGGCTCAGTGTTTACTCATAGTACTTAGAATTTTCTTTTTGGTCTGGGAATAATTCCAGGTCTGATAAGCCGATATCACTTCATTGTGAAAACAGTGAAGAGATAGCTTAGAAGGATCTTCTCAGTTACAAGAAGTCAAAAGCATATTGAGAGAGAGTACCGCCTGATTGGAAGGACCGGCAACGTTTCAACCCTAAAGATCGTCTCGAGTCGACAACCTAACTAATCAGTGTACCAAGTCGAGTGCTTGGAGGGTACGTCATTAATGGATATGTCTCATATGCTTTTAGAGCAAGTGGGAGAGTGTTGTGAATAAGATGAGAAAAGGTGTGCTCTAAAAACAATCGTTGCTTGTCATTTCGAGCAAGTGGGAGATTGTTAGGTGTAGTGCCCGAAAGACAATTTGTGTAATTGTTTTTAATAATGAATGACAGAATTTATCTCACTTTATTACTTGCTTTGTGCTTGTAAAGTAATACACGCGCAAACCCTAAGTATATACGTATGTAACCACTTAACTCGGTGTATGGATAACACGTGAGGATTGAGTTAGTGGTGATATACTTAAAGCGTTAGTCCGTGGTGAACTTAATCGAGTTTAGGGTCTCTTGATTAAAACACCAATAATGCGCCAAGAACACCTTAGGGTGTGATAGTCTTATCCGGGTTTGTCGGTAGAGGGTACCTACGTGGGGCATTTATATATGATGGCATTCATATAGGATTTGGACCGATTTAATCGTATTTCTCGGTATAATTCCGTAATCGAGGAATCTTATTAAATCATTAGATGATCATATATGGATCAACCTTAATCCCGAGGTGATCACGGGGTCCGCTTGTCCCGGGGTAGTGTTTGATGTGTTAGTTACGGTTCACTTAAATAATGTGTTCCAAGCCACTTCTCATTGGCACTATCTCGGATGAGTGAGTAGTTCGATTTTCACGGACATGGAATCCATTCCTTCCGCGGGAAGTAGAGAGACGATCCTCCTATTTGTTAGCCCTAAGAAAGTGATCGATCGGCCGAGTTCATATTTAGACTAATTAGCTACTAGTCGGATATGTGAACTAATTGATCACTAGGGGGTTGATGGTAAATAAGGATAAGATATTCGAGTCGGGTTCACGGAGACTTCCCTCTCGAATGGACGATGTCTATGGAGGGTTAATCTGTATGTGGTGATTATATCAATGGACGCTTATTCACTCTATGGGTTGAGTATAAGTATACATCTATAATCGGTAGAGTTCAGTTTCGGGTTTATGGTGGCGTAATCCCGAAATTAATAATTAATGTACTTATTCGGTTCGATGAATAATTAATTATTGGAGCTACTGGTTATAGGTCCATGGTCCCCGATGTGGCTTCTGTAATTCGGACTAATAATCTTGTTATTTGGGCCTCAGTGAAAATTAATTGGCTGGGCTGATTAATTGATATGCAAAATATTATTTAGTTGGGCTAGATAATATAATACACATAAAAGACATTTTATGTGGGCTTAATAACCCTAGAGGTGGCGCCAATATATGTTGATTAATTAGAGAGAAATTAGTTTTCTTGGATAATTATTTGACATGTGATTTATCTTTTATTTGTTAAATGATAATTCATGGAATATTAGATAATAACTTGATTTATCCTAATTTGTTTGGGATAATCATTTTATTTATCTTTTATTTGGAATAAAGGATTAATGGAATAATTATCTCTTAATTATTTAATCCTTGGAGGACAAGGTTTACTCTCCTATATAAATAGAGTTCTTCCAAGCCTCAACATACTTGGCATAATTCGACCACCATATCAAAAGGGAGAGGAAAAATTAGTTTTCTTTTGTCTAGGGTTTTAGAAGAAGAAAAACTCTAAGTTTTTCTTGGTTTTGCATATCAAGGAGGTTCGTGTAACAAGAAGGGTGTCCACCAACCGCTGTTTGGAGAACACATCGGAAGATCTTGGCTTCTCTTCCTAATATTGGTAACATGATCTCAACCCCCTTGTAGTTGTTAAATCCTTTGATTATGTTTTATGATATGTAAATCGTGATCCGTCCGCTGCGTATAGATTTAACTTGGTTAGATCTAAGAACCTGCATCCTTCATTGGCATCATCCAAAAGTGGGATATTGTTAGGAACATTTTATTATGTTTTCATGATGGCCATACTAGTTATTATAGCAAGTCTGAAATAAGTTAGAAATATATGTATAAGTCTTTACTTAGAGTCTGCCATGTTGTATAAGTTGAGTCAGACAAGTATTGTACTAGTTGGTAGGATGGCTAAGTAACACAGAAATCCGGCAGAGTAAAAGCAACCAAGTACCAGCAGAGAAGCATGGAGACATATGGTCTGACGTATAACCAGAGAAGTCTGTGTTGACCTTGGATAAGTCTAAGTTATATTTCAAGTGATGAAGTTCATTGTTTAAATATAGGGTACACTGATCTCACTCAAATCAAGGATCAGTGAAGTACAATGACTCTTGAAAGATTAAAGAAATAAAGAAAGCAATGAACCGGCAAAGTGAATTGTCTACCGGCTGAGTAAAGAGAAAGTAGTGAAGGAAGAACTAAATAGCTATGTCATCAGGAACAATCAACCGCTCAAGCAAGAGTCAAGTAAAGGAACAGCTGAGCAAGTTATATCTTCTATGCTTATTCAGAACGTGAAAATAATGATGATTCAGATGATCAAGCATTAAATGCATAATCAATCAAGAACGGATTTTGTGATAGACGTTTGAAGAAAATCGGAAGTACTGAAATCAAGGAGATATAATTAAGGGGGAATCAAGAATTAAATCAAGGATTATTCCCCATATTAAATAGACAATGGACGGAAATTCAAAATCAAGGATTATCAAGGCTATAAATAGAAGGCAATGACAGATAGAAAAAACAACGATTGAATTACATAAGAGGAAGCAGAAACTCTGTCAATTTAATAAGCCTCCTATCTGAACTTAAAGGATACATCTAGAGACCAACTCAGCAATCACCGCTAAATTCCGCATCAAGTACTGAAATTGATCAACTGAATTTGTGAATCCAATTCACACCAACCAAGCAACTGAATTAGAGCCATCTGAGATGGAGTTGTGTATGTGATAGCTGCTGAAAGATTTGTTCCCAAGGAGCAGTGTTGAAGACTGAGTCACTGATGCTTTTGAAGCCAGTGAGTGATAGTCTTGGAGATTGTGAAGCTTGTGTAGCCAAGGACAATCTAACTATTGTATCAATGAAAACAATAGTGAATTCCTCCAATCATCACATACTTTACTGCACTTACTTACGGCATAATTTATACTCTGTGTGTGCATGCTCTACTTTGAAACAATATTAAAATAAGGGACTTATCCGCTGCACAAAAGCTTTTATATTCAGAAACTTTTGTAACTCCAGTATAGTCATTCACCCCACCTCTGACGGTACTTTTACCCTTCTCTGGGACAAACATTGATGTAGGCCATGGTTTGCACTAAACCATATTTGGCTAAGGCAATCACTTTTTTCAGTAGGTTTATGGCTCAAAATGGGAAGGAACACTAAAACGCATTAAAGAGGATATTTAAGTACCCTTAACGGTGCATCTGATAATGAACTCATTTATGAAAGTGGTACTCAATGTTAGTCACAAGATACAATGATTATGATTATGTAGCTTATGTTGACAACATGAGATCTATGACTTTGTATGTGTTTACTTTGGGTGGTTCTGTGGTAATTTAAAATTCAACTTTACAGGCAACAATGACATTATCTACTACTGAAGCAGAGTATATGGCACAAACATAAGCAGCAAAGGAGGCAATGAGGTTAAAAATGATGATCTGAGTTTACATCAAGATCAAGCTGGGAGTATTGTGACAGTTTATGTGCAATATGCTTGGCTAATGATCAGGTTCACCATGAGAATCAAGCACATTGATGTTAGGTACCCTTTTATAAAGAATGAAAGGAGGGTCAAAGTGGAAACGATCATCATTGATGTCAATCTGCTGATATGTTCATTAAACCAGTTCTAGGAATCAAGTTACATTTTTGTTTGGACTTGATGAACATCCAAAGTTGTTAATCTGTATCTGGAGGTATTCTGATGAGGTATTCAATTGAAGAAAAAGAGGAAGCTTGGAACTTGGTTTGTGCATATGTTTCTGTTTGGTCTGTATGAAGTTCAATTCATGGTGGATGTAATGGTGACTTAAGCCATCCATACTGAAGTTGGTCAATTGGGTGGCACACTCATCTGAGTTTTTTTTATTGTGGAAGCATGTGATCTTGTTAGCACGGCGGTGTGCAGATACTTAGTCTAGTGTTCAGCTGAACAAAGTCCGTAAAGTTGATCGTATACTGAGTCTGATGAGTTGGTTCTCAGCATTACTTGGGGATAATGTTTCCTTGGGTTTTCGGTTTTGGATAAGTTATTTATGGGGTAGTTCAGTCATTACCTGGTTCGGCTGTTAAGCCGGTTAGGGTTGAGTTCCTAAGGCCTATAAATTTCATATGTATTACTTGTATATTATAACTTTTATGTAATAATAAAAAAATTATCCTCGTTTGTATCCTCTGTTCCTCTTGTTTCTGTACTTGTTTGCATGTTTGTTTTATGATCTTTACTCACAATTACCACACTTCCTAATCGATCCGTTATAATAACTACCCTACGATGTCACATTTATCTCATCACTTTATCTCATCCCTACCTCTTATATCACCTCGGCGTACTTCACCACCACCATCATCTATTGTGTCAAATGCTATGAAATCTTATTTATTTCATTTATTTTTGTGTCAATGAAATAATGAATTTTTTATTCCAATATATTATGTTCCATTAATTTCTTCGTATTTGTATATTTGATTTTTACATTTTATCCTTTTTTATATCTTTTTTTTGGGGGGGGGGGGGGGGGGGGGGTGGGTTTGGTTTAATACATAGCTTGTTTAAATCAAAGACATAAGTTTCACTTAAATTGTGTAAGTTCAAACATATATATTATATTTGATTTATCCTTTTGCATACCAAGGTATTATAAGAGTACATGTTTTTTAAGTAGTTAATATAATCCTCAGCAAACTTTACGAGCTATTTCTCATCCAGAAAACCTAAGAGGATTTTATTACTGAGTGATTTTAGCTAGCAGGATTATATTTTTGTTGTTGTCAAATGGAAATACATTTGAGAGGGTTATTATTTTTTATATGGAAAAGTTGAGAGGGTATATTAATCGGATAATAATTAAATGAAATAAATGCATCACATATTTTTTTCCTTTATATTTTTTCTTTATTAGATTTAAAACGATCTTTTTTTAAAATGTTAAAATTTTAATCCAGGTCGTTTTGCGGGTTTAGGTCAATAAGTGGGTAGTTGATTTAAACTATTTCTCAAATATACTAATAGATAGATAGATGTGTTATTAGAATTCGTAAAATATTATATTTTTTAAGTGTATTAACATTTTAAGTATGGAAAGAAATATTTTCGTTTCATACACCGAAGAAATGTATGTTATGTAATAAATACCCTTATACACGAATATGCTATATAAAGGTGCAAAGCATGACCCATTATCCAATATTTCCGGCCATGATTTTATTATTCATACTAATTTATATAAAAAAAATTGATTCCTTTCATCTTAAATGTTCTTACAGATCTAAGTGTTCTAAAAGAAGGCTTTTCATATGAACATTCAGTAGCGATCGTTTTTCATGGCATATCATTTATCACATGGAGCCATGGTTATGAAGGTATCGTTGTTTGTTTTCTTTCTTTCTTTGTATAAATTTTAGTTGTTCTGTCTTTAGAAATGGATGAAGTATACTTGTTGCTTCCTACGTCAATTTCTTTAATATGTTTTGTTTAATATTTAATGCTTAGAGGGAAAAAAGTACTACTACCTAACCTTCCCTGTTTTATTTTCTGAATTTCACCTCGTCATTTAAGTTATTATTTGCTTCCAAAATTATTTTGAAATGCTTTTGAAATTAATATATGTAGTGTTAATGTTCCATATCCCTCAGAAAATTGGCCATAAAACATTTCCCGTATTATTAAGTAAATGATTCCCAAGTATTAACATGTAACATTTATTCAGGTGACCCAGATGAACTACGAGCAGCAGGAGGAGGGTGTTATATATAGCCAATGGTTCCGAGTTATGACTCACAAATGCTCGCTCATCGTATTGACGCTTGAGATTTTCAGAGTTTGGAAAAAGCACCTACAGTCATTCTATAGACTCCCTATTCTTACCGCAAATTTTCGCTTCCCCAACTTAATTAAAATATATTCTAGTTCAATATGCATACGCAAACTTCACAATTCCCAGAGGCAGAGGCTTGTGTTGTAATTGATGCTGATAATGTTCCAGTGTAGGAAAATGTGGATGCTCAAATGGCCTATTCGGAAGATACCCTCCAAAGTGATTACCCTTTTGCTGCATGTGTGGGTGATGATGATGAAAAATGATGATTTATGGCTGAGCCATTTTGAAAAAAAAAAAAACAATCAATTAACTTGAGATATAGATCCATTTGAAAAGACAACAGAAGAAAAAATGAAAAGGAGAATGGGGAAAGTAGTATACATGTTCATCAGTGTCACGGATTTTATGCAATGAAAAATAAACAAGTAATAAATTTATAAATCCGGTATACCCCAAGTGTAGGGATCGTAGCATAGCGATTAATACCGGAGTCGATCTCAGGGAATCGGGGTATCTAGTTCGTTAATTTTCCTAAGATTGATACCATTATTATTAAAGCCTAAAATAACAAAACGAACAGATAAACTGGACAGAGGATTGTCAGTCCAAAGCCAGGAAAGATCGTTGCGAACATAACTAAACTATAAACGAGAAAAACAAAAAAACTTATAAAAGCATGATAATGACTATAGCGATTAAACATAGAACAAGCAATGATCCACCATCCCGCAACCCTTAATTTCCTCTCTAGATTATCTTATGATGATTTAACTAAAATTGTGATTCACCTATCAAAGGTATGAACTCCTAATCTCTTAGAAAAGTTCGCCTATCAATCTTTTATCTCTCGTTCTTAAAGATTAACGCTTTCAAACCAAGGTGCAAGATTTCTCAATCTAACAATCTAGATATTCTAACCTAGCAACTCTTGTATTTTTAGGTTAAAAAGGATCTATTCTTTCCTATGGTGATGTAGTGTTTACACCGATTCTCATCATATGGCAAACATCAATAGGAAAACATCTCTCGATTTAAATTGCATAGCATGAAAATCATAGAAAAGAAACAACTTAATTAAAACTCACGAAATCATCCAAAGGGAGAAATAAAAACGCTGTAGAAAAGTTTCACATGCTTGCTCCAAGTTTGATCAACTTCAAGCCATCCTCATGAATCTTACAAGAAGAAACGACATAAAATAAAAAAACCTAACTAACCTCGGTCGACAGAGCACAATGCCTCTGCTCAGAATTTAGGGTTCTCTGGCGGCTGCAGTCGATATGATGATAAGATTATAATTAGGGTTGAGAATGCGGCTGCTTTTATAGAAAACTAGGTCGGTTTCAGCATGGCGGCCGTGGACGCCCGTCCACTCCTTCTAGACGCCCGTCCAGCTGGTGTAAATTCTTCGAGTCGGGCCGAGTCTTCTCAAACGCCCGTTCTATGTAAAATGAGACGCTCGTCCACTGAAATCTTCAAAACTCTGAATCAAATTTCCTCTCCTGGACGCTCGTCCATATCTTCAAACATCCGTCCACCCTGGACGCCAGTTCAATACTTCAGACGCCAGTCCAGGCCGTATGGGTGGTGAACGCTCGTTTGATTCTTCAAATCTTCTTTCCAATCCTCAACTTGCATCTTCCTCCTTCCATTAAATCTCCAATTATGACATGTTTATGACCTACAAAACCACAAAGACATGCAAAGTGTAAAACCATAGATAATTACCAATAAAATCACGAAATTAGCTCAACTTTACACTTAAAGACTTTTAAAACTCATTTGCTCAATAATTCGATTAAACCCTTAATTTCTATGCGAATTATACGAATATGGAGGAAATCATTACAAAATATAACGATATAAATCATATAAAATCACCCTTAACAATCAGTGATATCTTCAAATCTAAATTTGTTCCTCCATATTTCTTCGACATCACTAGCCGATGGAAGCACCAGATCATTCACTTCCAGGGATTTCAAAAGATTTCCAGTACCACAAAAAAGTGTCTGGAAATATCACAAGGAAGCACAAATATCCTTGAAAATATCCCTAGGACCCATTTCAAATCCATCACCACTGGACAGACCCTCTATCCTCATGCCCACCACCTGTGGTATGTAATAAATGTTGAAGCTAGAAAGCAGAGTCACAAGGTCCCATAATTTGATACGAGCAAATAATTTATGATTGATTCTTTTGTCATCATATTATTTGGATTGTATAGGAAATTGAATGAGAGAAAGTATATGTTATGTATATAAGGTAAGAAAATAAAAATAAATATTTCCTGAATTCTCTATAAAAAGGGTTATTTTATTGTGATGATAAAATGGTTCAAATTGTATGATAAACGTTAGTCAATTTTATTGCTTCCAAATCACAACCCTCATGGTTGTCTCCACTTTATGCACATACAGAGCTAAGAAAAGTCTACCCAGCAAAAGATGTGGACCTCTGGTGTCTCCCTTCTTCAACTTCCTCTTCTCTTTCCCAATCGAATCATTATCAACTCGCTCATCCTTCTTTTCCTATTCAACCTCTGGTGTCTCGTTCTCATTTACCTTACCAACAACAACCCCAATAGATTTTTTACTCCTAGTATAGATTGCATTCTGACGCTCTTGACGAATTTGCATGGTGTTGCTTGGCCGCCCACCTAATGGTGTCGTGTTGGAGTTCTTCGTTAACTACCCCGTTTTGTTACAAATTTATCTTTCATTTACCAAGCATTATATTGGAAATTTTTTGTTGATTTCATTCTACCCTTGAGATATTTACAAGAATCAGACTCTCTTCAACCGGACTCATCGCTATTTGACTCGCAACCCTTTGGTCCATAAGTTATTGATTCGCAAGATTCGGGTCTACAAGAGGTTGACTTGTCTCTATGTGTTTTAAAGCTAACTGACTAGCATACACCAGACTTGTGGATATTTTGCTCGAGTTCAATTGGTTCACTTGTAGTGGCCCACACTTTTTCGACGAAGTTGATGCAGACCTGCCAGTCCACTTGCAAGTGATTACCATTTCAAGGTTGGCATAGTTTTGCAAGTCTTTTCCTCTTAGATCAAATCACACGTCTTTTTTTCGATGAGGGCCACTTTATTGTGGATCTTTACAACATCGTTAATCTCAAAATTTAAAGATACTTCGAGTTTCTTCTACGTCTTTCTTACCGAATTCCACTGCCTATTATTCTGGAAAATTCTTTTGATCATTGCAAATGCAACATCTGGCTTAACACTCGTAATTATATCCTAAGATAATAATGACGTCTTTTTTTGTTTCCACTTTATACAAGGTTCACATACATTGAAATTATTGAAGTCTAAGTCATGTATTCCCCTTACTACTTCTATCTTTAAGAGTCTTAGAATTGTTTGCACACCGATTTGTCCTGATATCCTATCCCAAAGTATGTCTGATGCAACCTTAGACAGCAAACATCTGGCTACATTATGCTTTAAATAATCAAACTCAATGGTGTGTATGTTGCTGCCGGTCCTTAGACCAACAAGTACCAATTCATTGTTTGTATTTCTAATGATGCACCTTTTCTCGTCCAATGAAACAAATAGACCAATGTCTCAAAACAATGAAATACTAAGAATCTTTCAATGCCAAAGAAATAGTGGTACAGGGGTCAATAAAGTCCCTATTGAAAACCCAGGCATTTCTGGATTTCTAGATTTTCCAAAATATGAAAATAGTTTGTTCAACAGCCTGAGCTAAGGAACTATCAAATTTTTTAGAGATGAGGTTATTCCTCCAAGACATTAAGTTAAAATCATTGTTTATGCAATGGGACCAAAAAAACAAGGGAGAGGGACCAAACATCCTTAGCAATAGGACAAAGGAAAAGGATGTGATCAACAGACTCCAAATGGTGACCACAAAAACCACACGAGGGAGAAATAGAGCAAGACTTAAGCCTGTTAGAAATGTTACCCCTGCAAGGGAGGATATTATTTAGGCATTTCCACATAAAATGTTTCATCTTGTTCGGCAAGCATAAAGCCCAAAGTAACTTCCCAAATTTATCATGAGTGCCTGAAGTAGAAGCATTTTGAGTATTAGTTCCAGATCAAAATAAAGTTCTATTTAATTTTTCAAAAAAGAAAGCGTAGGCAGTCTTAAGAATGAAGGTTTTAAAAGAAGAAGGCTTCCAAATAAGGGTATCTTTATTACCACAAGAGCTGATGAGCAAAGATAGAATTTGGTGGGCATCAACAGGCCAAAAAATGTCTCTAACCTTGTATTCATTCCAGGAGTTGTTCAAGATAAAG
Organism: Gentiana straminea; assembly: GCA_036785695.1. Classification (NCBI taxonomy): domain Eukaryota; kingdom Viridiplantae; phylum Streptophyta; class Magnoliopsida; order Gentianales; family Gentianaceae; genus Gentiana; species Gentiana straminea. Next base: position 847,882 of record JAVUPR010000433.1, read on the forward strand.
TCACTGACCCAGAAAACAGAGGGTGAGGAGAAATTAGGAGTTAAAGGCCTAGAATTGGGGTTATTGGGGATCCAATTTTTCTCCCAAATCTTTATAGATTCTCCATTACCAACACACCATAAGGATCCTTCCTTGAAAAGAGGGAGAACCTGAGGCAGACCCCTCCAAAAGTAAGATCCATTAGGGGAGCTGCGGGCTTCTAAGATAGAGCAGTGTGGAAAGTAATTGGCCTTTAGAACCCTAGAGACAAGTAGATCAGGGTGAGAGAAAAATCTCCAGATCTGTCTAGCAAGGTACGCCAAATTTAAGGCCTCAAAATCTCTAAATCCAAGACCCCAAGGACCTTAACATTGCAAAGCTTTTTCCAGCTCACCCAATGGATACCGTTCTTTGAAATAGGTTCTTTGCCCCACCAGAACCTAGCCATAAGGGAAGAAAGATCATTGCAGAGGCTCTTGGGCATTTCAAAGACCGATAGGGGATAAGATGCAAGCATGGTGATGACAGATTTTAGAAGTATTTCTTTACCCCCATGACTGAGCAAGTTATTCTTCCAAGAACCGAGCTTGTTTGTGACTTCTCCTTTATATTATAAAATGTTTCCCTCTTAGATCTGCTAATTAAAAAGGGAAGGCCATGATATTTACTATGCGGGGCTTCGGAGATACCAACAAAAACATTAAGGATAGAAGATCTTATCTCCAGGCCAGCGTGGCGGCTAAAAAAAACCAGATTTCCCCAAGTTTATGAGCTGCCCAGAACATTGTTGATATATATTGAAGATCTCCTAGAGATTGTGGGCTTGCCTAGTGTCGGCCTTACAAACAACGAAGCTGTCATCAGCAAAGAAGAGATGAAAAATAGAGGAACCTGCTCTCCCAAATTTAACTCCCTGAATATGATTGACGTATTCAGCATTATTTAGGGGTTGACTCAAGCCTTCAGCGCAGAGGAGGAATAAATAAGGAGACAAAGGGTCTCCTTGTCTGATGCCCTTGGAAGGTTTGAACATGCCAGTTCTAGTACCATTAATGAGCAGAGAAAAAGAGGCGGATGAGAGACATTCAACAATTCTATTGACCCAATCCTGGCAGAATCCTAGCTTTCTCATTATATAGTTGATAAAAGGCCACTCAACAAGATCAAAGGCTTTGGCCATATCTATTTTTCAAAGCCATGTGTTTCTCTCTAGTAGACTTCCCATGTAGCATAATATTGAGGATTTCATGAGCTATGATGTAGTTATCAGTAATGTATCTCCCAGAAATGAAGGCTGACTGGTTATGACTAATGCAAGAGGGAATAACAGCTTTTAAACGGTTAGCCAACACCTTAGAGAGGATTCTATAGGATACGTTACAGAGACTTATGGGCCTAAAGTGAGTTACTTCAAAAGAATGGGGATGCTTAGGAATTAAGGAGATACAAGTGTAGTTTATTTCTCTAAGCATTTTCCCATAATGTAAGAAGCTTTGGATCATATTGACCAGGTCATGTTTAATAACATCATAGAACTTTTTGAAAAACAAGGGAGTCATACCATCAGGACCCGGTGCAGAATGCGTCTTCATGCTAAAAATAGCCTTCCTGACTTCAAGCTCGGTGATGGGGCTCATGAGTTTCTGATTGATATCATTGGTGATTCTGGGGGCCAAGTTGCTAAAATGCCTGTCAAAATCGGGAAAGTGTCCTGCAGAAGTAAAAAGGGAGGCAAAGTAATCAATAAAAACAGCAGGTATATCACTGGTAGATTGACACCAAGCATCAGAATTAGGTTTTTTTAAAGCAAGAATAGCATTTTTCCTCCACCTAGTTGAAACAGCTGCATGAAACTATCTAGAGTTCTTATCTCCCTCTCTTAACCAAGACACCCTCGCCTTTTGGGACCAAAAAGCTTCTTCTTTCTTGTAAGCATCCTTGAGTTCTTCCTCTAAGTTATTGACAATAACAGAGTTAGCATTAGAGCTAATAGCACTATTAAGTTTCCCTTGTAGATCTTGAATCTTAATTGCTGAGCTGAAGTTTTCCCCACCCTTCAATTTTAAAATTTCCACTCTAGTGGCCTTGACCTTCATCAAAAAAATGTACATGTAAGAGCCATGAAAAGAGGAACTCCAACCATTATGTATGGCTTCATTGAACCCTTCCATGCCAATCCAACGTTGGTCAAAAACAAAAGTTTTGTTGGCCCTCAAATTAAGAGGATGAGTGTCCCCTAGGATCATGCAGTGATCAGAAGCAAAAGTGTATATGTGAGAGCATTTGAAACCAGGGAACAAATCCTTCCAAGAAATAGAACTAAGGAACCTGTCTAACCTTTCAAAAGTGGTGGGGTGACCAGCCAAGGATCTTTTCCATGTCCAAAATTGGCCTTGAAAGCCCAAATCTACCAGATTGTTATCTGCCACAAAATTCCTAAACTCCCTGAAGGAACTAGCATGCCTTTGAGTGCCTCTAAGTTTTTCATTAGGAGAAATGAGAGCATTGAAATCACCTGCCAAGACAAAATTGCTACCCGAAAGCCTTATTCTACTTGAGATGAGAGACCAACATTCTCTTCTAGCAGCAGGATTAGGGTGAGCATACACCCCCACAAACCACCAAGTATTATTAATAACATGATCCAAAATCTCCACTTCAATAGTGAAAGAGGTTGAGTAAATAGACAGAATGGAAATACCTTGCTGCCACAAAATTGCAAGTCCACCAGCCAGACCAATGGGCTCGACAGTAGAGAAATCCAAAAACTTTAACCTTCTATAGACCTTCCTGAGAAAATCTGATTTATTTTCAGTTTCCATAAGGAAGATTAAGTCCGGGGAGTGGAGTTTGCAAGCCTCTTCAAGCTGGGAAACTTACAAGGATCCCCCCAAGCCTTGACAGTTCCACACCAACATCCTCATTGGGGGTGGAGCTTAAAGGTGAGGACCGATCAAACTGTATTAGGGAGGGAAAAGGATATGCAAATAGAAGAAAAGGTAAAAGGAGACCCTAAAACAGACGAGAAAGAAAGATCTGAACTCTCAAGAAGAGAGAGAAAACCTCACACTAGAAAGAGACCATTTCAAAGGAGAAAGAAAGGAGAATTCCAAGCCAAAACCTTCATTGCGATGGAAGGAAGCAAAAAGAGAAAACTGATTACAGAAAAGATTACATGAAGCTAGACATGCAATGGATTGAAGAAGGGAGGTTGAGGAAGAAGAAAAACTCTCAACTTGGAGAGAGAAACACTCTCCAATGGTAGGTGATTTCAATGCTCTCATTTCTCCTAATGAAAAACTTGGAGGCACTCAAAGGCATGCTAGTTCCTTCAGGGAGTTTAGGAATTTTGTGGTAGATAACAATCTGGTAGATCTGGGCTTTCAAGGCCAATTTTGGACATGGAAAAGATCCTTGGCTGGTCACCCCACCACTTTTGAAAGGTCAAGGCCACTAGAGTGCAAATTTTAAAATAGAAGGGTGGGGAAACATCAACTAAGCAATTAAGATTCAAGATCTACAAGGGAAACTTAATAGTGATATTAGCTCTAACACTAACTCTGTTATTGTCAATAACTTAGAGGAAGAACTCAAGGATGCTTACAAGAAAGAAAAAGCTTTTTGGTCCCAAAAGGTGAGCGTGTCTTGGTGAAGAGAGGGAGATAAGAAATCTAGATACTTTCATGCAGTTGTTTCAACTAAGAGGAGGAAAAATGCTATTCTTGCTTTAAAAAAACCTAATTCTGATGCTTGGTGTCAATCTACCAGTGATATATCTGTTGTTTTTATTGATTACTTTGCCTCCCTTTTTACTTCTGCAGGACACTTTCCCGATTTTGACAGGCATTTTGGCAACTTGGCCCCCAAAATCACCAATGATATCAATCAGAAACTCATGAGCCCCATCACTGAGCTTGAAGTCAGGAAGGATATTTTTAGCATGAAGACACACTCCCCCGGGTCCTGATGGTATGACTCCACCTGGTCAATATGATCCAAAGCTTCTTAGATTCTGGGAAAATGCTTAGAGAACTAAACCACACTTGTATCTCCTTAATTCCTAAGCATCCTCATTCTTTTGAAGTAACTCACTTTATGCCCATAAGTCTCTGTAACGTATCCTATAGAATCCTCTCTAAGGTGTTGGCTAACCGTTTTAAAAGCTGTTATTCCCTCTTGCATTAGTCATAACCAGTCAACCTTCATTTCTGGGAGATACATTACTAGTAACTACATCCTAGCTCATGAAATCCTCAATATTATGCTGCATGGGAAGTCTACTAGAGAGAAACACATGGCTTTAAAAATAGATATGGCTAAAGCCTTTGATCGTGTTGAGTGGCCTTTTATCAGCTATATAATGAGAAAGCTCGGATTCTGCTAGGATTGGGTCAATAGAATTGTTGAATGTCTCTCAGCTGCCTCTTTTTCTCTCCTCATTAATGGTACCAGAACTGGCATGTTCAAACCTTCCAGGGGCATCAGACAAGGAGACCCTTTGACTCCTTATTTATTCCACATCTGCGCTGAAGGCTTGAGTCAACTCCTAAATAATGCTGAATACGTCAATCATATTCAGGGAGTTAAATTTGGGAGAGCAGGACCCTCTATTTCTCATCTCTTCTTTGTCGATGACAGCTTCATTGTTTGTAAGGCCGACAGTAGGCAAGCCCACGATCTCCAGGAGATCTTCAACATATATCAACAATGTTCAGGGCAGTTCATAAACTTGGGGAAATCTGGTATTTTTTTCAGCCGCCACGCTGGCCCGGATATAAGATCTTCTATCCTTATGTTTTTGTTGGTATCTCCGAAGCCCCGCATAGTAAATATCCTGGCCTTCCCTTTTTAATTGGCAGATATAAGAGGGAAACGTTTTCCTATATCAACGAGAAGATCACAAACAAGCTTAGCTCTTGGAAGAATAACTTGCTCAGTCATGGGGGGAAAGAAATACTTCTAAAATATGTCATCACCATGCTTGCATCTTATCCCTTGTCGGTCTTTAAAATGCCCAAGAGCCTCAGCAATGATCTTTCTTCCCTTATGGCTAGGTTCTGGTGGGGCAAATAATCTATTTCAAAGAACGGTATCCATTGGGTGAGTTGGAAAAAGCTTTGCAATGTTAAGGGCCTTGGGGGACTTGGATTTAGAGATTTTGAGGCCTTAAATTTGGCGTACCTTGCTAGACAGATCTGGAGATTTTTCTCTCACCCTGATCTACTTGTCTCTAGGGTTCTAAAGGCCAATTACTTTCCACACTGCTCTATCTTAGAAGCCCGCAGCTCCCCTAATGGATCTTACTTTTGGAGGCGTCTGCTTCAGGTTCTCCCTCTTTTCAAGGAAGGGTCCTTATGGTGTGTTGGTAATGTAGAATTTATAAAGATTTGGGAGGACAATTGGATCCCCAATAACCCCAATTCTAGGCCTTTAACTCCTAATATCTCCTCACCCTCTGTTTTCTGGGTCAGTGACCTTATCTTGAACAACTCCTGGAATGAATGCAAGGTTAGAGACATTTTTTGTCCTGTTGATGCCCACCAAATTCTATATTTGCCCATCAGCACTTGTGGTAATAAAGATACCCTTATTTGGAAGCCTTCTTATGTTGGAACCTTCACTCTTAAGACTGCCTACGCTTTCTTTTTTGAAAAATTAAACAGAACTTTATTTTCTTCTGGAACTAATAATCAAAATGCTTTTACTTCTTGCACTCATGATAAATTTTGGAAGTTTCTTTGGGCTTTATGCTTGCCGAACAAGCTGAAACATTTTATGTGGAAATGCCTAAATAATATCCTCCCTTGCAGGGGCAACATTTCTAACAGGCTTAAGTCTTGCTCCATTTCTCCCTCTTATGGTTTTTGTGGTCACCATTTGGAGTCTGTTGATCACATCCTTTTCCTTTGTCCTATTGCTAAGGATGTTTGGTCCCTCTCCCCTGTTTCTTGGTCCGATTGCATAAACAATGATTTTAACATAATGTCTTGGTGGAATAACCTCATCTCTACAAAATTTGATAGTTCCTTAGCTCAGGCTGTTGAATAAACTATTTTCATATTTTGGCAAATCTGGAAATCCATAAATGCCTGGGTTTTCAATATGGACTTTTTGACCCCAGTACCACTATTTCTTTGGCATTGAAAGATTGGATGGATTTTTCTTGTGCTAACAACTGTTTGGAATCTGTGCAGCAAGTTCCCGTTGCGACCTCAGAGCTTTTTGTTGCTGACCTCAGCAATGTTAAGCCTACGAGTGTTGATTCCATGCCTGATCCTACTCTCTTTTTGCAGACTGATGCAGCCTGGAATGGCAATTCTAAACCTTCTGGTGGTGGAGTTGCAGTTTTGGACAAGAACTACAATTTGGTCGAGATTTGGGGTCGTTCATTCAAAAATTTAAATTCTGCGCTTCGTGCTGAAGCAGAAACTGTTCGTTGGGCTTTTTGGCAAGCTAGAAACGGGGGGGGGAGCAGCTTGGTGGTTAAATCTTATTGTAAAAATCTGGTGGATATGGTGTGCAACCGCAAAGCCCCCTCGCCAGATGTAATTTCAATTATTATTGATATCTAGAGTCTGATGGCAGGCTTCGACCTTTGCTCTTTTGTGTTTGTAAAGAGATTAAAGAATCTTGTTAGTCATGGTGTTGCTTCTTTTAGTAAAAAACTTGTTATCCCAGCCTTCTGGTCTGGGAGCTTCCCCTCATGGATTAAGGCTCTGAAGCATGAGGATGATATGGTTAGATTGTACTTGTTTCCCTTGTATCCTTGTGGTTCTCTTTCGTTGCGGGAAAAAAAAGAAGATTATAATATAAATTTTGAACATACATTACATTCTTCATCGTTAATTTTTCTTTGAAATAGACTATGGCACTTCCATGAATTTACCCCTTAACATAGCCCCCAAAAGTGATGTGTCCATTCCCACACTCAACCTCTATACATATAAATAGATCCTTGACCGGTCATTGTCTTGAACAACCATTGTCGAGGTACCATTTGGTTGTTTTATACAACTTTGAAACCAAACAAAATGGCAAAGATCTCAATTATTAAAAAACCGAGACAAAGAAAGTAAAACGAACACATTAATTTGTTACTATCATGGTTTTTAGAAAAACTGAGACAAAAACATCATTCAATCACAATTTTTAACTATGATTAAAATAATATGATATTTTATACAGATATTAAATGTGATAAAATGTATTTAATAAATAATCTAATAGATCAATTTTTAGATGTGGTCAAAAACAAGAAGAAAGAAGGCATCGGTCCAGTGGTAATACCGTGTCTCCTTAATCCGGATTATCCAGAATCGAGTCACACTGGGGACAAAAAATGCGTGTGCGTATATTTCATTTCTGGAAAAAAACATGATCACACTTTTTTACGTGTGATTGAAATTATAATAGATCTCAGTTTTTATACGTGATAACAACTAAAATAGAATCACAGTTTTTAAATGTGTTGAAACTGTAATAGATTTCGGTTTTTAAGCGTGATAACAAGTATAACAGGTCAAAGTTTTAAAATGTGATTGAATTAAAGTAATTTATGTCACAGCTCAATATGCCAAACTTTGGAATGACTAATGTGAATATATCACATTTAAAAACTGTGATCTTTATGCTTTTTTGTAGTAATGCAACTCGGTTAATTTTTGGGCAAAGAAATACCTATGTAATTGTATTATTTGTGTAACTTCTACGAATAATAAAATATCCTCGATTGTCCATGGACGACACATTGTCGAAAATGGCGTTAAATATGCGTTCTTTTTTATTCCGCTCTTGCGTGGTAGTTTATTTGTCTGTTCTTTTCTCACAATCACCACCAATTCTTTACGGGTCGTTACAACAAATATAAGACAACATCTATGAAGGCATCAAGAGGAAGAAACCACAAAATAAGACAACAAATACAAGAAACATGTACTTTATTTGAAGACAAAGCTCATTTGTGAATAAAATAAAGATTTGAGCTTTAACAGAGAATTGTAGAGAAGGAAGATGTAATGGTGACTAAAACTATGCATGCTGTGTCTGCTCAACTAAGTATGATAATCAGCTGATTCTGGTGGGAAACTGAAGTTTGGTCAGCACAACATTGGCATGTCTGCTGAGTCTTGTGTTTGGTTGAAGAAAGTCAGCAGAGTTGGTCTGCTAAGTCCGGATTGCTGAGTTGGTTCTTAGAATTCCATAGGGAACATTTTTGCATTGTTTTCCGATTTAGTGAAGGTTACTTCTGGTATTTCTGTCATTTACTGGGGTGGCTTTTTAGACATTTAAGGGTGGATTCCTAAGTCTATAAATATCATCTGTAATTACATGTAACTTGTAACTTTCTCATGATAATAAAATAATCATCGTTTGTTTGTGAAGTAGTCAGCACATTATCGGATACCACGTTAAATCTGTGTCCTTATTGTTTCTGAATTATTATCTTGTTCAGTTGTTTATTTCTGATCTCTACTCACAATCGCGTTCACTTATTGATCGATCCGTTATAATAAAATTGGTATCGGAGCATCCATATTCATCAAGGAATCTGTTTATACGTTGAAGCAAGGATGATTGGCACCAATGTCATAATTGATGCTAGGTTTTGGGATGAACGCAAGCTTTTACAGTGACAAACATGGCAGCTTTAGACGTCAAGATTAACAAGTTTACAGGTATAAACAATTTTAGTATGTGGCAGATTAAGATGCGTGCTTTTTTTGAAACAATAGGGACTACAGCGTCCTCTATCTAAATCAACAGAAGGAAGTGCTGCTGAAGAGCTAGTTTGGAGGAGAAAGCATATTCACAATTATGCTGTGTTTATCAGATGATATTATCATAGAAGTTGATGAGAAGGACACAACAAAGAAACTATGGTCCAAGTTTGAGTGTCTGTATATGAAAAATTCTTTAATGAACAAGTTGTTATTAAAACAATGTATATTTAGTTTAAGGATGCATGAGGATACTCAGCAGAGGGATCACCTTGATCAGCTGAACACAATATTGCGGGATCTACGGAATATTGATGTGATGTTTGAGGATGAGGATGCATCAATGATCCTACTTGTGTCATTTCCTACATCATAGAGAACATTGTGCGGTCCTTTATCGCTGGGAAGGACTCAGTGTCATTGAAGGATCTGAGATCATATCTTTATGCTTGAGAGCTTTGCCATAAGGCATCTGGTTCTGGTAAAGATAGTCAGTCTGCTGGGTTGGTGACTAGTGGAGTCAGTAGTGGATTGGGTAATCCTAGAAACAAGAATTCTTGAAAGGTTCCAAAGGTCCAAAAGCAAAACATGTCTGTAATTACGTTGAGGAGCAGAGTCATTGGAAAATTGAATATACAAAATGAAGAAGTAGCATGTCACATAGCAGGGCACTACTGCTTTGGCAGAAAAAAGACACCAACTCTGAAGAAGATTTTGCACTAGCTGTCTCAGAGTCATTAGGGCCCAAGATGTGTTGATTCTAGACACTGGGACACCTTATCATGTGTGTCAAAATATGGAGTCATTCTCAACCTATCATTAGGTGGAGGGAGGCCATATTGCTATGGCTAATAGCAAGGTTTGCAAAATTGTTAGGATTGTCTTAGTTCAGTTGAGACATATGGTTGTAAGTTCTGCACACTGTAGAAGGTTAGGCATGTTCCAAATATGACCAAGAACTTGATATCACTTAATCTTTTAGACATCAAAGAGTTCAGGTTTAGTGGTGAAGGTGGAGTGAATGTTTATGAGGATTCAGCTGTGATATGTTCTGAGGCATCTCAATGGCTTGCTACCATAGGAGAAGAAATGGAGTCACTTCAGAATACTGAGACTTGGAATCTAGTCAAACAACCACAGGATAGAAGGGTGACCGGCTGCAAATGGATCTTCAAGAAAAATGAAGGAATATCACTTGCAGAGGGTAAGGCAAGACTTGTTGCAATAGTGTTCAGCCAGAAAGAGGCGGTGGACTATGATGAAATATTCTCAACCATAGTTAGACACAATTCCATTAGGTTGTTACTAGCAGTAGATGGCCCATCAGAATCTTGAACTTGAGCAATTAGATGTGAAGTCAGCATTTCAACATGAGGAAGTATATAAGGAAATATTTATGACTTTGTTATAGTATAGAGGATGAAGGGAATGTTTAGTTCAGTTAGCTGATACACTCTATTAATAGTATGAAGACACAACAATCTGCTGACAGTATGAGGACAAAGCAGCCTGCTGAGTAGTCTAGTGTAGTGTAATGTAGAAAGCGGTTATTCAGTTAGAATTTGTTGTAACCGCTTGTAACTTACTTCTAACTAATTCATGTGGTGTATGAAGTTATAAATAGCCCATGATTAGCAACAATCCATTCTCACTTCTAACGTTCATTTTATCAATAATAGTTCCGCATTTTACTTTTAGTTTATAATAAACTTCATCATGGCATCGGAGCAAAAATTTTAAAATTTTTGAATGTTTTCTTGCATTTTTCTCTGATTTTTTTGAAGAATCTTAAGAGTGTTCTTAATCTTTTATAATATTTCAGTTTCTTAGAGTAAACTGTCATCATTTTTCCTGAGTTTTCTGATCATTTCTTGATCGGTTTTCTGTAATCTCACTTTCATTGTTGATTGGAGATCCTTTTTTTTGGAGTTGCTAATAGCCATGTGTGGGTCCCTTGGAAAGGCAATCACAAGTTTAGAGGGGGAGGGGGGTGAATAGACTTGCCCAAAAAACCTAGATTATCACTATTAAGGTTCAGTTTTAACTTGTGTAGTGTTAAGCTGATAAATCTGAGTTTAAGTCAAACTGACTTATGACAAAACTGAGTCAACTGGCAGCAAATATTAGTTTTAGCCTTTATCGGATCTTGTTGATTCTATAAGAAAAAGTTGAGTATGCAAAACTGAATTCAGGTGAAGGTCAGTTTGTGCGCTGTGTTGCTCATAACAATCAGTTTCAGTATGCTTATAAACAAAATATAAATGCTATAAAAATAAATAAATGCATAAAGTAAGTAGAACAAGAATTATAGTTGTTCCAGGTGGTGTAGTCTTGTCAGTCCACTCTTCCCCTATGAAGTAGAATGAAAATTCCACTAGAACTTCTTGAGGTATGTTGTTACAAAAAGTCTTGTATGATAGTCCTTGACTAATCCCTAATGTCACTATCTAAAAAACTAAAGAACAGGTTGGATGGCTGCTCTTCAACTTCTTGAACCACTTGTCTTTAGAGGGTTGTATTACCTCTTCACCAGCTACCACCACAAACACAGTCTACCCGACTGCAAACAACTGTCCTTAGCAACTCCTTGACCGGATTGCTTCACAATCTAAACCTTTGATTAAGAATCAAAGTAGGGCTGAGAATCAATAAATTGATTCTCTCTTCTGGTTCTTCCAAGTGACGAAATGTGGATATGATCGATGTAGCTTGAACACTTGAAGAAATTCTAGATATGATCTTGTTGAGCACAAATAATGATAGCAATTCGAATGAACTAGACTAGAGAGCAATAACGCTTGTAATCTTGTTAATTCCGTTGTTTGATCCTTGATATCAAGCTCTCTATTTTTAGTGTGAGGTCCAACGTTCATTTTTATTGAATTTGAATTGCTTCAACGTCTATTTTCAGATGTCAGGTGTCAGTGACCGTTCTGATATGTCAGTTTCTCATGCAATAAGAATCCATGAATTATAACGTTCAAATGTACTTTCAGTTGATTGGATGGCTGACTGTAAACTGAGTGTCCTGATCAGTTTAATACTGTATATGTCAGTTTTCAGTTTGTTAACTGACTTAGAGCATTAACTGAGTTCTTAATCTTCTTAAAAAATTCAGTACTCTATTTATCTTATTTTATGTGACTGAATTAGATTACACCATTTCTAATACAGATCATCTAAGATATCATTGTCCTTATGATACTTAGGTCTTTTTTAAGATCCATTAAGTCAGTTCAGGCCATCACATACTTACCTGAATTCTAACTTTATAATCTCGGCTTGAAAAACTTCATAAATGAGCTTGAACCCTCAGTTCTTCAATCCTCTACAACGGAGTCTGTGTCCCTTAGTTCTTCAAATGCCGTGTTTGTTCCCTCAATCTTCAGATCTCGATAAGTCAACCGAGTTTGTGTCCCTCAGCGAACTTACCTTCTTCAATTCTAAGTGAGCTTCAGTTCTAGGTGTACATCTTCAGTCTTATGTCATGTTCCTGTTATCTAGATGATTTCCAGTTTTCAGTTTTATGACACTTCTATCTATTACAATGCTTGCCTGATATAACCTATAAAATTATTAGACTCTAGAAAAACTTATACATTCAGTTCTAGACATCTTTTAGCCTTCCACTATAACAAATAGTTTTATCACATCATCAATGGGTTGTAAACAATCATATTCTTGAATAAGATGAATCATCATCAAAACTATATTTTATTCCCAACAATTTCCCCTTTTTTGATGATGCCAAAACCCTCCTTAAAAGAAAATCTTAAAGATAAAAATAGTACAAAACAAGGTAAAACTGGAAACTGGATTTCATTAAGATTGCAAAAACTGGAGTAGTCACACAATTGATAAAAACTGAAATAAGATCTAAACATTTCTTTGTGTAAATTTGATAAACTTCTGTTCTTTATCGTGAAGACGATATTCTTCTTCAATCTTTGTGTCTTCCTTTAGGAAAGTCTTCAGATAATGTACTTGACTTGTAAGTTTCCACTTCCTCCATAGAAGTAACTTAGGAGGTGTCTCTCACCCTTGTAGTAATCTTCAAATTCTGAAATATCAGCTTTCAACTATTATCTGTTGTCTTTGATTTGAAGTCTTTCTTCAATTCGCTTGATCTTCTTGTGATGTGCCATCTTCTGATTGTGAAGAGCAACATATAAGAAATAGGCAAGAGATTCTTCATAAGTCTTGTGCTTGTATTTTGTTTTGACATGGTTATAGTCAGCAACAAATTTCATCCATAGATCCATTGTCAGAGTAGCGCTTCTTTCTTCAGGCTAACTGTACTTGGCAATAAGTTGTTCTTCAGATAGTTATACAACATCTTTGACATAAGGGTCTACTGCTGATTTTAGTTCCATCAACTCAGCTTCAAGCTACCGTTTTTCATCACATAGCTTCAGGTTTTCTTCCTCTACTTCCCCCTTTTTGGCATCATACAACTCATTGATTAGCTAATGTGTTGCCTTATGAATTGTTGAAATGTCTTTCTGGGAGGTAAAAACTTCTTTGAGCTGAGTTTCTAACACATAGATCCGTTGATTGAGGTGCCATTCAGCTTGAGCATGAGTTTCTCGATCTTTCATGGTTGTAACTTCAAGTTTTTCCTTGAGACTAAGAATCTTTGAAACTAAATTTGAAGTGGATTTCATGATAGTATCCAAATTAGTATGAGCTGATACATCAGTTTTCTTCCTGTCATCCAAGTAAATGGAAATATGTGACTGAAGACCATTGTAATCATCCTTCTGGTTGAGCATAATCTACAAACCTTCTTGTACTTTGCTCAATTCTTCTGTTGTAAGTTTCTCAGACGAGTCTTCTTCTTCTTCTCTTTCTTAGATTTTAGACTGACTAGCATCTTCAATAACCATCAGTTGCTGATTCTCATCAGCTTTGGCTTCTTCTTCTTTGTTGTCAGTTGTCTGATTTCCAACTGGCAATTCTTCTGGCTGAGTAACAGTTTGCTTAGATTGATCTTCAAATTGTGCTACTGGTTGCGAAACTGTACTCTTCTAAGCTTCTTTCCTTGAATCATCATCTTTATCATCATCTTTCTTTTTTAAAACTTCCATCCGTAAAGATGATGTGATTGATTAAGTTCTCTAAGCTATATCTTTGAATCTATTGAAGCAGTTGTTGAGAAATTCTTCCATTAGAAATAGTGCATAGAGATTTTGTATTTCCAGTTTCTCCAACAATAGTTTTTCTTTAGTATATAAAGTTGCTTCATGAGAATCTTCAGTATTGAGCTTCATCTTTATTAGTTTGATGATCCTTTCAGCATCGAAGAGGTACTCCTTCGGTTGCTGAGTTACATGTTCCTCTTGCTCAACATGCATAGCAGAAACTTGTCTCTCTGATATTTTCTGCTTAATCTGAGAAACGAAATTAGTAACATTCTCTTCTTCAGACTGATAGCAGTAGTTAGTTGTTGTTCCCCCTTAGTTGGTGCTAACTGACTTGAAGTACCTGGGAATGAACATCTTCCAACTGACTTTTCTCACTGTATTTCAGCTTTCCTTTTAATCCTTTCTGCTGAGCGATCTGCTGAGACACAGTCTTCTTATTGACTTCAGGTTGGGAAGTTCCTTTTGTTGAACTTGCAACTACTGCATCTTTTCCAGTAGCATTTTGTGCTTGATTGTTCCCATCACAGATTATTTCCAAATAATATTGAATCACTAAGCTGAGTGATTTCTTTAGTCGAAATCTTCCTACAAATTCTCTTCCTTCAGCTTGGGCTCTTTTGACACTTTTGATTTCTTCTAAGTGTTGCTTCTTGATTTGATTGAAGATATAGCCTACCCAGTTGAATTCAAAACCATCCCATATGATATTCATCATGTGTATTCCATCTTCAGTTAATTTGCTGAACCCTTTGTGTTGTCCGACGACGTGTTACTGATCCACATGCTAAGTAACCCGAATTCAGTTTTAAGGGTGGTAAGGGGCGTATCAACTGCGGCTGGTTCTTTTGAAGCTGAAATCTGCTTCAGAAAGGCTTCACGCTTGAGCGGAAAATAGGGTAAGTCAATTGATTTCCCCAAAGGATCTTTGAAATCAATCAGATGTCTGATAATATCTTCATTGACGAAAATCTTTTGTCCACGAACTCTTGTTAACAGAGACTTCTTCAACATCTTTATATTTTTCAAAAATTGCAATAGACCTTCCATGTCTCGATCTTTTTGTAGGTGAGCGTCAAAAGGTTTCCCAAACCTTGTAATCTTCCAATCTTTTCATATATATGACTGGAAAGAAGAGTGTTACCACATATCTCTTCAAATTCTTTGCTCGTAAATGTGTCTACGGAAAGCCGATTAATCTTTCTTCTTAAGTTTGTTTGGAGGCGGCCATTTTTGAATTTGTGTAAGATGAAATTATGGCTTTTTGAGAGAAGAAAACATTTGATTTTTCTTTTGCAAAGCATATGTATGAAAATGTTTGGATATATAAATATGAGGACGGTTGAAGATTTTATCCCATGGTCTTTCGGTAGATATTGTACAACTTTTCAAATTCCATGATGATTTATTTAACCGATTCATGTACTATCTGAAGTTTTGGGGAGGTACACATGCCGCAAATTCTGACAAAAATGGTGGTAATTAAATGCGATGTAACCGTTGTCATTTTATCCGTTTATCTTTTGACATTCTATGACTGGCCAGTGAGCTGACTGAGATCAGTTTAAAGATGTGTTTAGTTCCGTCAAATCTTCAGTTCAGTTAGTTAATTTGAGATTGTTGATGTCAATGACTGATCTGTTAAGTGAGCGCCCAGCATGACAAAGATCAATCCCCTTGACGAATCTCAAAGCTTGAACTGACTTAACTGACTTTAATAATCCCCAATTCAGTTCTCTGTTTAGCAAAGCTTTCTTTGTCCAGAGCTTTGGTAAAAATGTCAGCTAACTGATCTTCAGTTGGGACATAGAGAATTGTAACGTCCTTCTTCTCTACATGATCCCTTATAAAATGTTGTCTCACATCAATGTGCTTGGTCCTTGAGTGCAAAACTGGATTATCAGTTATAGCTATTGAACTAGTATTGTCACACATTATAGGAATCAGTCCTTCTTCTATTCTATAATCTCTTAGCTGTTGTTTAATCCATAAAACTTGAGCACAACAGCTTCCGGTTGCTACGTACTCAGCTTCAGCTGTTGATGTCGAAATAGAGTTTTGCTTCTTGCTGAACCATGACACAAGTCTACTTCCCAATAACTGACATGTGGCTGAAGCACTTTTTATATCCACCTTGCATCAGGCATAATCTGAGTCTGAGTAGGATATCAGTTTGAACTCTCTTTCCTTTGAGTACCATATCCCAACTCATTCTGTATCTTTCAAATACTTCAAGGTTCTTTTGACAATAGTGAGATGGCTTTCTTTAGGTCTTGTTTGAAATCTGGCACAGACACCAACTGCAAAGGATATGTGTGGTCTACTGGCTGTATGGTAAAGTAGGCTTCCAATAATTCTTCTATAGAGAGTTTGATCCACATCCTTGACATCTTTGTCTTCATCTAATCTGATGTTAGTTCCTATTGGTGTTGCAATGCCAGCTGGTTTCTCCATCCCAAACTTATTGATTAACTCTCTTTTATACTTGGTTTGGTGAATGAAAATCCCATTATCCAATTGCTTAACCTGTAGACCGAGAAAGTAATTCATTTCTCCCATCATGCTAATTTGAAATTTGCTCATCATCAAACTTGCAATCTTCTCACAAAGTAGTTCATTTTATGATCCAAAAATGATGTCATCAACATAGATTTGTACTAGGAGAGTGCTTTCTTCTACTTTAATTCTGAATAGGGTTTTATCAATCGTTCCTTTGGTAAAACCATTATCCACCAAAAACTGAGATAGAGTTTCATACCAAGCACTTGGTGCTTGTTTTAGTCAATAAAAATCTTTTCTCAGTTTAAAGACTTTGTCGGCTTGGTCTTTAATTTCAAATCTTGGGAGTTGCTGAACATAGACTTCTTCTTCAAGTATCCCATTCAAAAATGCACTTTTAACGTCCATCTGGTACACTTTGAATTTCTTGTGAGCTGCAAAGGCAAGAAATAATCTGATTGCCTCTATTCTTTCAACTGGGGCATAAGTTTCATCAAAGTCTATCCATTCAACTTGAGAATAACCTTTTTGCTACAAATCAGGCTTTATTTCTGATAATATTCGCATCTTCATCAAGCTTGTTTTTGAAAACCCATTTAGTTTCGATTATGTTGACATGATCTGGCTTGTCTACTAAATACCA
The DNA here is from genome assembly GCA_036785695.1 of Gentiana straminea. Taxonomy (NCBI): domain Eukaryota; kingdom Viridiplantae; phylum Streptophyta; class Magnoliopsida; order Gentianales; family Gentianaceae; genus Gentiana; species Gentiana straminea. The sequence continues at coordinate 864,861 of JAVUPR010000433.1, forward strand.
AACATGATTTCTCTCAATTTCATTGAGTTCTTCTTGCATAGCCAAAATCCAATCTGGATCGTTTAAGGCTTCTTCAATTTCTTTGGGTTCAGACTGAGATAGAAAACAGGCTATCATAGCATCTACCTGATGTCTTGTCTGAACACCTGCTTGAAAATCACCTATTACTTGTTCTTCAGGGTGATCTCTCATCCATTGATGTACTAGGGGTTGCATCAAAGGGTCTTCATTCTGTTGAACTGGTTCTTCTTGAGCTTGACCATTTCTAGTTGGATCAGTTTCTCCTTGTTGTTGTTCAGTTGTAGATTTTGTTACTGGTAACTGAGTGTTGGTCCCTTGGAAAGGCTAACAAAAGTTTAGAGGGGGGGGGGGGTGAATAAACTTGATGAATTTGCACCGGTCATCACCAAGAATATCGAAGGCAGAAAAGGGTCGATGGAAAACTTAACTGAGTAGCGGATCAAATTGATGGCTATTATGTACGAAGGTACCAAATTCGACTGGGCAACATTTGTATTCAATAGATTGAAGGATCAGATTCAAAAGGAAATTGATATATCAATTACAGCACCAAGCATGGGTTTGCAGAAGAAAGGTGATTTCTGGGAGAGGAAATCATATGGGTTCCCTCTTCAACACCTGTTTGACGTATTGAAAGTGAAACCCACAAATCTGCCGGTCCCACACAAGTCTAAGACAATGTTTACCTACATCAAGGCATCCATGAAACCCAAACCCATTGTTGGGAGCAAAAGAAAACAACCTGAAAGCAGCAGATCATGTGTGGGACGAAGAACCAGATCCCAGAAGGCACAAGAGAACACCACTATGGCGGCACCAAGAACTGGATGAACTCCGTGACAATCGGTGATGACACGACAAAGAAGAAGAAGAAAAGCAGCAAGAGGAAATCACCTACCTTAAGGAAGGTGAGGAAGGATATAGAATCACCTCATCAGAAGAAGAGGAGATAGTTGAGGAAGAAGCCGAGTCAGAGTATGAACACTCAGAAAGTTGTCATCTTGAAGCAAATCGAGAAAACATGGAGATTTCGGATAAAGAACTGACACTTCAAGAAGTGCTTTTCAAAAGCATTGGTAAAGTTGATGAACAGCTAAGTAAGCCATCTGATAAAGCTCACTCAGCCGAACTTGTCAACTCCCCCACTATTGCACAAGGGGAAATAGTAGCAGATGAAGCAGCCAACACTCAACAGCAACCTCTAATTGACCCTGAAGAAGAACAAGAAAAATTTGAAGAAAGAGGAGAAGAGGCAGAAGATAAAAAGGGAGAAGATAAAGAGGAAGAAGTTGAAGTGGAAAGTGAGAAAGAAGAAGATGGAGATGGTGCGGAGGTCAATGTGGCACCAAAAGAAATTGACCCAGAAAGACTCTTCAATCCGGACATTTAACCCCTCATTGTTGACATGGAAATGCAGTATCACAGCAGGCAAAACCTGAAGTATGCCTTAAGGAGTGAAGCAACCTCCTTCAACCACAAGATTGAGGCCCTCATCAATCATATCAAGATCCAAGATGAGGTCATGGAAAGACAAGGAAACCTGTTGTGCAACTTACAGCAACTCATTCCTCACCATGTCCAAACCAATCTTGAGTTTCATGCTAAAACGATTGACAACAATCTTAAGCCCTTGGTGGACACTCTCAATGCTCACACTCATAAAATTCAACATCTGGATGAGATAATGGAGCATTCTGGCAAACAACTCGACCTTCTAATCAAAGTTGGTGAGGCAAACAACAAGATACCGGAAAGAAGGTATGGTCATCTCCCAGAGTCTGACGCAACAACGGCAAATCTTGAAGCACTCTTTGGTGCTGCCAAAAAGGGGAAGGAAGCTCAAAGCCTGAAAGCTCCAGTGAAAAGGAGGCAAGCCCAACAGAAAAGGGCAAGGGCAGCAATGACAAAGTCATCAGTTTTGAAGAAATGAAGAAGTAGACCTTATACTTAATTTAAATTATTTCTATTTTGCCTTTGTCCTTGAATAAATAGATGCAATATCTTATTGCCCTTGAATGGATGAATAAAATTGTTGAATTTTATTTCTGTTGATTATTATGAAAAATTGGCTTACTTATGTTCAGGCTTATGAGGGTTTTGGCATCATCAAAAAAAGGGAAATTGTTAGGAACATTTTATTATGTTTTGATGATGGCCAAACTAGCTGTTATAGCAAGCCTGAAATAAGTTAGAATTCTCTGTATAAGTCCTTACTTAGAGTCTGACATATTGTATAAGTTAAGTCAGACAAGTATTGTACTAGTTGGTAGGACGGCAAAGTAAAACAGACATTCGGCAGAGTGAAGCCAGCCAAGCACCAGGAGAAAAGCAGTGAAGACTTAATGGTATGACTTATAACCAAGGAAGTGTGTGATGACCTTGGATAAGTCTAATTATGTTTCAAGTGATGAAATTCAATGTTCAAATATGGTGTACACTGGTCTCACCCAAATCAATGATCAGTGAAGTACAAAGATTCTCATTAAACTGAAGTGATGAAGGAAACAGTGAACCGGCAGAGAAAACTGACTTTCGGCAAAGTGAAGACAAAAACAGTGAAGGAAGATCTAAACGGCAAAGTCAGATGGATCACTTGACCGTTCAAAGAACGGCGAACTAATCATTATCAGAACAGAATTGAAATATGATGAAGATTCAGAGGATCATGCATTTAATGCACAATCAATAGAGGATCAATCAAGGACGGATTTTCTGCTATACCTTTGAAGGAAAAAATCCGATCACCGAAATCAAGGAGAATATAATTAAGGGGGAATCAAGAATTAAATCAAGGATTATTCCCCTCATAAATATAGCCAACGGACGGAATTTCAAATCAAGGATACTCAAGGCTATAAATAGAAGGCATTGACAGACAGATAAAAACAACGATAAGAAAGAGAAAACTAAGCAGAAACTCTGTCACTTTGAAAAGCCTTCTCTCTGAACTTACAAGGATTTTATCCACATATCAACTCAGACATCAGAACTACAATTTCATATTCAGCATTGAGATTGATCAATCTAGTTTGTGAATCTCATTCCCTAATAAACTGAAGCAACTAAATCAGAAGTCATCTGAGAAGGAGTTGTGCTTGTGATAGCTGCTGAAGGATTTGATCTCAAGGAGCAGTGAAAGAGACTGAATCACTGAAGCTGTTGTAGTCAAGGAGTGATAGTCTTGTAGATTGTGAAGCTTAGGAAGTCAAGGACAATCATACTATTGTATCTGTGAAAACAATAGTGAATTCTTCCAATCATCACAGGAGAAGAGTGGATTAAGGGATTACACCACCCTGAACCACTATAAGCTTTGTGTCAATTTACTTTCTGCAATCTACTTTACTGCATTCATTTAAATTGCCTAAATCATAATCTATATATGTGATTGTCCAAGCTACTTTGAAACAACATAGTAAGAAGGGACTTATCCGCTGCCCAACAAGAAAAGTTTTTGAAACTCCACTATAGTCATTCACACCCCCCCGCCCCCTCTGACTATAGTTTTACCCTTCTCTGGGACCAATAATATACACATATATATAGACACAATCACATGAAATCACATAAAGTGGAGACATAGTTGGTACCTCTTAAGCCTTCTGGTTGTTAGGTAGACTCATACGGTCAAGCCGAAAGGCTTAATAATTTTGAGTGTAGTACTATCATGTCCCTCATCTTTATGTTGAACAAATGGCCAGCTATGCATGGTTGAGGGCCCTGGGGAGAAAAACTTTCGTGTACCATTGACTTAAAAATATTTCAATATCAAAAATTAAAAACATAATTTAATTTAAATTTTGAATTATTTCGCAAAGGACAAAAGATTTTATTACCATTGAAAAGTAGTTAATTTACAACAAAACTAGGCCCGGGCTAATCTAAGCACCCAATAGTTCACTGGACTACAACTACAATGCAGCACGAGGTTGGACTACCACCATACAAAACCAAACAATCCAATAACCCGACAAAGTCAAGTAATAGATTAGAATGAGGGATGCTGAACGTAATAGAAAAAAATTATCCAAAGGATTAAGGCCGTTCAGATAGGGAACCATTATAGACAATCTATTACTTGACCAACATGGACTACAAAGCTAAAAACAAACCATACTATTACAATATTGATAATACAATAATATTTCTAAAAAAACTACTGGCCAGCTACGCCACACACGATCGCCGAAACGAAAAATAGCCTGCAAGCCTGACATCCCTATCCGATTAAGCAAAGGAAAACCACAGGTAACACCAAAAAGCCACTTGAAATCTGGATCCGGCATCCTCCAGCATGATCAGCACATAACGGTCCAGAAGAATAGGCAAAAGAGGCACCACCATCCATTCGGTTGTACCAAACAGTAAATAGACGCCAAAAAGCCACTTTCCATAAATAGCACAAACCAAAGACTCATTGGGGTGAAGCACTAACTCGCAGCCAATCCGGCGACCAACATATATATATATATAGATATATATATGGATGTATATATTAGTGCATATATGTATATATATATATTCATATCAGACCGTAACACATACATTACATGACGTAGCTTCTTATGAATGTGTATTTCAGGGACTCTTTGTAACGCCTTAGAGCTGAAGCCTAGTGGTGTTACTTGAGTCTTTTTATATCAAATAACTACATAGACTCATTGTCATCGCTTGGTCTAAAATGGTTAATCTATGTTATCAAGCCCTTTATGTCCCTTTCATACATCTTGGTATTTTTTCTATAACTTTTCTTGTATGATATATTGCACCTAAACACTTCACATCCATAAAATACACAAGTGAACTCGATAATCTATTGTTATCCATACAATAAAAAATTATAAACTTTCCTCGAAACCTGTGGTATGAAATACAAATTTTATATTTTATATTTTATAAAGAATGTAATAGTGTTAGATACAATTCACGTAACTTGGACATTTTTTATTATAAAATAACTAGCCGAAAACACATGCATGGGATAAAATTAATTTTAAATTATAGGTGCCAATGATAAAAAAACATTCAAGAATGATCAAGAAATATTATTTCACTCTACCCGACCCTTACTCCGTCCTACCTTACTAAGCGCCCATTACCCAGCTCTACCTTACCCTACATACCCCAATTTTACCCCAACACACCCAACCTTACTATGTGCTCTCATCCCCACCTATCCCTTCAAGCCATACCTCACCCTATACTACCATACCATACCATATTTATCCCACAATTTTATCTCACCCCTGCCTCTTATATAACCTCACCGAAAAACCTGTGCATTAGGCACTGGATGAGATTAACCTAAAATTAAAATTTCCGATGAATAAAAACAATCAAGAACGACCAACAAATATCATTTTACTCTACCCCATCATAACTCAGTCATACCTTACTAAGCACCCATTCCCCTGTTCTACCTTGCCCTATGTACCCTAATCTTACCCCAACACACCTTACCTACCTATGCGACCGCATCCCCGCCTATCCCCCCATCCACACATCACCCTATACAACTTTAATAATGACTTGACTGTTCATACTAAAGTTTTGTCTGCTGAGTTGCATACTCATCTGAGTTATTTTTTGAAGGAAGCCTGTGGTCTGATCAGCACCGAAAAACATATTACTTGACAAACATAGACTACAAAGCTAAAAACAAACCATACTATTACAATATTGATAATACAATAAAAAACTACTGGCCAGCTCCGCCACACACGATCGCCGAAACGAAAAAGAGCCTACAAGCCTGACATCCCTCTCTGAATAAGCAAAGGAAAACCACAGGCAACACCAAAAAGCCACTTGCAATGTGGATCCGGCATCCTCCAGCATGATCAGCACATAACGAAGCAGAAGAATAGGCGAAAGAGGCACCCCCATCCATTCGCTTGTACCAAACAGTAAATAGACACCCACTACAAGAAAACTGTGATTCAATGACGAAAATTTAATGACCGGACGTAAAACCATCATTAAATGATCTTTATAATGACGGGACACAAATTAATTTGTTTATGAATGACGGAATTCAAATTCCTGTCATTAGTGATCTTATTTCCCGTCATTACAAATAATAAAAAAAAAAACTGCCCTTATTTGTATACATTTTTTTATATTTATTTTTTTTTCATTTACAGTTTTTTACCTAAAATATCATCAAACACATTAAAAAAACACCAAAACCAACCCACCCCCTTCTCGTTCAGTCATTCCCAATTCATCTTATAACCTTAAAGTACTCCACCGCCCTCCACCACCCTCCACCACCGCCCAGGTCTACCTCCGCCTTTTCCTCGTTCCATTGTTCTCTGAACCGTTCTCCTTGAAGCCCTCTCTGTAAAGACTTTCCAAATCCAACTTCTTGATTTGATTCTCTCAATCTTCTCCGAAACGGATATTCTGATAGAAACACGAATCATTTCGTGAAAGGTTTCTGAATCGTTCCTTTATTACCTCGATACGATTTCGATTCGAAATCTTTATGGATTTCTGCAACCGATTCTCCACGTTTCTGAAAGGCAAATAAATCGAAGGATACACAGCCCTTGAATTATGGAGGCAAGGCGTTTCTGTGGTCAAAGGTCGGAGCTTTCACTTCGAATCTTTCTAATTCAGGGAAGTTTTCGCTTGCCTTTTATTTCTGTGTTAATCTCGTTCTGTTTTTGAATTGATTGGAATCGAAATCGGCCTGATTTTGTCGAAATTGGTTAAGGAAGGTCTAGACCCGTAAGGCTACAATCTTTGCCGATTGTGCTGCTGAGTCGATGCATTTAAAGCCATGGATTCGCAGCTCTTTAACCCGTTGATGGCTTTGGCTTTCTCCTCTATACACGTGGTCTAATTCGGAGCATTGAATGTCCGATTCTAGCCTATTTCAGGGAAGTTTTCTGCTTGTTGTGTATATATATATATATATATATATATATATATATATATATATATATATAGGTTGCTTGCTTCACGTGTGTATATAAATATGTATATATATATACATATACTTATGTTGTGGTTTTACAATTTTTTTAACAGATACCATCATTTCGTGAAAGCAGGCTGAATGATACCTAGTTTTTGAAAGCACTCGAAAGAAAGAAAGAGCAGTCTGGTTAGAATCTTTGACCAGGAGTAGAAGTTTTTATTCATTTATTTATAATGATCGATGAATGATTATCTATCACCCTTTTCATATCTTTTTATAAAAACGTGTTATGCCCTGTTTGAATGTAAGAACACGATATGCTTGGTCGTTGGTTGACAGCAATGGTCCTTGCTTCAACACAGTTAGGTTATATGATTATATCCTATTTCTTGTCATATACTTAAAAATTGAGTTTGTTGCTGATGTTGTAAATATTTGGTTCTTTTGTTATCCTTTTTTTGCTTTTAATGAAGCTTTAGAATGCTTTAGCTTTTCTAGTTCTCTTCCTCATAGCATTTTGTGTAATTAATGGTCATCTCACTCATTTCTGCTTAATTAGAGAACATATTATTGTGATTTAACATGCGCCAATTCCGTTACAATACTTCAGTTCTGGCTTACTGTGTTATAAGAAAGTATGATTATTCTTCTATTTGATATTTGTGTGCTTTGATTCTCAACTACAATAGGTTAGAACTGGGATATGCATGTTACTACCTAGGCAGAATTGTAAGAGGGTTACATGTTTTTTTTTTCTGGTTTTGGTTATGAGTTTAATATCATTGATGAGACCAGAGTAACCCATCTCTATGCACATTTGTGATTGGTTATTGATGGCTGCTTATGTTTTTAGCTATACATTTGGAAATAATGGTAATCACTAAGCTTCATTTGGGATTAAATTGCTTGATTCTTAATGTTGGTTGAGTCATCTAGATTTAAATTAAAGTTAAAGATAGAATTGACAACTTATCCAAAAGTGTGGTCCTGAAAAAGTTACTTGACAAAAGGTCCAGGTAGCATATTCACTCATTTATTCTTCCTTAGAAAGTTAGTTGAGTAAAAAATATAAGGAAATGCATTAACATATCTTCTTTAAACCTCATGAAAAAGACAAATACACTCAATACCCCAAATATTTACTAGGGTTGATGTGACTGATACCTTTATATTAAATGTCCACTTGAATTAATGGATAGTCCTAAATGTCCACTTTGATACTATGTTTATTAAATGTCCACTTTGATACTATGTTTTTTTTTTTACACATTTCCCTTTAAAACTGGAAATGACTTTTTTCCATGCATGTTGCAACTATAAACACAAATGTAGAAGCTTGTCTAACATCGCACGTTTTACATGTGATGTATAGGTGTTTACTTGACTTGAGAAAATGCAACTTTGAGAGCGGAGAAACTCAGTCATTGTAAACCTTCTCAGCTTAAAGAATCTGATGAAAAGGTTTTTCCCTTACACACTTTTGTTTCTTAATGCTTACTACGTAGGAATTAATTCATTTGATCATATCCTATGTTAGTCTAGAAACAAATTGATTATTTTATAACACAGTGAACTTTGTCATAGGTGATAGAGGTTACACTTTTCCTTTACTTATTTACCATTAACAATGCTCTGTTTAGTTTCATCTATGTCAACGTTGTGTTGCACTCTGCATTGCAAACTTTTACACAATTTCTTGTCCATTTGATATTTATCTCAATGAAATTCACTAAGTATGTCATTCAGATAAATATCCCATTTCTTTTACCATTGAATTATTATGTCTTAACAATTATATTCTCTTATTTTGTATGTAGGTAAAAGATTTCAGCATAGGAAGGAAAGAGGGTTTCAGTTTTGATCAATTAAAAAGAGCTAAAAAGGTATGCTTTGTTGTTTACTTGATAGGGTGGTCCCCCAACCGATCTTGTTTTATTTTACTATAGCTTTTGGGGTTGCCCTGCCTTGAGGGGTGGCCTTTCCGACCTTCTATTTTTATTTTGGTGTTCTATTTTTTTTGCTTGCTTGTTTGATTGGGTGGCCTGCTTTGCTTGCAATGCTGGTTTTGCTTGCATTTTTCTTGTGGGGTAGCCTTGTTAACATTTTTTTCCTGCTTGATTGGGTGGCCTTGCCTTACTGCCTTGCTTGTGTTTAGGTTGACGGGTAGCCTTGCCGGTCTTTTTATTGCTTGCTTGACTGATACTTTTTTTTTATCATAAATAGCGTATACTAAGGGTGAAATGACCATCTAATAGGAATATATCGTTATTATATAATGATTTAATGATGGGAAAATGACCAAATAATTATGGGTTATGTCGTCGTCAAGTCAAGATTTACTGAGAGAAAATGACCTATAATGAGGGTATATGTCGCTTATCGAAGCCGATAAAGGATTGAGACGTCTTAATGAGGGTATATGTCGCTTATCGTCAAGTCAAGACTTAATTTCTTGTTTGACTTATGACTCTTGATGTTGTATGTTGTTTATCGAAGCCGATAAAGGATTGGGACGTCTTAAATCTGTCCTTAGAAGTTTGTTATCTAGTAAATTGGTTGTTTATCACTTATACTAACATACATATCTCGTATCTGAAAAATAATACGCATTTTCATTGTGAGTTAGAATTCTGTTTTGTATTAGATACTCTTACAAAGGCAATGGAGGTTCAAGCTATGAATATGAGAAGTGAAGTTTCAATGATGGAGGAGGTTATGTGTGTGGTGAAAGAACGTGAAAGCAAATAAAAAGAGTTTGGGGTACTCAAAAGGTCTTGTTAATATCTCTTAATCTCTTCCCAGAACATACAACTATTTTTTATAGACAAATTATTTCCTTGTCTGTTCTTTTGGATTGGTGATAGTGCCATTTATGCACCAAGTAAAGCTGTAGTTAGTATTTGATAATGAACATTTGAAACTGGAAATGAAGGTTTCATGTAAATTTGGCTTGTGATTCGTTTCGCAGTGTTCCAATCCTATTTTTTTGGTTCATTTTAGTCTAAAATAAGGGGACATGTCCCTCATTAAACCATTGTATAATGAGTGGAAATGACCTTATAATGAAGGTATATGTCATCATTAAATCACAAATTAATGATGGGAAAATAACCTATTAATGAGGGTATGTGTCATCATTAATTCACAATTTAATGACGGGAAAATGACCTTTTAATGTGGACATGTGTTGTGATTAAATCGTTGTTTAATGAGGGGAAAGGAGCCTATAATGAGTGGATGAATCGTTATTAAAAACAATGTTTAATGATAGGAATATACCGTCATTGAATGTATTATACAATTAATGACGGGAAGCGATTCCTGTCATTATTACCTTAAACGGTGGAGGCGTCAATGAAGGGATTTTTCCCGTCATTAAAAGCCTTTAATGACGGGAATCGGGCATTTAATGACGGGAATTCCCCTCATTAAAAGTCGATTTTCTTGTAGTGACCGGAGATGGACATCACTCCAAAAATAGCACAAGCCAAAGACTCATTGGGGTGAAGCACTAATTCGCAGCCAATCCGGCGACCAACAAATATATATATATATATATGACCGTAACACATACATTACATGACGTAGCTTCTTATGAATGTGTATTTCAAGGACTCTTTGTAATGCCTTAGAGCTGAAGCCTAATGGTGTAACTTGAGTCTTTTTATATCAAATAACTACATAGACTCATTGCCATTGCTTGGTCAAAAATGGTTAATCCAAGTTATCAAGCCCTTTATGTCCGTTTCATATATCTTGGTATTTTTTCTAGAACTTTTCTTGTGTGATGTATTGCACCTAAACACTTCACATCCATTAAATACACAAGTGAACTAGATAATCTTTTTTATCCATACAATAAAAAATTATGAACTTTCCTCGAAACCTGTGGTATGAAATACAAATTTTATATTTTATATTTTTTAAAGAATGTAATAGTGTTAGATATAATTCACGTTACTTGGACATTTTTTAATATAAAAGAACTAGCCGAAAACACATGCATGGGATAAAATTAATATTAAATTATATATAGGTGCCAATGATAAAAAAACATTCAAGAATGATCAAGAAATATTATTTCACTCTACCCGACCCTTACTCAGTCCTACCTTACTAAGCGCCCATTACCCTACTCTACCTTACCCTACATACCCCAATTATACCCCAACACACCCAACCTTACTATGTGCTCTCATCCCCTCTTCTCCCCTCAAGCCATACGTACCTCACCCTATACTACCATACCATACCATATTTATCCCACATTTTTATCTCACCCCTGCCTCTTATATAACCTCACCGAAAAACCCGTGCATTAGGCACAGGATGAGATTAATCTAAAACTAAAATTTCCGATGAATAAAAACAATCAAGAACTACCAACAAATATCATTTTACTCTAACCCATCATAACTCAGTCATACCTTACTAAGCACCCATTCCCCTGTTCTACCTTGCCCTACGTATCCTAATCTTACCCTAACACACCTTACTTACCTATGCAAACGCATCCCCACCTATCCCCCCATCCGCACATCACCCTATACTACTTTAATAATGACTTAACTATGCATACAAAAGTTTGTTAGCTGAGTTGCATACTCATCTGAGTTTTTTTTTTTGCAGGAAGCCTGTGGTCTGATCAGCACAACGTTGGGCTGCTGTAGAGTCTGGTGCTCAGCTGTAGGAAGTCAGCTGACTTTATCGTCTGCTGAGTTCGTTCTTGGCATTACTTAGGGAACATATTTGCATAGGTTTTCCGATTCGGATAAGTGACTTTTGGGATATTTCAGTTATTACCCTGTTTGGCTGTTAAGACGGTTAGAGTTTGGTTCTTAAGGCATATAAATTTCATCTGTATTACATGTAAATTGTAACAATTCTATGATATTAAATTAATCCTCATTTGACTCTGAAGTAGTCAGCACATTTCCGAAAATTACGTTAAATTTGTGTTCTTCATGTTTTTTTACTTGTTTTGTTGTTTGTTTTCTGATATGTGCTCACAATCACCATCACTTCCTGGTCGATTAGTAATAACAAGCTGGTATTAGAGCCATGTTCTGTCAGAAATCTGTTATCTATTCGAAGCAAGATTGATTGGCACCAATGTCATAATTGAAGCTAGGATTTGGGATCAACACAAGCTTTTTTGGTGAGAAAGATGTCTGCTTTAAACGTTAAATTTGACAAGTATACATGAAGAAACAATTTTAGTCTATGGCAGATCAAGATGCGTGCATTGTTTAAACAACATGGACTATGGAGTCCACTGTAAAAAATAAACAGAAGGAAGTGTTGTTAAGAATGCATGAGGGTACTCAACTAAGGGATCATCTTGATCATCTGAACACAATATTCATGTGGAAGAAGGCCATATTTCTATGGCTAAAAGCAAGGCCTGGAAAATAGTTAGGATTTGATCAGTTCAGCTGTCGACACATGATGGTAAGTTCTAAACACTGAAGAAGGTTACGCATGTTCCAAAGATGACCCAGAACTTGATATCACTTAGTCTACTTCACAAAGGGTTCAGGTTCAGAGGTGAATGTGGAGTGGTGAATGTCTATAAGGATTCAGCTTTTATTCTGAAAGGTATCAAGCTGGGGACATTGTATATATTACAAATGTCTTCTGTATAGCGTTCTGCTACTGTTGCATAATCAGAAGTTCACCAATCATAGCTGACCAAGCAGAGGCATATAAGATTAGGTCATATGGGTGAAAGGGGACTGCAAATCTTCTCTTAGTCGGATATACTTGGGGGATATAATGTAAAAGAGCTGAAATTTTGTGAACACTGTGTGTTTGGGAAGCTACATTGAAGGAAGTTCATAAAATCAATCCACATCACAAAAGGGACATGGAATTATGTTCATTCTGATTGTTGGGGACCGTTAAGGGTAGAGACACTGGGTGGTGACATGTACTTTATATCATTCATAGATGATTACTGAAGGATGGGTTGGGCAGTCATGATGAAGCATAAGGGTGATACATTCAAGCACTTCAAGATCCAGAGACTTAGTCATGATGCAGTGGAAGGATTTGGTTGAAATTCAGATTGAGGAGAAGATCAAGAGACTTACATCTGACAGTGGTCTGGATTTTCGTTGGTCTGAGTTTGATGAATTCTGCAAGAATGAGGGAATTTCTAGGCACATTATTGTCACACACAATCCATATGTTGGTCCCAGAGAAGGGTGAAAATATAGTCATGGGGGGTGAATGACAATATTTGAGTTTCAAAAATGTTTCTTATATTTAAAAGCTTTTGTGCAGCAGATTAGTCCCTGCTTAAAAGTTGTTTCAAAGTAGATTATACACACAGAGTGTGAATATAATGTAGTAAAGCAATACGTAGAGTAAAGTGCTGTAAGTAAAAGAACACAAGGTTTATAGTGGTTCAAGGTGGTGTAATCCTTTAATCTACTCTTCTCAAGTGATGATTGGATGAATTCACTATTGACTTTCACCAATACAATAGTGTAATTGTCACTGGCTACACAAGCTTCACAATCTCCAAGACTATCACTCTCTAGCTACAAAGCTTTAGTGACTCAGTCTTCAACACTGCTCATTAGGAACAAATCCTTCAGCAGGTATCACAAAAGCACAACTCCTTCTCAGACTTCTCTGATTCAGTTGCGTGAGATGAATGTGAATTTGAGAAATTTACCAAACTTGATCAAGTTCAGACTTGAATGATTCGGATTAAGTCCTTGATAATTATGAACTTTATCCTCTGGATTGAGCAATGAAATTTCGATTGAAGGTAGATAATTTTTCAAAGTTCCGATACTTCTTTTCCTTAATTCAATCGTTGTTTTTCTTCTCTGCCAATGCCTTCTATTTATAGCCGTGATTTCCTTGATTTGAAAATTCATCCATTGGCAATTTAATGTTGTGAATAATCCTTGATTTAATTCTTGATTCCTCCTTGATTTTATTCTTCTTGATTTTAGTGATCCGGATATTCTTCAAACGTTCTACATAAAATCTGTTCTTCATTGATTCTGCATTAATTACTTGATTTGCTTATTTAACGTTCGGAATCAAATGCAGGAAGCATACTTTATGTGCCTATTTCTTAACTCGGCTGTTACTTTACCGAGATAGTGAATCTTCTTACTTTGCTATTGTGGTCCTCTTCATTATTATTCTTTCGTCAGCCGGTAGAGCTTTTACTTAGCCGTTTTGATGTTTCCTTTATTTCAATGAGTTTCCAAGTTTTCTTGTACTTCACTGATCCTCTATTTGTGTGAGATTAGTGTACACCATATTAAATGAATAGATTCCATCACTTGCAAGATGTCTTAGACTTACCCAAAGTCATCACAGACTTCCCTAGTTGTAAGTTAGTCCATAGGTCTTCACCTTACTGAGCTGGTTCCTTGGCTGTCATCACTGAGCTGTTACAAGGACTTACTGAGCCGTTCTACCAGTCTATTACAGTGCTTGTCTGACTAAACTTATACATCTTGTCAGACTTCTAAGTAAGGACTTCTACATATATTTCCAACTTATTTCAGGCTTGCTATAACAGCTAGTATGACCATCATCAAAACAAATAAAATGTACATAACAATTTCCCCCTTTTTGATGATGCCAAAACCCACATAAGCCTGAACATAAGTAAACATATTCATATGTTAAAAAGAATAGAACTCAATAATTTTATTCATCCATGAAGTTCATATACTTACTTAAAGGAAAATAAAGAAAATTATGTCAATCTACAAATTCTTCTTGAAACTTGTTTCCTTTACTTGTGCTTTCCTAGCCCCTGCCTTTGGAGCTTTCAGGCTTATTACTACATTCCCCCTTTTTGGTAGCATGAAACTTTTCTTCAAGAATTTGATTGATGGCTTTAGATACTTGTATGAGTGTGTCAAGTTGCTTGAGTCAATCATCCAAGATGCCGTCAATGTTCTGAATTTGTAGATTGTGATCATTCAGAGTGTCCACCATGGGGTTGAGTTTTTCATCTAGATATTCCATTTTTGAATGGACATGCTGAGGGATAAGAGAATTCAGTTGGCATATTAAATTTCATTGCCTTTCCATCACAGCATATTGAACTTTAATGTAACTGATTAGAGCCTCAATCTTGTGATCCATGGAGGCATATCGGCTTCTCAATTTTGTTTTGAGATTTTCTCTACTTTGTTGTTTCTTTTCCATATGCACAATTAGTGGATCAATTTCCAAATAGAATGACATGTCTATATCCTCCTTTGCCGGTACAGATGCATCAGTTGGTTCCATTTCATTTTCTTCTTTAATCTCTTGATTAGATAGAGATTGTTGGGGGTAGCTTGCAAATTTATGTCCCGGTTAGGACTGTCCTTTTGCTTCAATGGATGCAGTGGCGATTTCCTCATCTGTCATTCCCTCTTGATCAAGGCTGGCGGTTCTTGTCGAGTCAGCTGGTGTAATTTCCTCAACTGAGTCACTCTGCTGCTTTTCTCTATAAGCTTTACTACTTTAATGACTTCCTAAAGTGTCAGATTATCATCAGAATCTTGTTTCTCTTTTTGAGCATCAGTGTGATGATCATTTTCTGTTTCTTCTTCTTCATCTTCTATGATATAAAATTCTTCATCATTCTCTTCCTCTGCTTCATCTTCATCAGGTGACACATAGTAACCTTCCTCATCCTTTTCTTCAGGATGAACTTCTTGCTTTAGATTTTCTTCATCTTTACTAATCACACAAGGGTTGTTTTCGTTGCATGGTAGACTCCTTTGTTGGGCTTTTCTGGTCTGAGATCTGGTTCGTCTGCGGATCCCAGAAAAACCACCTTTTGGTTCCTTTCTTTTCTTTCCTGATGCTGTCAGCAGTTTTTGTGAAGCCTTAACATAGGTGAACATCACGTTTGCATCATGTAATTTGTATAAGTGAACAGGTTTCACTTTCATTTGATCAAACAAAAATTGGAGAAGAATCCCATTGGATTACTTCTCCTAGAAGATGTACTGCTTCTGCTGCCTCTTCTTTGCCGCTAACTTACCAAGATCAATTTTTCTCGTTGAATTTGTTCTTTAAGTCTATTGAAAAAGAAGACTGACAAGTTGAACTCAAGGCCCTGATAAATGATGGCGATTAGTCTGGTCCTGACCTCTGTCATCCTATGCATTGATCCATTCTTACCTTCAATATTTTTAGTAATCAGGTGGGAAAATTCTGCAAATGGCTGTGCCTGTTTTAGTGCCGATCTTGGATAGTTGAGTTTCTTTGCCGCAAGACTTGTATTATTGGCAATCTCTGTCCAGAAGGTATTGATGTAGATTTCCACATTTTTTTTTCTCTGAGGGTCCGGTGTTGGAGATTTTGAGACACCTATTGAAGAGACCTGGTGTGACAGTTCCTGTCCAAACACATTGCTAGTGATGGTGTCCAGTGATCCTTTCTTCTTGCCTGGAACAAACTTTGCATTTCGCCAGAACGAAGTTAGGGTTTCATATTGTTGAAAAAGTGTCGTAAACCGAATCAGGTTGGACCAGATCCGACCTGGTCAGATCATTTTATACTATTTCTTTATGTTTATACATACGATAAATGGCTTTAATGTTATTATATATTCTATTTATCTATATGAACCAATTTGTGATTGTATATATGATTACATGCTTAGTGTTAAACTGTGAGAGAGAAACCATGATGGTGATTATGGTTGATAAGATCTCGACTCACTTTAAATGGTCTGATACTTAAATGTCTCTAGTCTTATGTTCTATTAAATAGGACATTAATAGTAGGATTATGCTAGCACGTATTAGATGTCTTCTATCTTATTGAAGAGAGGGACATATCTCGTCTATCGAAGTGCTGTGACACTTGGACTGTTCGTGGTCGTATATTAGAGAATGCGTACTTTAAACTGACCCGCTTACTTTATTAAGTGTCGCAATATGTGGCGGTTGTTTAATTATCCTAAGACCGGAGTCTTCATGACATAACGGTGTGGATTGTCATACTTTGACACTATTGAGATTTCCTCTAGCCTAGAGGCGATCATGCGGTAGTGATTGGGTGTGATACTGAAGCATGCATAGGATTCATGTTGCTCATCCGGAAATCGCGTAACCTATGATTAGGAGTAAATATCCAAAAGGACCTTCTTATAAGGAATGTCTTATTCTCGAAATTCTTTGCAAGCGGAAGTAATATGTTACATTGAGAGAGTAGGATATCCAGATTATAAGATATAGTCGTTGATGTCTGACACTCGACGTACGACAGTATGGATATTATTACAGCTATAGGATTCTATTTACACGGTAACCATTTCACATGAAAAGGTAGTAGTCATTGCATTTGAATCTTTCGATGATTGGGGGTCATTGATGTGTTGCTAGACACTATCCATGATCGTTAGGTATGAAGGGCATTTTCGTAATTTCACTTTGTGCCTATGGCCAACATATTCGGAAGCCTATTAGGTCACACACATAAGAACATCTAGCTGGATTAAAATGCGGTTAGAGCGATAACCAAATAAGGAAGGTTTATCTCGACTATAAAGGGTTATAGTGGAAAATTAATATGGTGGTATTTATTTATTATGAATAAATTGAATACAGGTTATTAATTATGTTGTTTAATTAAATATACATATGATTTATACGTGCGTTGAAAATAAGTATATACGATATACATGTATTTTGCTAATTAATTAATCATAGCATTATATTAATTAAAGAATATTCCGGATGCCAAATTTCGTCGAAAGGTGGCGCCAATATTAGTGTTCAAGATACACTTGGATTCTGTAATTTAATTAATGAAATTACCATATATTAATATTGGATATTAATTGATTTTTGAAAAATATATTTATGGTAATAAGATAAAGATATTCAATATTAGATACTGACAATATCTTGAAAATATTTAATTGAGATATTAAATTAAATTAGATAAATCAATCAAATGTATTTTCCTTATTTTACTAGCGAGAGGATTTCTTTCTCTCTAATCTACTAAGAAGCTTCTCCCAATAGGTTTTTGGGGCCATAGGGGCACAGGCACTACTATATATATGTAGTGGGTGTCAAAATATTTTGCACATCACAATTCCAAAAGAGCAATAGTCCTTGTGAAAAATAAGAGAGCTTCCTAGAGAGAGTTTTGAGATAGAGAAAAGGTCGGTCTAGCAACCAAGTTTTTCTGGTAGCAATCCATGGTGGATTCCGGTGGGGGTTTTTATGTGCTCAAGCAGTAGAGGTCAAGCGTTTTGGCGGCTCTGTGCACCACTTCTCTCCTTGGATGGTCAAAGCATCAATCTTTTAGATCATGAAAGGTAACTTATTATGTTTGTTGCTTAAATGAAGTCAATCCTAGTTAATAGGAAATAAATTTAAAATTCCGTTGCGTTCCCATGTAGCAAATGCATATGATTGGGGGGTTAAGATAGGTCATTAATCCAAGGTTGGTGCATCCATCCACCTATCCTTGTGCTTGAGGGTCATTGTTGCACAGTGTGAGATAGTGCTCTGTTTTAAAGAACGATCAGTTGATGATCGATCTCTCATACTACTTGCCGTACTTTTTAACTAAGGAAGATGAAGCCATTTCATTTATGATTTTTGCGAGAAAAGCTTTGAAATTTCAGAGAAAATAGGGTTTATGAATTTCAAAAGAGGGCGTAAATTTTTGTAAGACTGAAGTGTTGTTTATATTGATGACGGTCAAGTTATAAAAATAACTCGATACCTAAATAACCTACTAGCAAGAGAACTAGGTTCAATCGTAGTATAGCTAGATAGAGTCGAGGTCGATCCCACAGAGACTCGGCTTAAACAAGTACAACGTTATTAAACTAAAAATAGATTAAAGGGCGGTCTCCGACCAACAATAACGTAGAAATAAAGATTGACACGATAGAAAACACAAAGACTAACAATACGACAGTAGACACTAAAACACTTACTTTTATGGTTTTATAAGACTCTAACAAACGGTATTGATTACGCTAGTAGTAATTACTCCCCCATATACGTATATCTAAGCCGAGACAGAAAAGACATTAAGGTTGATTATATTTTGGCTACGGGAGCTATCCCCTAAACTGGATCTACTTCGTGAACGGATAGAAGATCTTTATGCTTAATTACGAATTCTTCCTTGGACAGGATAGAACATCTTATAACAAGCATGATATACCAAACTAGGGATGCCGATCTAAAATCGTCACCTCGTTTAGGCAACCACCGTGGACAGGTTGGCACACCTCCTAAACGATCGGCTAACTTATGTCCTATTTAACATGGCAATTTTCACAATATATCATATTAATTTACGAGAATGATGTAACAAATTGGCCAGATCTATTACATGTGTATATGAAAAACATAAAGCACGACGTAGCCGAAGTCGTTCACAGAAAATTACTAGAATCTTGATGGCTAGATCTAACCATATAGACCGTGGTAGATCTAGACCGGTGACTCTAGAATTTGCTCATAAAACGCCTTCGTACGACTTAGATCTACATGAATATGGGTTTGTTAATTAACTACATCACGAAATCAATACACAAACGGCTACTCCATAACAAAATAAAATAGATCTACGAATAAAAACGACATATTTGGATAGACATTACCCTCGTAGACGGAGGGTCCTCCGATCCTTTAATGCAATCTCTAATCGATGAATCCATCGCCTCCGTGATGAAGCAACATAATATAAAATAAAAAGAACTATATTGATAAACTAAAAGTATTGTTGTATTGTGTTTTGTAGGTTGGTGGTTTTTTCTCAATTTCATAGCTGCTGCTTATATAGAGGCTATAGCCGACCTAGGAAGGATCTAGAAGATATACACGCGTTTTCTTCTGGATAAGCTTCGGGTGACCGAACATCAACCCTCGGTCGACCGAATGAAGTGGCTCGGTCGACCGAGCCTCGTTTTTTGCACATGTTAAATGCGTTTCTCGTCTAACTTGCTCCCCACTGCATTCTTCCGTGCTGATCTGATTTCTCTAACTTATCCCTTGATTAATGCTCCGATTTTCTTCCTTATTATCTTGAGATTCACTGATTGAATGATATTTATCCTCCCGATTTATCATGATCTACAAAATCAGCATTTATCGCACAATAAATTGGTCTTGAATAATAAAAACAGCTAAATACCAAAAAATCATATTAATAATCACTTAACATTAAATAATAAATATAAACAAGTGATTTAATATGAAATATATATAGTTAACTCTGATTTAAGGTTAGAATTGATGACATAAATAGGTATATTTTAACTGTCATCATATATATGTGAAGATTTTGATAGTGTGAAAGCAATTGAATGTGGAAGGAATGTGGTAGAGTAATGGCGTGATTTTGTGTATATAAATCATGGGTTTTGAGTATTGTGGGGGAGAGGATTGTGGCATGTAATGATCGATCCCGGGAATCGAGGCATTGCTGTCATTCCATTAATTCAAAAATAACCTCCACGATTGTAAAATAAAATCCACGTGGGTAATCTTCACAAATTAAATCTCCGATTTTCCACATGTGTAAATATTGATTCAGTTCACAGCATGCTTCACCGTTTTCTCCATAGTTTTTAGCGGTTGAGTGACTTGGCTGATCACTATGCCGGTGAAGTGGCCTATTACCTGAGCCGATGTATCAAAATTGTTCCTAACAATCAGTGAAGTGTACTTCGCTCGTACCAGTGCCTTACCTGCCAAGTGAGCGCACCTGAAATGACAAAGTTTCAGTTAGCTGGTGAAGTCACTCCGCTGATTACTCTAGTTAGCTGCTCATGGTAACTTAGTAAATTTCACTCATTCCTAACTGAGTTCTCAATGTTGGAAATAAAATTTAGTTTTGATGATGATTCATCTTATGTAGTTACTTATTTGTTTACACCCCATTGATGATGTGCTGAAACTAGTTGTTATAGTGAAAGGCTAAAAGATGTCTAGAACTGAATGTATAGGTTATGTCAGACAAGCACTGTATTAGATAGAGGTGTCATGAAACTGAAAACTGGATCTCTAGATAACTGGAACTTGACATAAGACTTAAGATATACACCTAAAATTGAAGTCGTACTCAGAAGTGAAGATGGTATGTTCGCTGAGGGCCACATACTAGGTTGACTTATCTAGAACTGAAGGCTGAGGGAACAAACTTAGTATTTGAAGAACTGAGGGACATAGACTCTGTTGAAGAAGATTGAAAAACTGAGGGTTCAAACTCAGTTACGAAGATCAAAGCCGAGTTTGTAGAATTCAGGTAAGTCTGTGACGGCCTGAACTGACTTTGTGGATCTTGTAGAAGACCTAAGAATCATAAGGACAATGACATCTTAGATGATTTGCATAAAGAATGGTGTAATCTGATTCAGTCACATAAAATCAGATAAAGAAAGTACTATGTTTTGAATAAGAGTAAAAACTCAGTTAATTCTCTAAGTCAGTTAACAAACTGATAACTGACATACTCAGTATAAAGCAGATCAAGATTCTCAGTTTTATAGTCAGTCATCCAAGAAACTGAAAGTACATTCAAACGTTATAAATCAAGGATTTTTATTGGATGAAGAACTGACATGTCAGAACGGTTACTGACACCTGACATCTGAAAATGTAGACGTTGATGAAATTCAAATTCAAGCAAGATGAACGTTGGACCTCAGACTATAAATAGAGGACTTGGTATCAAGCATCAAACACTGAATTAACAAGATTACAAGCATTTTTGTGCACAAGTCTAGTTCATTCGAATTGCTATCAATAGCTCCGCTTAACAAGATCATATCTAGATTTCTTCATGTGTTCAAGCTACATCGATCAAATCCAGAATTCGAAATTTTGAAGACCCACAAGCAAGAATCAATTTATTGATTCTAAGTCCAACTTTGACTCTTAATCAAAGGTTTAGACTGTGAAGCAATCCGGTCACGGATTTTCCATGGACAGTTGTCATTTGCAGTCGGGTAGACTGTGTTTGTGGTGGTAGCTGGTGAAGAGGCAACACAACCCTCCAAGGACCAGTGGTTCAAGGAGTTGAAGAGCAGCAATCCAACCTGTTCTTTAGTTGTTTAGATAGTGACGCTAGGGATTAGTCAGGGACTATCATTTAGGACTTTGTAACAACGTACCTCAAGGAGTTTTAGTGGAATTTTCCTACTGCATCATAGGGGAAGTGTGGACTGACATGATTACACCACCTAGAACCACTATAATTCTTGCTCTATTTACTTTACGCATTTACACTTAGTCATTTACTTATACAACATTTATTATTGTTTATTCAGCATACTAAAACAGATTGTTATAAGCATGCACAACTCATAAACTGACATTCACTCGAATTCAGTTTTTCATACTCAGTTTTTTCTTATAGAATCAACAAGGTCTAGATGAAGGCTAAAACTTATATCCACTGCCGGTTGACTCAGTTTTCTTATAAGTCAGTTTTACTTGGATTCAGCTAAGTTAACTCAATTCCACACGTTAAAAATGAACCTTAATTGTTATTTATATAGTTTTTAGGGACAAGTTTATTCACCTCCACCCTTTAAACTTGTGTTAGCCTTTCCAACGGACCAACAATTGGCATCGGAGCAGTGTTCTTTGACAAGATATTGTTGAAAACTCACTTGCTCTAGTTATCTCCTCTAGTTTTTCTCTTAAAAAATGCTCGGTTTTTTAGTTTCCATTCTTTTCATAATCTAGTTTTCATTCACTCACACAATGGATAACAATCAGTATGCTAAACAGATGCTAATGTGCAACATGGACAAATTTGATGAATACAAACGTCGTTTGTAGGCCTTTCTAGCACCTTCTCATGAGGAGATGATAGATGTACTCACTGATGGACCTAACCTGATCACTCACATGCAAACTATCAATGGTGAACAAGTTAGAGTTCCAAAGCCCAAAAGCGATTGGACCAGTGATGACCAAAAGAGAAACAACCTAAACAATGTTGTCATGGATATCATACTCAGAACTCTTGACAACAATATGTATCTGAAGGTCAAAGATTGCACTACTGTAAAATAAATGTGGGAGAAACTCCAACTGGTTTGTGAGGGAACTGACTCCATCAAAGAAAACAAGATCTCAGTGGCAAAACAAAAGTTTGAGAATTTCAAGATGAAGTCAGGCGAGGATGTTGATCAGATGGAAATGAGATTCAGCACCATAATGGATGAACTAGTGTTACTCAAGATCGAGTACACCAAGAAAGAGATCAACACAAGAATCTTGAAGGCTTTACCCATTTGTTGGAAGAATAAGGTCACAACAATGGAAGAATCAAGAAGACTTGATATAGAAGATTCCTTCAAAATCTTCTTAGACCAAAGGGCATATGAATTCAACGAGGATTTAACAAGCACAGCTACTATAATCAAGGATCTGGAGGAACCTAAAACAACAGTCCTCGCAGAAGCTTCAAATGACAATCAAGAAGCCTCATAAAACAATCTTCAGCAATCGGATGAGATGGAAAACCAGTTGCCTCTAATGATGAATAGAATTCGAAGAATGAAGAGTGGACATCTAGTCACTCATAAGTTTATCAAGAAGAATCTGAGAAGAGAAAAGATGATGAGTATCTCTGCTTCAACAGTAAAAAGCCTAGACATTACAAAGTTGAATGTCCCGAGCTGAATGGTAAGAAGACTCAGCAATGAAGAACTGGCAGAATGGCACTCTTAGCCGGAGATGAGTCAGACAGTAAAGCTAGCACTGAAAGATTATCAGATGATACAGCTCTAATGGAAAATCTGGAGGATCCAAATGAAGTATGTGAATCTAACTCTAAGTATTCCTCAGCTCAGATTTCCTTGCAAAATGCATGTTCTTCGACTGCTGACTCCAATCCAAAAAAATCTATAATTAGAAGAAACACTTGATGAATTGATGAATTAGCTGGTAACCATCCAAGCTGGTTATGAATCAATTAAAGCTGAGAAAGAAGCTCTAATTCTTGAACGTGAAAGTTTGAAGTCCGAACTAAACATGATGAAACTAACCAGAACTTTTAAAGGGAAGAGTCAGTATCAGCCTACAGCATCAGCAACTACAACCGAATCTTTTGCTCAATCAAGTTCAGCTACCGGATTCAAATCAGGTAAGCCATATGGAGACAGAACTGGCTTAGGATTTGATACACAACAATCTTCTAATGAGGGAACTAGCAAAGCTGCTGAACCTAACATTAAAACTGGTATTAAGTTTGTAGCTGAGCAACTTCCACAGACTGAGAAAATTGCTGAACCAGTAAAGTCAGCCTAACATAAGTCAACTCAATATTCTAAGAAGATAGCTGCACCTACCAACAAAGGTAAATCAAAAGGTAGATCAGATGTACCTCAAGGAAACAGAAATAGTAGATCAACTGCCGGATCTACAAAAAATGATCAAGTCAAGAACCGGAGAAATTATAATCAGAGTAAATCTAAGAATGTCAATCATTCAAACATTCACACATCAAGGGGGAAAGGCAGACTATACCCCACTGATGATGATTTGAATTTTACTGAACCTACTATTAAAACTGATAGGAACAATCATTCTAGATAGAAAACTTATCACAAGTTTCAGTCCAAGACTCAGCAGAGAACTTATACCAGTTCTCAGCGAAATTCTCAGTACAAAGGTCAGTCTAGACCTCAGTACAAAAAGAATGATGATTATTATCCAGATTTTAATAATAGAAGAAATTTTTGAAATCAGCTTCAACCAAAACATCTGAGAAATCATATAAATAAGACACAATCCAGGAAAAGATATTATGGAGTGTGGCTTATATATATGAAAACAAGTGCAACAGTTTTCAGAGAAGACTTTATGGAAATATGCCCAGAGTTGTACTGACAACTGACCACCATTGACCCAAACAAAGTTGGGTAACTAAAGCATTTTAATTTATTTTGCAAGATATTTGGTACTTTGACAGTGGTTGCTCTAGACACATGACAAAGACCAAGGACTGTCTTACTGATTTTGTAGCTAAAGATGGACCAAGAGTCAATTTTGGAAGTAAAAATAGACCTGGTTACACAAAAGGTTATGGAAAATTAATTAGTAATGGACTCACAATCAAGAATGTATCTTATGTGGAAGGACTTCACTACAATCTAGTCAGCACAAGTCAATACTGCGATATGGGATACAAAGTTACTTTTGATAAGGACTTTCGCATTGTCGTCAGCGAATCAGCTTTCCAAGTAGTTCTTTCTGGAAGAAAGGAAGAGAACATGTATGTTGTAGATTGGTCTAAAGCAATTTTAGAAACCTACTTAATTATGCACACCATGTCAGAACTCAGTTGGCTGTGGCACAAGAAACTGAGTCACCTAAATTTTGATGACATCAACTTATTAATCAAGAAGAACATGGTGATTGGACTATTAGAGATGACATACAAGAAAGACAACTTGTGTGATGCATGTCTGCAAGGAAAGCAAACTGTTAAGGGTGAATTTATTGATGACGTGGTCAATCAGGTTATAAAATACTTGACCACCATAAACCAATACTAGCAAGAGGACTAGGCCCATCGTAGTATAGCTATAGTGAATCAAGGTCGATCCCACAGGGAACCAACTGTGGGTCATTCCATATATAAACAATTAATTAAACATGTCAAGGACATAGAGGCGGTCTACGACCAACATAAGACAAGAAAAGTAAAGACACGACTCGACACAACGTAATTAACCTCCCCAATTATAGTCTTTATCGTTTGGACCTAGATAATTTATATAATAAACTGAACTTATTAACTGTCAATCCATTTGTATCTATCTTAGGTTGGCTACGGGAGTCATCCTCTTTAACTTGACTTAGCACCGGTTAGGTGGCTAGATCACTGTGATATTGTTACGTGACTTCGCCTTTTGGTGCCTCCATCTCATATAACTCACACGCTTACGACTCTAAGGATGCCGATATTAATCGTACACCTCGTTTAGGCAACATTCTTATGGTTAGGCATACTTATACTTCCTAAACGATCGCTCAAGCCCTCGTCCAACTAACAATTACCTTTTAGGTCTCATGCTAGTTTACGAACTACGTATAACTAGGTGACGTCAATTCCCTAATACAAAACCTACCTAGATCTCGCTGAAAGCCCCGGAAGATCATTCATGAGCCGACCTAGGAGCCCTATATTGGTATTTCCTAATCGTATGCTAATTAAAACTGACGAGCAACGTAGCCGTGGCCATACCTACTGAGATAATAAATCCTACTAAGCTAAACCTACCATAAAGACGTGGCGGACTAACTAACAGACAAATAGGGGCTCGGTCGACCGAGCATAGACACTCGGTCGACCGAATGATTCCATTCGGTCACCCAAACGATTTCATCCCCAGATTACATCCTAGAATATTTCTCTCAGTGTTTCATCATACAGAACAGATTAAACAGTAACTCGTAAAGCAATCATATAAATTAACATAGATACGCATTAATTAAACTAAGCAGATTCATGAATAAATACTAAGTATATGACGTAGGTTATGGGATCCTCATAGACAAGGCTTCGCCACATCCCTAACGTCATAGCCTAGATCTACATCATCTAGCTATGATTAATTAACTCAAACGATAAAGCATAATTGGGAGGGATTAATTACTTAAAATAAAAGAAACTGAACATAAAGGCTTACATAATGCAGCCCTTAAACTCTGGAAACCCTCAAATTATTCTACATTGTATCAAGAGATGAATAGAGTGATTTTATTGAATGATATTCTAAGGTATGTGTTGGTGTGTATTACAATTCTCGTAGCTGCTTACTTATATAGAGGTTTTTGCCGACTTAGGGTGGTTCTAGAAGATAGGCACGACAAAAGCCCTAAACCGCCCCGAAGCTGACACTCGGTCAACCGAGAGCTGACACTCGGTCGACCGAAGCACTAGGCTCGGTCGACCGAACCTAAACTTGGCATATTTAGCACGTTTTCTTCGTTTGCCTTGTTCCCCACTGCACGCTTGCATGTCGATCCGATTAATCTTCCACTTAATGCTCCGATTTTCTTCGTTCCTTATCTTGAGATAATTGATTGAATGACACTAATCTTCTCGATTTGTAATGATCTGTAAAATCAACATTAATCGCACAGTAAATCGGATAAAAACGAGTAAATACCAATTTACATAATATAAATCACATAACATTAAATATTAAATATAAACGTGTGATTTAATATAAAATGCGTATTATTAATCTCGATTTAAGGTCAATGTTGATGACTTTTACGGGTATAATTTGACCGTCATCATTTATACGATTTATAACGCTATATTCTATGATATTTTCCCTCGTATTTGCATGATTTGCATGAGAAACGGGTGTTTAATAGATTTATTAAGCGAATGAGGTTTTTAATGAGTTAATCGTAAAATTGGTTAATTTTGGTGTTTGAATTGTGATTTTCATGATTATTTGGACGATATTACATTTTGCGATGTTTTAATGTGTTATAGGTACATGTTTGATGCTCAAATGTTGATCAAGAAGAGATAGGAGTCGAATTTCATTGATGATAAAAAGATAATGATGATTTGATGTGATAAAAGGAGATAGAGATGAAGAAATCAAGATGAAGTCGACCCTGAACTGGCGTCCAGCATCTTGAACTGGCGACCAGAGTAGACGGGCGTTTGACATCCTGGACGAACGTCCAGGAGGAGCTTTTACATTCAGGATGATCAGATTTTTCCTGGACGAGCGTACAATTTAAAGAAGGACGGGCGTCTGATCCAGCTCGGCCGACTCGAAGAAGTTTACATAAGCCGGACGGGCGTTCAACCTTTCCAGACGGGTGTCCAGCCGCCGACTTTGCTGAACCGACTTTAATATCTATAAATAGCTACGGTTTTCTCCACATAGGATATACATATTCGAAACCTAAACCCTAGGGGCGGCTAAGCTGCGTTTTTCCTTAGTTTACAAACAGCTTTTCTTTAGATTCTTTTATGCACTTTTATTCTAAACAATTCGAGTTTCGAAGAGGATGCTAAGAGGCTAGACCTCCATTGAACAAGCGTTGTGAAGCCATCCAATCAACGATTCAGTTTTGTTCTTGGTTATCTTGTGAGTATTTTAATTCAAGTTGTTCCTTTATCATGTCTTTCATGTTGTTATGCAATTTATATCGAAAGATCTTTGCATGTTGATTGTTTATGTTGATGAAAATCATGTTAAACTTTAGATCACCGTGATAAAGAATAGATCTTAAATCTAATCAACGAGAGTTATTAGGTTAGATTTGTAGGTTAGAAATTGAGAGATTTCACACCTTGATTTGAAAGCGTTAATCTTTAGATCGAAAGATAAAAGATTGATAGGAGAACTTGTCTAAGAAATTAGGAGTTCGTACCTTGGTTAGGTGAATCACAACTTGGTTAGAAATCACGAGATAATCTAGATCAAAATTGATAGTTGTAGGATAGGTGGATCAATTGCTTGTTCGTTCGTAACTTATTGATTTAAACCCCTTGAATTTGAATTGTTTAGCTTAAGTAGTCTTTTATTGCATATTAGGTTTAGTTTAGTTTAATAGTTCGCAACCCGTACCTTTCCTGGCTTTAGATCTAAATCTTCTGTCCAGTTTACGTTATTGTTATCTTCCTTGTGAATTATTTATTGTTTTCATATCTGTTTAGTTTAGTAATCGTGACATAGGTTAGTTAGTTAAACAAAAACTAGGGTTAGCAATCGCCAGTTCCCCGTAAGATCGACCCGGCATTAACCACTATTACTACGATCCTTATACTTGAGGTTAACCGGATTATTACTTGTTTGTTTTGTGTTAATAAAATCCGTGACAAGTTTTTGGCGCCGTTGCCGGGGAACCGGACGGTTGCCTAGTTTTTTAATTTCTGTTTTTACTTGATAATCGCTTAGGTTATTAGGATATTAGGGTTTTTAGTTAGGATTTAAGGTCTTCTTTGTGATTAGGTTTTTCTTCATGTCGGTTCTCCCTTCTATCTCTTCTCTCTGTTTCTGTTTCTATTCTTTCGTTTCTGCTACTTTTCTGCAATTTTATTTCAACTCTGAACCATTTTTACCCAGTCAGACGAGCGTCCATATAATTTGGACGCCCGTCCAGTTCTTTAATCCTTCAGACGAGCGTTTGGACCTCCAAACGCCCGTCCAGACCAAATTTTGATCAGACGCCCGTCCAAAACTTTGGACGTCCGTCTGGTCCTTCTTGTCTTCAACAACTCTGTTTCTTTTCTTCTTTTCTTTTATTCTCTTTTCTTAGGCTTTAATTTTTAGTTTAGGCTTTTAATTTCTTAGTCTTTAGGTTGCTTTCACTTGTTTTTGGTCCGGTTTATGCAAACTCGGAGTCAAAAGGGACCGTTACTATACACCCCTGACCCCGAGCGAACCGTAGTCCGGCCAAACAGGTGGATTCTCCGTTCTGCGGTTCTGGAAGGAAGAGCCGAGCAAGATCTTGAGGATCATCTAGCCAAAGAAATCACTGATTTTGTGATAATGGCTGCTAATAATAGACGTACGTTGGCAGACTACGCCATGCCTGGCGCGATCCACGATCAACCCGGCTATTGTCATTCCACGACACGTACGTAAATTTGAGCTAAGGCCTGGCCTCATTCAAATGATGCAGCATGCATCTATTTTTCATGGTTATCAGTCAGAGAACCCACACACTCACTTGCATACATTCTTGGAGATATGCGGTACCACACGCATCCAAGGAGTAAGTGAGGATGCAATCAGACTGAAACTTTTTCCATTTTCTCTCAAGGGAGAAGCGAAGGAGTGGTATACTTCTCTTCCCTCTGAATCAATTACCACTTGGGCTGAACTCGAAAAGGAGTTCTTGAGTCAATACTTTCCACCCTCGAAAAAAGCCCAGTGTTTGAACGAGATTTTCACTTTCTACCAGAAAGAGAATGAATCTTTTTTCGATTGCTGGAAAAGATTCAAATCTCTGCTGAGAAAGTGTCCCCACCACGGCTTGCCACTGCAAAGGCAAGTCAACACGTTCTTTAGCGGATTGACCGAGCTTACAAAAGGCATGGTCAATAGTTCATCTGGTGGGGCGTTTCTGAAGAAAACACCTGAAGAGGGATGGGCATTGTTCGAGGACATTGCTAAATATAACTATGCTCCATCCTATCAAGCTATCCAAGCACCTCCTCCTCCTAAGGTAGAGGAGGTAAACATGCAAAGTTTGATTGCCATGCTTTGCGAAGATGGATGGCGCATCTCAAGTTTCCAATCCAGTAAATCAAACTTCGTCTTTTCCACAGAACCCTCAGGTTCTGTACTGCGAAAACTGCTGTCAGACTGGCCATATGAATGACTAGTGTCAGTTTAATTCCCCTGCTCCTTATCAAGTGAATGCTGTTCATGATCATGGACAGTATAATCAAGTCACATGTCAAAACTGTGATGAGGTGGGGCACACATCTAAATTCTGTCCTATGAACGGACAGAATGCTGAAGTGAACGCGTTCTATGGCCAGAGCAACCAAAGGTCTAATCAAGTTTCTGGCCAGCAGAATTTTCAAAACCACGTGTTTAATCAATCTTCTGGTTTCAATCCTAATTCGAATTTCAATTCGAATCAAAATTTCAATAGGAACCCTGGTTTTAGTCAGAACCAAAACGCAAAATTTTCCAATCCTACTCAAAGGTTCAATCAGAATTGGCCTTCTAGCTCCAATTCTAATTCTAATTTTCAAAATCGGCCCAGCCAGCAATACTCTCAAAATTTTCCAAACTCCCAAGGCCCTTCAAGCTCAGGTGACCTCAAGGCTGAATGTAATTCATTCAGAGAGGAGCAAAACAAAAATATTCAGCCCTTATGAGTACAAATAAGAACCTTGAGAGGCAAATAGGGCAGCTGGCTGAGCAGTTAGCTTCAAGACCCCCAGGGCATCTACCCAGTTTTACTGAAAAGAATCCAAAGGGCGGTCATGTTGCTCAGGCCGATTTGAACAAAGGTCCATGTACTGACCTCGTACCTTCAATTCCTTACGGTAGAGAGGAGGCCAGTGCAATGAACTTAAGAAGTGGTACTCAAGTTAGTGGTCCTTCCCACAGGGGAAACCACTAGCCCCTCCTGCCATTGATAAGGCAGGAGGGGAAGCTGAGCACCTACACTCCCCTTTGCCAAAAGAAAAGACTCAGGTGGCTGATCCCCTGAGAGGTGAAAGCAATGGAGATCCTCAAGTGGCTGATCCCTTGAGGACTAAAAAAGCAAGTGAAAGTCAGGAGGCTAATCCCCTGACTACAAAAAAAATCTGAAAAAGCCGTTAGGTGGAAGGATCTGGAAGACAAAGCTATCAATGCATCTTCAAAGAAAGTCTTTTCTGAGAATGATCTGAAAAAGTTTCCTTTTCCACCAAGGAAGAGCAACATACCTTTGAGTGAAGATAAGAAGTATGAAAAGGTTCTTAACCTTCTGAAAAATACTCAGGTAAATCTTCCATTATCTGATGTCTTGGTAGAGATGCCTAAGTATACAAAATTCATCAAGGATGTTGTGTCTTCGAAAAAGAAGTTAGCAGGCATGGAAAGGCAAATTGCTGAGGATTGCTCCATGATTAATTATGAAGACTTACCAATTAAAAGAGGTGACCCGGCAAGTTCGTACTTACGGTATTAATGGGAGGTCTAGTCTTCCCTAATTCTTTGTGTGATCTAGGTGCCTCTATAAGTCTTATGCCAATGTCTGTATGCAAACAGCTTGGTTTACAAAGCCTTCTAGAACCCACTACTATGAGTTTACAATTCGCTGATAGATCCTCTAAGAAAGCTTCAGGGATCCTGAAAGACGTTTTAGTTCAGATCGATAGATTTACCACAGTCGATTGGTATGTTTTAGATATGGAGAAAGATGAAAACGTCCCCCTGATTCTTGGAAGACCTTTCTTATCTACAGCTAGAGTCCTCATCGATTGTGATGGTGGGCAAGTGACTATCCGAGTTGGTGATCAAGAGGTGAGTTACAATGTCTTACAGTCCATTCAAGTACCCTCTGGCCCTCCAACCGGCTTTTCCATTGATTGTATGACAGATGATTTCACTGATTATATGGATAAGCAAGTCATGGCTGTAGAAGTTGAATATGAGCGATTGGTTGATAATCTAAATACTCATGGTGTGGTTAATCTAGATCAATTAGCAGCTGGTTTTGAAGAAGAACTGTTGAGAGGAGAAGTTGAGGCGGTGGGACCACTGAGTAAGCTCAGCGATGTTGAGTTGAAAGGTGGAGATCTTAAGTCAAGTCTGGAAGACCCCCCTACTGATTTGGTTCTGAAGCCGTTGCCCAAACATCTAAAGTATGTATTTTTAAGAGAAGGCGACAAGCTTCCGTTAATCATATCCGCCAAGCTGTCTCGTATAGAAGAGATGAAATTGATCAACGTCTTGAAACGAAATGAAAAAGCCTTTGGATGGCAAGTAGGAGATATCAGAGGGATATCTCCTGACATCTGTATGCATAAGATCAAGACTAATGAGGGTGCTAAATGTGTTAGACAGCCCCAGAGGAGGCTCAACCCTCATATGCAAGAGGTCGTTAAAAAGGAAATCATCAAACTTCTGGACATGGGAATCATTTATGCCATCGCTGATAGTGAATGGGTTTCCCCAACTCAAGTAGTTCCCAAGAAAGGAGGAATTACGGTTGCGAAGAATGAGAAGGGAGAGGAAATAGCATTGAGGCTTGTCACTGGTTACAGAGTCTGCATCGACTATCGAAAGCTCAATGAGGTCACAATGAAAGATCACTTTCCCCTTCCTTTCATTGATCAGATGCTTGAGCGTCTGGCGGGACACGCATTCTACTGCTTTCTGGATGGATATTCAGGATATTTCCAAATACCTATTGATCCAGCTGACCAAGAGAAAATCACTTTCACCTGCCCTTATGGTACATTCGCTTACAGGCGAATGCCATTTGGTCTCTGCAATGCCCCAGCTACATTTTAGAGATGTATGCTGGCTATCTTTGACGGGCTCGTAGAAAAGTGTTTGGAAATTTTCA
The DNA here is from genome assembly GCA_036785695.1 of Gentiana straminea. Taxonomy (NCBI): domain Eukaryota; kingdom Viridiplantae; phylum Streptophyta; class Magnoliopsida; order Gentianales; family Gentianaceae; genus Gentiana; species Gentiana straminea. Next base: position 897,834 of record JAVUPR010000433.1, read on the forward strand.
TGGATGATTTTTCGGTTTTTGGTCAGTCTTTTGATGATTGCCTTGACAATCTTGATCAAGCGTTATCCAGATGCGTGGAGAAGAACTTAGTGCTTAATTGGGAAAAATGCCATTTCATGGTAGATGAGGGCATAGTTCTTGGCCACAAAATCTCCGCCAAGGGCATAGAAGTTGACAGGGCAAAAGTGGAAGCTATAGAGAAGATGAGCTATCCCAAGAATGTGCGTGAAGTGAGAGGTTTTCTTGGACATGTCGGTTTTTACAGAAAATTCATTCAAGACTTCTCCAAGATAGCCAAGCCCCTGTCTACTTTACTTAAGGACGATGTTGAGTTCAATTTTGATGAGAGCTGCAAGCAAGCGTTTGAGGAGCTCAAAAATCGTTTAATATCTGCTCCAATTCTTATAGCTCCTGACTGGAACTTACCCTTTGAGCTTATGTGCGACGCATCAAACTATGCTGTTGGTGCGGTCTTAGGACAAAGGCTTAACGGGAAATTCCAGCCTATCTATTACGCCAGTCACACATTGAACCCCTCTCAAGTTAACTATACGACCACTGAAAATGAATTATTGGCCGTAGTCTTTGCTATGGACAAGTTTCATAGTTACTTGTTAGGAGCTCAAGTAGTTGTGTGGACTGATCATGCTGCTTTGCGTTATCTGATGACCAAGAAAGAGGCCAAACCGCGCTTACTCCGTTGGATACTGACCCTACAAGAGTTTGACGTCCAAATTAAAGACAAAAAGGGCAATGAGAACGTAGTAGCTGATCATGTTTCTAGAATGTTGAGTGAGGAAAAGGATGATCCAGATGATATAGATCTTTACTTTCCTCTAGAGAACATTATGCTTATCGACGGTTGTACTCCCGATGTTCCATGGTATTCTTCCATTGTCAATTACCTTCATGCCCGATATCTCGATCCGGAAATGTCTTATCAGGAGAAGAAAAAGTTCTTCCCTGATTTAAAATCTTTCGTTTGGGATGAACCTTATCTTTTTAATATCCGTAAAGATGGTTTGCTCAGAAGATGTGTTCCAGAATCCGAGCAACGCGATATTATTGAGCAGTGCCACAATGGACCCACTGGAGGTCACTTTGGTCCATGGAAAACCGTTGCTAAGATCTTCCAGTCCGGTTTCTATTGGCCCACGATCTTTAAAGATACAGAAGCTTTCTGTAAAGCTTGTGATAGGTGCCAAAGAACCGGTACTCTGACAAGGCGTTTTGACATGCCTTTGAAACCCATCTTAGAATGCGAAGTCTTTGATGTATGGGGTATAGATTTTATGGGACCATTCCCATCATCTTGCAGTAACAAATACATCTTAGTCTGTGTAGATTACGTGTCCAAATGGGTGGAGGCTCCAGCCACTCCTCACAATGATCATAAGACGGTCATGAAATTTCTTAAGAAAAACATCTTTGTGAGATTTGGATGTCCACGTGCCCTGATCAGTGATGAAGGGACGCACTTCTGCAACCGACCCCTAGAAAAAGTCCTTGAAAAGTATGGTGTTCGTCACAAAACTGGCACACCATATCATCCGATGACTAGTGGTCAGGTTGAAAGAAGCAACCAAAGCATTATGAAAATCCTGGAGAAAACAGTTAACAGCCATAGAAAGGACTGAAGTTTGAAGTTGGATGATGTACTATGGGCATTTAGAACCGCCTATAAGACTCCTATGGGTACATCTCCATATCAAATGGTTTATGGTAAGCCATGTCATCTGCCAGTCGAGTTAGAGCATAGAGCTTATTGGGCTACCAAGTTTCGAACTTTGATTCCCAATCTTGTGGAAAACATCGACTGCAGCAGTTGCATGAGTTGGATGAATTCAGACTCCAGGCTTACGAAAGTGCCAGGATTAGTAAAGATAAGATGAAGCTACTCCACGATGCTAAGATTAAGAAAAGAGAATTCCAAGTCGGAGAACAAGTTCTTTTATACAATTCTAGGTTACATCTGTTCCCTGGAAAGTTAAGGACACGTTGGTCCGGTCCCTTTGAAATTCTCCAAATTATTCCTGAAGGCGTTCTAGAACTACGAGGTTATGGTGACCAACCGTTTCGAGTGAATGGTCAAAGGTGCAAGCACTATATTGGTGAGCCTAAAGAGAAACCTTTGATTGTCCATTTCCTCGATATCCTCGGGTGTGGTGTTACGGAAGTCGAAGAATTTGACGAGTTTTCACCCGACCTGTTTTCAGAGGATGGCGGTAGTGGTCAATCTGAAGAAGTTCTAGCTGGTAGTTGGGATATGGAAGAGTTTGAGAGGGAGCGTCAGTTGAAGCGTCATCAGAGGGCTCAGAAAGTGAAGAGGTCAACCATGGGGAAGTTTAAACGTGTTTGGGGAGCTATTAAAAGTTTTACCCCATGTGTTAGGTGTTGTTTCTGCAGCCAAACTGCTAACCAAAGTCTAGACGAGGTAGTGGCTGGCAGAAAGGTCAAGTGGCCTGATCCAGGCTGAGCTTAAACGGTGTCGAGCTAACGACATTAAACAAAAGCGTTGGGTGGGAGGCAACCCACAGTTTTCTATCTGTTTTTATTTTGTTTTTACTTGTTTTCTAGTAATTTTATGTACTTCGTCGATTTAGAGTTGTATTTTTGAAGTTTTATTTAAGTTTAATGAGAAAATGCAAGTTTGAATTTAAATTGTGTGAAATTTATACTTTTTGCATTTTTTCTGTCTTGGACGCCCGTTCAGTGAACTGGACGTCCGTCCACCATGCACAAATTGTGAACGAGCGTCCAAAACTCTTGGACGCCCGTCTGCTAAACTCTTTTTAACGCTGTATGTGAAATGGCCGTCTGGACGAGCGTCTGTTTATATGGACGCCCGTCCAGTTCATCTGCTATCCAGCTGAATGCCCGTCCGTGATCATGGACGCCTGTTCGGACCTACGTCTATATATATCCCCTGCTTCCATTTTTTTATTCGAATCAGAAAATTTGAAAGGCAAACCCGACTTTTGCCCTCCTTTTGCCCCAAAATCCTTGTTTCTACACCAAATTGGGCGCTTCAAAGTCCCACAAACAGCTCTCAATCCCCTCTTGTCGATTTTCCACTTCAAATATTCCAACAAACACCCATTAATTCGTTTCAGTAATATAGTTGGTGCGACTATTTTGGAGAAAAAATTGATTTTTGGGTTCAATTTGGCAGTGTTTGGACTTCTAATCCGTTTTACCATCATCCCATCATCATACTTGGTAAGATTTTATAAGCTTTTCCTGGATTATTGCACGTTTTTTTTGAGTTCGATCTTCGAGTCGACTGTTTTATTGGACTTTTCTCTTATTTGTTTTCTTTCTTGTTCTGTTCTTGTTTCTTGTTTTATGGTGATCTGGGATGTTGATGGATGGTGTTGGATGGTCTGCATTGCTGTTTTGACGTTGGTTTGGTGTTGGATTGTTTGGAAATCCCGTTTGGACGATAAACAGGTGGTTTTGTTTGAATTTGGATTTGGGATTGGTGTTTGTTTATCCTTAGTCTACAATGGTACGTAAAGCGGTAGTAAAGAGGCACGGTAAGGGAATTGCTACTGAACCGGCTAAGAAGAAAAAGACTGTAGACCCCCCATTAGTTAATCCGAACCGAGGCATTCATATTGGTGAACGTCAGAATCCTCCTAGAGGTCAATCTAGGGTTCCCTTGCGAGATGAGTCTGAGTCGGGTTCTGACACGGATGATGAGCCCTTAGTGAGCAAGATGGCTAGGGTGTCAGAGACTCGAGGTGCGAGAGATGCAAATGAACCAAGGGGTGGAGCTGAGGAAGCACCTGAGGGAGTTGAGCCGGCTAGACAGAGAGTGAGACCTGCTATCCCTATTCCCTTTGCCCGTAGATTCATCAACCCTAAGGCGATGGAGGTCTATAATAAGCATTATCTCACAAGGACGATGTTGATCGAGCGAGCTATTCTTGAGCCTCAAGTTGATCCCTTATTTGTGAAGTTATTGAGAGATAGGAAGTGGGGAGCTTTGATGATAACTCCGAGGACCCCGGTAAATGCTACGGTAGTCCGTGAATTTTATGCCAATTGCTCAGAGACGGATTTGGCAACCGGAGTTGTGACGGTTCGGGGAGTAAAGGTGCCATTTACGCCCAAGGTTATTAACGAGAAGTATGCCTTGGCACCTTTTGAGGGGTTGGACTATAAGGAGGCAATTAAAGCTAAACAGGATGCCAGTGAAGATCCGTTGGAGGAGTTATGGATGTTGGTGTGCCCGGAGGTACCGTGGACACTTAGGCCGGGTGAAGATAGGAATGAATTGATAACTACGAGTTGGACAGAGGATTGGAAGGTCCAGTGTCGGTTTATCCAGAACAGGTTGTTGCCTAAGAATAACCTGACTCACTTCCACATTGGTGACCTTGGGATGCTATATGCCTTGAACTTCAAGCTCAATGTTGATGTAGGGCAAGCGATTTTCGATGAGATTTCTGTGAATCAGCAGGTATACACACGATGCTTGATATGTCCCCATTTGATCCACGGTCTCTGTCACGATGCTGGAGTTCCCGAGTACAAGACCGATCACAAACCGAAGAATCCTAGGTTCTTGTAGAGGGAGAAAGTGAAATCTTCAGATCAGACTGAGGCTGCGGTAGCACGTGAGCCTGTTACTTCTTCGGCACCGCCTCGACCATCCTCTCTTCCTACTTTGTCCCCTTCGGTCCGGATGAGGTTACGTATGGGCAACAGTGTAAGGAACTGGCTGGAAGACATAAGGACTTCTCAGAACAATATTTAACTATTTTGAAGTGCATGTGAGGGCCGGCCTATCCGAGATGACAGAATCTTCGCTCCGAGCGTCATTGATTACCTTTATTCAGATGAGATTGAGCAGGCCATTGCGGACGTTCTGGATGAGTCTGAGTCGTCTTCCGATGAGGAGCAGCCTGACTCAGTGGATAGGACTACGGCACCACCATCTGGACCCTCTTCCGTTCCTCCGGCTGATGATTCTCCGCCTCCGGGGCAGTCATGATTTCATTTGTCTATTTATCGATTTTGATTTGCCCTAGATACTGTGATTGTATATTTTTGCTACTTTTGCTTACGTGATTCATTGTGTTTCGTATTTAGCTACTATATATTCATTCCCATGGATCATGTAAGCCATAAGGCGTCAGTACTTTCTTTTATACTTTATTGCAACTGGTGAATGTATTCATTGCTTTATCTTTTGGTATTACTCGTTTTTATTATCTCTTTTCATTCTGGAGTAATTCCCCGTTTCCCCGAGATGGTTCCGTGTTTGTCAAGTCGTGCAGGTATATTTTTAGCGGTTTTAACGAGCTACATTGTATGATTACGAGTTTCCAGTGTCACTAGATAGGCTCCGGCCTGACCGACGATTCGTGTACCGGTTGAAATCAGCTAAGTCTTTTCCTTTTTCTTTCGCTCTGCACACATGAGGACATGTTGATCTTTAAGTGTGGGGGAGGGAATTAGTCGATAGTATCTATACATTTGCTTAATTCGTAATGTTTCTATGCAACATGAGCTGAAATGAGCTAGATTTATCAAAATATCTCGACATTTTTGTTTTTGTTTTGTCCCGAGTAAGCAATGCATAATCTATGTTCGTTATTTTTATAGTCATCCAAGCTATATATCATATGTTTGATAAGTTAGTTGTTTCACCTGAGATCTATTTTTCACGAGCCATAGTAAATGATGAGCTAGTTTATACAGTTATACCCCTTTTCGACGAGTGATTTCTGATTTTCTTATAAGTCGTGTACTTAGTGCTACGTATATATCTTGAGACTTATGATAGTTTGTATTTAGATCCAGAGTATGTTATACTGTGAATATGTAAGGTTTGAATGTGATAAGTAACACATGACTTATTGTCAAATGAAAAAGTTGAATTAGATGAATAAAATGGGTGTGTCGAAAGCTAGTCGATGATTGGAGTGCGATAGGGTGTACCACGTATGTCCTATACCACTATGATGACTAAAAGCTCACGACAGTCAGATAAAGCTGCCTTATGATTGGAGTAAGGTAGGGTATATCTCGAATATCCTATTCTGCTATGACAGGGCAATAGCTCATTCGGATGTGTGTTTAAAGTGAAGTGGTTAAATCAACTAAAGAATTGGTATGAAATGAATAAAAGACTAAGTCATCATCTATCCTATCCCCAGTATAAACTGATAGATATGCTGTAGGGATTATCCTCTGAGTATTTCAGAAAGGCCCTAGATATATTCTATCATCCTTTTCGGGATATGTCACGTTTGTAGGGTACACCTTATGAGTGTCATTTATCGCTAGTCTACGAGGGGGTATTAGCTAGTTTTGCTTTGAGTTTCTCAAGTTTGGATTTAGTGGAAGTTTTCTATGGCTTTGCACACCACACACTGGTGAACCTCTGATTTATTGATCTATCCTATATTGTCTTAGGTGTCTATTTTTGTCTCGAGCCTTAATTTTCGTTTTGTTTTGCTCGGGACGAGCAAAAGCTTAAGTGTGGGGGAGTTATTAAGGGTGAATTTATACGATTTATAACGCTATATTCTATGATAGTTTCCCTCGTATTTGCATGATTTGCATGAGAAACGGGTGTTTAATAGATTTATTAAGTTAATGAGGTTTTTAATGAGTTAATCGTAAAATTGGTTAATTTTGGTGTTTGAATTGTGATTTTCATGATTATTTGGAAGATATTACATTTTGCGATGTTTTAATGTGTTATAGGTACATGTTTGATGCTCAAATGTTGATCAAGAAGAGATAAGAGTCGAATTTCATTGATGATAAAAAGATAATGATGATTTGATGTGATAAAAGGAAATAGAGATGAAGAAATCAAGATGAAGTCGACCCTGAACTGGCGTCCAGCATCTTGAACTGGCGTCCAGAGTAGACGGGCGTTTGACATCCGGGACGAACGTCCATGAGGAGCTTTTACATTCAGGATGATCAGATTTTTCCTGGACGAGCGTCCAATTTAAAGAAGGACGGGCGTCTGATCCAGCTCGGCCCGACTCAAAGAAGTTTACATAAGCCGGACGGGCGTTCAACCTTTCCAGACGGGTGTCCAGCCGCCGACTTTGCTGAACCGACTTTAATATCTATAAATAGCTGCGGTTTTCTCCACATAGGATATACATATTCGAACCCTAAACACTAGGGGCGGCTAAGCTGCGTTTTTCCTTAGTTTACAAACAGCTTTTCTTTAGATTCTTTTATGCACTTTTATTCTAAACAATTCGAGTTTCGAAGAGGATTCTAAGAGGCTAGACCTCCATTGAACAAGCGTTGTGAAGCCATCCAATCTAAGATTCAGTTTTGTTCTTGGTTATCTTGTGAGTATTTTAATTCAAGTTGTTCCTTTATCATGTCTTTCATGTTGTTATGCAATTTATATCGAAAGATCTTTGCATGTTGATTGTTTATGTTGATGAAAATCATGTTAAACTTTAGATCACCATGATAAAGAATAGATCTTAAATCTAATCAACGAGAGTTATTAGGTTAGATTTGTAGGTTAGAAATTGAGAGATTTCACACCTTGATTTGAAAGCGTTAATCATTAGATCGAAAGATAAAAGATTGATAGGAGAACTTGTCTAAGAAATTAGGAGTTCGTACTTTGGTTAGGTGAATCACAACTTGGTTAGAAATCACGAGATAATCTAGATCAAAATTGATAGTTGTAGGATAGGTGGATCAATTGCTTGTTCGTTCGTAACTTATTAATTTAAAGCACTTGAATTTGAATTGTTTAGCTTAAGTAGTCTTTTATTGCATATTAGGTTTAGTTTAGTTTAATAGTTCGCAACCCGTACCTTTCCTGGCTTTAGATCTCGATCTTCTGTCCAATTTACGTTATTGTTATCTTCCTTGTGAATTATTTATTGTTTTCATATCTGTTTAGTTTAGTAATCGTGACATAGGTTAGTTAGTTAAACAAAAAATTGGGTTAGCAATTGCCAGTTCCCCGAAAGATCGACCCGGCATTAACCACTATTACTACGATCCTTATACTTGAGGTTAACCGGATTATTACTTGTTTGTTTTGTGTTAATAAAATCCGTGACACAAACAAAAGCATGTTTCAAGACTAAGTCTCAGCATTCAACAACCAGAGTTTTAGAACTGATGCATATGGACTTATTTGGACCAATCACACCAATCAGTGTTAGTGGAAATAATTACACTTTGGTGGTGGTTGATGACTTTTCAAAATATACTTGGGTTATCTTCATGACCAAGAAAAGTGAAACCAAGCAACAACTGACAGAACTTCTCAAAAGACTCCAAAATCAGAAAAATGTTACAGTAGTCAAGATCAGATCAGACAACGGAACAAAATTTCTCAACAATATAATCATCGAATATTGTGGAGATAACGGAGTTCTACACCAGCTTGCAGCTACATCAACACCTCAACAGAATGGAGTAGCTGAAAGGAGGAATAGATCACTCAAAGAAGCTGGAAGGACAATGATTTGTGATACTAAACTGCCAGAAAGATATTGAGCAGAAGCTGTATATACAGCTTGCTATACTCAGAATCGAGTTCTCATGAAAAATAGACATGAAAAGACACCTTATGATATTTGGATTGGAAGAAAACCAAATGTCTTATATTTTAATGCCTTTGGAAGTAAATGCTTTGTTCATAATATTGGTAAGGATCAGCTCAAAGTTTTTCATCCCAAAGGTGATGACGGAATATTTATGGGTTAGTCAAGTGTCAGTAAAGCTTTCAGAGTGTTAAACAAGCGAACACTCAAGCATGAAGAATCTATACATATGATTTTTTATGAACAAAAATTTACTGGAGACACAATTGAAGACAAGGAAGAACCAGTTTCTCAGCCTAAGTCAGACAGGACTCTAGAATCAGTTTTCATTGATATTGGAAGATTAAGAATTCAGATTCTTCAGATCAGGATTAGTCTCAGTTACCTATAAAAGAACCTGCAACTGAACAACAACAGGAAACTGATCCGCCGAAAATGATCAAGCTCTATAAGAACCAGTTCAATAAAATGACGACCCTTTGATGCAACCGCCAGTACATCAATGGATGAGAGATAACCCTGAAGAACAGGTGATATGTGATTTTCTAGCTGGAGTTCGGACAAGACATCAACAAGATGCTATGATAGCTTGCTTTCTGTCTCAGTTTGAATGCAAAGAAATTGAAGGAGCTTTGAATGAGCCAGATTGGATTTTGGGTATGCAAGAAGAACTCAACGAATTTGAGAGAAATCAAGTTTGGGATTTAGTAGACAAGCCAGATCATGTCAACATATTCGAATCTAAATGCATTCTTAGAAACAAGCTTGATGAAGATGGAAATATTGTCAGAAATAAAGCTAGACTTGCAGCAACAGGTTACTCACAAGATGAAGGGATAGACTTGGACGAAACTTATGCCCCAGTTGCAAGGTTAGAGGAAATCAGACTATATCTTGCCTTTGCAGCTCACAAGAAATTCAAAGTGTACCAGATGGATGTAAAAAGTGCATTTTTAAATGGGATACTTCAAGAAGAAGTCTATGTTTAGCAACCCCCAGGATTTAAAATAAAAGACCAAGCTGACAATGTCTTTAAACTATGAAAAGCTCTCTTTGGACTCAAACAAACACCAAGAGCTTGGTATGAAACTCTGTCTCAGTTTTTGGTGAATAATGGTTTTTCAAAAGGAACTATTGATAAAACCTTAATCAGGATGAAAGTAGAAGACAACACACTCCTAGTACAAATCTATGTTGATGACATCATTTTTGGATCAGAAAATTAACTACTCGGTGAGAAATTTGGAAGTTTGATGAAGAGAAAATTTCAAATAAGTATGATGGGAGAACTAAATTACTTTCTCGGTTTACAAGTAAAACAGATGGTTGATGGAATTTTCATTCATCAAACTAAGTATACCAGAGAACTGATTAAGAAGTTTGGGATGGAAAAATCAGTTGTTATTGCAACACCAATTGGAACTAACATCAGACTTGATGAAGATAAAGATGGCAAGGATATGGATCAAACTCTCTGCCGAAGAATGATAGGATGTCTACTTTACCTTACAGAAAGTAGACCAGACATATCCTTTGCAGTTGGCGTTTGTGCCATACATTTGATCTAGACATCTTTTTGCCTTTGCACTATAACAGCTAGTCTGGCACTCATCACTAAAACTCTGAAATAAGTCCAACATATACATTTACCTGAAGAAGCAATCCTTGCTGGGCCTGCTCAATTTCGTTCAATGTACCCGATAGAAAGGTTTTTTCCCTTGATATTTCAACTTAATTTAAATATTTTCATGTTTGATACAATATCACATATGTTATACTGTTATTGTTCTCTTTACAGGTATCTACGCACCTTGAAAAACTATGTTCGTAGTAGAAGTCATCCGGAAGGATCAATAGCAGAAGGCTATTAGCCAAAGAGTGCATGACATTTTGTTCCATGTATCTTGATAATGCTGAATCAAAGCTTACTAGATATAATAGGAATTGTGACTGGCGTAAGGGTTCAAAACCTGAAGTAGGCCGCTCATTGGGAAAATGGAAAATGGTTCATCTAGATGATGTTTCTTGGATCCAAGCACATAGTATGTGCTTGCAAATACAGAAAGTGTTAATCATTTCTACAGGTGAAATTTTGACATTTTTATTACTGTACAAAACATGATTTTTATATATGAATAACCACTAAATTCATCTTTTAAAGTGAGCATAAGAGATTGTTACAGAATGAGAGACCCCGTGCATCAAACTATGAAAGAGAACGGATTCATAATGAATCATTTCATAAATGGTTTAAAAGCCATGTAAGGGAAATAATCATTTCATGGATGCAATGTAACGTACGATTCTTTTATAGTTATTTTACCAAGTGTTTTTTACTCTAGGTTGCTCAACTGGAACAATCTACAACATGGCGAGACATGCATAAAGAGGTAGCTTATTTAGCCGTAGGTCCTAGTAAGTGGGTTCGTAGATACTCTGGATATATCATCAATGGATTTTGTTTCCATACCAAGAAAACTGAAAGAAGAAGAAAGACACAAAACAGTGGGGTGTTTGTAGATGCAAGTACTAGTTACGCATCTACAAAGGACAAAAATCCTGTATATGCAAATATGATCTTTTATGGAGTTCTAACATATATCATAGAACTGAGCTATGCAAAGGACATAAATGATGTCCTATTCAAGTGTGATTGGGTTGATAATAACAATGGTTGTAAGCAGGATGAGTACAACTTCACTCTAGTGAACTTTAAGCATTTATTGTACAAGGAAAAGGGATACACGGATGAACCATATATCTTGGATTCTCAAGCCATGCAAGCCTGGTATGTTCCAGATCCGCATGAAAAAGATTGGAATGTGGCCATCAAGTTGACCCCTCGTGATTATTTTAACGGCACTTTAGATTCATCAACAATTTTAAATTTTACTATCAATGATCCTACCGCAGAAATACGACATCAAGGTCCAACTTCAAATGTAGAATTAAGTGGTGATGATGCAGATTGTATTATAGATAAACCACCACTTGTTGTTGACAATACGAGTGAAATTTATTTAAGCGAGAATGATGAGGATTTATTGAATGCCGAAGATGAAGATGTAGAAGAACGTCAAAACAATTTTGATGTGGCTACTGATGAGGATGATGATCAATTTTCAAGTGAAGATAATTCGAATGAGAATGATTAATCCAGTGAAGATGACGAGGATCAATGATATGTTTTTATTTTGGTCAATGTTTCTTTGATTTTTTTTATTTATTTATCGTCGTTCTATTAGGTTGAAGCATTACCCATGTAATATGTTGCTTTTAGTTTTGGGAATTCACTCTTGTAGGACATTTTAGTTTGTTATTTACTATTGAATTTGAGCTCCGTATTGTCTTCTTTCTTTGAGGTGCATTTTGAATGCTTGAATGTTGAATAAGTATGAAAGCACAAGCTGAAGGGTTTTGAATGTTGCATTTGTTCTGCTTCTCCTTTTTCTTTTAAGGTTTTTTTTTTCATTCATTTGTTAACTTTTATGGTGATTTATTTTTTTTTTTTTTTTGTGAGAAATTAAATTGTTGGTTCAATAAATGATTACCTTGAAGCAATTTTCATTCTTTTTCTTCTATTCTTTCACTTTGATTTTTTTCCCCTTCAAGATATGGTTTATTTGTTTGCAACTAAAAGGCGGTTTGGATGGACTCAAGAATTACAGGATTAGTTGTTTGGGTTTTTTATAATTATTTGTTCAACATGAATCATATGGCAGAATATTTGATTCAGCCAAAACGCAAAAGTGCGAATAATGATCTAATGTTTGTTATTTATGCAGGAGCAATATTGAAAGCAGAGACTGCGGTTGAAGGTTTAATAATGTAATTTATGACAGGCTCTGTGTAGTATATACATTTTCATGCACAATAGAAATTCAAAAACTATGTTCTATGTGTATAGTAACTATCATAATCATAGACCTAATCGACTGTTTTAAAGTTTGGGGTTGATACATTTCGTGAATTCAGCCAAAAGGGAAAATTGAAATAAGCACAGATCCATCCATAGGCAGCGACCACAACGACGGATGTTTTGATGTAGGTAGACATGTTTTTTTATGCTCAATCCATTTAGATTTTACATTTTTTATATGACTAATGTGTGGTTACCGTGCAATAACTTCTTTCTTTATATTTTAAGTATCTGACGTAATTATGCTAATACGGTGGTTTTATGGTGGTCCAGGACCACCATGTCATCATCATTTTGACCAATCAAAATTTTTAAAAATGGTGGCTATTTTAACAATTTTTGTTTTTTTACTAAATGGTTTGTTAAATACTAGTTACAACTGAGTATAACTATTGCGACATTAATTATAGCATTCGGTTCGTGTAATGTCTTATATTAGATTAGAGTCGTAAAGTAGGACATTTTTATAATTACAGAGATACTACACCCTCTCTTTCATTTAGTGTTTGTGCTTTCCGTTTGGTGTAAAAATGATACGGGAATTAATGTTATGAGCGGCCGCAGCTGATTAAAATTGTGAAGGATGCATCTTTGATTCATAGCAAGGAAAAGGGGAAGATATGATGAAATGTGTGGGGGATAAGGGCTTTTTAGTAGGTGTTAAAAGACTAGGGATGTAATTATGTTGATACTTCTTAAGGCTCGAGCTCGACTCGACTAAAAAATCTCGAGCTCAAAACTTGACTTAAGTTCAATCGAGCTATAAAAAGAATGATCGAACTTGACGCTTTAAGTACTCGATTTAACTCGATTCAGCTCATAAACTGATTATCTTTTAGAATTTATTTAATTTTCATAAAATATGACAAGTTCGAGTTAGACTCAGGTAATAATTAATGCTTTACATGAAATGTTATTTAATAAAAAATGTTATAAATATATTTAATCAAATGTTTATTAATGTAGCTCGATAAACTAGTAAACAACTTGGTTACTGTCACTTAAAGCTCGAAACCAGCTCGGTTAACTATTCAAGGTGCATGACTCAAAGCTTGAACTCAGAAAAATTGAATTGAGTCAAACTTCTGTACGAGTCGAGTATGAGTAGCTTGGTTAACTTACAACCATAGCAGAGACCGAGTCGCTTAAAACGCATCCGTTGAACATGCACCACCAACCCAACAATGATACACTTGCTCAGCTATAACCCCTCTTTTCATTTTACACAAATGCACAAGTGTACACCTTTATAAGAGAAAAGTCTATCGACATGGCTTAGCTTAGGGTTTTTTGGCCATCTTCTTATGGTATGTATATAAGATATTTGAAGATATATATGGTTACGATTTATTTGTGCATGTGTGTTTTGTTTGATTTTATGTTGAAATACCATGATAATATACATATTATTTCTTATAACATAATTTTAATATTATAGAGCATTTTCAGATAGTGTTATGAAAACGCTTTATATTATTGCAAAATACAAAAACAAAATAGCTAATGTCGTTTTTTCAATGCATAACAAGTGGCACTTTGAGAAATGTCTTGCATTTGGCGGCATTATATTCAAATGCCACGACGTTGTCATAAAATTTATGACATATATATAGAGTGTCATCAAAGTGACGTGTTTTATACGACATAACAGTAATCCGCCACAAAAAATGCCACAAATTTGTGGCGTAAACAATGATTGCCGGTTAAATGTCGGAAATTCAAGGCACAAAATAATATGTCGCCAAAATTCTGTACTTTTACGGCAATTAGTAACCTATGCCGGTAAATATACAGCATTTATGAAACTGCCACAAAGAAAGTGTCGCCAAAGGCCTGTTTTGTAGTAGTGAACAGAATCTCACATATTAAGATAACGATATCCAATGGGTCACTCCATCATACGATGATGATTATTCAAACATTAGATGGATTGGATAAGGATAACCACGCCGAATTTTGGAAAGGTTGTTTTCAAAATTGTAAGATTTAAGTATCCACTTAATTTTTTAATCATTGCTTGAAAGTAAATTAAATAGTTCATGTTTTGAATATGATTCAAAAGGGTTAAATAGACTATTTAACAAACTTTGGATTTTCTTTATGAATGAAAATTGAAAACACAATTCTTGTGATTTTTCTTAAGTCTTATGAAGACTAAATTAAGAAATACTTACAAGAGCTTGAAGGATTAAAATGGAAATTTAGGGCATGTTCTTAAATAAGGGAACTTATTAAAGTCTCTATTTCTAGCAAGCACGGTGAGATAAATCTATCTAAACTCAAGTCAACTCTCGGATATATGATATCGTACGAGTTTGATTAAATTAGAAAGATTAGATACATATTTGGAAGGTGAAGCAAACGTTGTAACGCTTACCATATTATGAATCTAGTAAACTAATAAGGGAACTAAATAAATGTTATTATCTTCCGTCTCTTACGAAGAACAAAATTCAGCTATACCTTAGGATTTAATGGACAAATTCAATTGCAAGAAAGAAATGTTATTCCGATAAGGTTGAACAATCACTGAATCTAACATGATAGATTATTGTCACCATATAGTTAATATGAGTGATGAAATCTCAACTAAACATTTATATGGCTATTATCCTTGATTTTGTGGTTGTTCTAGACATAGTCTATATGGAAGGGAAGTGTGTAATCAAACGTCATTCTAATGATGCTGAACCATATGATTATGAATCGTGTGGGTTACACGTACTTATCCGAAAAGGTCTAAAATACCCTTTTATAAAAGTGGTTATAAAATCTAGAAAATTGACTAGAGCCTAAACATATTGATGTTTTGTTGGCTTATGACAATTCATACCATAAATAATTGTTTGTCTCTCTCTTGGACAATTTTAAAAATAGTCGAATGTACTTATTGAAGTACGACAATTCAGAAAGCCCAAAAAGTTCGAGCTAGTATGAATATGAGAAAAATGAAACTTTGGAATGAATCTTCTATTGGATTGAAGCAATTAATAACTATAAGGTGTTTCAGAAGTCATCTGAAAAGGAATCAGATTCTCCATAAAAGGACACCAGTTTGAGATGCGCGATCGGATTGCGTTTCTGAAATCTAAGCGACACTTTATACGATAAATTTGTGACGTAAGCCATGCAAAGAATTCCTTACCCATTTTGGGATAGTGCCCTTAATCAAAACACATACTTAACCGAGTTCCAAAGAATAAGGTGGAATAAATTCCATATTGGATATGGAAGAGGAGAATGTGGAATCTATCTTAACCGATGATTTGAAGTTGTCATAGGAAAAGTCAGAAAGGCTTGGAGCCTAATACAACTTATGAAACTTTGTGGAATATCTTAGCTAGTACGCTAGATATCATCTACTTTCCCGCGGAACAAAATTTTTGTCTCCAAACATGTTGTCTTCTGAAGGAGGCATTTCTTCCAAGAGATTGTGGGAGTAAGTGAGATCTCAAAAGAGTTTGAGAGCGACAATAAGAGATTCAACCATAGGAACATGAGTAGACGCCACATAGTGATGAGGTGTAGAACACTGGTCCGTGCACACAAATATTGTATAAGTCTGTGGATAACCTCAAGCCTGAAAAGGCTGCTGTTATATTCATCTTCAAGAATGAATATCTCACGACTTATGAAGGAATGTTTAAAAGGCAAGATTGAGAGATATGGCCAGGAGCCATAATATCTGAATTAGATTCCATCAATGACAACCATGTTGTGAACCTAGTATATCTTACCTAGAGGGAATGTCCGTGAAAGGATGACATGGATAGTAATATGATTACCATAAGGCTATAGTGACGGCTGAAGGGTATAGGGTGTAAACCTTGTAATTATCTTTATGCAGCCAGCTGAGCCTAGTTCTATTCGGACTATGCCTGTTATAACTTCGGATCATGACTATATGATAGTGTTAAAGATGTTGGGGAAATAGCCCGATGTTCATAGACGATAACATGATATGTGAGCCCACGAGACCCATTTATCGACTCAAACAAATTTCTTTAGACGATTGTTTGATAATCAAAGGAGTTTGATTTGTTCAAAATAAGGGATATCCCGAATGTGCAAGATGGATAGTTGGAGTGTGTTATGACTTTTGAGTAAGGTATTGGATATCTCTCTCGGGAATTATCACCCCATGGCATAGTCAAATAACGTTCCGTAGTTCAAGGTCTTTATGAAAGCACTTTTGAGTAAGGTATAGTGATAGATTTAACGGCTGTTAGTTTATAGTTAACCTTTATAGGTGTGATGCTAAAAGTGTTTAGCATAGATCGCGACATAAGATAGTGTTGGCCGGTGTTCTCAAGTTCTCTATATGTTAGGACGTTAGTCCTAAAGATAAGGTGAAAGATGATTCCTATGGAAGTTTTCCTTTGCTACTGCGATAGGAACCATCCTAAAAGTAATGCCAGATGTTCATAGTCCATGAAGATTCATGAGCAAGTATGAAAGTAAATTTGGTGAATGTCGAGAATATCCTTAAACAAGGTAAGGATCGTTTCCTAGTTTATCAAAACATGGAATCGGATAAATATAGATATAAAGACGTGTATCTTGAGTCTTACGAAGGCGAGTGGGAGCTACAGTCTGGGTTTGCAGTCACATGGATTAAGTGATTCAGTGAGCTGCAAATGTTCTTAGCAAGAGATCATTGTGAATTCTTTAACTCAGCCAAAAACATAGTATTGCCTTGGAGGCACATCGCAAGCTCTACATGGATCTAGAAGGTTCATTCCTGAAACTTGTACGGTTTTTCCACATTTTCTATATAGGTGATATAGTAGTGGATTCATTGCTTGAAGCAAGGACTAGGGTCTCGTCAGAGATTCTGTGTGTTGATGCGGTTCCTTTTCACTTGGTCATTTGGAGCATTACATGAAGATAGTCTGAGTCCTCATGGATAGCGATTCATTCATAGCCAGGGTTGGTTGCGAGTATTTCATGAGATTCTTCTGTTTCAACTTGGTATTATGTGTACGAGTGATTGGATTTATGCCAAGTGGGACATTGTTGAAATAGTGTCCTAAACCCAATCGTGTTTGACCAGATCTGACCAGGTTAGATAATTTCTACTATTTCTTTTTGTTTATACATGTATAATAAATGGCTTTTCTGTTGTTGAATATTTGTTCATTGACCAACAATGAATATAAAAAAACGTGGTATTCCTTCCCCATCCCTTCTATCTACTAACTTGGTTTAGTTAATCCTTATGTTTACTTCCTCACATAATTTCCTTAAACAAATCGAGCTTTTAATTCTTTTTCTTAAACAACTTTATTTTATTAATGGAAGAATAAAGTGCTACAAAAAGTTTGCCATATCCCGGCCCGTCCCAAGTTTGCATGATAGAATGCATAGCATGACCTCCTTAAACCCTATGTGTGGCAAACCTAGTGTAGGAAAATCCATCACACAGGGAAGATTACTCGCTCTATGCATTCCCAAAAAATCCCAAACTCCAAAAATATGTACAACGGTGGAAATCATAAGTAAAAGAATGGCGTCTGTGTGTCTCGAATCTTGTAGGAATGAGATGTGACTCGATCGCTGATTATACATCCAAAAGTCGTCGTCGTTCATAGATCGTTGCATCCACTTGAGAGTATGTAATGTCCAGTTCAGATCCTGAGCATTGGCTATAACCATCATGTAGGGCAAAACATCACATAGAAATAAAAGAGGGAGCACCATTGTAATCCACGAAAGGAACAAAAACACCTGAATTGCACCCCTATCAGAGTGGTAGGGGTGCGTCCAAGGCTCAATGCACTCCAAAGATCCATTGAAAGGAGACGTATCAAAATCCAATGAGTAAAGTAGATAAAGAACAAAAACACCTGGTTTTCACCCCAACCAGGACGTGAGGGGTGCATCCATGTAAGCAGATTAAGTGGTATGTATGCGTTTTGACTCCCAGGGCACCTTCCTTGTCTGCAGTCTATCAATCTGTAAACACTGTGTAACGCGGTACAAAGTGAATTGTAACAAAAATGGGAGAGTAAATGAGGGGAACAACACGACCTGGTTTGCACTCTTCACAAGTGAACAGTGCTTCCTGGTGTCTGAGCGACATGTCGGATATGAGGTGGTCCATGTAGATCATCGTGAATAAGATGCAAAATATGTGGTGGGACATCCCTCTGTTGATCGAAAATCCGATCCTCCCCTTCCAAAGCAACTAGCCCGTCCGCAACCCGGTTTCACTCTCTGTAAACGTGTGAAATGGTATATGACATCGAGCGCAGGATGTGATGTATCTGAGTATTGTAGAGACATAAGGGCCATCATCCGCCATTCCCACCTGATATAATATGGTGAACATAAAGCGAGTCAGATTCAATATCCACGGGTTGATCCTTATTACATAACCGAAGACCGAATAATAAAGCTCTAATCTCAGCGTCCACAACGGTACCCTGGCCAAAGCAAGCATGAAAGGCCAAAATGAATCTTCCAGTAGAATCACATAGTATATCTCCTCCATAAGCAATGCCATGCCGAACACTCCCATCCACGTTTAACTTAGTATTCCCAGGAAGGGGCGGTTTCCACCGCAAAGAGATCAACTGACGTTTAGGACCGGATTTGAATTTGAATGGCCTGAAGAAAGGCGTCCCTTTATCAGTTCCCAAGACAGAAGCGTCCAAATCCCAGCGGAAAGCAAGTTGCCTGACGGCCCGCTCAATAAGAATGACAGTCCGCTGAGTGGAAGGTTGTATATCATCGTGCTAACACTGGTTTCTCGTCGCCCAAATACCCCAACAGACAATCACAGGAACAATAAGGCGAAGGCTATAGATGCTACTAGCTGAGTTCCTCCAAAAGGTAAAAAGCGGCACAATCCCAGAAGTAGGTGTAAATCTGAGGCCAAAATGATTCATGAAGTAGGACCAAATTGCAACGGCGAAAGGGCAATCAATAAAGAGATGTCGGATGTCCTCCTCATGAGAGCAAGAAAAACACTTAATTACAAGAGGGGTACCACGACGCTGAATGTTAGGGTCCGTTGGTAAAATTTTATGAAGGAGCCTCCAAGCAAAGAAAGAGATCTTGAGAGGTAAAAGGTTGTTCCAAATCATCTTGTAGATAATGTTCTCAAGGTGGTGAGTGCACGTCATGTCCCACGATGAGCGAGTGGTGCACCTGCCATCAGGGGTACGGGACCATATGAGCTCATCAGCTGTACCAGGCATGATTGGAGCAAATAAAATCTCCTTAACAATGTGTGAGGGGAGGAGAGAATGCAAAATGTGAGAGTCCCACTTGCCGTTAACCAAAAATTCATTAATCATCCAGAAACAATCATGAGAAGGGTTGCCCAAGTCAAGCGTAGTCCATTTGTCCCTCCAGAAATCGATATTACCCTCGTTTACTCTCCAAGTGATAGCATGCTCTGCAAAATCCCACATCATCCAAACTCTCCTTAACATAGGTGTAGACATCATTGGCTCAGGAGCATCCAAAGGGGATTGATCAATAATATAAGTATTATAGATAGCTTTAGCCCAAATACCTTTTTTTTGCCTTAAACGGACCTATAACTTGATCGCAAAAGTGTCATTCACATCAAAAAGGTTGCGTACCCCCAAACCACCTTCCGAAGTCGGCGTACATAATTTATCTCAAGATTTCCAATGAATTCAGCCCCCGTTAGGTCCACTATCCCATAGAAACCTGTTAAAGATGCGATGAATAACCTCTTTCGAGGGAACAAGGACTTGAAGGATGTAAATCGGAATGGACGTTAAAACATGCCTGAGAAGAATATGCTTACCCCCAAAGGACAGTAGTCTGGTACCCTAGTGGTGAAGCTTCCTCTGCACCTTATCAATGATATCCTGGTAGAATAGAATGCGATTCCGACCCCAAAAAAGAGGTGCACCCAGATAAGGAAATGGCATATCCTCGCTCTTAAAGCCTAAAATATTGTGCACCCATCCCGGCCTTTGTTGCCGACAGCTTATGGCCGATGAAAGTGCTTTTGGTGGAGTTAAGACGTTGTCCGGAGACAAGCTCATAATGGTGGAACAGCTCATTGATGCCCCTCAACCCTTTCCGATTGCAGCGAGTGAAAAGGATCGTATCATCAGCAAAAGCTAGATAGTGAAGACCTTTGACCTTCAAGTGAAACAGCATGCCAGGATTCTGATCCATAAAATCATTAATGGGCCGCCCTAAATACTCAGCGGCTAGGACAAAAAGAGCAGGCAACAGAGGGTTGCCCTGCTTCATAGCACGAGTAGCATGAAAATGCGTGGAAGGAGTACCATTGAGCAGAATGTAAAACCAGTTATCCACAAGGGTTTTGAAAATGAGGTCAACAAACGGCTCATGAAAGCCAAACATCCTCAGCATCTTCATTATAAAACCCCAATCCATGCGGTCATACGCCTTCTTCATATTTAATTTGAGCATAATATTGGGGCTCCGGATCTTTTATTAACATTTTTACAAAGCTCTTGAGCCAAAAACATATTATCAGTGATGCATCAGCCAGGAATGAAGCCAGTCTATTGATCCTCGATCAACAAGGGAAGATAAGCATTCAAACACTGCGTGATAATTTTGGTGATAAGTTTGGAAAAGACGGTGCAGAGACTGATCGGCCGAAAGTCCTTCCTTTTATCAGCCCCTTGCTGTTTTGGAACAAGGATGATCATGGAGGTAGAGAAATATCGAGGAAGGTGTCCTCCCATGAAAAAGTCACCAACAGCCGAGACAATATCATGCTTAATGATCTACCAGCAAGCCTTAAAAAATGTGACGTATACCCATCCGGACCAGCAGCACTATCAGACCTCATAGATAAAATCGTAGCATGGATCTCTTCGAGAGAAGGAGTACCCATACCTTCCCTATCTGCCGAGAAAAGCTGCTCATAAAACCGGACAAAAGAAAGGCGGATGTCATCTTGATTATCAATCAAATTACCATCGTCCGCCTTTATCCGATGAATGTAGTTCTGGTTCCGTCTATGTTTACATATAGCATGAAAATATTTACTATTTGCATCCCCAGTTTCAATCCACTTAACTGCAGCTTTCTGTTTGAGGAACCGAGTCTCTCTGCTAATACACTTCTCCTATTCCAACGTGGCATGTTCCAACTTAAGCTTAGAGGCTGGCGTCCCCTCTTGATCATGGATGACCGTGCTGTCATTAACCTCTGCCAATGCCCGCATAGTATTCTCGAAGATATTGCCAAAAACCACATGGTTCCACTCAGTTAATTTGTAAGCCAGCTTCTTAAGTTTCTTACCCAAACCCTAGCCGTCCGAAGACTTTTCCCAAGATGCCTTCACCAAATCTTGAAAAGAACTATCTTCCGTCCAAACATTAATAAATCGAAAGGAGAACTTACCCGTTTTCTTTGAACCACATATCGTCAAAAGTGGACAATGGTCCGACTGCACTCTGGTCAGATGAGAGACTTTCATGGTGTTAAAATGATCTAGTCACTTGGCATTAAAGAAAACTCTATCCAAGTGTTGCCACATGTTGTGATTAAACCAAGTGTAAGGAGAATCCTCAAAGGAAGGTTCAGTGAGATTAGCCCCCGAATGCAGTCATTGAAATCTGGAATGCCATTCGACCTCGGAGGACCTCCCCCTTTTCTTTCATCAGCCTAATGAATAGTGTTAAAGTCCCCTCCAAGAATCCAGGGTTTGTCAACATTAGCAGCCCTGAAGAGAATCGTTTGCCAGAGAGCTTGTCTAGGAATACGACTATGCTTAGCGTAAATCCCAGATATCGAAAATGGTCCCTATTCTGATCCGTGACATCAGCCGTACACATTTGGTCACCATCCACAACGAAAGAACAATCCACCCCAGACCATAAAAACCAGATTTTACCTTGCAAAAAAGATTGTGAGAAGTCAAAGCCCAGTTTATGATGGATAAGAGAAATGAACTTATCTGAACAAAGGGGTTCGTTAAGAACAAGGATCTTAACATTATTCTATCTACAAATGTTCTTTAAACAAGTTTGTGTGGTATCATTACCTGCTCCACGCACATTCCAAAACAAAAGATTGATCGGACTAAACATTAGAAGAGCGTAAGTGATATGTTTGAGAAAGTACCGTGTCTTGTGGTGTGGATTTAGGTTTCCCCTTTTTCTTCCCTTTCTTAGAAGTGCCAGGGATAGAAATTGATTCATCCGTATTGTTTATGGTTGCCTCGGGGATTTCTGCCGGATTAGAGATATCCAGTAATCCCTTTGCCGAGGTAGTGTGAGCGTCGACAGACGTGTCATCAGGCGCAATATCTTCAAGATGAGGGTCCTTTCCTTTATCAGTACTTTGATCAGGAGGAGTGTTGCCCACTGCACCATCTAAATTAAGAGGATCTTGCATATGAGTGATAACCAACTTCTCTGGACGCACCGCCTCTTTTGTCACTTCTATTTCAATCCCAGAATTAACCATGCGTTGGTCAAGCTTAGAATGGAAGTCCAGTAAATCAGTTTTCACAATAGTATGATCGGAGTCCTTCCCCGCTGAACATGGCATGTTCTCAACCTGTCTGACTCTATCTTCTTTCAACAGAGAGTGATGGACGGTTTCAAGAATATCATCGTCATTAATCGATTGCAGAACATGACATGGATTGCTTTTAATTCAGTTTTAGCTACGGGTGCAATTTCTAATCCAATCTAGTCCGACCATGGCAGTAGATAATTTATACTCCAGCTACCCTTCTTAATTGGTCTGTAATATCCCATACACATGAAGAACTAGAATTGCCAATATTAAGCACTAACTCATACCGCTAACCCGCTTAGGCATCTATCGACACTGATTAGCACGGTCCTAGGGTCCATCAAGACAATGTCCTAATTAACACTTCAATATCAGTACTTCATGTTAATTTATGAATCATGAATACTAGATTGGCTAGACCTATTATGCATTTTAATAATTTCTGTCGATCAACGTAGCTGACGTTGAACCTCCAGATTAAGGTTTCTTAAGTTTTTCCTCGGAAAACTGGTATAGACCGTCGGGTTATCGAGGGTGGCTTTTCCTATTTCTATATCTATATTGCACAATTCAGATTAATCCAAGTAAATTCTGGGGTTGTTAAACATACAGATCAACTAAAACACGTAAATACAAGCAGATCT
Source organism: Gentiana straminea (assembly GCA_036785695.1). NCBI lineage: Eukaryota > Viridiplantae > Streptophyta > Magnoliopsida > Gentianales > Gentianaceae > Gentiana > Gentiana straminea. The sequence goes on from JAVUPR010000433.1 coordinate 921,443, forward strand.
ACCATATTAAAGACATAAAGGATCGTTCAAATCTTCATACCTTCAATAATGGATATCTAGCTTGATCAACTCAAGCTAGAGATGGCAGGGTAGGGAAGGAAACCAGAAAATAAACTCCAAAAGCTTAAAAGAACTTTATTGCATCAAAATTGAATAATGAAAATAATAATAATTTTGTAAAATAATTGAGACCTATGTAATAATCAGTTTATGCGGCCTTATATAGATACATTGGCCGACTTATGACTCCCGAAACACCTAACCGACCTAGTAGATGCAACAGATTCAGTTTCATGTTCCCCAAGCCCCTCGATAAATCGGGCCTAGCCCACGGTAATCCGAGCCTGATTTTTTTTCTCTTCCTTCAGCAGATCTCGTCCTGGACTTACTCTACTCGGCCCAACATTCTTCCCTTTATCCAGATTTGTCCTTAAGTGCTCCAGAATTGTTGTATCTTGTAAAATACATAAAATATAGCAAAATAGTACAAAATCTTCGGGATAACAACATAGATGCAGAATTCGGGGTAATTAAAGGTTGAATGGGGTATTTAGAGCGTTATCAAACTCCACCAAAAAATGGAGTATCAGAAAGAAGAAATAGAACTCTTAAGGAAGCAGTTATAACCGCAATAGCAGAAGCAAGCTTACCAAAGAGATTTTGGGCTGAAGTAGAAAACATAGCATGGTATACTCAAAACAGATCCATCATCAATAAACATCATGGGAAAACACCTATAAAAATATGGAATGGATGAAAACCTAACATATCGCATTTACACATTTTTGGATATAAATGTTTTGTTTGGACATGAATCAGCTTCATACTTTTGATGGAAACGCTGATGAAGAAATATTCATGGGATACTCAGACACCAGTAAAGCTTTTAGAGTAATCAATTCATGTAGTATTTGATGAACCAAACACCAGTAGTGAAGACTTACACTCTTTTGATGAAGAAGTTGCACAATGACAAGTCTAAATGAATATAACATTACCAGCTACCACTCTAAACCACACTTTTGATAATCAAGATGAAGTACCAGCTACTACAACAACAAATCCACCAACACAAGCACAAGAAGTTGATGCACAAGCATGAACAATAGAAGAACATGAACAAGCACAACTTCAACCTGACTTAAACTGGCTCATAGATCATCCAGAAAAACAAGTCGTTGGAGATGTTCATACAGGTGTCAGAACCAGAAGACAACTGGAGAGCATGCTAACTTGTTTTCTGTAACAGGTGGAACCCATGACAATAGATGATGCAACCCAAGATGCTGATTGGATTGCAGCCAAGAAAGAAGAACTCAATGAATTTGAAAGAACTGAGGTTTGGGAACTTGTTGACAGACCAGACATGGCCAACATCATTGGAACAAAATGGGTATTCTGAAACAAGATGGATGAACAAGGACTTGTTGTCAGAAACAAGGCAAGACTAGATGCAATAGGATATTCACAAGCAGAGGGCATAGATTATGATGAGACCTTTGCACCAGTAGCAAGACTGGAAGCAATAAAAATTTTCTAGCCTTTGTAGCTCACAAAGACATCGAAGTCTATTCGATGGATGTAAAGAGTGCCTTTCTAAATGGACTTCTAGAAGAGGAAGTAAATGTGGAACAACCACCTAGATTCCAAATCAAAGGAAAAGAGGACAAAGTATACAAGCTCGAAAAGGCAGTATATAGACTTAAATATGCACCTAGAGCCCAGTATGAGACATTGTCACAATTCTTGATCAACAATGGATTCAACAAAGGAACCATTGACAAGACTCTTTTCGAACTAGAAGATGGATCAAGCACATTTCTAGTTCAGATCGATGTAGATGATATCATCTTTGGATCTGAAGATGGAAAGCTAAGTGAAAAATTTGCAAATCTGATGAAAAGAAAATTTCAAATGTGTATGATGGGAGAAGTCAACAACTTCCTTGGTCTACAAGTGAAACAAATGGAAAATGGAATTTTTATCAATCAGGCCAAACACACAAAGGACTTGATACACAAGTTTGGAATGGACACAAGTGGCACATTAGACACTCCAATGTGTGCAAGGATTGTTCTTGGAAATGATGAAATTGGAAAAAGATGTTGATCAGAAGCTATATAGAGGAATTATTGGCTCTTTACTTTACTTAACTACAAGCAGACCTAACATTGCATTTGCGGTAGGAGTGTGTGCAAGATTTCAAGCTCAACCCAATGAATCTCTCTTGCTAGCAGCTAAGAGAATCATCAAGTATCTGAAGCACACAGTCAATGTAGGGATTTGGTATCCAAAAGATGGTGGATTCAAACTGACATCCTTTTCAGATTCAGACTATGCTGGATGTAAAATTGATAGAAAAAGAATTTCAGGAACTTGTCAGATGCTAAGCAGCAGACTAGTATCATGGTTTAGTAAAAAACGGAATTTCATATCTACTTCAACAGCTGAATCAGAATATATAAGCTGCACGTAGCTGTTGCGCACAAGTATTATGGATCAGACAACATCTAAGAGCCTATGGAATAGAAGAGAAGACAATTCCAATCATTTGTGACAACACAAGTTCAATATCAATCATAGAGAATCCAGTGTTTCACTCAAGAACAAAGCACATTGATGTGAGACATCACTTTATAAGAGATCATGTGGAGAAAGGAAATGTAATCTTGAGATACATATCAACAGAAGATCAATTGGCTGATAACAAAACCACTAAGTCACAAAAGATTTTGTAAGTTGAGTGTTGGTCCCTTGGTAAGGCTAACACAAGTTTAGGGGGGGTGAATAAACATGTCACCGAAAACTACATTAATAACAATTAAGGTTGAATTTTAACTTGTGTGGAGTTGACATGACTAAGCTGAGTCTAAGTCAAACTGACTTATAACAAAACTGAGTCAACCCGCAGCAGATATAAGTTTTAGCCTTTATCTGGATCTTGTTGATTCTATAAGAAAAATCCGAGTATGCAAAACTAAATTCTGGGGAAATTAAGTTTGTGAGCTGTGTATGCTTATAACAATCAGTTTCAGTATGCTGAATAAACAAAAATAAATGTTGTATAAGTAAATGAATGAGTGTAAATGCGTAAAGTAATAGAGCAAGAATTATAGTGGTTCCAGGTGGTGTAATCATGTCAGTCCACTCTTCCCCTGTGATGTAGGAGGAAAATTCCACTAGAACTCCTTGAGGTACGCTGTTACAAAAAGTCCTAAATGATAGTCCTTGACTAATCCATAAAGTCACTATCTAAACAACTAAAGAACAGGTTGGATTGCTGCTCTTCAATTGATTGAACCACTGGTCCTTGGAGGGTTGTGTTGCCTCTTCACCAGCTACCACCACAAACACAATCAACCCGACAGCAAATGACAACTATCCTTGGCAAATCCTTGACCGGATTGCTTCACAGTCTAAACCTTTGATTAAGAATCAAATTTGGGCTAAGACTCAATAAATTGATTCTCGCTTGTGGTTCTTCAATGTGTCGAATTCTGGATTTGATAGATGTAGCATGAAAACTTGAAAAAATCTAGATATGATCTTGTTGAACGCAGTTATTGATAGCAATTCGAATGAACTAGAATTGTGCAAAAAAAAGCTTGTAATCTTGTTAATTCGGTATTTGATCCTTGATGCCAAGTCCTCTATTTATAGTGTGATGTCCAACGTTCATCTTGCTTGAATTTGAATTTCATCAACGTCTATATTTTCAGATGTCAGGTGTCAGTGACCGTTCTGACATGCCAGTTCATCATCCAATAAAAATCCTTGATTTATAACGTTTGAATGTACTTTCATTTTTTTGAGTATCCTGATCAGTTTTATACTGAGTATGTCAGTTATCAGTTTGTTAACTGACTTAGAGCATTAATTGAGTTTTTACTCTTCTTCAAAACTTAGTACTCTATTTATATGATTTTATGTGACTGAATCAGATTACACCATTCTTTAAGCAAATCATCTAAGATATCATTGTCCTTATGATTCTAAGGTCTTCTCAACATCCATAAAGTTAGTTCAGGACATCACATACCTAGCTGAATTCTAACTTTACAGTCTCGGCTTTGATCTTCATAATTGAGTTTGAACGCTCAGTTCTTCAATCTTCTACAATTGAATCTGTGTCCCTTAGTTCTTCAAAAACTAAGTTTGTTCCCTCAGCCATCTGTTCTAGATAAGTCAACCGAGTATGTGTCCCTCAGCAAAATACCTTCTTCAGTTGTGAGTATGACTTCAGTTTTACGTGTACATCTACAGTCTTATGTCAAGTTCGAGTTATCTAGATGACTTCCATTCTCCAATTTTATGACACTTCTATCTAATACAGTGCTTGTCTGATATAACCTATACAATTATCAGACTGTAGTAAACCTATACATTCAGTTCTAGACAACATTTAGCCTTTCACTATAATTGCTAGTTTCAGCACTTCATCAATGGGGTGTAAATAAATAAGTAACTAAATAAGATGAATCATAATCAAAACTAAGTTTTATTTCCAACAATTTCCCCCTTTTCGATGATGCCAATACCCTCCCTAAAAGAAAAGCTTAAAGATAATAACAATGCAAAACAAGGTAAAACTGGAAACTGGATTTCATTAAGTTTACAAAAACTTGAATAGTTACAGAGTTGATATTAACTGAAATAAGATCTAAACATTTCATTGTGTAACTTTGATAAACTTATGTTCCTTATCGTGTAGATGATATCCCTCTTCATTCTTTGTATATTCCTTTTTGAATGTCCTGAGATAATCCACATGGCTTGTATGTTTCCACTTCCTCTATAGAGCTAACTTAGGGAGGTGTCTTTCATCCCTGTAGTAATCTTCAAATTCTGAAAATCAGCTTTTGAACTGTTCTTTCTTATCTTTGATTGAAGTCTTTCTTCAATTCTCTTGATCTTCTTGTGATGTGCCATCTTCTGATTATGAAAAACATCATATAAGAAATAGGTAGGAGATTCTTTATAAGTCTTGTGCATGTATTTCGTTTTGACATGGTTATAATCAGCAACAAACTTCATCCATAGATCCTTTGTCAGAGTAGATCTTCTTTCTCCAGGTTGACAGTACTTGGCAATGAGCTATTATTCAGATAGTTCTTCAACATCCCTGACATAAGGACCTGCTGTTGATTTGCATTTCTTCAGTTCTGTTAACTCAGCTTCAAGCTTTAGTTTTTCTTCACATAACTTAAGCTTTTCTTCCTCTACTTCCACCTTTTTGGCTTCATATAACTCATTGATTATATGATGTGTTGCCTTCTGATCTGCTGAAATGTCTTTCTGGGAGGTGAGAACTTCTTTGAGTTGAGTTTTGAAACCGTAGATTCGCTGATTCTGATGCCATTCTGCCTTGGCTTGAATCCCGCGATCTTCTTCAATTATGATCTCAAATTTCTCTATCAGACTAAGAATTTCTGAGATAGATTTTGAAGTTGAGTTCTTGATAACATCAAACTTAGTATGAACTGAGACGTCAGTCTTCTTTCTGTAGTCCAAGTATCCGAAAATATGTGATAGATGACCATTGAAATCTTCTTTCTGATTGAGCATGATCTTCAAACTTTCTTGTACTGTGCTCAATTCTTTTACTGTCAGCTTTTCCGTTGGATCTTCATCATCTGCTTCTTAGATCTTAGACTGAATGTTATCATCAATTATCATCAGTTGGTGATTTTCATCAGCTTTTCCTTCTTCTTCCTTATTGTCAGTTGTCTGATTTGCAATTGGCAATTCTTATGGCTGAGTGACAGTTTGCCTAGTTTGATCTTCAGATTGTGCTTCTGGTTGAAAGATTCTACTCTTTTCTGCTTCTTTTCTTGAATCATCATCATCATCTTTCTTCTTTGAAGCATCCTTGGGAAATGATGATGTAACTGACTCTCTTCTCTGAGCTATTTATGAAACTGGGCATATAAGTCATTAACTTCAAGTTTCTCCAATAATAGCTTTTCTTCAGTTTGTAAAGTATCCTTGATAGCTTCATGAGAGTCTTCATTCTTGAGCTTTACCTTCATCAGTTTCATAATCCTTTTAGCATCGAAGAGGTACTCATTTGGTTCCTGAGTTACCTGTTCCTCTTGCTCAACATGCATAGCAGAAACTTGACCCTCTTATATTTTCTGCTTAAGGTGAGAAATAATATCAGTAACAATGCTCTTATTCTGACTGACTTCAGTTGTTATTCCCCCCAATTTGGTGCTAACAGACTTGAAGTGCCTGGGAACAAACATCTTCAAACATAATTTTCCTCTTGTGTTTCAGCTTTCCTTTTAATTCCTTTCTGCTGAGCGATCTACTGAGACAAAGTTTTCTTATTGGCTTTAGGTTGGGAAGTCTTCTTTGTTGAACTTGCAACTACTGCAAATTTTCCAGTGTGTTGGTCCCAGAGAAGGGTAAAACTATAGTCAGAGGGGGGTGAATGACTATAGTGGAGTTTCAAAAACTTTTCTTATATTTAAAAGCTTTTGGGCAGCGGATATGTCCCTTCTTACTAAGTTATTTCAAGTTAGTTTAAGCAATCACAAATATATGATATAATATAAGCAATTAAGTGAATACAGTAAGGTAAATTGCAGAAAGTAAATTGACATAAGGCTTATAGTGGTTCAGGGTGGTGTAATCCCTTAATCCACTCTTCTCCTGTGATGATTGGAGGAATTCATTATTGTTTTCATAGATACAATAGTATGATTGTCCTTGACTTCACAAGATTCACAATCTACAAGACTATCACTCCTTGACTGCAACAGCTTCAGTGACTCAGTCTCTTTCACTGCTCATTGGGATCAAATCCTTCAGCAGCTATCACAAACACAACTCCTTCTCAGATGGCTCTGATTCAGTTGCTTGATTGATGTGAATTGGATTCACAAACTTGTTGATCAATCTCAGTGCTTGATGTTTGATTTGTAGCTCTTAGATTTGAGTTGATCACTAGATATTTCCTTTTTAGCACAGATAGAAGTCTATTCACTTTGACAGAGTTTTTGCTCAGATTCTTGATCGTTCTCTTTTTTCTTTTTCTGTCAGTGCCTTCTATTTATAGTCTTGATTATTCTTGATTTGAATTTCCGTCCGTTGGCTATATTATAGAGGGGAATAATCCTTGATTTTATTCTTGATTCCCCCTTAACTGTATTCTCCTTGATTTTAGCAAATGGATTTTTTTTCAAATGTTTACCATAAAATATGTCCTTGATTGATCCTCTATTGATTGTGCATTTAATGCTTGATCTTCTGTATCTTCTTCATATTTAAATAATCTGACTAATTAAGGTTTACTCAGCCGTTCTTTGATCGGTCAAGTAATCCATCTGACTTTGTCGCTTAGATCTTTCTTCACTGCTTTGTATTCACTCAGATGGAAGTCAGTTACTTTGCCGATTCACTGTTTCCTTCATTCATTCAGTTTAAGGAGAATCCTTGTACTTCACTGATCCTTGGTTTGGGTGAGATCAGTGTAAACCATATTTAAACATTAAGTTTCATCACTCAAAACATAATTTAGACTTATCCAAGGTCATCACAGACTTCCTTGGTTATAAGTCAGACCATAATGTCTTCATTGTTTCTCTGTTGGTGCTTGACTGGCTTTACTTTGCCTAAAATCTGTTTTTGCTTTGCTGTCCTACCAACTAGTACAATACTTTTCTAACTCAACTTATACAACATGTCACACTCTAAGTAAAGACTATACAGACTGTTCTAACTTATTTCAGGCTTGCTATAACAGCTAGTATGGCCATCATCAAAACATAATCAAATGTTCCTAACAATTTCCCCCTTTTTGATGATGCCAAAACCCTCATAAGCCTGAACATAAGTAAGCCAAATTTTTCATAATAATTAACAGAATAAGACTCAACGATTTTATTCATCCATTTAAGGGCTACAAGTTCAAAATTTATTCAAGTGTTACAATTACATTTTGTTTAACTCAGCCTTGTACCTTTTGATCTTTGTGGTTTGGACTTCTTCCATATCTTTCCAATCAATCTCAGGAAACTTCCACTTCCAGTATGCCATAGCAGTGTATTCAGATACTCCTTGAAATATCCTCTTGGCAAAAAGTTTGTTAAAGTCAGGCATAGTTACATTTGCCTTGGGCTCTCCAAAGTACTTCTCAAGTCTCTCGCTAGCTTTTGCAATATGTGAGTCAGCAAACTTGAGATTTTTGTACAGGCCCCACTGATCTTGTTTGTTCATTCTTCCTATAGGACTGAAGAATTTTGCCATATAGTTGAAGTCTTGTTGCTGCTCAATTGGCAAGTCTTCTGGTCCATTTGCAGAAAGTGGTATGGCTGAACTTGGTTTGCTGGTTCCACCACTTTGCTGGAGGGAGGCATGTTGTCTTTTAATGTTATTGTATATTTTGGCCATGTCAACTCTCCTCTGTTCATCCTCGTAGCTTAGCCAGTCTGCCCAAGCTTCATCTTGTGTTTGATTTGGATATATTCCTTCATGGACTCTGAAAAATTCTATCACATGATCTAGGATTTCAGCTTGCTTGTTTCTGTGAGACGGGAAGTTTCTTTTCTCTCTGCTAGCGCAAGATCTATGATCTTTTGATTACCTTCTTTCTTGACTAGATCCAGGTCTTTCCTGTCCACCTGATCTATCTCTATCATCATCCCTTCTTTGAAAAGGATGAGGAAATCCAATGCAGGGTTCATTTAGGGCCTTTTCTCTTTCTTCTCTAGCCCTCCTTTGCTTCTCTTCTGCGTCATTTCTGATCCTAATTTCTGTATCCCTTGCCCTCAGCTGTTCTTCAGTGAAGTTTGGGGGTCTAATCGTTGAACCTTCAGGCTTATCTTCACTTTCCCTCTTTTTGACAGCATCATCCCTTTGCTGGAGTAAGATGCTATTTGTAGCCTCTACTGTGCCAATCAGAGAGTCAAATTTTTACTCAATGGATGTGAATCTATTGTCATGATCAGTCAGTTTTTCAGTGACACTGCGAATCTGGTGCCGAATGCCAATGCCATTGAATCATTTTCTTGGGAAATGTTTTGTCTGAGACCTACAAGGTTGTTAGTAATATTGATGTTGAGCTGTCTCATCAGATTTCTTTATTGTTGGACAACAATGTTCTGCGCATCAATGTACTCTGCAATGGCCTGGAACTTTTGCTCAATGGAGTAACTTTTATCATTAAATGCTGAAGTCATTGATCTGAGGTACATGTCATGTTGCTCCAATTCTTCTGCCAGTGCCCAGCTGAGAGAGTTTGTGTCGGGTGTCAGCTGGTTCATGTTCTGTTTGCTATCCTATGTCTTGATGGTTGGTAACATCTGCATCGACTTCCAAATCTTCAAGTATTCGGGTGGATGTGTATGTTGGTGTGGTTTTGGCTACTATTCCCCATTGCTCTGTGCTTAGGATTTCCTTGACTGGAGTTGCGCAGCAGTTGAGCCAGTGTCCACTACGTTTGTGAGGTCAGCCGGAGTTTCAGCAGATAATGGTTGAGGTGTTGTCTTAGCTGGTGTGGTTGACTTGGTTGAGGCATGTGGTTGTAGAAAAGAGCTTAATAGAGTGTTGTCATCAATTGCATCAGCTATTTGTTTAGTCTCTTTGCCATGGCCATCATCATTGTTATCAGCAACATTATCATCATTATGATCATCACGTCGTCATCATCATCATCGGTATTGCTGCCATCAGTTGATTTATCACAATCTTTGTCAGAGTGCAGATGTATCTTGGCTTTAGCTGCAACAACAATGTCCAAGAGTGGTGATTCATCAAGTACACCAACCAGGGTTGTGATCCCAAGAAACTTGAAAAACCAGGCCTCCTCAGCAAGCATGTGTTTTGAGTCTTGAAGCTGATCTCTGGAATCACCTTCCTTCCATTCAATATATGCTGCAATGCAATCATCAATATCATTTGCAGACATTTGTGCCGGTATTTCCGGGGTCTCTTCATCACCATCTCCTATTACTTTTGCTGCCTCCTCATTTTGAGGTTGTTCTTCTTCACTGCCACTTTCCTCCTTTGGTTCTTCTGCCTCACTTTCAGATTCCTCTTCTTCTTCTTCTTCTTCATCAATTAACTTTCCAAAGTCTATCTTGTCCAAATTTTGTTGGACCTTTTGTTTCTATTTTTTGTTGGTAGTGTGTTTTGTAGGTTTCTTTCTCTTCCCTTCTCCTGCTTTCTTCTGTTGTTTAACACAGGTAAACATGACTTTGGATTCATGCAGTTTGTGGAATTGTACAACAGGAACTTGGAGACATTGCATCAAGTAGTGTAACTAAATCCCATATGACTTTTTCACCCAAAATTGACCTTTCTTCTTCTTCCCTTCTGCTATCCCCTTTTTGGCCGCATTAGCTTAACCTTTGATTTGCTCTATGATTCTCAAGAAGAAGTAGGTTGCCCAATTGAATTCCAGATTGTTGTAGATGATTCCCATCAGTCGCATTCTGGCTTCTGTCATGGAATTATTTGCCCCAAGCTTTCCTTCAATGCTCTTTCCAATTAGGGCACTGAACTCACTGAATGGTTTCTTTAATGCATATCTAAGGCAATTGACCTTCTTAGATCCTGGATTTGTTGTTTTGGCGAATGTTGTCCAGAAATCATCCAAGTTTTGTGGTACCAATGGCACTATTGCTTGACCCTTATTTGAAAGTTTAAGGTGAGTACGAATTACCTTTGCTGTGACAACCACTTCTGTGCCGTTGACAGATGCAACAATCTTGTCTTCCTCCCATTCATCACCTTCTTCTGCAAGGACCCCAGGAACATATTTTGCAGTTTTCTAGAAGGAGATAGACTTTCATAACTGATTCCGGTTATTGGAGGATTTAGAAACGTTGATAATCTTAGGCTTTTCCATCCAGCCGCCAAGCGTTTCACTTCCTCATCATTTCCGCATAGTTTTAAGTAGTGTTCTTCCTGAAAGAACGATCCAGTGGCAATCGAATTTTCATACCCAGCTTGGGTGTTTGAGGAGAATGATGCCATTGTTTGGGTAGAAATTTTAGGTTTTGGAAAAGCTTTTAATTTGCAGTGAGAAATAGGGTTTATAACTTGCAATGAAGTGTGTAGGTTTCTGAAAAACCTCTAAGTGTCGTTTATATAGGATGATTTGGGTTGTGTGAACGTGGTTGAATATGGAAGGATTTTATGACGTAATGGCGTGATTTTATGTATATAAATCCTGATATTTGAGTGTAATGGGGGAGTGGATTGAGGTAAGTAATGATAGATCCCGGGAATCGAGGTGTTTGTAATTCGAAAAATAATATGGTTACCTCCATGATTGTTAATTGATCTCCACGTGTGTAATCTTTTATAGTATAATCCTCCATAACTTTCTTATTCTCCACATGTATAAAAGTTGATTTGGTTCACACTTTAATTTGCCCATTTCTCCATTTTTCATTTCGGTGGAGTGCCTTGGCTGGTCACTTAGCCGATGTAGTGAATTTTTCACTGAGCTGCTTTATTCTACTGTTCTTAACAATCAGTGAAGTTAACTTCGCTGAGTACCAGTGCCTTACCTGCTACATCTCCCATAATGGCAAAGGTTTAAACAGCTGATTTAGCTGATTTACTCCAGTTAGCCGGTCTTTGGTACTTAGTCAATTTCAATCATTCCCAACTCAGTTCTTAACATGCTAAATATTTCATGACTTAGTGGTTTAGTGAATATATCAGCCAATTGATCTTCAGTGGGTATATATCTTAGAATAACATCTCATTTCTCAACATGATCCCTGATGAAATGATGTCTCACATCAATATGCTTTGTTCTTGAGTGTAATACTGGATTTTCAGTAATAGATATGGCACTTGTGTTGTCACGCATAATTGGAATTGTCTTTTCCTCTGTTCCATAATCCCTTACATGTTGTCTAATCCATAGTACTTGTGCACAACAACTGCCTGCTGCTATATATTCTGCTTCAGCTATTGATGTAGATATGAAGTTTTGCTTTTTACTGAACCAAGAGACTAGTCTGGTGCCTAGCATCTGGCATGTTCCAGAAGTGCTTTTTTTTTATCTATCTTGCATCCGGCATAGTCAGAGTCTGAATATGATGTCAATTTGAATCCTCCATCTTTTGGATACCAAATTCCAACATTGATGGAGTTCTTCAGGTATTTGATTATTCTTTTGGCTGCTAGAAGAAATGATTCTTTTGGTTGAGCTTGAAATCTTGCACATACTCTTACCGCAAATGCTATATCAGGTCTTCTTGCAGTTAGATAAAGTAGGGATCCAATGATTCCTCTATATATTTTCTGATCAACATCTTTTCTAGCTTCATCTTTTCCAAGAATGACTCTTGCACACATTGGTGTATCTAGCTGTGCCACTTGTGTCCATACCATATTTGTGTATTACGTCTTTTGTATACTTGTCTTGACTAATGAAAATACTCATCATGCTCATCTGAAATTTGCTCTTCCATCATGCTCATCTGAAATTTGCTCTTCCATCATGTCTTGCCAAGAAAGTAATTTAATTCTCCCATCATGCTCATCTGAAATTTGCTCTTCATCAGGTTTGCAAATTTCTCACACAACATTTCATCCTCTGATCCAAAGATGATGTCATCAACATAAATTAGTACTAGCAATGTACTTGTTCCTTCCTCTAATTTGAATAGAGTCTTATCTATAGTTCCTTTGTTGAATCCATTCTTGATCAGAAATTGTGATAAAGTTTCATACCAGGCCCCAGGTGCCTGTTTGAGTCCATAAAGAGCTTTCTTGAGCTTGTATACTTTGTCTTCTTTTCCTTTGAGTTGAAAACCAGGAGGTTGTTCCACATATACTTCTTCTTCCAAAATTCCATTCAGAAATGCACTCTTGACATCCATTTGATAGACTTTGAAGTCTTTGTGCGCATCAAAAGCTAGAAAGAGTCTGATTGCCTCCAGTCTTGCCACTGGAGCAAATGTTTCATCATAATCTATTCATTCTGCTTGAGAATAGCCTTTTGCAACTAGCCTTTCTTTGTTTCTGACCACTATTCCTTGTTCATCCATCTTGTTTTTGAATACCCATTTTTTTCCAATGATGTTGGCTGTGTCTGGTCTGTCAACAAGTTCCCAGACTTCATTTCTTTCAAATTCATTTAGTTCTTCTTGCATGGCTGTAATCCAATCTGCATATTGGATTGCATCATCTATAGTCTTGGGTTCCACTTATGATAGAAAACATGTTAGCATATGCTCCAGTTGTCTTCTGGTTCTAACTCTTGTGTAGATATTTCCAATGACTTGTTCTTCAGGATGATCTCTTAGCCAATTTAGGTCAGGTTAAAGTTGTTCTTCACTTGGTACTTCTGCAACTTCAGGTTCTGCATGAGCTTCAGGTTCTGGTGCTTCTTCTGTTGTAATGACTTGTGGCTCATCTTGATTTCCAAGATTGTGACTCAGAATTGTGGCTGGTATAGTTGTATTCATATACACTTGCCTTTGTGCTGCTTCTTCTTCTTGTTCTTGAAGACTTTCACCATTTGTGTTTGGTTCATCAAAGACTACATGTATTGATTCTTCAATCACCAATGTTCTTTTGTTGAGTACTTTGAATGCCTTGCTGGTGTCTGAGTATTCCATAAAGATTGCTTCATCAGCTTTTTCATCAAAAGTATGTAACTGGTTCATGTTCAAAACAAAACATTTAGATCCAAACATGTGTAAGTGTGAAATGTTAGGTTTTCTTCCATTCCATATCTCAACGGAGTCATTACATGATGTTTGTTAATGATTGATCTGTGCATAGCATGCTGTGTTTGCTGATTCAGCCCAAAACCTCTTTGGTAGGCATGTTTCTGCAATCATTGTTCTGACTGCTTCTTTGAGAGTTCTATTTCTTCTTTCTGCTACACAATTTTGTTGTGGAGTTCCTGCTGCAGATAATTGATGTAATACTCCATTTTCTTCACAATATGTTCTGATCACTTCATTTAGAAACTCTGTCCCTCTATCTCGTCTGATCTTGGTAATATTTAGTTCTTTCTCATTTTGAATTCTTCTTAGTAGATCTGGCATCTTCTTGAGTGTCTCTCTCTTCTTGTTCATGAATATGGTCCAGGTGAATTTGGAGAAATCATTAACCACTACTAGTGTGTATTTCTTACCACTCACACTTACTGGTGTGACCGGTCCAAACAGGTCCATATGTAACAGATGCAGAATTCTTGTTGTAGATTGGTAGGGCTTTGATTTGATGGAGCTTTTGATTTGCTTCCCTTTTTGGCATGCATCACAGAGGTTTTCTTTCTTGAATGTGATCTCTGGCAGGCCTTCAACTAACTTGTTTTTTTATAATGTGTTGATAGTCTTCAAATTCAGATGATTTAATCTTTTATGCCAAATCCAGCTGGTTGATTGTTTTTTTGACAAACAAACATGTTTCTGCTTTAGCTGTTTTCCAATCCACCACATACATGTTATCTTTTCTTCTTCTTGCAAGAACTACTGTGTTGGTTTGGCTGTGAATTACTTTTCATCCCTTCTTGTTGAAGTGTATATTGTAGCCTTTGTCACAAAATTGACTAATGCTTAACAGATTGAAATTGAGTCCCTTAACATATGCTATATTTTGAATCTTCAAGTTGTTCTTGAGCATTGTGTCTTCCCCTTAATCTTGCCAGGGTTTTCTTTGCCTCCAAATGTGACTTTGGGTTCATCAAAAGCTTTGAAATCAGTGAGCCATCCTTTGTTCCCTGTCTTGTGTCTGGAACATCCACTGTCTATGTACCTAGACATCCTACAAAACAAATTAATTATGTTTAGGTACCCAACACTGCTTGGGTCCACACCTGTTAACAGTCATGCCTTCTACTCCGAGTGTATATCCAAATGATCTTCTTTTTGGATAATTGAAATCATCAACTTCATATGTATAAGGCATGGCAGAATAGCTTCTGATATTTCTACTGAAGGTATTCTGATACTTTTCTCTACTTTTTGGTGCATTTGCATCCTTCTTCACCTTCCAATATGCAGTGGGAAACCTATGCTGCTTCATGTGTCCAGGAACATACCTAGATTGGCTTTTCTTAAACACATGATGCATATATGGTATGGTTTCTTTTTGTATTTTGGAGGTGCAACATTCCAATCATCCTCTGAAGGATAAAGTCTTCCTTTACCTTTCAGAAGGTCTCTATTTTTAGTTGACTGGAATGATGGTTTAGTATGCTGTTTCACGATATTATGTTTTGACTTCACTGGTACATGATGAGTGGGTGAAATTATGGTGTATCCTTTTCTGAAATTTGGTCCATTATTGGTCCTAGATTTAGAATTGTGTTGTCCATTGTTTCTATTCTCATCCTGACTATTGTAGCCAAGACCAGATCTGGATCCAAACCTTCTTGGAGGTTTGTAAGCTGGTGCATTAAGTGGTACAGTGGTGTTTTTAGTTGCTAGGTGGATTTTCTCAGCTGATCTATTAGCAGTGGATGAGATATCATTTGCTACTTTTTGATTAGGTGAGTATATCTCCTTAGTAGCTAGTTCAGCTTTCAATTTGTCCAGTTGTTCCTTCAATCTTTTATTTTCTTTTCTTAGATCCTTACATTCCTTTTCCAGAATTTCCTGATTCATCTCAATTTCATCAAATTTAGTCATGAGATTTAAGACTAGGGCTGTTGGATCTAATAAGAGAATAGAAGATTGTGCAGTGTTGGATGTTGATGCATTTGATGAAGAGTAAGAACTAGTTGTTACCTTAGTTTCATTAGATTCTTTGGCCATAAGACATAGACTCGCTTCATTATCTGAGCTGTCACCTTCATCTTAATCTAATTCTTTGGTGATGAGACATAGACATGCTTTTTCATTATCTGAGCTGTCTTCTTCATCACTATTATCTGAATCATAGTCAGATGATTCTACATTCTTTTCACTGCTGGATTCAGCCTTGAGTGCTTTCTTGCCTTTTTTCTTTTCAGATGCTTTGTACTTCTTCTTTTCCTCATCTTTATTGTTTTCTTCAGGGCAGTCATCCTTGAAGTGACCTTTCTTGTTGTAGTTGAAGCATCTGTATTCATCATCTCTTTTCTTCATGTCTTTGTTTGAGCTTGATCTCTTGTTTGATGATGAGTTTCCTTTGAATTGCTTCTTTTTGCTAAACCTATCAAAACGTTTAACTAATAAAACTACCTGTTCTTTGCTGATACAATCAACAAAGTTACTTTGTTATGGTGCTATCAGTGCACTGGCTCTTTGTGTCTCAGCCGGAGCACCGTCTTCATCGTTTAATTTGAATTCATGGCCTTTTAGTTGGGACATCAGAGTCTAGGTGTCAGTGTTTGCAAGATTTGTTGTTCCTCTGATTACCGATGTTATAATCTTCCATCTTTCAGGCAAGCCTCTCAAGATCTTTAAACACAATTCTTTCTGGGGGTATGTGTGTCCAAGCTGTTGCAGTTCACTGATGATGCTTGAGAATCTGTTGTCCATTTGATCAATGGATTCACCAGCCTTCATTTTGAAGTTCTCAAATTTCTATTTTGCAACAGATAATTTGTTTTCTTGGATTGCCTCAGATCCTTCATTTATCAGTGCCAGCTTGTCCCACATCTCCTTTGCTGTTTTGCAATCTTTGATTCTTATGAACTTGTTGCTATCTAGGGTCTTCAAGATCATATCTTTTGCAACAAAGTCTAGATTTTGCTCTTCTCTTATAATCCTTGGTCCAATCTTTCTTGGGTTTATCCACTTCTTTTCCTTGATCTTCTCTTGTGGTTATCACAGTCATGATCATGATTGGGCCAACATTAATTACATCCAGCATCTCCTCCTGAGTTGCTGCAAGATGAGATTACATTCTTATTTTATATTCATCAAAATTATTAACATTAAAAACAGGTACTTTAGACATAAAGTTTGAGGAATCCATAAGTACAGATTTGATATATTTATGTATATATGTTGAAAGCATAGAATTGAAAACTACTTTGAAAATATGTGATCTCCTTGTTATCAGAAATTAGATCTGAACAGGTTCTGAGAGTAGGAACACTGCTCCGATACCAATTGTTGGTCCCAGAGAAGAGTAAAACTATAGTCAGAGGGGGGGTGAATGACTATAGTGGAGTTTCAAAAAATTTTCTTATATTTAAAAGCTTTTGGGCAGCGGATAAGTCCCTTCTTAATATGTTATTTCAAGGTAGTTTAGGCAATCACAAATTTACGATATAATATAAGCAATTAAGTGAATGCAGTAAGGTAAATTGCAGAAAGTAAATTTACACAAGGCTTATAGTGGTTCAGGGTGGTGTAATCCCTTAATCCACTCTTCTCCTGTGATGATTGGAGGAATTCACTATTGTTTTGACAGATGCAATAGTATGATTGTCCTTGACTTCACAAGCTTCACAATCTACAAGACTATCACTCCTTGACTGCAACAGCTTCAGTGACTCGGTCTCTTCACTGCTCCTTAGGATCAAATCCTTCAGCAGCCATCACAAACACAACTCCATCCCTGATGGCTCGGATTCAGATGCTTGATTGATGTGAATTGGATTCACAAACTTACTGATCAATCTCAATGCTTGATGTTTGATGTTTGATTTGTAGCTCTTAGATTTGAGTTGATCACTGGATATTTCCTTTTTAGCACAGATAGAAGACTATTCACTTTGACAGAGTTTTTGCTCAGATTCATGATCGTGCTCTTTTTGCTTTTTCTGTCAGTGCCTTCTATTTATAGCCTTGATTATTCTTGATTTGAATTTCCGTCCGTTGGCTATATTAATGAGGGGAATAATCCTTGATTTTATTCTTGATTCCCCATTAATTGTATTCTCATTGATTTTAGCAATCGGATTTTTCTTCAAACGTTTACCATAAAATCTGTCCTTAATTGATCCTTTATTGATTGTGCATTTAATGCTTGATCTTCTGTATCTTCTTCATACTTCAATAATTTGACTAAGTAAGGTTTACTCAGCCGTTCTTTGATCGGTCAAGTGATCCATCTGACTTTGTCGCTTAGATCTTCCTTCACTGCTTTGTCTTCACTCAGCCGAAAGTCAGTTTACTTTGCCGATTCACTGTTTCCTTCATTCTTTCAGTTTAAGGAGAATCCTTGCACTTCAATGATCCTTGATTTGGGTGAGATCAGTGTACACCATATTTAAACATTAAGTTTCATCACTCAAAACTTATCCAAGGCCATCAAAGACTTCCTTGGTTATAGGTCAGACCATAATGTCTTCATTGCTTCTCTGCTGGTGCTTGACTGGCTTTACTTATGCCGAAAATCTATTTTTGCTTTGTCGTCCTACCAACTAGTACAATACTTGCCTGACTCAACTTATACAACATGTCAGACTCTAAGTAAAGACTATACAGAGTGTTTTAACTTATTTTAGGCTTGCTATAACAGCTAGAATGGACAACATCAAAACATAATCAAATGTTCCTAAAACAGTGGTTGTGGATATAGTAGCGATTTGTGCTCACTTCTTCCCATTACTGAGTCTCTCCAAATAATATTGAATCACTAAACTGAGTGATTTCCTTAACCAAAATCTGCCAACCAACTGTCTACCTTCATTTTTGGTTTTGGTAACACATGCTAGTTCAGCCATATGTTGGTTTTTGATCTGGTGGAAAATGTAGTCTGCCCAGTTGAACTCAAAACCGTCCCATATGACATTCATCATGTGTATCCCATCTTCTGTTAATTTGCTCAACCCTTTGTGTTGTCCGACGACATGCTTGCTGATCCACCTACTGAGTAAAGGAAACTTAGGCTTGAGGTCGGTACGTTCTGTATCAACTGCGGTGGGTTGTTTTGAAGCTGAAATCTGCTTTAGAAAAGCTTCACGTTTGAGTGGCAAGCAGGCTAAATCGATTGATTTCACTAGAGGGTCATTGAAATCAAATAACTGCCCGATGATTTCATCATTAACGAAAACATTTTGACCACGAACTCTCGTTAGGAGTGAATTATTTTGCAAGCTTTTTGCAATTGAGCTTCCAAAAGGTTTCCCAAACCTTGTAATCTTCCAATCTTTTCAGATATATAGCTAGAGAGATGACTATTGTGGCATAACTCTTCAAATTCCTTACAAGTTAGAGAATCTGGTTTGGTGATTAACCTTTCCTCTTGAGTTTGTTTAAAGGTGGCCATTGTAATGGTTTTTCCAAGTTTTAAGAAAATTTGAGGAGTAAAAGAAAATTCTGGATTTTTCTAAAAATAAAATTGAATTTTTGAATGTATTGAGAAATAAAAGATATATAGAGGTGGGGAGGCTGACGGTTGTGATCCTCTAAAGATTTTTGTTCCAACTTTTCAAATACCATTGAGTATTTGTGTAACCGATGCATGTACTATTCCCACGATCTGACATTTTCTGAGGGATATACACGCAACAAATTCTGATAAAAATGGCGGTAATTAAATGCGATGTTACTGTTGTCGATATTATCCTTTCGACTTTGACTTTCTTTGACTGGCCAAAAACTGACAGAGATCAGTTCTAAGACGTGTTCGGTTCCGTATATTCTTTAGTTCAGTTGGTTAGTTTGAGATTGTTGATGTCAATGACTGATTTGTCAAGTGAGCGCACCCAGCATGACAAAGATCAATTCCCTTGACGATTCTCTAAGCTTAAACTGACTTAACTGACTTTGATAATCCCCAATTCAGTTCTCAGTTAAGCAAACTTTTTTTGTCCAATGCTTTGGTAAAAATGTCAGCCAACTGATCTTCAGTTGGGACATAGAGAGAGAACTGTAACGCCTTTTTTCTATATGTGATCCCTTATAAAATGATGTCTACATTAATGTGCTTGGTCTTTGAGTGCAATTTTGGATTGTCAGTTATAGCTATTACACTATTATTGTCACACATTATAGGAATCAGTCCTTCTTCTATTCCATAATCTCTCAATTGTTGTCTTATCCTTAAAAGTTGAGCACAACAGCTTTCAACTGCTATATACTCAGCTTCAGTTGTTGATGTTGAAATAGAGATTTGCTTCTTGCTGAACCATGACACAAGTCTATTTCATAGCAACTGACATGTGCTTGAAGTACTCTTCATGTCCACCTTGCATCCAGTATAGTATGAGTCTGAGTAGGATATCTGTTTGAATTCACCTTCTTTGAGTGAGTTTGATCTTTGTATCGGTTTGATAAAACAAGCACTGTAATGGTCAGCTAGTTTATATCAGCAGATTGGTCTATATTAGTAGGGTAGCTAGGTCAGTAGACTTGTCAAGAACCTGCTGAAGACTGAAGGCTGAGGGGTCAAACTCAGTTAACGAAGGCTAAGGGATCAAACTTAGTAATTAAAGTCAATGATATGGAATCAGAATTTAGGGAAGTCTGTGATGACCTAAACTGATTACATATACCTTGTGTACAAGGTCTAAGTTCCATAAGTTGGATGGTGATTGGAACTTAGTTATGATTAAATAGTGTAATCTAACTTCACAAATAAAAGTTAGATAAAGGAAGTCAGCTGCATTGTGTTTTAAACACAGCAAATTTTGGTTCAGCTGACTGACATGTATTTCAGCAAACTTATGAACCTGCTGATACATATACCTCGATTTATTCAAAATTACATTAGAAGATTACATGGATAAGGACAGATAACAACCTCTGATTTATCAAACAAATCAATGGTTGAGATAAACAGGATGTTGGGATGATTCATGACTCTATCCAATGGATACAAGTCAATGGTTGGAAAGACTGCATTCTGTCAGAAAGCAGTCTGATTGTGTCAGTACTATGAACAGTGACAGAAAGCAAGTCAAATGGGACATAATCTGGAACGGCTATATTTGAATTTCAAATACAAGTCACATGGGTTCCTACCTATAAATAGAGGACTCCTAATTCAGATACAAGTGATGAATATTGATGAAAATTGATGAGCAATCAGAATTAAATCAAGAAAAACACCCTGCTGAACCTACTGAGCTTAAGGCTACTGATCCAGAGAAAATCTTCAAGTGTAATCTGTATTCAAGCTACATCAAGTTTACACACTTGAACACTACAAGCTGCTGATCATATCATCCTGATCAAGCTGCTGCAACTGAATCATTTACTTGATTCAATCTTTTTTTTACAAGAAATCTGTTGAAGACAGTGAAGCACATCTGTGTGAAAGACTGTTGTTTGTGGTGGAGCTGGTGAAGAGTCAATCCTACCCTTCAAGGACCAGTGGAAGACTTTGGAGCAGCAATCCTACGTGTTCCTAGTTTTCAGTTTGTGAAGCCATAGCTATTGGTGAAGGACAAACATCTTAGGGATTTTTGTAACAGCTATCTCAAGAATCTCTCTAGTGAATTACCTCCAACATCATAGGAGAAGAGTGGACTGACAGGATTACACAACCTGGAACCAATATAAAATCTGCCGACTTACTTTCTGCACCTACATTCTGCATTTAGTTTATTACACACATCAACCTACTGAATCTAGCAACTGAATTCACACACATACACTACGAGTATCTAATACTTGGTATCATATTTAACAACAAGTAATAAGGCTTAATTTTCGATATATTTCCATTTGCACAAATTCAGTAAACTCAACAGTCAGCAGACTACTGAGTGTCAGTAGACTACTGAAGTATCAACAGGCTGCTGAAGTTGCTGAGTTTGTTAACTCCAAAAGTTTTAAGTGTTAAGTTTATTCACCCCCTCTAAACAAACCAAAGCCTTTTCAAGGGACCAACAATTGGTATTAGAGCAGTGCTTCAAGTAATCCTACTTGTTGTGCTTGTGAAAATACTTTGAAACTTTTTCAAGTTACTGATTTTCAAAGCTTTGCATCATGGATAACAACCAGTATGCTAGAACTATGCTGATGTGTTCTTTAGATAGATTTGATAAGTATAAACGTCGAATGCAGACTTATCTAGCTGCAACACATGATGAAATGATGGATGTGCTGACAGATGGACCACTGAAGATTACCAAGGCAGTAATAGTGGGTAAAGATACATAGTACATTCCAAAACCAAAAAGGGAATGGACTGCTGAAGATAGAAAGAGATCAAATCTCAACAATATTGCTATTGATATCATTTATAGAACTTTGGATAGCAATATGTACATGAAGGTGAAAGATTGCAAGACTGCAAAAGAACTTTGGGACAAATTGCAATTAATTTGTGAAGGCACTGATACAATCAAGAAGAATAAGATCAGTGTGGCCAAGAAGAAATTCCAAGAGTTCAAGATGAAACCAAATGAAACCATTGAGCAAATGGAATCAAGGTTCAATGCAATCATGGATGAACTCACATTGCTGAGTGTGAAGTATTCACAAGAAGAGATAAATACAAAGATCTTGGAAGCATTACCTGCTAAAAAAGTTTGGGAAATGAAGGTGACTGCAATTGAAGAAATGAGGAGTTTGCATGAAGAAGACACCTTCAAATTGTTTTCAGATCTTAAGGCATATGAATTCAGCAAGAAGCTTGTACATGTAACTGAAAAAGAAGAGCCAAAGACCACTGCATTGGCTGCTTCACATCAAGAAGAAGCATCAGGAGGCCAAGATGATCTGCTGGATAAAATGCAAGAACAGATTGCTCTACTGAGCAAGAAAATCAGGATAATGAAAGATGGAATGGGTTCTCCTAGGAATTTCAATAAGAAATTCAATGAAAAAAAGAAGGATGAATCTAAGAAAGATAATGATTACTTGTGCTATCATTGCAAGAAACCAAGACGCTTCAAACCTGACTGTCCTGAGTTAAAACAGAAAAAAGAACCTGATTATCTTTGCTTTAACTGCAAGAAACCTGGACATTTCAGACCTGATTGTCTAGACCTACTGAAGACCAAGAGCCAACAAAGAAGACATGGCAAGAAGGCTATGGTTGCTGAAGATGAATCTGGGGATGAAGTAGAGTCAGAAAAGGGAAATGAATCTGATGACATAGCTCTTGTTGCTAAGATGGAAGATTATGCTTTAATGGCTAACATGGATGAAACAGAGGACGTATACAATATTGTATCTATAAACACTCCTGCTGGAAGTGATTGTGAATCAACCTGTGGTTCAAATCCTAAAAATTCTGACAATGAAGAAACTTTGGATGACATCCTTAATCAACTGAGGATAATACAATCTAGTTATGAGATTGTGAAGGCTGAAAAAGAAGCACTTCAATCAGAAGTTGAATGATTAAATACTGAATTAAGAGTTCTCAAAGGAAAGGAAAAAGAAGTCAGACAGAATCAGCATATGCCTGTTGAACCTTCAGGAGCTGCTGAGTCTGCCGAACCATCTTGTTCCTCCACTGCATTCAAATCTGGAAACCCTTATAGTGACAAAACAGGGCTTGGATTTGGAACTCAACAATCCAATAAGAGTGGATCCAGTAAGGTCACTGAACCTAGTACCAATATTGGTCCTAAGTTTGTGTCTGCACAAGATACAACTCCCAAAAGGGTTGCTGAGGCAGTAAAGCCTACTAAGAAAGCTTCAAGGAAGCAAAATCAGATGTCAAAGAAGTCAACAACTCCTAATAAAAAGAATAAATCTAAAAATAGGACTGTTGTGCCTTCTACACCTGCTGATAGCAGACCTGCTACCAAGTCTGCTGGACCACAGAAGGGTAAAAACTAGAAATATTCCAAGGATAAGAATCCTAAATCCAAAAATGTTAATCATTCTAGGGATACTTATCTCGGGGGAAAGGTAGATTATTCCCTACAGATGAAGATTGGAATATTTGTTCATGGATTTTATTAACAAGTAATAAATTTATAATCCGGTATTCCCCAAGTGTAGGGATCGTAGTACAGTGACTAATACCGGGTCGATCTTACGGGGAACTAACGATTGGTGGTCCTAGTTTTTGTTCTAACTAACCTATGTCACGATTACTAAAACTAAACAACAAATAAACTAAACAGGGAATAACTAAAACGAAAGATAACAATAATTAAAACTGGACAGAAGATAAGATCTAAAGCCAGGGAAAATATGGGTTGCGAACAATTTAAACTAAATCTAAACCTAATATGCAATAAAGAGTAACTAAGCTAAACAATTCTAGTTCAAGGGATTTGATCAAGTTATAACGGACAAACGAGCAATTGATCCACCTATCCTATCAACATTCAATTCCAATTCAGATTATTTCGTGATTTCTAACCAATTACGAACCCTAATTTCTTAGATAGTTCATCTATTAATCTTTATCTTTCGATCTAAGATTAACGCTTTTTCTAACCAAAGATGTGAACTTTAACGTTTCTAATCTAGAAATCTAACCTATTAACTCTCGTTATATAGATCAAATAACTATTCTTTTATCATGGTGATCTAACGTTTATATGACTCTCATCAAATAAAACAATCAACAAAGCAACGATCTTTCGATATGAAATTGCATAAACAATAATAAACATGACAAAGGAAACAACTTATATTAAAAACTCACAAAATAATCAAGAACAGAACTGAATTGTTGAATCGGACGGCTTCACAACGCTCGTTCAAAAGGATTTAGCCTCTGAGCATCCTCTTGAAACTTGGAATTGGTGAATAAAAGTGCATAAAAACTATCTAAACTAGCCTAGAATTTAGAGTGCATAAACTGAAGAAAATAGAGAGTAAAAACGCAGCCTAAGCCGCCCCTAGGATTAGGGTTTTGAGTAATGTGTAATTGGTATCCTTAATGTGGAAAACAATGCGGCTATATATAGAATTTAAAGTCGGTTTCAGCATGTCGGCCGCTGGACGCCCGTCCACTCCTTCCGGACGCTCGTTCGCTCAGCTCTGGACTTGCTTCAGACGCCCGTCCACTCAGCGTCCAAACTCTCTGAATCAACTTTTTCCTCCTGGACGCTCGTCCATATCTTCAAACGCTCGTCCATTCTGGACGCCAGTTCAAACTTCTGGACGCCAGTCCAGAATCGACTTAATCTTGATTTCTTCATCTCTATCTCTTTTTCATCAAATCCAATCATCATTATCTCTTCTATCATCAATAAAATTCGACTCTTATCACTTTTTGATCATCATTTGAGCACCAAACATGTACCTATAACACATTAAAACATCGCAAAATGTAATATCATCAAAATATCATAAAATCACAATTAAAACACCAAAATTAACCTATTTTGCGAATAACTCATTTAAAATATCATTTACTCAATAATTCGATTAAACACTCGTTTCTTATGCAAATTATACAAATATGAGGGAAATTATCATAAAATATATCAATATAAAACGTATAAATTCACCCTTAACAACTCCCCCACACTTAGCTTTTGCTCGTCCCGAGCAAAACAAAACGAAAATCAAGGCTCAAAACGTAAACATACATCTCATACAGTATAGCATAGATCCAATAAATCAGAAGTTCACCACTGTGTGTGCAAAGCCATAGAAAACTTCCACTAAATCCAAATTTGAGAAACTCAAAGCAAAACTAGCTAATACCCCCTCGTAGACAAGCAATAAATGACACTCATAAGATGTACCCTACAAACGTAAAATATCCCGAAAAGGATGATCGAATATATCTAGGGCCTTTCTGAAATACTCAGAGGGTAATCCCTACAGCATATCTATCAGTTTCTACTGGGATAAGATAGACGATAACTCAGTCTTTCATTCATTTCATAACAATTCATTAGTTGATTTACCTACTTTCACTTTTAAACACACATCAGAATGAGCTATTGTCCCTGTCATAGCAGAATAGGATATTCGAGATTTACCTTACCTTAGTCAAATCATAAGGCAGCTTTTTCTGTCTGTCGTGAGATTTTAGTCATCATAGTGGTATAGGACATACGTGGTATACCATATCGCACCCAAATCATCGACTAGCTTCCGACACACCCAATTAATACATTTTGAATTCAACTTTTTCATTTGACAATAAGTCACGTGTTACTTATCACATTCAAACCTTAGATATTCACAGTATATCATACTTCGGATCTAAATACAAACTATCATAAATCTCAAGATATATACGTAGCACTAAGCACATGACTTATAAGAAAATCAAAAATCACTCGTCCAAAAAGGGGTATAACTTTATAAATTAGCTCATCGTTCACTATGGCTCGTGAAAAATAGATCTCAGGTGAAACAACTAACTTATCAAACATATGATATATATATCTTGGATGACTATAAAAATAACGAACATTGAATTGAATTGCCTTCTCGGGAGAAAACAAAAACAAAAATGTCGAAAAAGTTTGAAAATTCTAGCTCATTTTTAGCTCATTTTGCATAGAAACATAACGAAATAAGCAAATGTATAGGTACATATCAAATCATTCCCCTCCCCCACACTTAAAGATCAACATGTCCTCATGTTGTGCAGAATGAAAGAAAAGATAAAGGACTTAGCTGATTTCAATCGATAGTCTAATCGATGGTCAGGCCGGAGCCTACGTAGTGACAATTAGAACTTGTAACCATACGATGTCAAAGCGAGCTCGACAATACCTGCACTACTCGACAAACACGGAAAAATCTCGGGGAAAACGGGGAATCATACCAAAATGAAAGGATATATTAAAAATGAAGAAAACCAAAATGTGAAACATTCAATACATCCAAAAGTTTAAACAGAGTAGAAACGAAAGTACGGACGCCTTATGGCTTACATGATCCATCGGAAAAATAAACAGTAGCAGTATGAAAAGTACAACGAATCACGTGATAGAAAGTCGTAAGATTATACAATCATCATACCTAGGACAAATCAAAATCTAAAATGGAAAAATAAGATCAGGGCTGCCCCGGTGCCGCAGAATCATCAACCGGAGGTACATAAGCCGTAGAAGTAGTCGATGAAGGTCCCGGCTGTGGAGTGGTAGCAGCGGTGGCAGTCGGTGTCTCCTCCTCCTCATCCTCAGAATCTTCCTTCTCAACTCGAAGCACCTCTTCAATCGCTCGCTCGATCTCATCGTGGAAAACATAATCCTTCAGGCTAGGTTCGAAGATCTTCTCGTCCCTCGGCTGCCGGTCTTCGCTGATACACTTCAGAATCGTCAAAATGTTGTTCTGTGTATCCCGAATATCACCCATCCATTCCCGTAAACTGTTTGCCATGCTCAACCGCATCCTGACTGCGGGAGATAAAGTAGGAAGGGAGGATGCTCGAGGCGGTGCCGAAGAAGAACCAGGCTCACGTGGTGCCTCCATCTCAGAATGTCCCGAAGACTTACCCCTTTCTCTCTGTATAGGTCTCGGGTTCTTCGGTTTGTGATCCGCTCCTTACTCAGGCACACCGGCATCAATACACAAACTGTGAATCAGGTGAGGGACAATCAAGCTCCGCGTATAAACCTTCTGATTGATAGATATCTCGTCGTATAACGCTTGTCCCACATTCACATTCAATCCAAATGTCAAAGCATATAACATGCCTAGGTCACCGATGTGAAAATGTGTCAGATTGTTCTTTGGCAACAACCGACTCTGTATGAACCTACACTGGACTTTCCAATCCTCCGCCCAGGTAGTGGTGACCAACTCCTTCCGGTCTCCATCCGGTCTCAACGTCCATGCCACATCCGGGCAAACTTTCAACCTCAACTCCTCCAAAGGATCTTGCCCCGCACTCTGCCTATGAACGATCTCTTCTTTATAGTCCCGACCCATAAAAGACGCCAAGTTATATTTCTGATTAATCACATCCGGCGTAAAAGTAACTTCCACCCCTCGAACCACAACTACTCCCGTTTCCAAGTCGGTCTCCGAGCAATTAGCATAAAATTCCCAAACTAGGGAGTCGTTGACTGGGGTACTCGGGATAGTCATCAAGGCATCCCACTTCCTGTCCTTTAACAACTTGACGAACCCCGGATCTACCTTAGCCTCCATCGTAGCCCTCTCGATCAACATGGTGCTAGAGAAATAATGTTTGGTATAAGCGTCGTGGGCTCTAAGATTCACAAATCTACGAGGCATAGGCATAGGGGCTACGGTCTTCGCTCTCTTCCTAGGTTGTGCAGCCCTAGGCTCAGCCGGTTCCTCCTCCCGAGGAGCATCCATAGCTTCCTCAACCCTAGATGACCCTCCACCTCGGTGAGCCCTAGGCATCCTCACCAATGGAATATCATAATCAGTCTCAGACCCCGAGGTCAGCTCATCCCTCAACGTTGCCCTAGTTTGGGTGGCCCTAGGAGGTTGCTCTCTAATTCTAACACCTCGATTGGAATCGATTAGATTGGGATCAAACTCCTTACGCTTCTTGCCCGACTCCCAGGCCACATCCTTACCATGCCTCTTAACCACTGACTTCCGAACCATTGTTCAAGCTGAAACTAAACCATAACAATCCCCAATCAAAACAAGTTACCCGTTTAACATCCAAATCGGGATTTCAAAACGCCCAAACCACAACCATCCATCATCACCAAGCAACCCATTCATCATCCACCATCAACAATACAGCAAGAAACCAGAACCAAAACAAGAAAAGAAACAAATAAGGTACAATTCTCGTAAAAGAGTCGAGCCGAAAATCGAACTCCAAAAAAAACGTGAATTAATCCCAGAAAAGTTACTAGAAACTTACCAATGATGATGGGAAAACGATGATGATGCTAGAAAGGAGCCCTAACAATGCAAATTCGTGCCCAAAATCGAATTTTTCCTTGGAAAAAGTCGGACCAATGAGGGCTCGGATTCGTCCAAATGAGTGTTGACTGAGGAATAAGGCTTAGAAAAGTGAAAAGAGGGGATCGAAAGCGGTCTATAGCAACTTAAATCGCCCAATTTGGTGTAATATTGAAGGATTTAGGTTAAGAGGAGGCAAAAAGTCGGTTTTCGCGGTTTGATTCTCTGAAAAAGTGAAGGCTCATGGGCTGAGGGGGTATATATAGGCGGGGGCTGGACGCTCGTCCAATTCTGCGGACGGGCGTTCAGTAAAGAACATATGAACTGGACGGGCGTCCAGTGTATCAGACGCTCGTCCAAGCGTCCAAATTAAATGCAGGATTGGAGGGAGAATTTCAGACGGGCGTCCAGGCATAGTGGATGCTCGTCCAAGAATTGGCCATGGCGGACGGGCGTCCAGATCTCTGGACGGACGTCAAAGGCAGAAAAATGCAAAAATTATAAAATTTCATACCATTCAAATTCAAATTTGCATTTTCTCATTAAACTTAAATAAAACTTCACAAATACAAATGAAAAACGACGAATTACATAAAATCACTAGAAAATAGGTAAAAACAATAGAAAATAGTGGGTTGCCTCCCACCGAGCGCTTTTGTTTTACGTCGTTTGCTCGACGAAACAACCTAACAACGCTAGTCGTCGTAAATTTCCGACCAATCCACAACTCGGATAAGACGGCGGAGCATTTCAATCGCCGGAGGGAAGTCATACTCATCCTGCAAACCCCAGTCCTCACCAGCTACATCAGCACCCCGAAAATGTTCAGCTCGCAGCACTAACGCTAAATCTGTCAGCATCGGATCATTCAGGATTGTGTATGGACGTCCTAGAGCTTCCTGCAACTCCTCAGTAGTAAAGTCTCCACCTCCCGAACATCGGGGAACAATAAGAACATAGGTGACAGTCCTGATGCGGGTACTAATATCAAAGTCTACGTGCAAAACTATAGTCCCTCCCGGTCCGTCATCTACAGTGATAAGTGGGATCCTCCTAAGGAAAGGTAACTCCTCGGGTAGAACTCCGAAATCCATATCTACAAAGCACAACTAACTGACAGATATAAACAAAAGCAAAACTTAGTAAACTAAACTTAAATAACTAAAACAACAAAAGCATAAAACAAAAACAACGAAAGATGATGATATCTAGGATGCCTCCTAGTGGCGCTTTTGGTTAATGTCGTTAGCTCGACACTGTTTAAGCTCAGCCTGGATCAGGCCATTTAACTTTTCTGCCAGCCACTACCTCGTCTAGACTTGGGTCAGCATTTCGGCTGCAGAAACAGCACTTAACACATGGGGTGAAATCTTTGATAGCTTTCCAAACACGTTTAAACTTCCCCATGGTTGACTTCTTCTTTTTCTGAGTCTTCTGATGACGTTTCAGTTGACGCTCCCTCTCATACTCTTCCATATCCCAACTACCTGCTAGAACTTCTTCAGATCGACCACTACCGTCATCTTCTGAAAACAGGTCGGGTGAAAATGTTAGGTGTGATGCCCGAAAGGCAATTTTTGTAATTGTTTTATTTAATAAATGAAATGATATTATTATTCATATTTATTATTCTCATATTCACCGATGTGACAATAGTATTTACACTACAGAAAACCCTAAAGTATATCGTTTATGTAATCACTTAACTCAGTGTATGGTATATACACAGGAGGATTGAGTTAGTGCAGATGTACTTAAAATACAATTAGCCCGTAGTGAAGTTAATCGAGAGTATCGGGTCTCTCCTTTAACGTGCTATTAATGCGCCCGAACACAATAGGTGTGATTGTCTTATCCGGACTTTTGGTTAAGAGAACCTAATGGGGCATTTATATATGATAGATATATCGTATAGGGATGGACCGATTTGATTAGAGTTCACGATATAATTCCGTAATCGAGAAGTCTTATCGAATCAATGGATGATCATATTTATGGATATATCTTAATCCGAGGTGATCACGAGTCAAGCGCTTGAATCGGTATGATGTTTGACTTGACGGTTAAGGATTACACTGAGTCTGTGGTCTGAATTACCCCATCTTGGCATTGTACTGGACTGAGTGAGTAGTCTGTGTTATCACAGAAACGGAATCCATTCCTTCCATTTATGGAAGTAGATAGATA
The DNA here is from genome assembly GCA_036785695.1 of Gentiana straminea. Classification (NCBI taxonomy): domain Eukaryota; kingdom Viridiplantae; phylum Streptophyta; class Magnoliopsida; order Gentianales; family Gentianaceae; genus Gentiana; species Gentiana straminea. The sequence continues at coordinate 952,204 of JAVUPR010000433.1, forward strand.
GTTCCCTTATTTGTTAATCCTAGAAACTGATCGATCGCGCGAGTTTATATTACACCGATTAGCTACTAGTGAGTTGTATGAATTAATTGATCACTAGGGGGTTAATGGTAAATAAGGATAAGAGGTTCTAAAAAGGGTTAACGGTAACTTCCCGATTTAGAATGAACAGTCTATGGAGGATTAATCCATATGTAATGATTATATCAATGGACGCTTATTATTATTCTCGTGAGGAGATAAATATAATCTTATAATCGGAGGAGTGCAATCACGGGATTATGGTGGCATATTCCTGTGATTGATTTATCGAATGTAATTATTCTATAATTATTTATTTGATTTATCGGAGCCGCTGATTATTAGTCCATGGTCCCCGACGTGCCTCCTAATATAGCATAGCTATTCTCGGACGTCGAATCCTAATAATATTAATTTAGTTCTTGTTGGACTTCATTAAAACGATATGTGAATTAATTGTTTAGTGAACTGTTAAATTAGTTGGGCTAAATAATTAAATATGTGGAAAAGACATTTTCCATAATCTTGGCCCAATTAATGTGTGTAAAAAAAAAATCATATTGACTAGGTCAATGATGATAAATTTCGCCCCATATGTTTTTTTTTTGGAACAAGAAATTAGTTTTCTTGTGATTAATAAGACATGTGCATAAAATATTTATTGGATAAATATTTATGGTAAATAATAAAGATAAATATTATTCTAGATTTGTTCTAGAATATTATGGAACTATCTTTTATTAATTGGATTATTTATTTGCAAAATAAAAATCCTTGGGGGCTAAGTTTTACTCTCCTATATAAAGAGAGTTCTCCCAAGCCTTACAACACACACTTAATTTTCGACTTTCACCTCTTAGAGAGGAGAAAGAAAATTTTCGGCCAAGGGGAAGAAAGGGAAAATCTTGGAGGTTTTTCCGGGTAGCATATCGGGAGGATTTGAGACGAGAATTTCCTTCCACCGGGAGTTGCTTGGATCACACGTACGGAAGATCGTGGTGCTCTTCACACCTTGTTCGTTCTTTCTATTGCGGTTCTTCAACTTGGATTTTGAGATCCAAGAGGTATGTTCTACAACCCCCCTTGTAGATATAGATCTAGTTATTTTATTACGTGTATTTTATAGATCTAGATCCTTAAAATCGCTTCCGTTGCGGATGATATTACTAACAGTGGTATCAGTCGCCAAGGTGATCTATATTTATACGTATAAAATATTAGATCTAGGAGTGGTAAAAATGTAGATTTTTTGTCCCAATTTTTTTTAAAAAGGGGCCGAAATTTTGTTTTTTTTTTTTTTATGATTATGAATGTCTTGGTTGAAGAGATGGATTGGGGTTGGTACTGTTTACTCGTTAGATCTATTGTAGCTCCTTTGTTTAGTAACAATTGAGCATAGGAATTGTATTTTATTTATGTCAATTTTTTTCGAAATTTATATGTAAAAGTAGCATCTTTTATTATAATTTTGAATATCCGGGCTGGAAAAGATGAAGATCTTGCTGGAAAATTGCTGTGCACAAATACTGTGGCTAAGACAACAATTAAGGGATTATGGAATTGAATAAAGAGAAATTCCAATTATGTGTGACAACACAAGTGCAATTGCAATCACAGAAAATCCTGTTTTGCACTCAAGAACCAAGCATATTGATGTGAGACATCATTCTATAGGAGATCATGTTGAAAAGAAAGATGTGGTGGTTCTGTACATCCCTACTGAAGATCAACTTGCTGATATTCACTAAAACATTGGATAGTGAAAGATTTGCTAAACTAAGGACTGAACTTGGAATTATTAAGGTTGACTGATAATCAGCAATGTACAGGAATTCACCAAGGGGATTAATCTTTGCTATGTTTGGTGAGCTCACTTAGCAGACTAGTCATTGGTATCAACAATTCCATGTACTTATGTTTGGACAATTGAGCAAATGAAGTTTCCAAGGGGATTGGTCTTTGTCCTGTTGGGTGAGCTCACTTGACAGATCAGTCATTGGTGTTAAACTTCATCTTGTATTATCAATTGAACAAAACAAGGTGGAATCAAAGATCAGCAGAGTTACACTATCAGCAGGCTGCTGAGACATATTTGTCAGCAGGCTGCTGAGCCAACTATATTGATGACAAGGCTGCTGAAGATTACTTTACTCAGTCAAATCTACAAAAGTCAAAATGCAAATGGCGGGATACTTATTTCGTATTTATCACCACAGTTAACACGATCCAACGGTTACAAAATGTTATGAAAAGTAATGGGCCACGTGTCAAGACAGTATTCACTCAAATTTAATCGTGGTTAAAACCACTATACGTGCTCTGACAGTTACATCTACTTCTGTCTATATATACAGACCATTACACAGAAGATATTCACAACTCTCAATCAGCAAAATTCTCTGAATTTACACTGTGTGAACACATATTTGAGAGCTATCTTCTTCATCTTTTTCTTATAACAATGGCAGAAAAGGATGATGTTCAAATCAGAACAAGTCAAAGTGTGAGAGGTTTTGTTGTTGATGCTAACCAAACATAATTAACCATCAATATTGGTCAAAGAGTAAGAAGATATAATGGTTTGGAGAATGTGCTTAATATAAGATTGGAAATAATCTCATATACAAATGTTGTTAGCTTCTGGAGAAATATCGTCCTAAGAGAAGAAAGAGAGGCATTCACCACAACAGTAAATGCCCAGGAGATTGAAGCTTCCTCAAATCTACTGAGGGAAGCTTTTGGTTTTGCAGAAATAATTGATGCTCCAACAAATCCTGAGGAAATGGGATTAACAAAGATGGATTTTATTGAGAAAATCAAGACCAATGATGCCATAAAATCAATTCCATGCATTAATGTGAAACACATTGGTTATGAGTACAACCTACTAAGCAAGATTATTGCAAAGAATATCTTAGGACTCATTGGAAGCATGGATACACTATCAGGACCCAAAATAGAACTGCTGGTGATTATTTGCAGAAGTATGAAGTTTGATTGGGCTGGATACTTTATCCACTACATGAAGAAGGTTGCAAAAGAAGAAAAAGAAGGGACAAGGAAATCCAAGGCCTTACCCTTAGGATTAATGGTTCAGGCCCTGCTGAATCATTTGGAAATTGCTGATATTGCACCAGAGAAGATAAATAAATCAAGATACAAGAAAGAGATTGACTATCATATCCCTGGTCTGGATGATGATGAAGAAGGTGTTGTTGAGGCTGCTGACAGTGATGATGATGGAGATGATGGTAATGCTGGTGGTGAGCAGGTTAAGAAAACTGTCAAGCCTGCTGCAACAAAGAAGGTTACTGAGAAAAGAAAGGCTACCAACACAAGAAAAATAACAGAGATGTTAAAGCCTAAAAGGACAAGAAAGCAAACAACACAGACTGCTGAGTCTGCTGAGGGTCCAGCTTAAGTTGAGATTACTGACCCTGCTGTAGTTGCTCAGAAGACTGTTGCTGAAATTTTGAATGAGCAACATAAGTAAGCCAGTAGAAAGAGGAAGTCTACTGAAATTGAAGATGGGCCACTTTCCAAAAGAATGAAAGAGATTGTCGAGAAGAAGAAGCATGGCAAAGGAAAACAATTGAGGATTTTGGAAAGTCAGAGAGAACAACAAGAAGAAGAAGAAGTTGAAGAAGAAGGAGAGGCTATTAAGGCTGAGCCCTTAACTGTTATCAAGCCAACTGAGGATGTAGATGTTGTTTTTGAGCAACCTGCTGGAGAGAGGCCGCTCTTGTAGAAAGCTGTTGAATCCTCACTGCAAAGGCTCCTAAGCCTACTGATTCTGCCCAAGTTGTTGTTGAGCAACTTGTTGAAGAGCCACAGCATACTACTGAGTCTACACCTGCTGTGGTAATTGAGACATTGGTATAAGACTCTGCAATTCCTGCAATAGTTCAAGGGGAAGAGCAGTCTGCTGCTAACCCTGCGGATGAGCATATAAGTCAGAGGGAACCAAGTGTAGTACAGATGGACGTAGTATAGGGACTAACATCCAACTTGAGCAACCTACTACCCGTGAGGCATCTGTGGAAGAGCTCCTAGAAGGTCATTCAAGCCCTTTGAAAGACTAGAGAAAAAGAAGAAAGAAGGGTATGTTGATCCAAAGCTCCTGCTGGTGGCTGATTTTTTCCAATCGATGTTTGGATTTTATAAGAGACAAAAGCCAGCTGCAAAACCAATGACAGACTTTGAAGAATGGGCTTTTGAAAAGTTAGGAGTGGAATATTTGCTGGAACTGATTGATCCTCTCTATTGCAATCAAGGCTGATGGATCTGTTTGATGAACAACAGAAAGAAGAGGGTATCAAGTTCAGGGATCCAAGAGATGATAGTGGTGACTCATCATCTTCTGATTCTGGAGGTGATCATCCATCAGGTCCAGGAGGAACCAGTGGGACTGAAATGATTATTAAACCAAGTGTAGGGCAGTCTACTGGTGATGGACAGTCCACTGAGAGACAACAAACTGGACAAATGGATGAGGATTTGGAAAATCTCACCATGGATGAACTGGAGGCACAAATCAATAAGGGAATATCTATTGGTGCAAACAGGATGGTTGGTGAGATAGATGATTTATTTGTTGTTGAACCTGTTGAACAACCTGAGGATCAGCAAAATGTAGATTTGGATGATGAGAGGGTTACTAATCACGATGAACATAGTGCCAATTCTGAGGATTCTATTCAATATCAAGACTAGGTTAACACTGAGGACACCCTAACCAAAACTGCAAATTTTCTGAGAAGAATTGGCGATATTGGGGAGTTTCAAAAGGAAAATATGGATATATTCCCTGATCAAGTTATTGTGGAGCAATTTGCACCAGAACCAAGGAAAGAAGTGGAGGTACAGGTTGCTGAGGATCAAACAGCACCTGGACAAAGGTTGGAACTGGATTTGGGTTTGGAGGAAACCCCTGTTGTTGTTGAAGAGGCTGCTGTAGTTGAGCCTACTAAAGGAGACAAGACCACTGTAGGTAAAGATGGTCAACAGTCTGCTGATGTTGATGATGAGGAGCAACTGTTGGACTATGACTACAGTGATGAAGAATTTCAAATGCCTGAGGAAGAATCTACTGATGATGCACCAGTGATTGAAGAACCTTCTATTGATCCTATCTTGGAGGAGTACCGAGGACCTCACCATGCTGGAAGGGATATGAGTTATGCCTTGGTGATCAGTAGTCAGAGGCAACAATACAATGTAGAAGAGCCTGCTGATGGAGCTGCTGGAGGAATGGCTGGTGGAGTACCAGTACATGTCCTGGTTGAGTTGAGAGCTGTCAAGAAAGACATGACACAGTTAAAAACTCAACTTGATAGACAGGAACAAAGATTTGAAGAACTGATGAACATGGTGGATAACAATAGAAAGTCTACTGAGACAGTTGCTTCAAGCTACACATCTACTCAGTATGCTGATATACTACTTTTATATGATTAAAAATATGTTATATTATTATGTTTTATCAACGAATTCTATATAAAATATATGAAATTATGATATAAATGATATGAAATGTTAATCTTTATAGTTTAGAGTAGTTAGTAGTAAAACTTAGTAATAATAGTAAAAAGTTATCATTTTGTACCGATTTTAGTAAATCGGAGTGTCGTGTCAGATTTACGTGGGTATTTGTTGTATTTTATTGCAGATTTATAAACCGAGACCCCGAGAATCGACATTTTGAAGTATAATCATATCTCTGGAAGGATTTAGAGAGTGTCACGAGCTTAAATGGTCAATCGAATTGCATAAGTGGTCAAGTGGTCAATCGAAGTGGTCAAGTGGCTAATCGATTCGATTAAGTGGTAATCGAGAAATATCTTCGACAAACGAATGGCTCATCAAAACGACATCATCTGAAGAAGAGTCCTTCACGAAAGTTGTAGATTTTCCCGAGAGCTTTCCGATGCCTCTTGAATCATGATTTTTGGAGATCCAGAATTCGAGATGTGAATTTTATAAGTTATATATAATTATAATTATAATTATATCTACGCTGCACATGCTGAGTGATCAAGGGGGTGGATGCAATCATTAGGCCGGACCAGTCCGGCCTCATCAAGGACCGGTCCGGTCAAGGATGTTTTTTCTATAAAAGGAGCCTCATTTGCAATGGAGCAGAGTGTACCAATATGTATATACAATATCTTATATATATTCTCTATATCTTTTTAATTAGTAGTTTTTAAATAGGCCTTATGCAAAAAATAATAATATCGTAGTACTGTTGTAATGCTCGGGAAATTATCGGAAGTTCGGTGTTGTTGAAGTCGTTGTAATGTCCGGAAGAATACGACTCTGATTCAGCATTTGTAATCGGGTAAAATTTCTAAAGTATTTATGTTTGTTTTTATCTTTTTAGTCGTTATAATGTTTTTTAGCTAAGTCTAAATAACTAGACAAAGTTATGTAATCGTTTTATTTCGATCTTTTCGGTAAAGGAATGCTGTCTAAGTAAAATTGACTAAAATTGAGTTAATTGAATCTTTTTCTATTTTGTAGCGTATTGATAATATTCGGATTGACGTAATTAACCAAGATGAATCGCACCATATAACCTAACGATGAACTGACCAGAGAAGTTAGGATATGAGATAAAAGATAGAAAAACCGGAGGGTAAAATTGGCCGTGCATAAAGCGTGACAACGGAATCCTATTTCCTACCCGAGGGTAGATTTTTCTTGGGAAAGATGAATCTTATTAAAATTGTGCTCAAGATCATAATAATGTTAAAATCAACGGTTTAATTGAAACTAACACATGAAAAGTTAAATCGATCCGCCTGACAACCGAGCCTTTTGAATAACATGGCCGTCTGACAAACGGAATAACCTCTTTTATCCGGGGTAGATTTGTACTCGGTACCTGTTCAGACTAACTGAGATTAGCATGGGGCAGTTGTGGAGATTAAACTGATGACAATGACATATGACAATTTCATACGCTCGTGTGAGGAGGAATTGTTAACCTCAGGAGTACACCGTTTCATTTACTCAATTGGACCTAATATAAAAGGAAAGATCGAGCACATTCCGTTTACTGAAAAAGATCGTATAAATCAATTATATAAACTTTGGCTAGTTCTCTAATAATATATTGGTATATATATATATATATATATATATATATATATATATATATATATATATATATATATATATATATATATTATATTAGAATAATTTTTAAATTACGCATTTATTTTATGTTTAGTAGAATAGTAGTAATCTGTGTGATAAAATTGCGGTTTAGATCGAGTTAATAATGACTCTTTGGTGTTTAACCACACTTAGAAGAATTACCACGTTTCCCTGAGGATTCGACACTCTGACTCACCACACTAGCACTACAGTTGACCCGGTACACTGCCGGTTAGGATCTATATAGCCTAGAAAAGGTCCGTCAGCTTTCTGGCGCCGTTGCCGGGGATACGTCGCTAATTTCTTTCTTTGTGTCTATGGTTACTACTTGTATTAGCTCAAAATTCTCGAGAATAAATCAACACTTTTTCTTATCTCATTTCTATTTTATTTTTCGTTGGTATCTACTTTCTTTAGTTACAAATTTTCTTCTTTTTCGAGCAATTTTTCTATTTTCGTTAGTTGATGACCAGAAGTCGTAAGGCCCCACTCACTCCTTATAAGCCTGACATAAACACTTACGAAAGGCAGTTAAGAGTAGAGAGTAAACGTGGTCATACTAGTCAAGGAAATCCTGGCCAAGAATCATCTTCAACCAAAAATAAAGAAATGGCTGAAACTAGTGATGAAACAAATGAACAGAGGCTAGATCATACTCCAGGGCATGGACAAAACCCTGTTAACCCTAATAATCAAAATAAAAATAATAGAAATAATCAGAATCGGAACCAGAATAATCGTAATAACCCACCAAACCCGAGACCTATCTGTGATCAAACCATAAGGAGAAACCAGACTAATAATCCCATTCTTTTACCCAATGAAGGAGCGAACAATTTTGAAATTAAATCTCATCTTTTTGGTTTAATTGACGCAAGAGCCCAATTCCCAGGAGAGGATGATGAAGATCCACATCATCATCTCTATCTTTTTGAAGAATTGTGCAATACAACCAAAAGTCAAGGAGCTCATAAGGAACCAACGAGGATGACTATGTTTCCTTTTTCTCTAAAAGGACGAGACCGAGATTGGTTTATGTCTCTTCCACATCATTCACTTACTAGTTGGGAGGATATTCAAACTGAATTTCTGAAACAATATTTCACTCCAGGACGAAATTTGGAATTAAAAGTTGAGGTTGCTAACTTTAGACAAGGATCTGAAGAAACGCTTGGGAATGCCTGGGAAAGATTTAAAAAATTGTTAAGAGCTTGTCCCGATCATGGTTATTCTTTAGATATGCAAATTCAACTCTTCTGTCATAAATTAAGAAAAGATTCACGTGCAGATGTAGATCATGCATGTGGTGGTTCTTTAATGATGAGTGAAGCACAAATAGTTTACAATGCTATAGAAAAGATTTCCAAAAATAACAGAATGTGGGAAACCGGTTCTAGCACCAGAAAAGTAGCTTTTGTAGGAGAATGTACATCTAATACGGAAGTTCTAGCACATTTAGAAAATTTGAGTAGGAAATTTGATGGCCTACAGTCGAACAAAAACCAAAGTTCAAGAAAATAGTACACCAACGAATACTCAAATCAGGATAATATGTCAATAGGGATTGAAGAACCAACAGGATATTCAAGAGAGGAGGTGAGTTTTCTTCAGCAGCATAGGAATTTGAACAATTCATATTCAAACTCGTTTAATGCGATTAGAAGAGATCACCCTACTTATCGATGGTCTGAAAACCCTAGTAAGCAAGGACAACCGCCATATCCAGTTCAGTATAGGAATTCGTCTAATAATCAAGTTTATCAAGAAAACACATCTAATCAGAATTTACAATCATTACCTAGATCCTATCCTCAACATACCACTCAAAGTATACCAGTAACTCAAAGTTCAACTCAACCTGCAGAAGGGGTTGAAAAATGGGAAAAACTGATGGAAAATATGATGGGTGTAGTATCTACTCAAGCTAAGAATATGGAAACAATGATGACTTCTATAGGTACAGTCTCTAAAGATATGAGTACGATGAAAACATCTATGAGTGGACATGATACCATAATGAGAACGATAGAAGCCTCATTAAGGAATATGGAAGATCATTTGAGTAGGGAAGGTAAACGTAATACCAGTAGACCTCCAGGAGGATTACCAAGCAATACTGAAAGAAACCCGAGAGAGGTAAATGTTGTAGTTACGAGAAGTAGAAAACTCTGTGGTAGTAATGGAGCAAAAAACTTCGGGAATAATGAAGTAGAAAATGATTTAGATGGAAAAAATGATGAAACTAAAGATGAACTTGAATTCACTGATGAGGAAGAAGAAATTATAGAGAATTTCTTGAAAAGGAATAGAAGTTTGGAACCTGTGAATGAAGGTGAGAAATGGGTAAAAATCCCTAGGATTCTGAAAGATCCCATGGATAAAGATTTAAGGGCTTTATTCAAGGAACATGTTAGAATGGAAGATAATGAAAACAAGGATGAAAAACAAGAAGAACTGAAGGAATCTGAAGTAGAGATTGATTCAGGGAATGTTTTAAAAGAAAATTTTCAAGATCATGATACTTGGCGATCAAGTAATACTCAAAAGTTTAAGGAAAAAGGAAAAGAGAAAATGACTTTGGGATCAAAGGTTATAGATTTAGAATCTTTACATTACCCACCTAAAGATCAAATTAAAAAGATTAAAAATGATCAGAAGTATGCTCGTTTCCTTGATACTTTTCGTCATATTCATGTTAATATCCCTGTTATCGAAGCTCTAATTAGTATGCATGCTTATGGAAAGTTTCTGAAAGATATTCTGTCAAACAAGAAAAAATTAGAGGAATATGAGAATATATGCCTAAATGAAGAATGTTCTGCAGTTTTGCAGCATAAGTTACCACCTAAACTGAAAGATCCTGGAAGTTTTACCATTCCGTGTGAAATTGGAGGATTTCTGTTTAAGAAGGTCTTATGTGATCTTGGAGCTAGTATAAATCTCATGTCTTATGAGGATTATAAGAATCTAGACATAGGAAATCTTACGAAGACTGAAATGACTCTGCAAATGGCAGATAGATCGATTAAATACCCTAAAGGAATTATTGAGGACGTATTGGTTAAAGTAGACAAGTTCTATTTTCCAGTAGACTTTGTAGTTATGGAAATGGAAGAAGGATATTTAGCGCCACTTATCTTAGGTCGACCATTTCTAGCTACATGAAGAACCTTAATAGATGTCCAGAAAGGAGAGTTAATTCTGAGAGTCAATGAAGATGAAGTTACTTTCAATATTTTCAAAGCTATGAACCATCCATATAAATCACTAGAATCATGTTCTTTTATAGAAGATATTCATTCTGTCTATGATAATCAGTTACCAACTTTTGAAGACAGATTGGAAGAATGCTTAACTCTGTCTATCTATAAGGAAGATGAGAAAGACACCGAAATAAAAGAGATAATCCTTTCTCTAGATAAAGGAAGTTTTACTTTTAAACCATCATGGCATAAGTATTTGGAATTAGAACTAGAAGGACCTGTTCTTAAACCATCACTTGAAGATCCACCTAAGAATCTGGAATTGAAACCGTTACCTTTAAATCTAAAGTATGCTTTTCTTGAAACTAATAATCTATTACCGGTTATTATTTCATCATCTTTAACTTAGCAACAAGAAGATCAATTACTTAGAATGTTGAAAAAGCATAAGAAAGCTTTTGGATGGACAGTTGCCGATATTCGAGGTATTAGCCCTGAGATTTGCGTTCATAAGATAATTCTGAAGGAAGATGCTAAACCTTGTATTCAACCGCAACGCCGCCTCAACCCAAAATTTGCAGTTAATTGTTAAGAAAGAGGTCATTAAGCTATTAGAAATGGGGATAATTTTTCCCATATCAGATAGTGAATGGGTTAGTCCAACTCAAGTTGTACCAAAGAAAGGAGGTTTCACAGTGAAAGAGAATGAAAAAAATGAATGGATTCCGACAAGAGAGATTACAGGTTATCGAATGTGCATTGATTTTAGAAAACTAAATGATCATACTAAGAAAGATCATCATCCACTTCCATTCATAATTCAGATGTTGGAACGTTTAAGTGGACATAAGTATTACTGTTTCTTAGATGGTTATTCAGGATATTTACAGATATTCATTGCAGCAGGAGATAGAGAAAAAACTACTTTCACTTGTCCTTATGGAACTTTTGCTTATAAAAGAATGCCGTTTGGTTTAGGTAATGCACCAACTACGTTTCAAAGGTGTATGATGGCTATATTTGCTGATATGATTGAGAAATTCTTAGAAATTTTTATGGATGACTTTAGTGTTTACGGAGATTCATTTGATGTTTGTTTGTTACACTTAGAAAGAGTGTTACAACGCTGTGAAGATACCAATTTAGTTTTAAACTGGGAGAAGTGTCATCTAATGGTATCAGAAGGAATTGTTTTAGGTCATAGAATCTCTGAAGAAGGTATTGAAGTTGATAAAGCTAAAGTCGAGGTAATTGAAAAGTTACCTCCACCAGTTAATTTAAGAACCGTAAGAGGATTTCTCGGACATGCAGGGTTTTATAGAAGGTTCATTGCAGATTTTTCAAAAATAGCAAAGCCTCTAAGTCATTTACTTGAAAAGGAAGTACCTTTTAACTTTGATAGTAAATGTATGGAAGCCTTTCAGACCCTAAAAGCGAGATTGACTACTGCACCAGTGTTAGTAGCACCAGATTGGAGTTTGCCATTTGAAATTATGTGTGATGCAAGTGATTTAGCTGTAGGAGCTGTTTTAGGTCAAAGATATAACAAAATTCTCAAAGCTATTTACTATGCATCTCACACATTAAACGCAGCTGAACTAAATTACGCAACTACATAAAAAGAATTGTTGGCTGTGATTTTTGCCTTTGATAAGTTTCAATCGTATATTGTTGGTTCTAAGGTAATAATTTATACAGACCATTCAGCCCTGAAGTATTTACTAAGTTAGAAAGATGCTAAACCTCGTCTTCTTAGATGGATTCTCTTACTTCAAGAATTTGATATTGAAATTAAAGATAAAAAATGAAGTGAGAATGTAGTAGCAGATCATCTAAGTAGAATGGAAAATGGTGAAGAAATAGGAAATGAAATTAAAGATTCATTTCCTGATGAACAACTATTTAGAATAGATACTCCTTCAACCATGCAGTTATTAAAGAATAGAATTCCTTCTAAGGAAATGTCACCTTGGTTTGGAGATATCATTAATTACTTAACCTGTGATTATATTCCGTCTCATTGGACTTGGCAACAGAAAAAGAAGTTCTTTTATGACTTAAAATTTTATTACTGGGAGGAACCAGACCTTTACCGTAAATGTTCGGATGGGATAATCAGAAAATGTGTGCCTGATAATGAAATTTTAAGTGTTTTGTCGTTTTGTCATGATCGTGAGGCAGGAGGTCATCTTGGAGGTTGGAAAACTCCTTTTAAAGTTTTACAATGTGGTTTTTATTGGCCTACACTATATAGAGATGCTTATAAGTATGTTAAATCTTGTGATTCTTGTCAAAAATGGGGAAATATATCTAAAAAACATGAATTGCCTATGCAACCTATTTTAGAATGTGAGTTATTTGATGTTTGGGGTATAGATTTCATGGGACCTTTCCCTATTTCGTTTGGAAAAAGATTTATTCTTGTAATGGTAGATTATGTTTCAAAATGGGTAGAAGCTGAAGCTCTTCCAACTAATGATACCAAAGTTGTCATACGATTCCTTAAAAAGAATATATTTACCAGATATGGCATTCCGAGGGCTATCATTAGTGATAGAGGGTCACACTTTTGTAATAAACCATTTACTAAGATAGTTGAAAAATATGGTGTAACGCATAAGTTAGGAACGCCCTATCATCCGCAAACCAGTGGACAGGTAGAGGTGTCAAATAGAGAAATCAAAAGAATCGTGGGGAAAACAGTTGATTCAAATCGTAAAAACTGGGCAGCTAAATTAGATGATGCATTATGGGCGTACAGAACAGCTTTTAAAACACCAATTGGTTGTTCTCCCTATAAGCTAGTCTTTGGTAAGTCTTGTCATCTCCCGAGTTGAGTTAGAACACCGAGCCTTCGGGCTATTAAATTTCGAATTTCGATCCTAAGGCCGTCGGTGATCATAGATTGCTTCGGATTGATGAGAACTAGAAGAATTTCGTCTCGATTCTTATGAAAACGCTCGAATCTACAAGGAACGCACGAAATCATTCCATGATAAGAGAATCTTTAAACGTGAGTTCCATGTAGGTGATCGAGTGCTCTTGTACAATTCACGTTAAAAGTTGTTTCTAGGTAAGCTTAAATCAAGATGGACAGGTCCATTTAAAGTAACACGAGTTTACAAATCTGGAACTGTTGAACTAACTGATGGAAATACGACTTTTATAGCCAATGGCCACAGAGTAAAGTTATTTGTGGAGGAATCACACTGAAAGAAGAAGTAATGCTACTGATTGATCCCCCGACAAATTGAAAAAGCAGAAAAACTGAAGAAAAAAAACTGAAAAGCAGAGAAACTGAACTCAGCCGAATACCAGGTGCTATCTATCTTTACTCTACTTTTCTGTATTTTTATTTATGTTTAAACTCTTTTCGTCTTTTACCGGATAGACGTAAAAGAACTGGATGCCTTTTTTAGATAGAATAGAAGTTTTTATTTTACTTTTGAAATTAGGCCTAGATAAAGATGTCGCGTTTGCTATAGAAGCTTTAGTTTTTGAACAAAACAAGAAATTGTTGAGAGAGATAAGATTGGGAGAAGTTTGTAATGGAACATCAAGAAGTGCAATAAAAAGAAGGGCAAAATTTCTGATGAGATGCAGAATCTGTGGAAAAAGTGAACATGTTGGACGCTGTGGGAAAAACACAACCAAATCCCAGGATGAGTGTTTGAATATTGTTAGGAAGGGAACGATTAGGTGGTTATCCGAAAATCCCGATGGAATTCCAAGAGATAATTCAAATGCCTCATTTTTAGGAGTTAGGTTGGTTGAACGTTATATCAGAACTCTGGAAGATTTAGAAATCGAAGAATCAGGAACCCCTTAAGTTTCGAGTCTTTTCTTATGTTTTATTTTATAAAATTTTCGCATAACTTCTGAAAATTTTATAAAATTGGATCTTTATGAAATTTGAGGAGTTTTATAAAAGTTTTATAAAAGTTTTTTTTTAGTTTTTATTTAGATGTTTTATAAGAGTTAATATAAATTTATTAAATTTTTATAAGCTTTTTATTAAAGTGTTATAAAGATTTTATTAAATTTTTAGAAATTGTTATAAAATTATAAGATTTCCTTTAAATTTTATTTTTAAAGATTTTATTAAGTTTTAAAAATTATTATAAACTTATCTTTAAGATTTTAATTAAGTTGTATTAGAATTTTTATAAGTTTTAATCAAAAATCATAAAAAGTAAAACAATTCGGAAAAAGTGAAAAAAATGGGCACGGACCGATCCGGCCTGAACCCGGACCGATCCGAGGTCTAAATGGATAAAAAAACGGGGACCCTTTCTTTTCCTTTTTCTTCTTCCCTAAAAATTCCGCCGCACCCCACACCAAACCCCACCACTCGAAAAAATTTTCAATTCTTCCACAAAAATTCACCTCTCACACTACCACTACTTGATTTCTTCATCTTTTCATCTCCTCTCTTCTACACAAATTTGAAAAAATCAAAAAGGATAAAAAACAAGCTACATTCTTTTCCGGCGACTTTATCACTTTTCCGGCCTACTTTTCAACGTTTTCTTCATATTAAGGTATTATTTAGTTTATTTAGTTATCAATTTCGTATTTTTCATAATTTTTTAGATTAATTTCAACTGTTTTGATTTTTGAGTGTGTTGTGACATTTTTATTTTTTGTTGTTATTGTTGTTGTTGATTGGCTTTACCAATATCGTAGAATGGCTGAGTCGAGTAAAAGAATCTCTAAAAAGCGAAAATCAAACATTCCTATATCAACTCCGGTCGTAGGCACAATAATTTTATCACCCGAAGAAGAAGCCGTAAGCTTTAATAAAACAACATCACAAGAGGCTAAGAAGGCGTATGAAAGAATTTATAGTAAATGTGATGTTGGTTGAAAAAGGATTAGATTTGGATGACTTAGGTGATGAAGTTAAGGACTTTTTTACGAGACGTCAGTGGTTAGAACTAGCAGCTAGAAGAGAATGAGAGATTAACACGACTTTAGTAGCTGAGTTTTATTCAGTTTTATCTACATTATCAGAAGATGAGCTTACTAAGTCGCAAACTGTACCCCATAGAACAAGAAATGTTCCTTTTAACCCTAACGTCATAAATGCAATTCTTGGAGTTGAAGTTTTTTCTGATGAGGAGGATTACAGGGTAGTTTGGAATTTAGATGATCCTGCAAGTTTTGAGCAGATTGCCCTGAGAGCTCAGCACGCTTTTGACCCAACCGCTGTGTGGGTTGAGAATCGGTTTAACTACGAGAAGTGTATTAGA
This sequence comes from Gentiana straminea, assembly GCA_036785695.1. Lineage (NCBI taxonomy): Eukaryota > Viridiplantae > Streptophyta > Magnoliopsida > Gentianales > Gentianaceae > Gentiana > Gentiana straminea. Next base: position 967,838 of record JAVUPR010000433.1, read on the forward strand.
GGTTTAAGGGCAATTAAAAGATTTATTAGCCATACTCTCTACCCTTCTAGTAAACATGCTGCGTATGGAAAGGAAGATGTTTGTATCGCTTGGGCGATGGTGAATGATGTTAAGGTGGATGTTGGAAAGGTCATGTTTAAAAGAATTTTTGAAAGTATTGTCATCGCCAGACCAGGGAGTCATCTGTACTTCCCTTGTTTTATCTCAGATTTATATCGTAGGGTGGGAGTACCAGTCCTGCCTAATGACAAGTTATCTCTGGAAGATGCAAATCTGATTGGACCAAGTTTGACTAGGCTTCCGGATGGTAGTATACGCTCTTTGATTAGAAGTCGTCAAACTCAAACAGCTCCACCAGTTTTCACATCTTCCTCTTTTCCATCTTTTTCTAGTCAGCCTCAACAAACTCCTTTCTCCAACACTATCACCTATGATATGTTTCAATCTTTAGTATCAGACGTTGCACGTGGTCAAGCCAACATGGCTTTGTATGCTGAAAGCAGTGTTCTAAAAATCGCATCTAGGCGCCGCCTAGGCGCCGCCTGGGCGCTAGGCGCACCTCCGGCGTCCCGACTTGGCTCTAGGCGACATGTTCTAGGCGGTGGGTCTTCGGGCGCTTACGGGCGCTTCGGGCGCCGCCTAGGCGACCGGGCGCCACCTAGGCGACACCGGGCGCTCTCAAATCAATTAGGTTGCGTTTTTTTTTTTCTTTTTCTTAGATATTTGGCATATTACATATATAACTTTTGACATAATTAAAAAATACACTTAACCTAAAAAAAACTCGAAGCGACATGCCTCCTTTCTAGTCGTTCTTTCTCCCTCTCATTCTCTGTTCTTCCCTCTCACTCCTACTCAAAGCATGATATTGTTGGAGTTGGAGACTTGGGGAATAATGATGATGAGATTGAGGATTGAACTTGAGAGTTGAGACTTGAGAGTATTGACTATTGAGTGTTGAGTTGAGTGTTGAGCATGACATTGATTTCGTACTTTGGGTTTTGGATACTACGTTTCATTGATCTTTTGACACAATTTACAAGTTTTTACTTGATTTTTATGTTTTATGATCATAGGATGTAAAATTTAAATAAGATAAGTATTAATTTTTCAAATTAAAAAAAAAAAAAAAAAAAAAAAACGCCTGGGCACCGCCTGAGCGCACCGTCATCGCCTAGCGAGTTTTAGAACACTGATTAATAGCATCTCTTTTTTTTTTTTCAGATTTTCTCTCTTTTTTTTTCAATCAAGAACTGAAAGCGTGAGTGTGTGTAGAAAATCAAACTTACAAGCATTGCTTCATCAAGATTGATCAGAGTACTACTCTTTCGATCGAAAATTACAAGTACGGTTTCCTTAAACTTGTAATCATTCTTGAGATCTTATGATTCGACTTTTTCTTTTTCATTCTATGCCTTCATTCCCAGCAATAGGACATTTCGAGATAATACCCTAGCTGGACTACTATCATCAGGCAATCGGGAGCTTTTAAACCTCATAGTGATATAGGACATTTCGAGATAACCCCCTACTGCACTCAAATCATTGGTAGCTACAACCGATATGTTCTTTTTTTATTATTTTTAATTTTGTCGATCACAGATAAGGAAGATACCTGGTATTTGATTAATTCTGTGTAAATATGGTGCTTCGTTCTTAAAATAGAATAATATATCCGAACTTATTACCAAAATCGATTATCTTGCAAGTGTCATGAGGTAAGATCGAATATACTAATACTTATCTAATTTTTCCAATCTCAGCATATACCAAAACTTAGCTTTTATGTCTTCATATCTTTTCATAAGTACGTACAAACTTGCGGAATTTCAAGGAAATGTAGACCAAAATTAGCTAAAGGTTGGTTAATTCCAATTAATCAAAAATGGCAATTTCGAGTGAGGTCTTGATCACTCTAATCAAGGCTGATGTAGGAACAAAAATTGGAAATTTATTTAGGTAGGCTATTTGGCTATATTTATATTTTTGTGGGGCCAAAAATCGTCATTCCTAGTCCAATTCCAAACTCAAAATTCATTTTTGAAAAGAAAATGATTTTAACAATTTTACTTATAATTATCAACATACTTATATAATTTCATAAAAACAATATTTAATATTAATTACTTAATTATATAAACTTAAAATCTAATTAAGATCTAAATTAGGCATAAAATATAATTATAATATATCTAATATACTTTACTTAATTAAAAACTTATTCTTCCAAATTATATCATTTTTATGCATATTTACATTAACTACTTAATTTCTAATAAAAAATTGATAATTTTTACAATTTATAACTATTTTTTCGAAAATTTTAATGAATTTTCTAACCTAACTCTACTCCCCACTTACGAAGTGGCATCGTCCCGATGTTCAATGAGTATTAAAAAAGTAGGTTTTGAAAATACTATTAAAATTTTTTATTATCGTTATTATTATGATTTCATTCTTAGCGTATACTAATATATTATTATATAACAAACAAACTTAAAAAACTGAAACATATTTATTAAACAGGATATTAAAAACCATTACAAAGAAAAAAACTTAACTAAAAAAAAAAACTACAAACTTAAACACTCTCAGTCAAACTTCTTAAAACTGGTCAACCATTTTAAATGGTTGACGAACATCCCGGTGTATCCACCGGCAACAATCCAATTCTATTATCTCTTGAAGGAAAGACTTCATCATTCTCCAACTCACCAACTCCATTCATTTGAGTACAAAGACGCGAAATCATCCAAGCATTAGGCATAGGTTTCCCCCTACTACCTCTCGTGATTGCAAATTCCAATACTGTCCTTTGAATCAAAATACCCCAATCCACAAATTCACCAAATGCCAAAGCAAAAAGTAGAAGCATTTCATTATCACTAAGGCTCCCGAAATCCCAAGTAAGATACACCCTAGAGTTAATGAAATGTTTCCACGCCTTTAGGTGTGAAAGAAAAGCACGTGTAAACATTTCGTGATTTGTGTCGAAAAGTGGAAACAGACATTGGAAAGACTCCTGCACTTTATTCAAATGATTATATGGATTATCTAATCCCCACTTCATTTCGAAATGTTGCATCGTAACCGAAGGAATTTCAAAAAGTTGGTTGATAATAGATGAAGAGAAGGGAACAACCACTCCTCTTACCGAGACAATTTGAGTTATATCAATAATGGGCGTCGTCATTAGGGCAGAATAAAATTCTCGAACTATCAAGACATTTATCCTTCCTCTTGGCGTACTTACGAACTTCTTCCAACCAAATCCTCGAATAATAGTTTTACCCCATCGATCTATCTTATCGAAATTTAAACCTTTCTTCAACTGGATTGGAGAATTCGCAAAACGAGGGTGGAAATTTATATTCTCGTTAGAAGCTTGAGACTCCGGAACATCCGGGGTGTTAGGCTCGTATGAATTGATAGAAGGCGAAGATTGGTTCGACATTTTTAAAACCAGATGAAAAGTAAAAAATAATAAAAAATAGTTAAACAGATAGAAAGTGAAAAGAAGTGAAAGAAGATGGTATGTCTTGCTCATATCCTTACTTGGTTAAATAGATAGTAAAAAACATACGTGTGTGCATCAGACGGACTCAAGAATGACTCATCTCTTTTTTCTTCACGGCTCGGGCCGACAATAGGCCGGACCGGTCCGGCCTCATCTTTCTTTTACTGAGGACAGAGGTAAAAGTCAAGTTGTGTTTTGTTTTTTTTTTTTTTTAATTTTTTTTTACTTCACGTGTGTAATAATCCATACCTTTGTGAATATATAAAGCTTGTTCTACTTGATACGACTGATAAAACGACACATTATATTTTTGTAAAACGACTTAGTAATGATACATAATTATTTTTAGGTTTTTTTTATATTTTATAAAAATTAAAACGATTTAGAATGCAAACCATATTATGATTATAAAATCAAAATAAACGAAAACGAAAACAAACCAATATCTAAATGAAAAATGTCGAATAAAACGCACAGTAAAAATGTTTAATCAAACATAGTTATGAAATTCAATCTTCTTCGTAGTCTTCCTCAGGATCGACATGAAAGCTTGAACTCGGAAACGACTGAGAAGCTGGTGGCTGAACTGTAGTCGTGGTCCTGACTGAACTATCAAGACCCATCGAACTCATGCCCGTCGTGATATGTGCAAACTCAGTGAATCCTCCCCAACTAGACATCGCTGGTCTCTGAACACCTGTCGAAAATACACATGTCCCACTAGATTGGCTCCCAAAAGGATATGACGATGGATGAAAGCTCAAAGGTGGTGGAATAGGTGTTACCCAATCGGTAAGGTATAAGGATCCGACCGACAAGGTGGATAGGCAGGATCATCAAAGGTAGGATTACGAAGCAACTTGCTCGTTCCTCCTTAAACCTCTACGAATATCGTCACACCACTGCCTATTACTTTCAGCCAGTGTTCTAAAACTCGCTAGGCGATGACGGTGAGCTCCAGGGGCGCCTAGCGCCCAGGGCGCCTAGGCGGCGCCCAGGCGTTTTTTTTTTTTTTTTTTTTTTTTTTAATTTGAAAAATTAATACTTATCTTATTTAAATTTTACATCCTATGATCATAAAACATAAAAATCAAGTAAAAACTTGTAAATTGTGTCAAAAGATCAATGAAACGTAGTATCCAAAACCCAAAGTACGAAATCAATGTCATGCTCAACACTCAACTCAACACTCGATAGTCAATACTCTCAAGTCTCAACTCTCAAGTTCAATCCTCAATCTCATCATCATTATTCCCCAAGTCTCCAACTCCAACAATATCATGCTTTGAGTAGGAGTGAGAGGGAAGAACGAGAGAATGAGAGGGAGAAAGAACGACTAGAAAGGAGGCATCTTTGCTTCGAGTTTTTTTTAGGTTAAGTGTATTTTTTAATTATGTCAAAAGTTATATATGTAATATGCCAAATATCTAAGAAAAAGAAAAAAAAAACGCAACCTAATCGATTTGAGAGCGCCCAGGTCGCCTAGGTGGCGCCCAGGTCGCCTAGGCGGCGCCCAGAAGCGCCCAGAAGCGCCCAGAAGACCCAGCCGCCTAGAACATGTCGCCTAGAGCCAAGTCGGGACGCTGGAGGTGCGCCTAGCGCCCAGGCGGCGCCTAGGCGGCGCCTAGATGCGATTTTTAGAACACTGCTATTAATCGATGATTGTTTTTTTTCAAGAATATGAAGATGTAGGTACGTACGACTTGCCTCTTTCTCTTTTTGATTTCTTTTTTTTTCCGATTAACCAACATCTTGAGCCTAAACTTTATAAGCAATTTTGTCAACTATCTGACCAAGTTTACAATTCCAGGATTTCATAATAGTTGCGATTAAAAATCATTCTAATATTTTGTTTATACTTATTAAATATTACATGTACAATTTCATCTAAATAATATTTGATGTTTAAGATATTTAAGTTATATACACTTTCTGTCTTTTTACAATTTTAAATTAGAATAAATAATATATTTATAATATTGACAATATAAATTACATTAAAAATTATAATCTGATCAATTATATTATCTTTTATTACCGCTTATTTTTGCTCGAGGACGATCAAAAGCTAAGTGGGGAGTAGTTGATATACTACTTTTATATGATTAAAAATACGTTATATTATTATGTTTTATCAACGAATTCTATATAAAATATATGAAATTATGATATAAATGATATGAAATGTTAATCTTTATAGTTTAGAGTAGTTAGTTGTAAAACTTAGTAATAATAGTAAAAAGTTATCATTTTGTACCGATTTTAGTAAATCGGAGTGTCGTGTCAGATTTATGTGGGTATTTGTGGTATTTTATTGCAGATTTATAAACCGAGACCCCGAGAATCGACATATTGAAGTATAATCATATCTCTGGAAGGATTTAGAGAGTGTCACGAGCTTAAATGGTCAATCGAATTGCTTAAGTGGTCAAGTGGTCAATCGAAGTGGTCAAGTGGCTAATCGATTCGATTAAGTGGTAATCGAGAAATATCTTCGACAAACGAATGGCTCATCAAAACGAAATCATCTGAAGAAGAGTCCTTCACGAAAGTTGTAGATTTTCCCGAGAGCTTTCCGATGCCTCTTGAATCATGATTTTTGGAGATCCAGAACTCGAGATATGAATTTTATAAGTTATATATAATTATAATTATATCTACGCTGCACATGCTGAGTGATCAAGGGGGTGGATGCAATCATTAGGCCGGACCAGTCCGGCCTCATCAAGGACCGGTCCGGTCAAGGAAGTTTTATCTATAAAAGGAGCCTCATTTGCAACGGAGCAGAGTGTACCATATATATATACAATATCTTATATATATTCTCTATATCTTTTTAATTAGTAGTTTGTAAATAGGCCTTATGCTAAAAATAATAATATCGTAGTACTGTTGTAATGCTCGGGAAATTATCGGAAGTTCGGAGTTGTTGAAGTCGTTGTAATGTCCGGAAGAATACGACTCGATTCAACATTTATAATCGGGTAAAATTTCTAAAGTATTTATGTTTGTTTTTATCTTTTTAGTCGTTATAATGTTTTTAGCTAAGTCTAAATAACTAGCCAAAGTTATGTAATCGTTTTATTTCGATCTTTTCGGTAAAGGAATGATGTCTAAGTAAAATTGACTAAAATTGAGTTAATTGAATCTTTTTCTATTTTGTAACGTATTGATAATATTCGGATTGACGTAATTAACCAAGATGAATCGCACCATAACCTAACGATGAACTGACCAGAGAAGTTAGGATATGAGATAAAAGATAGAAAAACCGGAGGGTAAAATTGGCCGTGCATAAAGCGTGACAACGGAATCCTATTTCCTACCCGGGGGCAGATTTGTCTTGGGAAAGATGAATCTTATTAAAATTGTGCTCAAGATCATAATAATGTTAAAATCAACGGTTTAATTGAAACTAACACCGGAAAGTTAAATCGATCCGCCTGACAACCGGAGCCTTTTGAATAACATCGGCCGTCTGACAAACGGAATAACCTCTTTTGTCCGGGGTAGATTTGTACTCGGTACCTGTTCAGACTAACTGAGATTAGCATGGGGCAGTTGTGGAGATTAAACTGATGACAATGACATATGACAATTTCATACGCTCGTGTGAGGAGGAATTTTTAACCTCAGGAGTACACCGTTTCATTTACTCAATTGGACCTAATATAAAAGGAATGATCGAGCACATTCCGTTTACTGGAAAAGATCGTATAAATCAATTATATAAACTTTGGCTAGTTCTCTAATAATATATTGGTATCTATATATTTATATCTATATATATATTTTGCAATCTATGTATATATATATATATATATATATATATATATATATATATATATATATATATATATATATATATATATATATATATATATATATATATATATATATATATATTATATTCGAATAATTTTTAAATTACGCATTTATTTTATGTTTAGTAGAATAGTAGTAATCTGTGTGATAAAATTGCGGTTTAGATCGAGTTAATAACTGCTCTTTGGTGTTTAACCACACATAGAAGAATTACCACGTTTCCCTGAGGATTCGACACTCTGACTCACCACACTAGCACTACAGTTGACCCGGTACACTGCCGGTTAGGATCTATATAGCCTAGAAAAGGTCTGTCATATGCCATTGCTGATCTAACACAAGATGTGAGGGGAATTAAACAGGGCAATACACTGAAGGAAAAATTCTTGAAAGATCAACTTAATTCCATTCATCAGAAGTTAGATAACCTTGCTGAGGTACATAGACCTGCTGCACCTGTTGTTGCACCTCAACCTGCTGTACTGGATCCTAAAATTACTGAGAGGATAACCCTGCGGGAGCAAACACTACAATGAAGGATCACTACAATAGACACTAGGACTGAAATTATTGAAGGTCAGATTAACAATCTAGTGTTGACTCAGGAGAGTGTGCATGGCATGCTGTCCTGTTTTGTTGATGCTGTCCCGTTTTCCATTTTCATTCATAAAGAAAATCCAACGTTTGTTAAATATTCTATTTAACCCTTTTGAATCATATTCAAAACATGAACTATTTAACTTAATTTCAAGCAATGATTAAAGAATTAAGTGGATATTTAAATCTTACAATTCTGAAAACAACCTTTCCAAAATTCGACGTGGTTATCCTTATCCAATCCATCTAATGTTTGAATAATCATCATCGTATGATGGAGTGACCCATTAGATATCGTTATCTTTAATATGTGAGATTGTTCATAATTAAAGTCTTAGAGGACTTAATCAAATATGTAGCCACCTTGTCTTCAACTATGAAAACACGAATGCTAGTGTCATTGCTTATTTTAAAAGGATTAAAGTTACTTAACCAACTTGAGAACGTTTTCAAAAGGTAACTGTCATTTAATTTTTGTTCTTAACTATCGAAATAAAAAACATAAATAAAATTTTCTATAAGTACAACATAAAATAAAGATAAAAGAGTGTTGTTGTTTATACATGCAAATCAAAGATGGTCTTTGGGATTATGATTTTGCTTCCACTTGTCAACTACTCCCAATTGACTTTCAAGAATTTTCCAAAATTCTTTAGTGGCTAGATCCTATCTAGTTGATCCCCTACGTGGGCCGATCTACCTTGTCAATTTCGATGGGTAGGTACATCTTACCAATCGCGTCCAATGCGACTTCTAGTGGTTTGACTAGCCAACTCTTTGACAATTCACACCGTCTATGTGATAGTCAACCTCATGTCTCAAAAATCAGATGGTCCTGACGTGGGCCAATCACCGCAAGATACATAGTCGAGTCGTAACCCAAGTATTCATAAGATCTCATAACGATCATATCTCGATAATGACGATATACCCAAGGTAGGTAAACTCCCGACGTGGGCCAATCAGTTGGATCCTAACAAGGGCTCTTCACCATAACTATAATAATGGGAGACATATTATAACTCAATTTTTGTCGTGGGAGTAATTTTCAATTAATTCACTTAATTAATTTTATATTTAATTAAGGTCTCATCTATTACATGCATATTACTACAATATCATATAAAGTAAAACATACACAACGTTCCGCGCACAATATAACCGGTATGATCATGGACTTTTCCTAGGTGTGGTTTCGAATACAAACTGACAAAACCGCGGGTCCCAAACTAAGGGTAGCTGCAACCACCAATGGATCTTTAATGCACCAGTCTCCAATGGAATCTTTATTCTTCTTTCTTTTGGTCTTCATCTTTGTCTTCAATTTATTTTACATAAAAAAAATAAATCTAATAAAATTTACACCCGCCTCACATGGGGGGAGCTAACGGGTATGGATAACGCAATAATAAAAATAGGTCACGTTTTTCATAATGGCCTAGAACAACAATGAAAACCAACAGAAAATAAAGCATTCACATCTATCCTATTGTTCGAGTCCATGATCAATCGGGTTCCATATAATCATATTATATCTACTATCTAATCCATCAATCAATATCGTAGGAAAAAATAAAATTTAAATTTTAACTAATTACGTCTTATAGCATCCAATCAATTAATTAAATCTTGATTTTATTCGCAGTGAAAATAACGAATAATTTGAAGGGAATGTCAATTTTGATTTTTCAAACTTAAAACTATTTTAAACAAAATCAAAATTGCATATACTATGAATTATATTGAATCACTAAGATACAAAAAACAAATTGGAGCAGCGGCCGACGGCAACCAAGAAGCCGCCGCCGTCACCGATCTCATGGCGGTGGGCCACCGCCAATCGGCTAAGCCTACCGCCAGTTTTGTTTTTTTTTTTTTTTTTGTGTATTCAATGAATCAATGTCATGCATCTTTAATTATTCGATTCAATTAAGTACACAACAAAAATAATGCTTATTTCTTAAGATCGGAGACCGCTCTGATACCACTGTTAGGAAATCAATCAAGTAGCACAGTGGAAATTAAAAAATTGATTTCCCAATCCAGGATCGACTTCGTTTAAATAATAAACATATAAGAGAGGGGACAGTAATACTACCTTGGTTGATAAAAAATATCGACGCTTTGAACGTCCGGTAGGAGTAGATGGACGAGAACCGTCCACGTTTCCGGCCTCTACTAGTAATCCACACAAGCACCTCACCGGAATCCCGCCAAGGATCGCTACTAGAAAAACTTGACTACTATGTCAAACTTTTCTCTCTCTATAATCTCTCTTTGAGAAGCTTTATATTTTTCACAAGAAACTATTAGTCTCTTGGAATTGTGATGTACAAAAGAGCTAGCAAACCCTTTCTTATATAGATGCTGGGCACCCCATTGTGATCCCAATCCGATTGGGAGAAGCTTCCTAGTAGATTGAGGAGAGAGTAAACCTTTTCCTAATAAAATAAGGAAAATCCCTTTGATTTATTTATCTCATTATATTTAATATCTTATATTAAATATATTTCCAAGATATATATTGACTAGCTTATATTGAATATATCTTATTATATTACTATAAATCTATTTTCCCAAAATCAATTAATATCCAATATTAATATTATGGTAATCTAATTAATTAAATTGCAAAATACAAGTTTATTATAATACACTTAAATCTGCGCCCTTATAGCAATAGGCATCCGGAATATTTTTTTAATAATATAATCCTATGATTAATTAATTTGCAAAATACATGTATATCAATATATATATATATATATATATATATATATATATATATATATATATATATATATATATATATATATATATATATATATATATATATTCGAAATATATGTATATGTATACATGTTGGTCCCTTGGAAAGGCTAACACAAGTTTAGAGGGGGGGGGGGGGGGTGGTGGTGAATAAACTTGTCACCAAAAACATTCCCAAAAACTGAATTTTAAACCAGATAGAGTTCAACTAAAGCTTGTGCGGAGTTAAGCAAACTCAACTGAATATAAGTCAATACTGACTTATTCTTAGTCTAGTTAACTGGCAGCGGATTGATTTAGCCTTTATATGATATAATTTCTCAGATAACTTTTTGAGTCAGTTTCTTAAGATGTGCTGTAAATAAGATTGTGACTGTAATGAAGTAAGTAAATGCGTAAGGTAAATAAACAAGAATTATAGAGGTTCCAGGTGATGTAATCCTGTCAGTCCTCTCTTCCCCTGTGATGCGGAGGAAAATTCCACTAGAACTTATTTGAGATGGCCCGGTTACAAAAAGTTCTAAACTGATAGTCCTTGACTAATCCCTAGCTTCATTATCTAAACACTTGTAGAACAGGTAGAATTGCTACTCTTCAATTGTTTGAAACACTGGTCCTTGGAGGGTTGAATTGCCTCTTCACCAGCTCATCACAACCACAGTCTTCCTGACTGCACTCAACTGTACTTCACACCTACTTGGTGTTTCATAGTCTAACTAAGATTCAATTGTGATTTGAGTTTTTCTTCTAGATATATAAGTTATGCACAGCTCTGTAATTCTTCAAATGAATGATCTTGATCTTTCTTGAATGCTAATGAACACCTGAAGAAACTTCTTGATCTTGCAATTAAGTATTTAGTAGGAATTCTTTTAAATTGGCTATTCCCCCTTAATTTGATCTTTCTTGACTAGATTAATTCTTAGAATTCCTCCTCCTCTCATTCGTTTCTTTCTAATAGAAGTGGTCTATTTATAGGTGTTTATCTAATGGTCAAATTTCTTTGAGTTCAAATCCTTGTAGCCGTTAGTGGTCCTGCTTTCTTGCTTGTACGTTTATGTCAAAACGGATAGATTATCCTCCAATCATAATACTTGAATTGTAAGGGTTGGATTAATTTTTAGTTTAGTTAAACCTTAGTACTGAAACAGATTTACGGAGAACATTATCAGTTCTCGGTTCTAAGAGAATTAACTGAGTTTTTACTCTTCTTCAACAACTTAGTACTCTTCCTTTCATCTGATTATTATTGACTTAATCAGAGTACATCAAAGACTTAATCAGCAAAGACATCATTGTCCGTATGTGTCTTAGCTCCCCATACAAGATTCATAAAGTCAGTTCAGGTCATCACAATCTTGCCTGAAGCCTAGCTTTACTGTCTCGACGTAGTCTTCATAACTAAGTTTGAACCCTCAGTTCTTCTCTCTTCAATAACTGAGTCTGTGTCCCTCAGTTCTTCAGTCTTCCAGATAATCCAACCGAGTTTGTGTCCCTCAGCGAACTTATCTTCAGTTTCATATTGGTGTGCTCTATTTTCCAGTTTAACTAATTTCTAGTTTCCCGTTATCTCAGTTTCTTGTTATCTCAGTTTACAACCTAGAAATATTACAGTGCTTGTCTGAATTAACTTATACAAATATCAGACTCTATTAAATCCTATAAATTGAAATCTAGACATCTTTTTACTTTGCACTATAACAGCTAGTTATGACACTTCATCAATGGTGTTTAGAAAAATGAATGAATATGTGATGAATCATCATCAAAACATAAACTTTATTTCCCAAAATTTCCCCATTTTTTATGCTTTCATTACCCTCCTTAAAAGCAATGCAAAAAGATAAAACATGATACAGTGAGTAACACAATGAACTGAGAAACTAAGAATTTATTGATATCTGAGTTACAGAGCTGGGTAATATAATACAGCATAAAAAGAATTAAAAAAACAACTTCTTTTTACTTAATATTTAAACTCAATTGATTGTCATAAGCTTCAGCAACATTCCTCATAGCATCATTTGTTGTTATGCTTTCGATTCCATGGATGCTTGACCATATGTTCCATGATTCAGATAAATTATGCTTGCCGAAGAATTTGCTTTTTTAAGAGAATAGCAAAAGTAAAAACAGATGTCCTCAGCCATTCAGTGGTGGCTGTTTTTAGTAGACTCTGAACAAATTTAGGTTTAGTCTTTTCAATCTTATCTGATTCTTTATCTAGAGTACCATTCTTTTCCCATTTCATAAGTTTGATCCAGTAATACATGAGAATCTTCTAAATATGTAGAAATATTTCTAGAGATTCTTGTCTTGATTCTCATTCTCTGACTGGTAGATTTTTGATAAAACTATAGAGACGAGAATCCAAGCCACTTCTTTTATTAGTTGGTTCTGAGTATTTAGCAATCAGCTCCATTTCCTCATCAGTGAATTCTCCTCTAGCTTTCTTCAGTTCAGTCAGTTTATCATCAATGTTTGCAAGGACTTGTGGCATCTCAGTTGCATGGACTTTTAAGATGTCCAAACTTTCCCCCTTATTACATCATCTTTATCCATTAGGCATTTGATGTAATTGTTTAGATTCTGCTGAGTTGATGCCAAAATGGTTAGAGCTACAACTGAGTCCTTCATGCCATTTTCCATTAGTGTCATTCTGTCAAGCAGATTATTGAGAATACCTTCCCATCTATCTTGGGTTTCATCTCTTCTTGCATCGTTTTCAATGGTTGTCTTTCGAAGCTCAATCAGAGTGTCTTGACAGTTACCAGTGACGATATCCATCTTCTTTTCATGTTCACTTCTTTCATTTTTTCTAGCCTCTATGGACTTTAGAACTTTTCCAAACAAACTGTTGTCGTCTTTCTGAATTCTGATTATCTCATTATAATAAAATTTAATGAGATCAACCTGAGTTGGAATGTCTTTTGAGCTTCCATCTTGTTGTTCATTGGCTTTTCTTGTCTCAGCCTCAGTAGATTGAGCTTGCTTCAGTGGTGAGAGAACAACTTGCTTCAGTTTTTCTTTGTATTCTACTGATCTTCTTCTTTCTTCAGATTGTTTTCTAATTTCTTCTAGACTTGATTGATCAACATTTCTTGCAGGAGATATTTGTACGTTAAATTCTTCATCAGATTCTTCTCCAGCCATGTTTCCCACAGTTCATGCTATTTCTAGCATAGACTTATCAGTAGGAGATTGATAACCTCCTTCCTCTTTTTCTTGTTCAATAGATATAGTTCTAGAAGTAGAACTTTCATTGTTTTCTTCAGAATTACTAGAATCATTAGTATTCTGATCAGTTTCAGTCTTCTTTTCTTGTAAAGAGGCAAGAATCCCTTTCTGCAAATTGGGATCTTCCTGAGAATCATTATCATCATCACCCTTTTTGGAACTTCCACCAACTGTGGCTTCCTTCCAATAATTATTTCTGATCAACGCATATCCTTGATTTAAGAATTCATCGGTATTGATCATTTCTGATAGATTGGTAATGTTGTAGAGATCAAATACCCATTTTTCAGTAACATCCATTTCTGCTAGCTGACTCTTTTGATTGGTGATAAAACCGAATTTCCAGATTTGATAATTGTGCAATCGCTCATAATCAGCTGACATCAGTTCTCCATGATCAGTTGAGATCGTAGATTGAGTAACAATCTCTTCAGAATCTCTTGAGATCTCCTGGTCAACTTCCAGAATATCTCCAGTTCTCAGAATATCGTCAGTTTGCATTGGGTCATTTTTGCTGGTTCCTCCCTCAGCAGTGACTGGGATGACTGATGTACCTTTTTCAATGGCTAAAACTGAGATTATCGGCTCAGTTTCAAAAAAAAATTCACTAACAAGTTCTTCAGCAACTTGTTCTCCAAAAGGCTCAAGTTCCAATTCAGTAACTGGAACTTCTTTCATCATGGATTCAGTGAGTTCTCTTCTTGTACCCACTAATCTATGTGAATGACTCTAGTCGATCTTGATTCTACTTCAGCTCATTTATCTTCAGAGTGAGAAGCTAAAAATTCTTTGACTGATTTCTCAAATTCTAATCTGGAAGCAGATTTTTGAGGTGTGGATCTAGATTTTGAAAGTAAAAAAAGCATGTCCATCGTTGCTTTGTCAATTAACCTTTCATCATTGTCAGATCCTTCATCGTCATGCTCAACTCTCAGGGTCTGTTTCCTCTGAGTGTCAGCTTCCTTCTGTAAGTCAGCTTCAACATTCTGTTCTCTGTTGACAACTTCAGTTTCCTTTGTCATTTCAATTTCTTGTGAAAGTGTAACTAGCTTTTGAATTGGTAAAGCTTCAGTTACAGATGTTGGAACATATTTGGTAAGAGTAACTTCAGTTCTCACTATTTGTACTAAACCTTCAACAACTGAAGTAGTGACTTGTGTTGGTGAGACAAGATCAGATTTGTCTTTTACTGAATCTTCTAACTTTTTCCTTCTTTTCATTAATTCTTCAACCTGTCCCAAGGCTTCATCTCCGGTTACAACTATCTTCAACTTTCTGCTTTTCTTCTTTTTAGGTTCATTCACAGAACCTTTAGTTTTCCTTTTTCCAGACTTTTCTTCTTTAATAACAATCTTTCCATCGGCAATCGATGTTTCTTTCCTCTTTGTGATTCCAAAATGATCGAGTATTCTTTGGACCACCAGTGCAAGAGTCTTCTTGTGATAGAATCGACCTTTCTTGAAATCGGTCTTCTTTTTGGGTGTGTCAATTGATTGTCCCACTAATTGATCAAACAGATATCTTTGCCAATTGAAATTTTCTCCAAACCAAATCACATATAATAAATCCAATTTCGCTCCAGAGAGATTGCTAAATTTTCCTGTATTTCCAATTATGCAATTTGCTAACATGTTGGTGAGAAAATTGAATTCCGGTTTGAGTAAACTTGTGCTCCCGGTCTGTGAAACTATAGATTTTGCATCAATTGCTATATCTTTCCATAATTTTTCCTTCTGTTCTTTAGTCAACTTGATGGTTGCTGTTCCTCTACATTTGTCGAACCTAAAAATCTCTGTAATTAGGTCTTCAGTAACTTTGATCTGCTTACCATTGACAGTTGGGGTAAAAGTGTGTGTGACGTCTCCTTCTAGAGCTGTACTTTCAAATTCATAGAAGTCTCCAATGCTTTTCAGACATACGCTCTTCAGATTGATGTTGAATACGGCATCCAATCCTTTGATTTTCTGCATTTTTGTTGCAATAACTTTGGCTAGAGTTTGATCAGTATATTATGCAATAAATGATCATTCCAGGTTCAATATGATAAGAAGTAATTGTTTTCTGGATTTGATTGAGAAATTGAAAACTCAGAGATTTAGAGAATAAAGAAATAGATTCAAAATTCGAGTGTGAAGAATTATAAAATAAAATCTAAGCTATTTATAATTTGTAGCAAAGGTAGTTAAGAATTGAGTAGGACTCAAAATGTCTTGTCATAAATGTTTTGAGATTGCGAAAATGAGTTGAGTGGAAAAGATGGACAGTTGAGATTGAAAAAGATCACGTCTTTTCTTGACATCCGTAGCTAGACAGTAGTAAGTAGGGTAGATGTGGTGTATCTCCTGCTGTACACGTTCAGTCTTGTACTTATATTGAATTCAAAAACACAGTTGT
The DNA here is from genome assembly GCA_036785695.1 of Gentiana straminea. NCBI lineage: Eukaryota > Viridiplantae > Streptophyta > Magnoliopsida > Gentianales > Gentianaceae > Gentiana > Gentiana straminea. The sequence continues at coordinate 984,177 of JAVUPR010000433.1, forward strand.
GAATACAACTCAGTTTTGTGAATTACACCTCTTCAGTTCTCAGTTAGCGATGTTCTCCTGCAAAATAGAATGAGAGATTTTCGATACCCATATCTGTTTGGGTCCTAACTGATTATTTTTAGATGATATAATTTTATTTTTGACTTTATACCTCTCTTGATATTTTGACTGAGTAAAGTCAGTTTTCACAAATTCTTGTTGTTTTGTCCTAATGGTTTTTGGTTTGTTCAGTTTGTGGAACTGATGTGATGGTTCACTCCAGTCTTCATGAGTGGGAAACAGTCTCCCTTTCCCTCTATGTTTATTATTCCATGAATGATCTTCATTCTTAGATGGATGAGACTTGATGATTTTTCTTACTGATCTCTGATCAGTTTTACCTTTTTAGGCCTTCTGAGCCTTCCTGTAACATCTGTTGGTTTGGTGCTTCTTACCAACTGATTATTTTCTTCTGTCAGTTTATGCATTTGGATGTGCTGAGTTTTTGTCAGTTCTAATAATTTTATCAGTTTTCTGAGTTCCTGACTGTTGTGCAGTCACAAATTTCATTGCAAATGAACTTGGTCTGAACTTAGAATTATACTTATTAACAAACCCTAAACCAGATCGGTCTCCAAATGGTTTTCCAAGTTTGAACTGAACACTGGGGATTAGATATGCTGATTATTCTGTGATGTTTATTACTTCTGTCAGTTCATCAGTTGGTCGAATTACCTTGGTTCCATTATTAGCCTTGATTAAATTGATCTCAGCATTCAATCTCAAAATTTCAGCTTTCAATAATTTTTCTCCTTTTTGACATTCTCATAATTTTTTTGAATTACCTCTAATTCCTTTATTAGTATGTCCAAGGTTTTATTGAAGTCTTTATTTTTATGATTGTTCATGGCAGTGTGAGTGCTGGATGTAAATGCAATTACCTCCTGGTGTTTGATTGGTAAATTTTCTGTTGAGGAATCATCATCATTTAAAACTTGCTTCCCTTTATCATTAATAGTTGCTTGTGATGCTCCTAGTAGTATGATTTCCTCATCACTTTAACCTCCATAGCTCATGGGTAGAATCTCAACAATATGTTTGGCTTTTGCGATGGATGGATCTTCAATGATGGTTTCAGTCAGTTTTTCTTCTATGTAATCAGCTACTCGTAGCAACTCCTTTTCTGCTTCTTCTAAGAGATCACTTAGGGATGGAAATCCTTTGGATTCATCATCAGACGCGTTAAAGTCAATATCCACATCATTACTGAAATGAGGTTCTGGATTTATATGTGAACTCGTAGTACTGAATCTTTCAAAAACTTGATCATGAAATTCAGAAACAACATTCTAAAAATAGTCAGTCAGGGGGTTATTCAGCGAACTTCTAATTCTAGATGTATCCATTAATTTTAAATAAAATGCTTTTACAAATGATACAGAAAGGGTTTTCAACAACTGGTTTGTAAGATATCTTTGAATCACTTCCAAAAGGAAGAACTGCTCCGATACCAATTATTGGTCCCTTGGAAAGGCTAACACAGTTTAGAGGGGGGGGGGGTGAATAAACTTGTCACCAAAAACCGAATCTTAAACTAGATAGAGTTCAACTTAAGCTTGTGCGGAGTTAAGCTAACTCAACTGAGTATAAGTCAATACTGACTTATTCTTAGTCTAGTTAACTAGCAGCGGATTGATTTAGCCTTTATAAGATATAAGTTATCAGATAACTTATTGAGTCAGTTTCTTAAGATTGCAGTAAATAAGATTATGACTGTAATGATGTAAGTAAATGCGTAAAGTAAATAAACAAGAATTATAGAAGTTCCAGGTGATATAATCCTCTCAATCCTCTCTTCCCCTGTGATGCGGAGGAAAATTCCACTAGAACTTCTTTGAGAGGGCCCGGTTACAAAAATTTCTAAACTGATAGTCCTTGACTAATCCCTAGCTTCACTATCTACACACTTGTAGAACAGGTAGAATTGCTGCTCTTCAATTGTTTGAAACACTAGTCCTTGGAGGGTTGAATTGCCTCTTAACCAGCTCATCATAACTACAGTCTTCCTGACATCACTCAACTGTCCTTCACACCTTCTTGGTGTTTCACAGTCTAAACCTTTGATAGAATCAAAGTTGAGACTTGAATTAATAACTATGATTCTATTGTGATTTGAGCTTTTCTTCTAGATATATAAGTTATGCACAGCTCTGTATTTCTTCAAATGAATGATCTTGAACTTTCTTGAATGCTAATGAACACTTGAAGAAATTTCTTGATCTTGCGATTGAGTATTTAGTAGGAATTCTTTTAAATTGGCTATTCCCCCTTAATTTGATCTTTCTTGACTAGATTAATTCTTAGAATTCCTCCTCCTCTCCCCCGTTTCTTTTTGACAGAAGTGGTCTATTTATAGGGGTTTATCTAACGGTCAAATTTCTTTGAGTTCAAATGCTTATAGCCGTTATTGATCCTGCTTTCTTGCTTGTACATTTATGTCAGAACGGATAGATTATCCTCCAATCATAATTCTTGAATTGTAACGGTTGGATTCTTCTTTAGTTTAGTTAAACCTTAGTACTGAAACTGGTTTACGGAGTACATTATCAGTTCTCAGTTCCTAGGAGCTTTAACTGGGTTTTTACTCTTCTTCAACAACTCGGTACTATTCCTTTCATCTGATAATTATTGACTTAATTAGAGTGCACCAAATAATTAATCAGCAAAGACATCATTGTCCTTATGTGTCTTAGCTCCCCATACAAGATCCATAAAGTCAGTTCAGGTCATCACAATCTTGCCTAAAGCCTAGCTTTACAGTCTCGACGTAGTCTTAATAACTGAGTTTGAACCCTCAGTTCTTCTTTCTTCAATAACTGAGTCTGTGTCCCTCAGTTCTTTAGTCTTCTAGATAAGCCAACCGAGTTTGTCTCCCTCAGTGAACTTATCTTCAATTTCATATTGGTGTGCTCTATTTTCCAGTTTAACTAATTTCCGGTTTCCCGTTATCTCAGTTTCTTGTTATCTCAGTTCACAACCTAAAAATATTACAATGCTTGTCTGATTTAACTTATACAAATATCAGACTCTATTAAATCCTATACATTGAAATCTAGTCATCTTTTTGCTTTGCACTATAACAGCTAGTCATGACACTTCATCAATGGGGTTTAGAACAATGACTGAATATGTGATGAATCATCATCAAAACATAAATTTTATTTCCAAAAATACATATTTAATTAATCAACATAATTAATATCTTGTATTATATTTATTCATAATAAATAAATATCACCATATGAATTTTCCACTATAACCTTTATAGTATGAGATAAATTCTTTCCTTATATTGTTATCGCTATGACCGCATTTTAATCCGACTTGATCTTTATATGTGTGTGACCCGATAGGCTACCAAAAATGTTGGCCGTAGACATAAGGCGCAATTATGAATATGCCCTTCACCTCTAACGATCAAGGATAGCGTGTAGCAACACGTCCATAACCCCAATCATCGGAGGAGTCAATACGTAATGACTACTACCTTTCATGTCCTCGGTTAGCATGTAAATAGAATCCTATCGCTGTAGTAATATCCATACGATCGTATCTTGATCATATCCCATAATCTGGATATCAAGCTCTCTCGGAATAAGTCATTTACTCCAACTTTACAAAGATTCATGAGAACTAGACATTCCTAATGGGAAGGCCCTTTCGGATATTCTCAGAATATGAATCACTTCTTCCTTCAGATGAACTTCCTTCATCAGAGTTTTAAACAACATCTTTTCTTGTATCTTTTTCTTGAAGAGAGGCCTGAATCCCTCTTTGTAAATTTGGATCACCCTATGAATCATCATCATCGTCATTGTCATATTTCTTTGACTTAGAATTTCTCCTCCATCAAACTTCTTCTAGTAACTATTTCTAATTAATGAGTATCCACTACTCAAATATTCATCAGGGCTAAAAAGCTGGGATTGATGAGTAATGTTGAATAAATCAAAAACCCATTGTTCTGTGCATTCCATGGCATGATGTTCACTTCTTTGATTTACGATTGAGCTAAATTTCCATTGTTGATAAGCATCAATTCTTCTACAGTCAGCTTCAGTTTCTCTGGGAATCTCAAGATTAGATACAGCTAGAGTCTCAACTTTTTCTGCTTCAGTTTTGCTGGATTCCCCCTCAGCAACAACTGGGATGACAGATGATTTAACTTCAATTTCAAGGACTAAGGTAACTTGCTCAGTTTCAGGATTCTCTTCAGCAATAACTTTTTTTTTCAGCTATAGGTTCAACTTCAGCTGTAGATTCAGTTTCAACTGCGGGTTTAGTAACCTATCTAGAGTCCTTTCTTGATTTAGCTTCCAGTTCAGCAACTGTTTCCATTCCTTCTTCAACAATTTTTTCTTGATCTTTTTCTTTAACAAGTTCATCTAGGGTATTGACTTGTTATGGTGCAGATTCAACTTCATCAACTCTTTTTCCTTCAGACTGAGAACCTTCCATTTCTCTGATTGATTCTTCATACTCAAGTCTTGAGGCAGATTTTTGAGGTGTTGATCTTGATATAGCTATCAAATTGAGCATAGCTATTACACCTGGTCCAATCAGTTCCTCATCACTATCAGTTTCTTCATCATCAATTTGAGTTCTCAGGGTTTGTTTGAGTGTCAGCTTCCGGTAGTGATGAACCAATCGCTTGAATTTATTGCACTGAGTCTTCAACGGGTACGTCTTTAGCAATAGACTTTGTATGGGGTTTCAGTTTAATTTATGGGTTTCTTTGTTGTCCTCTAGGTTCTAAATTCACAGATTTTATAGGAGTGGGTTCTTTGCTTTTGTCAGTTGTTATAATAGCTTTGGGTTTTTCCAAATCATCCAGTTTCCTTTTTCTTGTTATTAATTTGTCCAGAATTTCCAATGCTCCATTTGTGGTGACTTTCTTGGATGATCTCTTTCTTCTCTTTTTAGGTTCAGCCTCAGAGCCTTCAGTTTTCCTCTTTCTAGTTTTGATCTTTTCATCCTTTGCTGCAATTTCACCATCAACAACTGTAGTCGATCCTCTCCTTGCAATCCCAAAGTGGTCAATAATCCTTTGTGCCAACAATGCAAGTTTCTTCTTATGATAGAATCTCCATATCTTTTTGTCAGTTTTCTTCTTGGGTACATCTGATGATTGTGCTATTAATTGGTCCAGAATGTAGCTCAGCCAATTAAATTTCTCTTTGAACTAGATTACATATAGCAAGTATAATTGTGTGCCGGAAAGATTGCTAAAATTTCTTGCATTTCTAATGATACAATTTGCAAGCATTTTGGTCAGATAACTAAACTCAAGTTTAAGAAGACCTGATGACCCTGACAAATATACATTTGAATATTCTTTAATTACAATGTCCTTCCATATATCGTTCTTTTCTTATCGTTAGAAGAATATCCAGATTTTTTGAAGCCAAAAATATCTGCAATATGGTTCTCAGTAACCTTAATTTCCTTCTCATTTACCTTTTTTATGTAGACTTTTACTTCTTCTAAGGTTGTTCTTCCAAATTCATAGAAGTCGCCAATGCTATCCAGACAAACATTCTCCAGCGAAATGTTGAACATTCTTTCAAGTAATTTTTCTAATATTGTTCACGATTAGGTTGGCATGGTATGAGTTATTGTAATTTTCTAGAAATTGATCAAGTGAAAAGATCAATATGGGTTCAACTATGGTGAAAATCAAGATTTCTGATCAATTGAATGAATTTGGAAGAATTTTGAAGATAGTAACAATTTTTCAGACTAAGGATTGAGCAAAATCTGAGTGAAGGATTGATGGGGAAAATATAAGGGTATTTATAGGTGGTAGATTTGGTAGTTAGAAAATTTGAGTGGGATTCAAAACGTCTTAACATAAATCATATCAAGCATTGAGATGCGAAAAAGATGGTGAGTGGAGAAGATGGACGATTGAGATCAGCGTATGTTACGACGTTTCTGCTATGTGTAGCTAGTATCAGTAAATGTGATTGATGCGCTGTATCTCCAGCTGTAAGATTTCAGCTTCATCTTATCCACAACTCGATAAGTTTTTATTTTAGTGTCCCTCAATTTTGACTTCCTGATAAGATTTGAAATCTAAGCTGCAATCACGACGTATAACTCAGTTTTGAAAAAGCCAGCTTTCCAAACTACCTCTATAGTCAGTTTTCATCTACAAAACAAATTAAGAAATTTTTGGTACTCATACCTGTTTGGGTCCTACCTTATTAGTTTTTAGGTTAATTCTTGACGATGACTTCTTTTCCTTAGAATTAATCTCCTTTTTGAGATCATTCAATTTTATCCAAATTGATTTCATTTCCCTCACATATTTTTCCTGGCCTTTTGACTTGGTAAAGTCAGATTTCACAGAATTTTCCTGTTTTGACTCGATCGTCTTTTTCCTGAAAATTTTGTGAGACTGGGTGATCATAGGTCCATTCCAGTCTTCATCAGTAGGAAAGAGTCTCAATTTCCCCCTGAATCTATTATTCCGTGAATGATCAAAATTCATTGGTGAATATGACTTGAATGTTCTTTTGACTGATCTCTGATCAGTTCTGCCTTTTTCAGCCTTCCAAGTTCTTCTGTAAAATCTGTCGGTTTGTGAATTGCCACCAACTGATTTCACAGTTTTGTCAGTTTTTTATTGAGGCTATACTGAGATTTTGTCAGTTCTAACAATTTTATCAGTTTTCTGAGTTCCTAACTTTTGTGCAGTTACAAACTTAGGTGTAGCTGTACTATGTCTGAGCTTAGAATTCTATTGATTGTCAAACCATAAACTTGTTCTATATCCAAATGGTTTTCTGGGTTTGAACTAAACGCTAGGAATTGGATCAACTGATGATTCTGTGATGTTTATCACTTCTACTACTTCATCAGTTGAGCGATTCTCAGTGGTTCCATTGTTAGCCTTGATAAAATTAATCTATGTATTCAATCTTGGAACCTCAGCTTTCAACAATTCTTTTTCTTGTTTTGACATTCTCATAACTCTTTTGAATTTCCTCTAATTCCTTTATGAGTATGTCCAAGGTTTCATTGAAATATGTATTTCTATGGCTATCCATGGAAGTGTGACATTTGGATGTAGAAGCATTTACCTTTAGATGGTTGATCAATAAATATTGAGTGGTAGCTTCATCATTTTGCATTATCTATTTTCCTTTACTTGATGAGGCATTATTCTTTGCTAGTTGAACTCCGAAAAGAATGATTTAATCATCACTTTCAGTGAGATCTTGTGCAGCAAGACTTAAAGCCAAAATCTCAGAATTCTCATAGTCATTGGTAATCATTGGATCTTCAACAAATGTCTCAATTATCTTATCTTGGGTGTCAACAACAATAGCATGCAAATTACTTTTGTATTCATCAAATCATAAAATGATTAATTAATCTAACTTCTAATGGGATGCTGTGTGTCCATGATGCAGTTTTGGAAATCTTTGAAAACTATCTAAATAACTGATATTTGTAAATCTACATTAGCGATTGATAAAGTTCAGTCGGAGATTGTTGGAAAAAACTAAATCCAAAAACTTGTCCCCAAAAACTGAATCTTGAAGCAAATTGAGTTTGAACTTAAACTTGTGCGAAGTTAAGCTGTTGGTCCCTTAGAAAGGCTAACACAAGTTTAGAGGGGGGGGGGAATAAACTTGTCACCAAAAACTAGTTTAATTAATTAGGGTTCAGTTTTAACTTGTGTGGAGTTGAGCTGACAAAGTTGAGTTTAAGTCAAACCGACTTAAACAAAACCGAGTCAACCGGCAGCGGATATTGATTTTAGCCTTTATCTTGATCTTGTTGATTCTATAAGAAAATCTTGTGTATGCAAAACTGAATTATGGTGAATGTCAGTTTGTGAACTATGTATACTTATAACAATCAGTTTCGGTATGCTGTATAAACAAATATAAATGCTGTAAAGATAACTGTTGGTCCCTTGGAAAGGCTAACACAAGTTTAGAGGGGGGGGGTGAATAAACTTGTCACCAAAAACTAATCCACAGCTGGAAAAGTCCCAGGAACTGAGTTTCTCTGAAACTCAAACTGATCTTCAGTTTGTTCCTGTCCCTTTAACTTGTGCGGAGTTCAGTTAGCTCAACTGAATATAAGTTATTACTGACTTATATTTAGTCTTGTTAACTGGCAGCGGATATAAAATTAGCCTTTAACAACTAGTAACTATAATTTCAATATGAAAACCATTATAAGAAAATAAATGAATGCATAAAGTAAATAGACAAGAATTATAGAGGTTCCAGGTGGTGTAATCTTATACGTCCTCTCTTCCCCTGTGATGCGGAGGAAAATTCCACTAGAACTTCTTTGAGATGGCCCAGTTACAAAAAGTCCTAAACTGATAGTCCTTGGCTAATCCCTAGCTTCACTATCTAAACACTTGTAGAACATGTAGGATTCTTCGCTCTTCAATTGTTTGAACCACCGGTCCTTGGAGGGTAGAATTGCCTCTTCACCGGCTCATCACAAACACAGTCTTCCTGACTGCACTCAACTGTCCTTCACACCTTCTTGGTGTTTCACAGTCTAAACCTTTGATAGAATCAAAGTTGAGATCTTGAATCAATGACTATGATTCAACTGTGATTTGAGCTTTTCTTCTAGATAATTAACTTAAGCACGGCTCTGTATTTCTTCAAATGTTAGATCTTGAATTTGCCTGAATATGCTTGAACAGTTTTGAAGAAATTTTCTAGATCTTGCAATTAAGTATTTAGCAGGTATTCTTTTGAATTTGGCTTTCCCCCTCAATTTGATCTTTCTTGACTAGATGGATTTTTGCTAGTTATCACATATCCTGCTCACTTCTTCTTTTTCATGTTGTAGAGGCAATCTATTTATAGCGGTTCATTCAACATTCATCCTGCTTTGTAACGGCTATATTTTCTGGCTATTTCTGCTGTGTCAGTGACTCATCCAATGAAATTTCTTTCTTTACAACGTTCGATTGTACTTTCAGTTTGTTGGATGACTAACCTGTAAAACTGAGTTTCCTTGTCAATTTTTCATCTGTCAGTTTCCTAACTGATTTGGAGCATTAACTGAGATTTTATTCTTCTTCAAATATCAGTCTCCAGTTTTCATCTGATTATAATTGACTTAATCAGAGTACACCATGATACATTTATCATCTAAGAATTCATTGTCCTTGTGATTCTTAGGTCTTCATACAAGATCCATAAATTCAGTTCAGGTCATCACAATCTTGCCTGAAGTCTAACTTTACAGTCTCGACTTGTAATCTTTATAACTGAGTTTGTGCCCTCGGTTCTTCGTCTTCAATAACTGAGTCTGTGTCCCTCAGTTCTTCAATATAAGCCAACCGAGTCTGTAACTCTCAGCGAACTTATCTTCTTCAATCTTCTGTAGCTGTGCTCTATTGTCAGTTTCTCGTAGAGTCTCAGCTAGTCAAAGTATCAGTTTCATCATTTCTCAGTTTCGGTCAAGAACTATTACAGTGCTTGTCTGATTTAACTTATACAAATATCAGACTTTAATAAATCCTATACATTGGTATCTTGACTTCTTTTTGCTTTGCACTATAACAGCTAGTTATGACACTTCATCAATGGGGTTAAGAACAATTAATAAACTAAGTGATGAATCATCATCAAAACATAAATTTTATTTTCAACAATTTCCCCCTCTTTGATGATGTCAATACCCTCCTTAAAAGCAATGCAAAAAGATAAAAGACAAAACATAGTAAGTAACACCATGAACTGAGAAACTGAAACTTTATTTGATAGCTGAGTTACAAGGTTAGAATACAACATAAGTAAAACGACTGAATTTAATGTCCTGGTTGATTATCATAGTTCTCTGCAACAATTCTCATTTCCTCATTCGTGGCCGAATGTTCAATTCCATGAATGCTTGCCCAAATGTTCCAAGACTGAGACAAATTTTTTCCCTTGAAAAATTTACTTTTGAATAGAGTTGCAAATGTGAAGACTGATGTCCTTAGTCTTTCATTGGTGGCTGTTCTCAGTAGAGTTTGAATAAATTCAGGTTCAGCCTTTTCAACTTTCTCTGAAACTTTATCTATAGTACCATCTGCTTCCCATTTCTTCAGTTTATTCCAATAGTACACAAGTATCTTTTGCATGTGTAGAAATGTTTCAAGAGATTCTTCTTTGGATACTCCTTCTTTCTCTGGTAAGTCCTTGAACAAATTGTAGAGACGAGCATCTAGACCAACTCTTTTGTCAGTTGGTTCTGAGTATTTAACAATTAGTTTCATCTCATCATCAGTAAAATCTCCTCTTGCTTTCCTCGTTCACTCAACTTATCATCAACATTTGTGAGAGCTTGTGGCGTTTCAAATTTGCATGGACTTTTAAGATGTCCAAACTTTCCCCCTTATTGACATCATCTTTATTAATCGTGCTTTTGATGTAAGCATTCAATGTTTGTTGAGTTGATGCCAATATGGTTTGAGCCACAACCGAGTCCTTTAAGCCCCGTTCCATTAAGAACATTCGTCCACTAGATTACCGAGAATGCCTTCCCATCCGTCTTGAGTTTCATTTTTCTTCGTGACATGTTCAGTGGTTGTTTTCCGAATCTCAAGCAGAGTGGTTTGACAATTGTCATTCACAGTATCCATCTTCTTTTCAAGTTTGGATCGTTCATCTTGACTGGCTTCTAAACATTTTAAAACTTTTCCGAATAAGCTCATGTCATCCTTTTGAATTCTGAGTATATCATTGTGATAATATCTAATGAGATCAATTTGAGTAGGAACATCTTGTGAACTTCTTTCTTGTTGTTTCTTTGACTTGCTTGTTTCAGCATCTGGTAGATTTTGCTTTAGAGGTGAAAGAACGATTTCCTTCAATTTATCTCCACATTCAGCTGATTGTCTTCCTTCTTCTGACTGTTTCTCAGCTTCCTCCACTCTTGATGAATCAATAAATTTTCCTGGTGATAAATGTACTTCCAGTTCATCATCTGATTCTTCTCAAGGTATGTCTACCAATGTTCTTGCTATTTCAAGTGTGGACTTATCAGTGGGAGACTGGTAACCTTCTTGTGCTTCCTTGTCCGACTGAGTTTCAGATAAGTTTTCAGAACTTCAACTTTCACTGCTTCCACCAGAACTACTTGAGTCTTCATTAGTGTTTCGTTCTGTTGCAGTTTCCTTTTCTTGTATAGAGGCAAGAATCCCTTTTTGTAGGTCAGGATCTTCCTCAAAATCATCATCATTTTCCTTAGAGCTTCTACCGGCTATGGCTTCCTTCCAATAGCTGTTTCTGATTAACGCATACCCTTGATTTAGGAATTCTTCGGTATTGATTATCTCCATTAAGCTTGTGATGTTCTATAGATCGAATACCCATTTCTCAATGATCTCCATTTCTGCACGCTGAATTCTCTGATCATTTATGGAACTGAACTTCCAGGTTCTGTATCTTTGCAATCGTTCATAATCAGCTTTCAATAGTTCTGTATGAGCAGATGGAGGTTTGAATGGTGTGAGGGTATCTTCGGAGTCCCTAGTGATCTCATGATCTTCTCCTTGAGTAGGAATTTCAGTTTGCATGGGATCATCAGTTTGCATAAGATTTGTTCTGCTGGTTTCTCCTTCAGCTGTAGTTGTGACAACTGATGACCCTTTTTCAATTTCATAAACTGAGATTATCGGCTCAGTTTGTAAAACTTTTTCACTTGCTTCTTCTTCAACGGCTTGTTTTTCACTTGTTTCAGGTTCCAATTCAACAATTGGAACTCCTTCCATTGTGTGCCCAGTGGGTTCAGCTTCTTGAACTTATTCATCCAATAGAATAAACTTGGTTGATTCTTTTGTTGCTTCAGCTTCCTTTTCTTCAGCTTGAGGAGCTGTAAATTCTTTGGTAGTTTCCTCTTGTTCCAAGCTGGGTACAGATTTTTGAGGAGTAGCTCTAGACTTTGAAAGCGACATGACCATGTTCAATGTTGTTTCATCAATCAGTCTTTCATCACTATCTGACTCTACATTATCGGGATCAATTCTCTGGGTCTGTTCCCCCTGAGTTACAGCTCCTTCCTGCAAGTCAGTTTCAACAGTCTGTCCTCTGTTGATAGCGTCAGTTTCTTTCATTATTTCCATTCCTTGTATAGCTTCTTCTTGAATTGGTAAGACCTCAGCTACTGAAGTTGAAATGGATTTGGTGAGATTAATTTCAGTTTGCACTTTTGGTGCTGAACTGTCAGCAACTTCAGTTCTAGCTTCTTGAGTTGATGACATTTCCATTGGTTTCTCAGTTACGCCTTTTCCAGTTTCTTCCAACTGCTTTCTTCTTTTCTTCAAGTCTTCAATTTGTGCTAACACTTCATCTCTAGTTGCAGGTTCTTTTGATTTCCTGCTTCTCTTCTTTTTGAGTTCAGTCTCAGTTTTCTCAGCTTTCCTTTTCCTTGGCTTTTCTTCCTTAATTTCAATCTTTCCATCAGCAACAGGTGTTTCTTTCCTCTTAGCAACTCCAAAATGATCGAGTATCCTTTGGACTACTAATGCTAGAGTTTTCCTGTGATAAAATCTTCCTGTCCTCACGTCGGTCTTCTTTTTGGGTACATCAATTGATTGTGCTATCAATTGATCAAATAGATACCTTGCCTAATTGAAATCCTTTTCAAACCAGATTATGTAAAGCAAATCAAGTTTTGCTCCAGATAAATTGCTGAAGTTTCCAGCATTCCCAATTATGCAATTTGCCAGCAACTTTGAGAGAAAATTAAACTCTGGCTTGAGTAGGCTTGTGCTCCCTGTCTGTAAGACAGTAGATTCACCATTAATTGCTATATCTTTCATTATCTTCTCTTTCTGTTCTTTAGTCAACTTAATGGCTGTTGATCCTCCGGATTTGTCAAACCCAAAGATTTCTGCAATTAATTCTTCAGTGACTTTGATTTCTTTATTACTGACAGTGGTGATGAAGGTTTGTGTGTCTTCTCCTTCCACAACTGTTCTTCCAAATTGCTAGAAGTCTCCGATGCTTTCTAAACAAACACTTTTTAGATCGATGTTGAAGACTGCTTCCAATCCTTTAATTTTTCGAATTTTTGTCGTGATAGAATTAACTAGAGTTTGATCAACATATTTCGCAATATATTGATCAAGAGAAACGATCATTCCGGGTTCAACACGAGTGAAGGTCATTTTTCTGGATTTGATTGAAGATTTGAAAATTTGAAATTCAGAGAGTAGATTCAGATTTTAACCGTAAAGAATTTATATAAAAGAAAATTCTGGATATTTATAATTTGGAGTGGGGTAGTTAAGAATTGAGTGGGACTTAAAACGTCCTGTCATAAATGCGTTGAGATCGCGAAAAAGTGGATGGGTGGAAATTATGAACGGTTTAGATTGAGAAGGACCACGTCTTTTCTTGATAACCGTAGCTAGATAAAAGTGAATAAAGAAGGTACGATGTGTTGACAGCTGTATATTCTCAGTTTTTGTCCTCATGCTGAATTCAAAAACTTGGTTGTGAAAACAACTCAGTTTTGTGAATTACATTTTTCAGTTCTCAGCTGGTTGTGTTTTTCCTGCAAAACAAAGTGAGAAATTTTTGGTACCCTTATCTTTTTGGGTCCTAACTGATTAGCTCGTGATGATACAACTTTGTACCTTTCTTGATATTTTGACTGTGTGAAGTCAGTTTTCACAAACTTTTCCTGTTTTGTCATAACAGTTTTGAATTTGTTTAGATTGTGAAACTGATGTGATTGTCTATTCCAATCTTCATCTGTGGGAAATAATCTTCCTTTCCCTCTGATTCTTGAATGATCTTTATCCTTAGATGGATATGACTTGAAGATTTTTCTTACTGATATTGGATCAGTTTTACTGTTTTCAGCCTTCTGAGTTTTTCTGTAAAATCTACTGGTTTGGTGAATTTTACTAATAGATTTTTCATTTGGCTGTGCTGAGTGTCTGTCAGTTCTAATAACTTTATCAGTTTTCTGAGTTTTTGACGGTTGAGAAGTTACAAATTTTATTGCAACTGATATTGGTCTTAACTTAGAATTATACTGATTGTCAAATCCTAAACCAGATCTATCTCCAAATGGTTTTCCTGGTTTGAATTGAACTTTGGAGATTGGATCAACTGATGATTCACTGATGTTTACAACATTTGTTGATTTATCAGTTGGTCCAATTACTTTGGTTCCATTATTAGTCTTGATTAGGTTGATTTCAGCATTTAATCTTGAAATTTCAGTTTTCAATAACTTTTTCTCCTTTTTGACATTCTCATAATTCTTTTGCATTGTCTCTAATTTCTTTATGAGTATGTCCAAGGTTTCATTGAAATCTTCATTTCTTTGATTGTTCAGGATAGTGTGAGATTTAGATGTAGATGCACTTACCTCCTGATGTTTGATAGATAAACCTGCTGTTGAGGAATCATCACTGATCAGAACTTGTTTCCCTTTATCAATAGCATTCGCCTTTGCAGCTCCTAGTAATATGATTTCTTCGTCGCTTTCTCCTCCATGGCTTGTAGGTAGAGTTTCATCAATATCCATGACTTTTATACTAGATGGATCTCTGGTTAGCTTTTCTTCTATAGAGTCAGCCACTCGTATTAATTCTCTTTCTGCTTCTTCTGAAAGATAACTTAAGGATGGAAATCCTCTGGATTCATCATCAATATTCACATTAAGCTCAATGTCTTCATCATAACTGAAATGAGGTTCCGGATTTGTGTGAGAGCTTGTAGTACTGAATCTTTCAAATACTTGATCTTGGAAATCATAGACAACATTCTGCAAGTAGTCAGTCAGGGGGTTATTTAGCCAATTTCTAATTCTAGATGTGTCCATTGTAATGAAGTACAGTAAGGGTTTTCAACAGCTGGTTTAAGAAGTATTCTTGGATCTTATTTCAAATGAAAGAACTGCTCCGATACCAATTGTTGGTCCCTTGGAAAGGCTAACACAAGTTTAGAGGGGGGGTGAATAAACTTGTCACCAAAAACTAATCCACAGCTGGAAAAGTCCCAGGAACTGAGTTTCTCTCAAACTGATCTTCAGTTTGTTCCTGTCCCTTTAACTTGTGCGGAGTTCAGTTAGCTCAACTGAATAAGTTATTACTGACTTATATTTAGTCTTGTTAACTGGCAGCGGATATAAAATTAGCCTTTAACAACTAGTAACTATAATTTCAATATGAAAACCATTATAAGAAAATAAATGAATGCATAAAGTAAATAGACAAGAATTATAGAGGTTCCAGGTGGTGTAATCCTGTATGTCCTCTCTTCCCCTGTGATGCGGAGGAAAATTCCACTAGAACTTCTTGAGATGGCCCAGTTACAAAAAGTCCTAAACTGATAGTCTTTGGCTAATCCCTAGCTTCACTATCTAAACACTTGTAGAACAGGTAGGATTGCTGCTCTTCAATTGTTTGAACCACTGGTCCTTGGAGGGTAGAATTGCCTCTTCACCAGCTCATCACAAACACAGTCTTCCTGACTGCACTCAACTGTCCTTCACACCTTCTTGGTGTTTCACAGTCTAAACCTTTGATAGAATCAAAGTTGAGATCTTGAATCAATGACTATGATTCAACTGTGATTTGAGCTTTTCTTCTGGATAATTAATTTAAGCACGGCTCTGTATTTCTTCAAATGTTAGATCTTGAATTTGCCTGAATATGCTAGAACACTTTTGAAGAAATTTTCTAGATCTTGCAATTAAGTATTTAGCAGGTATTCTTTTGAATTTGGCTTTCCCCCACAATTTGATCTTTCTTGACTAGATGGATTTCTTGCTAGTTATCACATATCCTGCTCACTTCTTCTTTTTGTTGTTGTAGAGGCAATCTATTTATAGCGGTTCATTCAACATTCATCCTGCTTTGTAACGGCTATATTTTCTGACAGTTTCTGCTGTGTCAGTGACTCATCCAATGAAATTTCTTTCTTTACAACGTTCGATTGTACTTTCAGTTAGTTGGATGACTAACCTGTAAAACTGAGTTTCCTTGTCAGTTTTTCATCTGTCAGTTTCCTAACTGATTTGGAGCATTAACTGAGATTTTATTCTTCTTCAAATATCAGTACTCCAGTTTTCATCTGATTATAATTGACTTAATCAGAGTACACCATGATACATTTATCATTTAAGAATTCATTGTCCTTGTGATTCTTAGGTCTTCATACAAGATCCATAAAGTCAGTTCAGGTCATCACAATCTTGCCTGAAGTCTAACTTTACAGTCTCGACTTGTAATCTTTATAACTGAGTTTGTGCCCTCAGTTCTTCAGTCTTCAATAACTGAGTCTGTGTCCCTCAGATCTTCAATATAAGCCAACCGAGTCTGTAACTCTCAGCGAACTTATCTTCTTCAATCTTCTGTAGGTGTGCTCTATTGTCGGTTTCTCGTAGAGTCTCGCCTAGTCAAAGTATCGGTTTCTTCATTTCTCAGTTTCGGTCAAGAACTATTACAGTGTTTGTCTGATTTAACTTATACAAATATTAGACTTTAATAAATCCTATACATTGGTATCTAGACTTCTTTTTACTTTGCACTATAACAGCTAGTTATGACACTTCATCAATGGGATTAAGAACAATTAATAAACTAAGTGATGAATCATCATCAAAACATAAATTTTATTTCCAACAATAAGTAAATACGTAATGTAAGTAGAGTAAGAATTATAGTGGTTCCAGGTTGTGTAATCCTGTCAGACCACTCTTCCCCTATGATGTAGGAGGAAAATTCCACTAGAACTCCTTGAGGTACGTTGTTACAAAAAGTCCTATATGATAGTCCTTAACTAATCCCTAGTGTCACTATCTAAACAACTAAAGAACAGGTTGGATTGTTGCTCTTCAACTGCTTGAGCCACTGGTCCTTAGAGGGTTGTATTGCCTTTTCACCAGTTACCATCACAAACACAGTCTACCCAACAGAAAATGTCACAACTGTCCTTGAC
This sequence comes from Gentiana straminea, assembly GCA_036785695.1. Classification (NCBI taxonomy): domain Eukaryota; kingdom Viridiplantae; phylum Streptophyta; class Magnoliopsida; order Gentianales; family Gentianaceae; genus Gentiana; species Gentiana straminea. Next base: position 1,001,150 of record JAVUPR010000433.1, read on the forward strand.
AACTCCTTGACCGGATTGCTTCACAGTCTAAGCCTTTGATTGAGAATCAAAGTTGTGCTAAGAATCAATAAATTGATTCTTGCTAGTGGTTCTTCAATGTGTAGAAATCTGGATATGATCGATGTAGCTCAAACACTTGAAGAATTCTAGATAAGATCTTGTTGAGCGCAAATGATAGCAACTCGAATGAACTAGACTTGCAAAAAAATGCTTTTAATCTTGTTAATTCGGTGTTTTGATCCTTGGTACAAAGTCCTCTATTTATAGTGTGAGGTCCAACGTTCATCCTTCTTGAATTCAAATTGTATCAACGTCTATCTTGTAACGGCTATATTTAGTGACCGTTCTGACTTGTCAGTATTTCATCCAACAAAGTTGCTTTCTTTACAACGTTAGAATGTACTATTAGTTTGTTGGATGGCTGACTATAAAACTGAGTTTCCTGATTAGTTTTATACTGCGTATGTTAGTTTTTAGTTTACTAACTGACTTAGAGCATTTACTGAGTTTTTACTCTTCTTCAAAAAAATTCAGTACTCTATTTATCTGATTATGTGTGACTGAATCAGATTACACCATTCCTTATAAAGATCATCTAAGATATCATTGCCCTTATGATACATAGGTCTTCTACAAGATCCATATAGTCAGTTCAGGCCATCACAGACTTACCCGAATTCTAACATTACAGTTTAAAATCTTCATAACTGAGTTTGAACCCTCAATTATTCAATCTTTCTTAACAGAGTTTGTGTCCCTCAGTTCTTCAAATACTGAGTTTGTTCCCTCAGCCTTCAGTTATAGATAATCCAACCGAGTCTGTGTCTCTCAGCGAACTTACCTTCTTCAGTTCTGGGTGAACATTCAGTTTTAGGTGTGTATCTTCAGTCTTAAGTTAAGTTCCACTTTTCTAGATGATTTCCAGTTTTCAGTTTTATGAAACTTGTATCTATTACAGTGCTTGCCTGATATAACCTATACAATTATCAAACTATAGTAAAACTATACATTCAGTTCTAGACATCTTTTAGCTTTCCACTATAACAGTTAGTTTTAGCACTTCATCAATGGGGTGTTATCAAACATGTTCTTGAATAAGCTGAATCATCATGAAAACTAAATTTTATTCCCAACATAAGCTAACTGTTGGAAATAAAATTTTATGTTTTGATGATAATTCATCTTATTTATTATAATGTTATCTTAACCCCAATGATGAAGTGCTGAAGCCAGCTGTTATAGTGGAAAGCTAAAAGATGTCTAGAACTGAATGTATAAGATTTATTAGAGTCTGATCTTTGTATAAGTTACATCATACAAGCACTGTAATTGATTGTGTCGTAAAACTGAAAACTGGGAATCAATTAGAAAACTGGAAATCATCAAGATAAACAAACTGACTCAGAACACATCTACTGAAGAAGATAAGTTCGCTGAGAGTTACAGACTCGGTTGGCTTATATTGAAGAGCTGAGAGTTACAGACTCAGTTATTGAAGAATGAAGAACTGAGGGCACAAACTCAGTTGTGAACATTAAAGTCGAGACTATAAAGTTGGACTTCAGGCAAGATTGTGGTGACCTGAACTGACTTTATAGATCTTGTATGAAGACCAAAGAATCATAAGGACAATGACTTCTTAGATGATAAATGTATCATGGTGTACTCTGATTAATTCAATTACAATCAGATGAAAACTGGAGTACTGATATTTGAAGAAGAATAAAATCTCAGTTAAAGCTCCAAGTCAGTTAGGAAACTGACAGATGAAAAACTGACAAGGAAACTCAGTTTTATAAGTCAGCCATCCAACAAACTGAAAGTACAATCGAACGTTGTAAAGAAAGAAATTTGATTGGATAAATCACTGACACAGCAGGAACGGTCAGGAAATATAACCGTTGCAAGATATACATTGATACAATTCAAATCAAAGTCAGATGAACGTTGGACTTCACACTATAAATAGAAGACTTTGCACAAACAAAAAGATATAGCATATACAAGAATCAACAAGCAATTTGTGCACACTATTTGAATTGTCATCATCACTGAACTATAACAAGATCATATCTAGTATTTCTTCAAGTGTTCAAAGCTACAAAGAATTTATCAAGAATTCAACACTCTGAAGAACCACAAACAAGAATCAATTTATTGATTCTCAGCCCAACTTTGATTCTATTTCAAAGGTTTAGATCGTGAAGCAAACCGGGAAGGTTTTGTCAAGGACAAGATTGTGACAAGCAATCGGGTAGATCGTGTTTGTGGTGGTAGCTGGTGAAGAGGCAATCCTACCCTCTAAGGACCGAGGTTCAAGCATTTGGAGAGCAGCAATTCTACCTGTTCTACAATTGTTTAGATAGTGAAGCTAGGGATTAGCCAAGGACTATTGTTTAGGTCTTTTTGTAACAGTTCACCTCAAGAAGCTCTAGTGGAATTTTCCTCTGCACCACAGGGGAAGAGAGGACGTACAGGATTACACCACCTGGAACCTCTATAACATCTGCCTTATTTACTTTACGCATTTACTTATTTATTTAGTATTTACTTACATCATTGTGATACTTGATTATTATACATCTCACAGTCACAACTGACATTCACCAGAATTCAGTTCACAACACTCAGTTTTCATAACAGAACAACAAGATCAATATAAAGGCTAAAATTATATCCGCTGCTGGTTGACTCAGTTTCAGCTTAAGTCAGTTTGATTTAATCTCAGCTTAGTCAGCTCAACTCCACACATGTTTTATCTGAATCCTAATCTGTTTAAAATTCAGTTTTTGGTGACAAGTTTATTCACCCCCCTAAACTTGTGTCAGCCTTTCCAAGGGACCAACAATTGGTATCGGAGGAGTGTTTCTTTAACCAGATATCATTTGCTCGTTATCCTCTAGTTGTTCTTATTTGAAAGCTAAATTTTAAATTAATCTACAGTCATTCTTCACTCACTCACAATGGATACCAATCAATATGCAAGACAAATGCTTATGTGCAACATGGACAGATTTGACAAATACAAACGTCGTATGCAGGCATTCTTAGCAGCTACTCATGATGAAATGATGGATGTACTCACTGATGGACCAATCCAGATCACCTACATGCAAACTGAAGGTGACAGACAAGTTCGAGTTCCAAAACCCAAATCTGAATGGACCAGTGATGATCGCAAGCGAAACAATCTCAACAATGTTGCCATGGACTTTATCCTCAGAACCCTTGACAGCAACATGTTGATGGAGTTCAAGTTAAATTATTAACTCGATGCCTACTAACACACTAGCAAGAGAACTAGGTTCAATTGTAGTATAGCTAGATAGAGTCGAGGTCGATCCCACAGAGACTCGGCACAAATAAAACACAACTTTATCCTATTAGAACTAAATTGAAAGGGCGGTCTATGACCAACTAAATGCAGTAAATAAAATAGTGAAAACCACAAGACACAAAAGACCACAAAGACAGACTAGAGACTACTAAAACACGGATAATATGGTTGATATTATCTAAACAAATGGTATTGATTATGCTAGTATATTATAACTCCCCCATGTGAATAGGATGTTAACGAGATAAAACAAACGTTAAAGATTAATTATTATGACTACGGGAGTCATCCCCTAAGGTAGATTTAGCTCGGGTTAGGCCCTCTAAATCATCGTGCCTCCATTACGTGACTTCGCTTTTTAATGCCTCCATCTGATATAACTTCTGACACAATTACGAAACTAGGGATGCCGGTATAAACCGTAACCTCATCTAAGCAACATTCCTAGGGTAAGGCGTACTTCTTAGATGCCGATTCAATCTATATCCTAAGTAACAATCACTTTTTGGGTTTCATGTTAAATTATGATGACAAATAATTAAGTTGATCAGGTTTAATTACTCGTTTTAATTCCAAATCAGAGAATCTGACGTAGTCGAAGCCGATCATAATATTGCCCTACACATCACCACGCTCGGTCTACCGAACGACAGCACTCAGGCGACCGAATAACATGTCTCGGTCGACCGAACACGCTTCGTGTCGGAACAAATCATGATTACTTCTTGACGTTTCTAACCTAAGCACATGGGTTCGTAAATTAATCTACATCACGCAATCAATACAAGAAAAACTACTCCATAATAAAATACATCAGATCTACGAATAAAGATTGCATAATCGAATAGTCATACCCTCTAAGACGAGAGTGACTCCCACTCTTTAATGCGCTCCCCAACCGGAGAATCCGATGAATCCACAATGAATGAACATAAAGAAAAGAAAACTAAAACTAAAAACTCAAATTGTATATATTGTTTTGTGTTGTAGTTGTGTGTTATTCTCAACATCGTGGCTGCTGTTTATATAGGAGTTGTAACCGACATAGGGAGAATCCAGAAGATTGACATGCATTAATCTGATTAGGCTCGGGTGACCGAACAGTTACGCTCGGTCGACCGAATTGCAAGGCTCGGTCGACCGAGCCTCCCTCTTTACGCGTTTTCAATTTTGCTTCGTCTGACTTGTTCCCCACTTCACTCTTCGATGCTGATCTGATTTGTCTCTTCATTAATGCTCCGATTTTCTTCCTTATTTATCTTCAGATTTCCCGATTGCATGACAATTATCCTCCCGATTCGTTACGATCTGCGAAATCAGCATTTATCACACAATTAATTGCTCTTTTATAATAAAAACGGCTAAATACTAATTATCACATTAATAATCACTTATCATTAAATAATAAATAGAAACACGTGATTTAATATGAAATATATATAATTAACTACGATTTAAGGTTAGAATTGATGACATAAATAGGTATATTTTAACTGTCATCAAAATGCCCCCACTTAAACTTTGCTTCGTCCCGAACAAAGCATTAATAAGTCATTCCCCAAGACAACATTTTCCTTGGTCATGTCATACTTACACAAGAAACCCGAGTCAACTCATACCAATCATGCTCATAAGATAAGCATTATTCACTACTCGCTATGAATCGAAGTGATTGTGTGCATGTGCATTGGTTTTATATAAATGTAGCAAGATTAGAGCTTAAGCAGACTTCATATCAAAATTCACCAACATCAGCATTCATACTTTTTATGCCTCGCAATGGTTAAAGCACTAGAACAATAAGCAAGAGCGTATCTATAGGGTTTTTGGACTCGGAGACCGAGTACTACTCAAAGCCTCTAAAAATTCGAAAATTTTCAATTTTGCATATTTTTCGAATACTACTAATCTCAAGGAAGAAAACTTTTCGTAGAGTATCCCCCTATCTTAGATTAAGCATTGCATCGAATATTACCACAAGCGCGGGGCTACTTTGGTAATGTTACTACAAGCCTAGTGTTTTAATGCACTGTCAAAACACAGGTACGTCCCAAGCTTATTACTCCGCTTTTGTTGGCTAGAAGATCAGAATACATCAGTCGACAAATATCGACACTAGGTCCTCATAACCAATTATCTACGCAATGTACACATACTTCTTTCAATTATTATAACTCGTGCGGTACTAAACGATTCACATGTTGAGTAATTGAACAATACCTAACTACTTGCAATTTTTGGCATGAATATCCTTAAGTCTATTAACAATTTATCGCAAAAGTATAATATGACCACGTACTCACGCAACTTGGTTCCTTTCCTATCAATTCTAAGTATAAGAACTTCACAAGTTTAAGGGTACGAGTTAAACAACTTGGCATTTTTCCATAAAAATTTTTAAATTTGGCTCAATATTGTCTCAGTATTCCGTTCCCCTTGACCTTTTCAACATATATTTTCAACATATAGCTAAGTCCCTTGCCCCCCACTTAAACATGGCATTGTCCTCAATGACAAAAACAAATGAGAGTTCAAGATGAAAGACTTAGCTCTGGAAACGGCTCCCAAGTAAAGGAACAATATCGGAGTAATCATCGGCACAGCGTGGAAAGACAGACACATCCTGTATAGATAAACAAGCTCCACGAAATCGTCAAATACCATGTCTATGGAAGTTATAAAATAATGTGGCAGTAATTAGATATAGATATCTAAAAACAGTTTAAGCCACTTTACTTTATACTGCCATGGACAAGACCAAAAGGGATTTAAACCTAAATAAAAACTCACATGACGGCTATCAAGGAAAAAACCTCGTTTATTCCGAACTTAGACTCGGAACATGGCGAGATGAAAAAAACCGTGATAGGCGCATGCTACCTTATTAAAAAGAAAAACGAAAAAGATAGTTATAGGTAGTAGTTCTAAATTTATAGTCGCTAGCTCGACTCAGTTCAAGATGGCTTATTCATAGACAGGGTCATCGAGGTACAAAACTTCCTCCTCAGCATCAGGCGGAAGCCCGTGATAATGCTTCACACGATGTCCATTGACCACAAATTTGGACCCGTCTTTGAAATTGAATAGCTCCACCGCTCCAGAAGGAAAGACTTGTTGTACTTGAAATGGGCCAAACCATCTTGATTTTAACTTACCCGGGAAGAGTCTTAAGCGCGAATTGTACAAGAGAACCATATCACCCTCTTGAAAGGTCCTATCCATAATTTTTTTGTCATGGAACTTCTTCGTGCGCTCTTTGAAAATCTTGGCATTCTCGTATGCCTCTAAACGAAACTCCTCCAGGCGAGTTAATTCTAACATCCTCTTTTAACCGGCCAACATCAAAATTTAGCATCCTTGTTGCCCACATGGCCCGGTGCTCCAGTTCCACAGGTAGATGACATGCCTTTCCAAAAACAATCCTATACGGTGACATTCCAATCGAGGTTTTATATGCAGTCCTATAAGCCCATAAAGCGTCATCTAAACGTAACGACCAATCCTTTCTAGTCGTATTGACAGTTTTCTCCAGGATACGCTTTATCTCTCGATTGGTGACTTCTACCTGTCCACTAGTCTGGGGGTGATATGCGGTTGCTAGCTTATGTCGAACCCTATACTTAATCATCAGCCTTTCAAAAGGTTTATTACAAAAATGACTACCATTGTCGGTTATAATCGCCCTAGGCGTCCCAAACCTTGTAAAAATATTCTTTTTCAAGAATCTAACCACAACCCTAGCATCGTTAGTAGGGGAAGCAATGGCCTCAACCCATTTGGATACATAATCAACAGCAACTAAGATATATCGGTTAGATAATGATGAAGTAAAGGGTCCAACGAAATCTATTCCCCAAACGTCAAAAAGTTCTACTTCTAAGATGCTCTTAAGTGGCATGTCATTCCTTCGTGAAATATTTCCTGTCATTTGACAAGCATGACATGCTTTTGCATATTGGTGTGCATCCTTAAACAATGTCGGCCAATAAAAACCGCATTGGAGGACTTTAGCCGCAGTTTTATCTCCCCCGTAGTGTCCTCCAACTTCATAAGAATGACAATGCTTCAGAATATTATTATACTCTTCCTCGGGCACACACCTTCGAAAAACATTATCAGATCCTAGCTTAAACAAATAAGGCTCATCCCAACAATAGTGTCTAAGATCTTTAAAGAATTTTTTCCTTTCTTGGACAGTGAGATTTGGTGGTAGGTACTTTGCGGATAGATAATTAACAAACAAACTAAACCATGGTTGCTTCTTCTCCTTCACAACCTCTATTCGCGAAGAAACTGCAACACAATCATCATGTCCCCCGATGGTGGTGATGGAGAAAAGTTGTTCATCAGGAAAAGATTCTCCTATCTCAGGTAATTCCTCACCATCCTCTAATTGTAAGCGCGATAGATGATCGGCCACCACGTTCTCACTTCCTTTGTTATCTCGGATTTCCACGCCAAATTCTTGCAGCAGTAGAATCCATCTCAACAATCTAGGCTTTGAATCTTGCTTTGCTAGGAGATACTTAAGAGCTGCTTGGTCAGTCCACACGGTGACTTTAGATCCCACTAAGTAAGATCTAAACTTGTCAAAAGCAAAGATAACGGCCAAAAGTTCCTTCTCTCGTTGTGGCGTAATTTCTTTGGGCGCATTCAAAGTCCGGCTTGCATAATAAATAGGCCTAAAAATCTTTTCTTTTCTTTGACCCAAAGCGGCGCCAACAAGCGGTATCACTTGCATCACACATCAGTTCAAACGGAAGATCCCAATCCGGTGCGACCAGAACGGGTGCAAGTAATCGTCTACTTTTTATTTCGTTGAAAGCTTTTATGCACTCATTAGAAAACACGAATGGCACATCCTTGGCCAATAATTCGGTAAGAGGTCTAGAGATTAAGGAAAAGTCCTTAACAAACCTACGATAAAATCCGGCGTGGCCTAAAAAACCTCGCAATGTTTTAAGATTAGTAGGTGGAGGTAGTTTCTCAATCACCTCTACTTTGGCTCTATCCACCTCTATACCGTTCTTTGATATGCGGTGGCCTAGTACTATACCTTCCGTAACCATCAAATGACATTTCTCCCAGTTAAGCACAAGATTCGTCTCTTCACATCTCTTCAACACTCGTGCTAGATGTGTGAGACATGAATCGAAGTCGTCTCCAAACACGGAGAAATCATCCATAAAGATTTCCCAAAAGTCTTCCACCATATCCGCAAATAATGACATCATACATCGTTGAAATGTCGCGGGGGCGTTACACAATCCAAATGGCATTCGATTATACGCAAATGTCCCATATGGGCATGTAAACGTTGTTTTCTCACGATCTTCGGGCGAGATGTGGATTTGATAGTATCCCGAATACCCGTCAAGAAAAAAATAGAAAGCATGCCCGCTCAGACTCTCGAGCATTTGATCGATGAAGGGAAGAGGAAAATGGTCCTTACGAGTCGCATCATTTAGCCTCACAGGAATTAACTCATTCAGCTCATTGGCTTGCACCGTCAATCCTCCCTTTTTGGGAACTACGTGGATAGGGCTTACCCATTCGCTATAAGCAATTGGAAATATAATTCCCATTTCTAACATTTTTATAACCTCATCCCTAACCACTTCCTTTAATTATGGGGTTAAACGCCTCTGAGGTTGTGCAACCGCTTTCTTTTCAGGGTCCACGGAGATCTTGTGCATACATACGCTAGGACTAATGCCCTTAACGTCAGCTATGGTCCATCCAAATGCTCCGCGGTACTCTCTCAGAACTCTCATTAGTTTCTCTTCTTGTAAGTCCGTCAAGGAAGAATATATAATTAGCGGCAAAGTCTCATCTTGAAGAAATACATACTTCAAATTCGCAGGAAGAGGTTTTAAAGTCAAATTTGTGGGAGGTTCTTCCAAAGAAGTCTGCAACTTTTGACCAGTGAGTTTGAGTTCAAAGTACTTATGCCACGTTGGTCTATGATAGAATCTTTCAATCTCCGCAGCACTTACTTCCTCTACAGGCCTTGGGGTCCCTCTACTACATCCTGGCCATATCATCTTCTCCTCCTTACTACTCACGTACTTGACTTCATCTTCTTCTTCTAAGATAGCATCCAAGAAATCCTTTATACTTTCATGTTGTTGAAATTCTTGAACGATCCTATCAATGGAATCTAACATAAAACATGCATCCTCTCCATCATCAGGTTGCTTCATAGTGTCGAAGACATTGAATGCAACCCTCTCTTCATGCACTCTTAACACTAACTCGCCTTTGTAAACATCAATTACCGTTCTACTAGTGGCCATGAAAGGTCTCCCTAATATCAAGGGCACTTCGTAGTTAGCTTCCATATCTAATACCACAAAGTCGACAGGAAATACAAACTTTTCAACCCTTACTAGCACATCCTCAACCACTCCACACGGTTCTTTAACGGAACGGTCAGCTAATTGCAGTGTGATTGAGGTCTTCTTAAGATCTTTCATGCCTAGCTTCCGAAAAATAGATAGTGGCATCAGGTTCACGCTAGCTCCTAGATCACACAAAGCTTTGTTTAAACATACGTTACCTACGGTGCAGGGAATGAGAAAGCTTCCCGGATCTTTGCATTTTGGGGGTAACTTATGTTGAAGAATGGCTGAGCACTCCTCATTAAGGCATATGGTCTCTAAATCTAGAAGTTTCCTTTTAGTTGAGACGGCGTCTTTTAAAAACTTGGTGTACTCAGGCATTTCAGCTAGTGCTTCAACTAGGGGTATATTGATTTGTAACTTACTAAACATATCCACGAACTTCTTATACCTCTTATTATCAAACTTAGGCTTCGGCTTTGGTGGAGGATAAGGTAGATTTCAAGGATCGACATCAGTGAAAATTGGATACTTGTTATCGTAAAGTTCAACTCTAGGGCCAGCAGGTTCTTTAAACGTTCTTTGCTTAGCCAAAGACTCGGAAGTATTAGTCTCATTTCTTGGCTCACCATCCTTATTCTTTGTGATTTTCTCTTTCTCTTGAAAGGATGGTGGAGTTACCTCTTTTCCACTTCTTGCCATGATCGCATTCAAATCCTTAGGGTTCTTCTCAGTGTTGCTTGGCAACCCTCCAGGAGGTCTAGTTGAGACTTGCTCAGCTAGTTGTCCTATCTGGTGCGTGAGGTTTTGGACTAGAGCTTCTTGATTGGTCACCTTAGCATCGGTCTTCGACAATATTGGCTAAAGTTAGTGGCTAAATCAGCCATAGATTTTGAAAGTTGTCCCATATTGTCGGTGACGACATTACTCAGTTTTTCTATCGCAGCTTCCCAACCAAAAGTTTTAGTTTGTTGTGGTACGTAAGTGGTAGGCGTTTTAGGCCTTTCTCCTGCATTAATGTCACTATATCGGAATCCAGGATGGTTATGATTAGGCTTGTACCCTCCCCCGATATAATTGGCTTCTTCAGTACCAGCATTCTCACTTTGAGGTGCTACCTCAATTCCATCCCCTTTCTCTACTCTTGTCATCCACTCTTGCATCCCATCTACCTTATTGTTGATAACAGAAAGTTGTTCTAAGATTTTGGTATATGCACTATCATCAAATATGTCAGCGGCCATCTTCACAGTAGCTATGTCATTGCCTCCCCATTGTCTATTCATCGCTATTTGTTCCATCTTTCCTTGTGCCTCCTCAGGAGATAAAAGAACAAATGCTCCATTGCTGGAGGCGTCTACTCTAATTTTCTCAGTCTCTCTCAACCCATGGTAAAAAGTGCATTAAAAGCCAAAGAGAGATGTCATGATGAGGACACTTCCTCATAGCTTCCTTGAAACGCTCCCAAGCTTGATCAAAACTCTCCCCAGGTTGTTGCTTAAATCCTAGGATGTCTTGGCGTAACTTAAAGGTTTTTCCCAAGGGAAAATACTTATTCATGAATTTTTGCAACAATTGTTCCCATGTAGTGATAGATCCAGCCTCTAAAGAGAGAAGCCATTGCTTAGCTTTATCTTTCAAAGTGAAAGGGAAAAGCTTAAGACGAATGTTACCCTCCGGGATTAATTCTGGTTTCACTGTGCTAACGATTTCCAAGAAATTCGTCACGTGAACACCAGGATCCCCGTTTTGGATTCCATGAAAAGTAGAATAGTTGGTCACCATTGGAATTACATTAGGCCTAGGGTGATAGACTTCCGCAGCATCTTGCGGTGCTACGATAGCGGGAATGAATTGCTCAATAGTGGGCGTTGCATAACTTTGCAAAGTGCGCCTCGCTCCTTGAACTAAGGCTTGGTTTCCATTATTAGCATTTGCATTCACATTATTTTCATTATTAATAACAGGATTAATAACAGGATTAGGTACCTGGTTTGGATTGACTGGATTTCCTTCCATTTCTGCTTCAGATTCAGAATGTTCAGAATGATCGGTTGTATGCCCTTCTTCCAATTCGTGCTCGCTTTCCTCAGGATTTGGATCCTCTTCTCCTTGCTTAGCCAGTTCCCTAGCTAACTTCCTATTTCGCCTTGCAAATTTTTCTATCTCATGATTATAAGGCTCAAGCGGTTCCTTCGATTTCCGAGTAGCGTACTATAAAATAATAAACAACAATAAAACAATTAATCACTAGTAAAGGCTAGGCCTTTAACTAACTAACTAAAACAGACTCGAAATAAGTTTGAGAAAAGAAAACGTAAATAAAACAGAAGCAGAATGTTTTAAAACTAATACAGAATCAGAAACAGAAAAGAAAATAAATTCTCGGTCGACCGAGAGCTGTGGTTCGGTCGACCGAACTCTCTTTTTTTATTTATTTTTTTTATTTTTTACGACACTGTTTAATATACAAACTCTTATTCACAGGATATTCACGAATCCAGTTCTAACAAAATAAGCTATATCTTAATTTAATGACTCGAGTCCCCGGCAACGGCGCCAAAAACTTGATGGAGGTCAAGTTAAATTATTAACTCGATGCCTACTAACACACTAGCAAGAGAACTAGGTTCAATTGTAGTATAGCTAGATAGAGTCGAGGTCGATCCACAGAGACTCGGCACAAATAAAACACAACTTTATCATATTAGAACTAAATTGAAAAGGCGGTCTATGACCAACTAAATGCAGTAAATAAAATAGTGACAACCACAAGACACAAAAGACCACAAAGACAGACTAAAGACTACTAAAACACGGATAATATGGTTGATATTATCTAAACAAATGGTATTGATTACGCTAGTAGATTATAACTCCCCCATGTGAATAGGATGCTAACGAGATAAAACAAACGTTAAAGATTAATTATTATGACTACGGGAGTCATCCCCTAAGGTAGATTTAGCTCCGGTTAGGCCCTCTAAATCATCGTGCCTCCATTACGTGACTTCGCTTTTTAATGCCTCCATCTCATATAACTTCTGACACAATTACGAAACTAGGGATGCCGGTATAAACCGTAACCTCATCTAAGCAACATTCCTAGGGTAAGGCGTACTTCTTAGATGCCGATTCAATCTATATCCTAAGTAACAATCACTTTTTGGGTTTCATGTTAAATTATGATGACAAATAATTAAGTTGATCAGGTTTAATTACTCGTTTTAATTCCAAATCAGAGAATCTGACGTAGTCGAAGCCGATCATAATATTGCCCTACACATCACCACGCTCGGTCTGCCGAACGACATCACTCGGGCGACCGAATAACATGTCTCGGTCGACCGAACACAGTTCTGTGTCGGAACAAATCATGATTACTTCTTAACGTTTCTAACCTAAGCACATGGGTTCGTAAATTAATCTACATCACGCAATCAATACAAGAAAAACTACTCCACAATAAAATACATCAGATCTACGAATAAAGATTGCATAATCGAATAGTCATACCCTCGAAGACGAGAGTGACTCCCACTCTTTAATACACTCCCCAACCGGAGAATCTGATGAATCCACAATGAATGAACATAAAGAAAAGAAAACTAAAACTAAAAACTCAAATTGTATAAATTGTTTTGTGTTGTAGTGGTGTGTTTTTCTCAGCATCGTGGCTGCTGTTTATATAGGAGTTGTAGCCGACATAGGGAGAATCCAGAAGATTGACATGCATTAATCTGATTAGGCTCGGGTGACCGAACAGTTACGCTCGGTCGACCGAATGGCATGGCTCGGTCGACCGAGCCTCCCTCTTTACGCGTTTTCAATTTCGCTTCGTCTGGCTTGTTCGCCACTTCACTCTTCTATGCTGGTCTGATTTGTCTCTTCATTAATGCTCCGATTTTTTTCCTTATTTATCTTGAGATTTCCCGATTGCATGACAATTATCCTCCCGATTCGTTACGATCTGCGAAATCAGCATTTATCACACAATTAATTGCTCTTTTATAATAAAAATGGCTAAATAGTAATTATCACATTAATAATCACTTATCATTAAATAATAAATATAAACACGTGATTTAATACGAAATATATATAATTAACTCCGATTTAAGGTTAGAATTGATGACATAAATAGGTATATTTTAACTGTCATCACATGTACTTAAAGGTGAAAGAATGCACAAATGCCAAAGAATTGTGGGACAAACTTCAGTTAGTTTGTGAAGGAACAGATTCAATCAAGGAAAATAAAATTTCCGTTGCAAAGCAAAAGTTTGAGAATTTCAAGATGAAATCTGGAGAAACCATTGATCAAATGGAGACAAGATTCAGTGCTATTATGGATGAACTAGATCTACTCAAGATTGAATACTCAAAGAAAGTCATCAACACCAGAATATTGAAGGCATTGCCAATGTGCTGGAAAATGAAGGTCACTGCTATGGAAGGATCCAGGAGACTTGATGTAGAAGATTCATTCAAGATCTTTTCAGATCTGAAAGCTTATGAATTCAGTGAAGATTTCACAACCACAGCGGCAATAATCAAAGCTTTGGAAGAACCAAAAACCACAGCACTTGCAGCAGCATCAAATGAGATTCAAGAAAACTCATCTAACAATATTCATGAATTGGATGAAATGGAAGAACAAATGGCTCTAATGATGAACAGAATTCAAAGAATGAAGAGTGGACATCCAGTCACTCAAAAGTTCATCAAAAGGACTCCTGAGAAAAGAATAGATGATGAATACCTCTGTTTCAACTGCAAGAAACCAGGACACTATAAAGCTTAATGTCCAGAACTGATCAAGAAGACACCACCAAGGAGAGTTGGTAGAAGAGCACTTCTTGCTGGAGATGAATCAGATTATGAAGCCGGTACTGAAAGATTATCAGATGATACCGCTTTAATGGCACACATGGAAGATCCAAATGAGGTATGTGAATCAAACTCTAAATATTCCTCAGCTCAGATTTCCGTGATGAATGCATGTTCTTCGACTGCTTACTCCAATCCAAAAAATCTAGAATTAGAAGAAACTCTTGATGAATTGATGAATCAGCTAGTAACCATACAAGCTGGTTATGAATCAATCAAAGCTGAGAAAGAAAGTCTAATTCTTGATGTTGAAAGATTGAAGTATGAACTAAAAATGTTGAAACTGACTGAAACTGATAAAGGAAAGATTCAACATCGATCTCATCGCATCGACGAGCAAAGAATCGAATCGTTTGCTCAATCAAGTTCAATTCTTGGATTCAAATCGGGAAAACCATATGGAGACAAAAGCGGGTTAGGATTTGATACACAGCAATCTTCGAAGAATGGAAATAGCAAAGCCACTGGGCTGAGTACCAAAACTGGTATTCAGTTTGTAGTTGAGCAAGTTCCACAACTGAGAAAATTGTTGAACCAGTAAAGCCGTATCACACATGATAAATCAGTTTTCTAAGAAGACAACTGTATCTACCTACAAAAATAAATCAAATGGTAGACCAGCTGTATTCAATAGAAACCGACACGGCAAATCAACTGCCAGATCCACAAAAACCAATGAAGTCAGGAACCATAAAAATTACAATCAAAACAAATCCAAGAATGTCAATCATTCAAAGATTCACACATTCAGGGGGAAAGGAAGGTTGTATCCCTATGATGATGATTGGAATTTTACTGAATTTGTTATTAAAACTAATAATGACAATCATTCCAGACCGAAAACTTATTACAATTTTCAGTCCAAAACTCAGCAGAGGACTAATCTCAGTTCTCAGCCTAAGTCACAGTACAAAGGTCAATATAGACCTCAGTACTGAAGGAATGATGGTTACCACTCCAACTTTAATAACAAAAATCAACATGGAAACAAATTACAGTCAGAAGATCTGAGAAATCATATAAATAAGACACAGTCCAAACATAGATGCTATGGGAGTGTGGCTTACATATATGAAAACAAGTGCAACAATATCCGAAGAATTCCAAAAGGATATATTCCCAGAGTTGTACTGACAACTGACCCTCATGGACCCAAACTGAGTTGGGTACCTAAAAATTTTTAATTTTCACTGCAGGATATATGGTACTTTGACAGTGGTTGCTCTAGACACATGACAAAGAGCAAAGACTGTCTCAGTAATTTCGTTGAAAAGAATGGACCAAAAGTTAATTTTGGAAGTAAAGATAAACCAGGTTACACCAAGAGGTTTTGGCACCTTAATCGAAATGGACTTACAATCAAGAATGTATCCTATGTAGAAGGACTACACTACAATCTACTCAGCACAAGTCAATTTTGTGATATGGGATACAAAGTTACTTTTGATAAAGAATTCAGCGTTGTCATCAGTGAATCAGCTTATCAAGTTGTCCTAGCCGGAAGAAGGAAGGAAAACATGTATGTGGTAGATCGGACAATGTACGTCGCCGCCGAAACTTGTTTGCTTGTGCACACCAAATCAGAAATCAGTTGGCTGTGGCATAAGAAACTGAGTCATCTCAACTTTGATGACATCAATACACTTGTTTAGAAGCAGCTAGTCATTGGATTACCAGAGATATCATATAAGAAGGACAGCTTATGTGATGCGTGTCAACAGGGAAAACAAACAAAGGCAAGTTTCAAGACTAAGTCTCAGCATTCAACAACCAGACATCTATAATTACTACATATGGACTTATTTGGACCTATTACACCAATCAGTATCAGTGGAAAGAAGTATACATTGGTGGTAGTAGATGATTTTTCAAGATATACCTGGGTAATCTTTCTAACCAAGAAAAGTGAAACCAAGCAAAAACTCACAGAACTTCTTAAGAGACTTCAGAATCAAAAAGGAGTTTCAGTTGTAAAGATAAGATCTGATAAAGGAACTGAATTCCTCAACAGTGTGATTATTGAATATTGTGAAGAAAATGGTGTTTTACACCAACTTGCTGCCACAGGAACACCTCAACAAAATGGTGTAGCTGAAAGAAGAAACAGAACAATCAAAGAAGCTGGAAGGACTATGATCTGTGAAGCTAAACTACCTGAAAGATATTGGGCAGAAGCGGTAAACACAGCCTGTTACACTCAGAACAGGGCTCTCATGAACAAGAGACATGAAAAGACTCCTTATGAAATTTGGAATGGAAGAAAACCAAATGTTTCATACTTTCATGCGTTTGGAAGCAAATGTTTCATACACAATAATGGAAAAGATCAACTTCATGTTTTTCAACCCAAAGCTGATGAAGGAATTTTCTTAGGATATTCAAGTGTCAGCAAAGCATTCAGAGTATTGAATAAAAGGACACTCAAGCAAGAAGAGTCAATACATGTAGTATTTGGTGAACCAAATTTTCCTGGTGAAACAACTGAAGACCGACCAGAACCAGTTCCACAGTCTCAGTTACCAATCACACCAGAACCTGTTTTAGTTGATGTTGGAAGACTTCAAATTTCAGAATGTTCAGATCAAGATCAGCCTCAGTTTCCAACTACTCAACCACTTGAACAACATCAATCTGACTCAGTTGAACAAATTCAAGAACCAGTTTTTGAAGAATCAGTTGAACAAAGTACAAATCAACCAATACAAACTCACACACATCAATGGATGAGAGACCATCCTGAAGAACAAGTTATTGGTGACACTCAAACTGGAGTTCGAACAAGACATCAATTAGATGCGATGATAGCATGCTTTCTATCTCAATCGGAACCTAAAGAACTTGAAGAAGCCTTGAAAGACCCAGACTGGATATTGGCTATGCAAGGAGAACTAAATGAATTTGAGGAAAATCAAGTATGGGAACTGGTAGATAAACTCAGTTCATGTGAATATCATTGGAACCAAATGGGTTTTCAGAAATAAACTTGATGAAGATGGAAATGACATTAGAAACAAAGCCAGACTTGTAGCCAAAGGATACTCTCAAGCAGAAGGCATAGATTTTGATGAAACTTACGCACAAGTCGCAAGACTAGAAGCAATCAGACTTTTTCTTGCTTATGCAGCTCACAAGAAAGTCAAAGTTTATCATATGGACGTTAAAAGTGCGTTTTTGAATGGAGTTCTTGAAGAAGAAGTGTATGTTCAACAACCACCTGGATTTGAAATCAAGGATCAAACTGATAAAGTTTTCAGACTAAGGAAAGCTCTTTATGGACTTAAACAAGCACCAAGAGCTTGGTACGAGACTCTGTCTCAATTTTTAGTAGATAACGGATTTATCAAATGAACAATCGACAAAAAATTATTCAGGATGAAGAATGGAGAAGATACTCTACTTGTTCAAATTTACGTTGACGATATCATCTTTGGATCAGAAAATGAACAGCTATGTGAAAAATTTGCAAGTTTAATGAAAAGCAAATTTCAAATGAGTATGATGGGAGAATTAAATTATTTCCTAGGATTGCAAGTTAAACAACTAGCTGATGGAATCTTCATTCATCAAACCAAATATACAAGAGAACTTATCAAAAAGTTTGGTATGGAGAAATCTACTAGAATTTCTACACCAATGGGAACCAACATCAGACTAGATGAAGATAAAGAAGGTAAAGATGTTGATCAAACACTCTACAGAAGGATGATTGAAAGCTTACTCTATCTTACAGAAAGTAGGCCAGACATATCTTTTACTGTTGGTGTTTGTGCAAGATTTCAGTCAAGACCAAAGGAAAGCCATCTCACAGTTGTGAAGAGAACCTTAAAATACCTAAAAGACACAGATGGAGTTGGTATTTGGTATTCAAAAGAAGGAGAATTCAAGCTAATTTCTTACTCAGATTCAGATTATGCTGGATGCAAAGTGGACAGAAAAAGCACATCAGGCACATGTCAGTTATTAGGAAATAGACTTGTGTCATGGTTTAGCAAGAAGCAAAACTCAATCTCAACTTCAACAGCAGAAGCTGAATATATAGCAGCTGGAAGTTGTTGTGCTCAAGTTTTATGGATCAGACAACAATTAAGAGACTATGGGATAGAAGAAGGAACAATTCCCATAATGTGTGATAACACAAGTGCAATTGCAATTACTGATAATCCAGTTTTACACTCAAGAACAAAGCACATTGATGTTCGTCACCACTTTATAAGAGATCATGCAGAGAAAAAGGATATAACAGTTCTTTATGTACCTACTGAAGATCAGTTGGCAGACATCTTTACTAAGCCACTGGACAAAGAAAGATTTGCAAAATTAAGAACTGAGTTGGGTATAATCAAAGTCAGTTAAGCCAGAGATTCGTCAAGAGGATTAATCTTTGTTATGTTGGGTGCGCTCACTTAACAGATTAGTCATTGACATCAACAATCTCAAACTGACAAATTTGAAGAATTTGACAGAACTGAACAATTTGATAGGAACTGAATTAATTCTAAAACTGACCTCAGCATCAGTTTTCACTTTATTCAATTTTGGTCAAAGGTTGAAAAGATAAAATCAACAGCGGTTATATCGCATTAAATTGCCACAGTTCTTTTTGTCAGGACTTCGTGTGTACACCCCACGATTGTCAGAAAACAGTACATGTATCGGTTATCAAAACCATCATGGAATTTGAAAATTTGTACCATCCAACCGCCAGAATATCCTACCTATTTATTTAATCTCTGTTCACTATATTTTTCTTATTAAGAAAAACAGACTCTTTTCAAACCTACCCTTCAAATCAAATTTCTTTGTGTTCACACTCAAACATGGCCACCACAATTGATTCGAAAGATAGACGATTAATCACAGAGCTGGATGAACTGACACTCGAAATGTATGAAGCTATGTGTCAAAACACTCTATTAGCCAGCTGTATACGAGACAAAATCGAAAGGCAACCAGGATTGAACAACATCCTCGAAGTTCACTTCAAAGAAAAACGAGATGTGGAAGGCATTTTGCAGTTTTGGAAAAATATGCGATTAATCAGGGACTCCTTGATTACAACTGTTCGAGGAGATCGCATTGTGTTCAATGAAAGAGTTATGAGATCACTCTTTGGGTTCGCAAATACAACAGCAACTTCAATAGAGTTAACAACCCTACCATTGGAGAAAGAAGATTTTCTCGCTATGATCACTTCATCTACGGAACCAATCGTACCTGGTGTTCATGTCGACAAAATCAAGCCGGAATTTGGACATCTCAGCAGATGGCTCAGCAAACACGTCATTGGAAAATCCAAAGGGATTAATATACTTTCAGAAGAAAATATTTTGCTGATGAATATAATCTGGGACAACATAGAATTTAATTGGGCAGGTTATATTGTCAATCAGTTCAAGAAGCAAGATTTAGCTGAATTAGAAAGTACGGCAAAAGCTCAAGCTGAAGGACAAGTAACTGATGGCAGATTCCGACTGAAGAAAACTCTTAGTGGAATCATTCAGTTTTATTTGGAAAGAATTAAGGAAGGGAATCAAGCAAGAGAAACTGTGACATCAAAGGAAATCACAGAAACAACTTTCCAACATGAAGCAAAGCAGTCAACTGTGTCTCAACAGCAAACTGAACAAAGAGGGACCAAGCGAAAATCAGAATCCATAGAAGAAAGATTAGTTGTAAGATGCTTGTACCTTGAAATCTCAAGTGAGATAGCACCAACTGAGGGGGAACAACAATTGACAACTGAAGATATTCAAGACAATGTCACTGATATTCTTACTTCTCAAACACAACAGCAGACAGTTCAACAAACGGCACCAGTCTTCGAAGCTGACAAAGTCATAAAGCTGATGAAAATGAAACTTCAACCAGAAGATTTTCGTGATGCCAGTTTACAAACTGAAGAAAAATCACTCTTGGAGAAATTGGAAGTTAGAGATCATTACTCTCTGTTTCCTATTAAGGAATTTCTTGACAACTGTTTCAAAAGGTTTACTGAGTTAGCAAAAAGAAGAGAATCAGGCACATCATCTAAAGACAGTTCCCAGAAAAAGGATGATGATGATCATGATAAGTCAAGAAAAGAAACTACAGTTTTGCAAACAATCACTCAACCGCAACATCCAGTGACATAAACTGTACCACAGCAAGAAGCATTGTCAGTTGAAAACCAGACAACTGTCAATCAGCAAGCAAGTGATGAAATCAGACAACTGATGGTCATTAATACTCAGGACAAGGATCAAGTGGAAACTACATATGATCCCTCTGATTTTCTATCTAAGGAAGAATTGGCCAAAGTTCATGAAAACTTGAAAATAGTACTCAGTCAAAGAGATACACAGAATGGTCTTTTATCAAACATCTCTGGATATCTTGATTATAGGACTAGAACTGATGTTTCGGTTCATGCAAGACTAGAGATGATTCACAAATCAAGTTCAAGTTCTTCTTCAGAGATTGTCTTACTCAAACAACAACTTGAAGATTCAACCACAGTAGATAGAGAAACTCATGCTCAAGCTCATTGGCATATTAATCAGCATATCTACGGGATAGAAGCTCAAATTAAGGAAGTACTTGATTCTCAACGACAAATTTCAGAAGATCAAAAAGCAACCCATGCCCTGGTAGATCAGTTATATGATGCCAAAAAGGGGGAAGCTGAAGAAGAAAAGCTGAAATTACTAGAGAAATGAAGCGACTTGAAGAAGAACTACAAAGATACGAGATCGATCCTAAATTTTTTAAGAAAGAGTTAAGCGAAGATCAACTTATTGCAAAATACAATCAACCTGGAGACGAGAAGAGTTACTCTTACAAAGGATCTGTGGACGCAGTTTATCAAAGACTACAATCCTATTAAAGCCAAATACAAGGACAGAACATTTGAGGAATCCTTGAACTACTTTTTGTCTGATATTTACTCAAAGCAAAAAATTGCACAACATAAGAAGGATCGAAGGATTGAAGATAAACTGAAGATCAAAGACAAGGTTGAACAAATGAAAACCGATCTAACAGAATTTGAAAAATACTATATGGAAGACTCAAGCTTACCCAAGCTAATTCAATGGAGCAGATGGAAAGAAAGTAGTCAAGTTGACTACAACAAGACCTTTTCAAAGGAAGACTCCAAACTTGAAGAAGATTTTCGTTTGTATGACAAGGCAAAAAGATATGACTTAGTCATGCAAAAAGCTAAGAAGAAGCTCAGTCTTTAATCATAGATATTTGAACAAAATGCATGTATCCAGTTTTTGCTCATTCTATTGAAAACCAGTTTTCCAGTTTTACATTGTTTCTCATTGTTTTGATCTTTAAGCTTTTCTTTTAGGGAGAGTTTTGGCATCATCAAAAAGGGGGAAATTGTTGGAAATAAAATTTTATGTTTTGATGATAATTCATCTTATTTATTATAATGTTATCTTAACCCCATTGATGAAGTGCTGAAGCCAGCTGTTATAGTGGAAAGCTAAAAGATGTCTAAAACTGAATGTATAAGATTTATTAGAGTCTGATCTTTGTATAAGTTACATCAGACAAGCACTGTAATTGATAGTGTCGTAAAACTGAAAACTGGGAATCAATTAGAAAACTGGAAATCATCAAGATAAACAAACTGACTCAGAACACATCTAATGAAAAAGATAAGTTCGCTGAGAGTTACAGACTCGGTTGGCTTATATTGAAGAGCTGAGAGTTACAGACTCAGTTATTGAAGAATGAAGAACTGAGGGCACAAACTCAGTTGTGAAGATTAAAGTCGAGACTATAAAGTTGGACTTCAGGCAAGATTGTGGTGACCTGAACTGACTTTATGGATCTTGTATGAAGACCTAAGAATCATAAGGACAATGACTTCTTAGATGATAAATGTATCATGATGTACTCTGATTAAGTCAATTATAATCAGATGAAAACTGGAGTACTGATATTTGAAGAAGAATAAAATCTCAGTTAATGCTCCAAGTTAGTTAGGAAACTGACAGATGAAAAACTGACAAGGAAACTCAGTTTTATAAGTCAGCCATCCAACAAACTGAAAGTACAATCGAATGTTGTAAAGAAAGAAATTTGATTGGATGAATCACTGACACAGCAGGAACGGTCAGAAAATATAACCGTTGCAAGATATACGTTGATACAATTCAAATCAAAGTCAGATGAACGTTGGACTTCACACTCTAAATAGAAGACTTTGCACAAACAAAAAGATATAGCATATACAAGAATCAACAAGCAATTTGTGCACACTATTTGAATTGTCATCATCACTGAACTATAACAAGATCATAACTAGTATTTCCTCAAGTGTTCAAAGCTACAAAGAATTTATCAAGAATTCAACACTCTGAAGAACCACAAACAAGAATCAATTTATTGATTCTCAGCCCAACTTTGATTCTATTTCAAAGGTTTAGCGTGAAGCAAACCGGGAAGGTTTTGTCAAGGACGGTTGTGACAAGCGATCGGGTAGGCGTGTTTGTGGTGGTAGGCGGTGAAGAGGCAATCCTACCCTCTAAGGACCAAAGTGGTTCAAGCATTTGGAGAGCGACAATTTACTACCGTTCTACAATTGTTTAGATAGTGAAGCTAGGGATTAGCCAAGGACTATTGTTTAGGACTTTTTGTAATAGTTCACCTCAAGAAGCTCTAGTGGAATTTTCCTCCGCACCACAGGGGAAGAGAGGACGTACAGGATTACACCACCTGGAACCTCTATAACATCTGCCTTATTTACTTTACGCATTTACTTATTTTTTTAGTATTTACTTACAGCATTGTGATACTTGATTATTATACATCTCACAGTCACAACTGACATTCACCAGAATTCAGTTCACAACACTCAGTTTTCATAACAAAACAACAAGATCAATATAAAGGCTAAAATTATATCCGCTGCCGGTTGACTCAGTTTCAGCTTAAGTCAGTTTGATTTAATCTCAGCTTAGTCAGCTCAACTCCACACAAGTTTTATCTGAATCCTAATCTATTTAAAATTCAGTTTTTGGTGACAAGTTTATTCACCCCCCCTAAACTTGTGTCAGCCTTTCCAAGGGACCAACACTAACTGAGCTGAATATAGGTCAATATTGACTTATGCTAAACTGAGTTAACTGGCACCGGATTAAATTAAGCCTTTATATAAAACGTAAATTTATCAGTTTGTCTAAATGTGATGCAAAACTGTGATGACTCAGTTTCTTATGTTTGCTGAGTGTGAGATCTTGATGTAATACAAATTATAACGCACTAAATAAATGCATAAAATAAGTAAGTAAATGAGACAGAATTCATAGAGGTTCCTTGTGGTGTAATCCTGTCAATCCTCTCTTTCCCTGTGATGTGGAGGAAAATTCCACTAAAACACTTTGAGGTAGCTTAGATACAAAAAGTCCTAAACTGATAGTCCTTGGATAGTCCCTAGATTCACTATCTAAGCAACTATAGAACAGTTAGAATTGCTGCTCTGCAATTGCTTGCACCACTTGTCCTTGAAAGGTTGAATTGCCTCTTCACCAGCTCATCACAAACACAGTCTTCTTGACTACAGCTCAACCGTCCTTCACCTTCTTGCTGTTTCAAAGTCTAAAACCTTTGATAAAATAAAATTTGAGACCTGAATCAATAACTATGATTCAACTTGTGATTTGAGCTTCTTCTTGATGTATATTATATGCTCAGGCTCTGTTTTTCTTCAAGTGTTGGATCTCTATATTTCTTTGAATGCTTGATGACACTTTGAAGATTTCTTTAGCTTGCAATAAAGTAGTAGCAGGTGTTCTTTTGATTCACTTTCCCCCTTAATAAACTCTCTTTGGACTAGATTATTTCTTTGAACTGCGCACTTCTTCTTGAGGTAGAAGTGACCTATTTATATGAGTTTTTCCAACGGTTAGTTGATTCGAACGTTTGAATTTGAATCTTTGTATCCGTTGGTGGTCCTGCCTTATCTTATGAATGTTAGTGTCCTTTCTGACATATATGAGTATCCAATAAAATTTCTTGCTTTAGAACGGTCAGATTCCTTCTTTAGCTTTTATAAATATTCAGCATGAAACTGATTTTCTGTGATCTAGTCAGTTTTCAGCTTTAAGAGCATTTACTGAGTTTTTAATCTTCTTCAGAAACTCAGTACTCTATTCTTCATCTGATTATAATTGATTTAATCAGAGTACACCATGTGATATAAATCTTCCAATATGACAATGTCCTTATGTATCTTAGGTCATCATACATGATCTATAGTGTCAGTTCAGGTCATCGCAATCTTGCCTGAAATCTAACTTTACAGTCTCAGCTTTAATCTTCATAAACTGAGTTTGAACCCTCAGTTCTTCATTCTTCAATAACTGAGTCTATGTCCCTCAGCGAACTTACCTTCTTCAGTTCTTCAGTTGGTGTGCTCTGAGTCAGTTTCTAAATCTTTAGTTGTGAACTCCTCTTTCCTAGTCTCATCTAATCAGTTACTCAATTTCTCAGTTCTGATCCTAGAACTGTTACAGTGCTTGTCTGATTTACTTATACAGATATCAGACTCTATTAAATGCTATACATCAATATCTAGACATCTTTTTGCTTTGCACTATAACAGCTACTTATGACACTTCATCAATAGGGTTAAGATTACTAACTGAATAACTGATGAATCATCATCAAAACTTAAATTTCCTTTCCAACATATATGACAACAAAAAAACCATTAATTATATATGTATAAACACAAAGAAATAGTAGATATATGATCAGACCCAGTCGGATCCGGCCCAACCCGATTGGGTTTAGGAAACTATTTCAACAAACATACCATCATATGTCTCAGCTGAACTGTGCCAATCCCAACAATGATAGGTTGAGAACCACTCACTGTTTGGACACACATGATAAGATTCCCCAGTGTCCAGAATCCACACATTCCTGGGCCCTGATGGCTCTGAGACAGCAAGTGCCAAATCTTTTCCATAGTTGGTGCTTTTTTTATGCCAAAGCAGCAATGCCCTGCTACTTTTTCCTCTTTGGATATTCAATTTTCCGCCCCTGCTCCTTGAAGTAATTACCGACATCCTTTGCTTTAGGACTTTAGCAACCTTTCATGGATTTCTTCTTTCTAGGATTACCCGATCCTTTGCTAACTTTACTGTTAGGTGTAATGCCCGAAAGACAATTTTTGTAATTGTTTTATTTAATAAATGAAATGATATTATTATTCATATTTATTATTCTCATAATCACCGATGTGACAATGATATTTACACTACATAAAACCCTAAGTATATCGTTTGTGTAATCACTTAACTCAGTGTATGGGATATACACGGGAGGATTGAGTTAGTGAAGATGTATTTAAAATACAATAAGCCCGTAGTGAAGTTAATCGAGAGTATCGGGTCTCTCCTTTAACGTGCTATTAATGCGCCTAGAACACAATAGGTGTGATAGTCCAATCCGGACTTTCGGTTAAGAGAACCTAATGGGGCATTTATATATGATAGATATATCATATAGGGCTGGACCGATTTGATTAGAGTTCTCGATATAATTCCGTAATCGAGAAGTCTTATCGAATCAATGGATGATCATATTTATGGATATATCTTAATCCCGAGGTGATCACGATCCAATCGCTTGATTCGGTATGAGGTTTGACTTGACGGTTAAGGATTACACCGACTCGTGTTCCGAATTACACCATCTTGGCATTGTCTTGGATTGAGTGAGTAGTACGTGTTATCGCGTATATGGAATCCATTCCTTCCATTTATGGAAGTAGATAGACAGTTCCCTTATTTGTTAATCCTAGAAACTGATCGATCGTGCGAGTTCATAGTACGCTGATTAGCTACCAGTGAGTTGTATGAATTAATTGATCACTAGGGGGTTAATGGTAAATAAGGATAAGAAGTTCTAAAAAGGGTTAACGGTAACTTCCCGATTTAGAATGAACAGTCTATGGAGTATTAATCCATATGTAATGATTATATCAGTGGACGCTTATTATTATTCTCGTGAGGAGATAAATATAATCTCATAATCGGAGGCGTGCAGTCACGGGATTATGGTGGCATATTCCTATGATTGATTTATCGAATATAATTATTCTGTTCGTAAGATAATTATTTATTTGATTTATCGGAGCCACTGATTATTAGTCCATGGTCTCCGACGTGCCTCCTAATATAGCATAGCTATTCTCGGACGTCGAATCCTAATAATATTAATTTAGTTCTTGTTGGACTTTATTAAAACAATATGTGAATTAATTGTTTAGTGGACTATTAAATTAGTTGGGCTAAATAATTAAATAGTGAAAAAGGCATTTTTTATAATCTTGGCCCAAAAGTGTGTTATGGTCGAAATGTATTGTGACTAGGTCACAAGAGAGAAATTTCGCCCCATGCATTGTTTTAGGAAACAAGAAATTGTTTTCTTGTGTATTAATAAGACATGTGCATAAAATATTTATTAGATAAATATTTATGGAAAGAAATAAAGATAAATATTATTCTAGATTTGTTCTAGAATATTATGGAATTATCTTTTATTTAATGGGATTATTATAATTGATTTTGTATTAATTATTAAATCCTTGGAGGTTAAGTTTTACTGTCCTATATAAAGAGAGTTCTCCCAAGCTTTACAACACACATGTAATATTCGACTTCTCCTCTTAGAGAGAAGAAGTGAAATTTTCGGCCAAGGGGTTTAAGGGGAAAATCTTGGAGGTTTTTCCGGGTAGCATATCGAAAGGGTTCGAGTCGAGGATTTCCTTCCACCGGGAGTTGCTTGGATCACACGTACGGAAGATCGTGGTGCTCTTCACACCTTTGTTCGTTCTTTCTTTTGCGGTTCTTCAACTTGGATTTTGAGATCCAAGAGGTATGTTCCACAACCCCCTTGTAGAGTAGATCTAGTTATTTTATTACGTGTAATTTATAGATCTAGATCCTTAAATCGCTTCCGTTGCGGATGGTATTACTAACAGTGGTATTACTAACAGTGGTATCAGTCACCAAGGTGATCTATATTTATACGTATAAAATATTAGATCTAGGAGTGGTAAAAGTTGTAGATTTTTGTCCCAATTTTTTTTAAAGGGGGCCGAAAATTTTGTTTTATTTTTTTTATGTTATGAATGTCTTGGTTGAAGAGATGGATTTTGGTTGGTACTGTTTACTCGTAAGATCTATTGTAGCTCCTTTGTTTAGTAACAATTGAGCATAGGAATTGTATTTATTTTATGTCAATTTTTCGAAATTTATATGTAAAAGTAGCATCTTTTATTGTAATTTTGAATATCCGGGCTGGAAAAGATGAAGATCTTGCTGGAAAGTTGAAGATCAAGGCGAAACCCAAGGTATGAACGAGGAGAAACGGATAAAATTTTATTAAAAACTGCTACAGGACTTTCTGCGACGCTGAAAAGCGTCGCTATAAGTCCTGTTTAATAAAAAATTGCGGCTAGGGTTTAATAATGGGGCTGCATGTGAAATTTTTTTTTACCTATTTTAGACACTGCCGATTGGCAGGAAAAAGAAAAAAAATATTATTTTTTTTAGGAAATAATTTTAAGAAGCCGCCCCATTGTAACAAACAAAAAAAATTTTATTTTTGGAAAATAATTATAAACAACCGCATATAATAAAATATATATATGGTTAATTATAATAAATTGGATTTATTTAATTAAAAGACCTTTTCTCCTCTCGGGTGTTCGTGGTTCGTGATCCGGCGGTTCGAGTTCAAGATTCGAAGATCAAGACTCGAAGAGAACTAGATTGTAATTTATTTTTCCTAGGATAGATTAGATACGGGGGTACCAACAATCCATCTCGGTGTTTAAATTTTCCGTAATTTTTTTTTATGTGATTGATCATAAAATAGATATAAAATCGGAATTGCCATGACATGCATCATATCATAAATCCACTCCATGCATACATGTAGAATTTTAATTTTGGTAATTAAAATAGGCATGTATACAAACTCGCGTAATTAGTTGAAATTTAATTAATTTAGTAACTAATTAAATATCCGAGGACGGGTTATGAAATTGTTAAGCCTTTCGGTGTGTGTTCTCGGTGAACCGCCTTAAAGCCCAAACGAGATCACGTTTTCAATTCGTAGTGTGTACGAGATTGAATGATGGTAAAAGAACAATAAATCTTGGATAAAAACGGTTCGCCTATAGGTTGGGTGGTCAACTGAGCTAGGCTCGACCGACTTAACCCTCCTAGTGTGATGTATGCACGGGGTCCGGCAAGACTAAGCTACACCAACGAGCGGAGGGGTGATTCCATCTTATCTCAATGGGGCTCTCTTGACCCGACTTCGTCCGACTGTCACATATGTTCCAACGAATAGGACGGGTAGGCTTGCCTACGTTACCGACACCATTCGGAATCCTTGATTTGATGTACTTTTATGTTAACATCAAAAAGACGTGGTTAGTTAACCCACCACCACTTCCAAATATTGAGTGGGAGCGGGGGAGGCGACAGCCAACCCCACGGCCTCTACTATAGATACAAGTAAGTGAGAGAAGGGTGACGCCTCGAGGCGCTTTGATTTCGTCCCCCAAGGATGGTGTTCACCCCTATCAACATTCATGGCTTGGTCTCCGAAAGGATAGGATTTCTGGGTACTCGTCGGGTCACTGACCTATCCTAAGACGGCACACTCGGGGCGTACCTAAGAGGTCCGATATAGTAGGTCACACTCATCATGGGTATTCTTGATAATATCTAGGCTAAAAAAGGAAGGTAGTCAATGAATAAAGGGATGTTCGATTCTCGTGGGATGTTCGATTCTCACAAGTTATTCATTGATGAGATTGTTTCGATTTAACCGTCATCTCTTTGACCTACCCTAAGGCGGCACTGAGATGCGAGGTTAAAACCTTGGAAGGGTAGAGTAGACTTATCTTTTAGTTTACAATTCCTAAAATAAATCATATAGTAGTGTTAAACTTGAATTAATATATGTCATTTTATTTACAGCATTATCCCTTACTAAATTGCATAAAAATTAATTGACTAGTATTGACTTCATTAAAAAGTGGAAAGTAACTAGGACGTTGAACTAGTTAATCGATAATGAAATTATTTTTCGAAAGAGATATTTTCTCTTAAGCCTTTTAAAAACCAGAGTGACATATAGGTATGTCACTAGTGTCATTCGTGTCAAACGGAAGACAAACTTAGTTTGATCAAAGATGATTTCGGACTTTGAAATTCTTCTAGTGAAATTCGAGTGTGTAGTGATTACACGAGTAATTTTCTAATTGAAAAATCAGAAAATCATGAAGTGTTACTAGTTGGACGATATTTGGAATCGATGAACTAGTGGGAGCTTTATGATTTGTCGTTTTTCTAGAACATTAGAAAAGTGTAACTGACTACACACGTAACCGTTCTAATTGAAAAACCGGAAAGTCATGAAATGTCGCTAGTTGGACGATAGTTGGAATCGATGAACTAGTGGGAGTTCTATGATTTGTTGTTTTTCTGGAAACATTGGAACTAAGTACGAAAGATTTTCTAATCGAAAAAATCGGAAAATCATAAAAAATAAAGCATTGCTCTTTAGACGGTATTTGGAACCGATAAACTAGTGGGAGCTTTAATGTTATGATTTATTGTTTTTTCTGGTATATTAGAAAATCCGAGAAGTCCCGACGAGTAACACTCGAAATAGACATCCCAAGGTTCAAGAGTAGTGTCTACTCAAACGAACCGCTGGTTTAAGACTGTTTCCATTCACGGAAAGTCAAGAATGGGAGAATATGTCTAAAAGTGTTAGTCATCTGAACTGAGAAAACTTTAAGGCTGAACCGAAAATTAATTAACTGAAAATCATAGGATAAGGACAGTGATTTTGGATCACCAACCTATGAATCCTTGGCGATTTTCTCGAGCTAAGTTCTTTGGAAGAACAAGGTAGCAGTGCATTTAACGATTAAAAGAGTAAACAACGGGCAGTTAATTTTAGCTAGAATAGTGGGAGTGATATAAGGAAATGAATCTCGGATTCAATCCTTGGATATCGCGGAAAAATTATTTTCTGTTTTAAGATTCGTTGGAACGAATGGATTTACCTTTTATTCGATAATTTGTTTGTCGTATGGAAAGTGACTATACCATTTGTAGTACGAATCCAAGACTCGGACTTTTGTTTGATAAAGTCAAAACCACTTAGAACTGCTGAAATATGTATATAAAACACATCTTAAGAACTGTTAAAAGAAATTGGTTTCGATATTTAGATAAACGCTTATTCACATTCCATAGTTAGTGCATAGTTCCTAAAAGACAAGACCCGAATACTGGCTCAGGGTGATTATTTTCTCCCAGGCTGGTTATATTGTCACAAAGGTTCAATGACTAAGTTTCCTTTCAATCGGGAAAGGATAATGGATATAAAGAAGTAACATAGCTTGTTCATGACGACCTTCGGGGTCTGATGAAATATACAAGCTAGTAGGAGCTTCCGAGTAGTGACTTCTTGTCTGATAACTATTCAAACATTCCGAAAAGTTTATCCAAAATATTTTGAGGTTTCTCTGTTTTCAATAGAGATAGAGTATTCTGTACTCGGAATAGGCCATTCATAGTCCTCGAGACTAATTCTCAGCCTGCCTCATAGTGACATGTTCTCACTAAGTATGAAACCGTTTAATTACCTTATATAGTTTTTAGATGTGCTACAATACACTGCTTAACTCAATAAAGATACTGGAAGCGAAATAACGGTTTACATTGAAATGTAAGACCGAGAAGTCTGCCTAGAATATGCTTTGGAATGTACGGATAAGGTGTGGATTCGGTTCACCCCACTTCCGTAAATATAAGCATTTAGCACACGGTGCTTGAAGGTAAGATTGGGAATTTCGTGCATACGTTCGGTCAATGACCATTCGTGCTATATCTTTTAAACTATTGAGTATAAAGGTTAGATATAGGATTTTTGAAATCGGGAAAGGACAGTTAGACTGTTGCATCCTTTTCTGATAGAGTCCATGAACAGCTAAACCTTGAACCTTGAAATACGTTTACTCAAGGTAGTTACTAACTGATTAAAATCAGACCACATCCAACATCGGTTGTTGGTGATAACACTAAAACACTACTAAACTAGATCAGAATTTCGATCCACCCAGTAAGTATTGGGAGTATGTCTTATCCATTACGGGTTTCTGCGGACTTTGCAGTCTGAGGATCGATTGATGACCTATGGCTCTTTTGTGAGCAGTATAGGATTCTGATAATAGAGGTAGGTTTAATAGCCATAACCCTGTGAATGGAGTTCGGTACTCCAATTTTGTTCATGCTCTTGTAGAACCACCTGAGCGTCTCAGGCCCTGTGGGAGTAATTGGATCCACACGGAAAAGAGTAGAATGAGTTCGGTATTGCATGATTTCGTTCAAAAGCAAAAAATAGGGATGATTCCCTGAGACTTTCTTGCCAAACAAACGGAGTCTGGATTCATTCGGAACAAAAGGGTATTGCCTTATAAACTTATGACAGGATGACTGTCAAGGCTTATGTCCTTTTGTGGATAAAAAGCAAACCTCTCGGTCATTGGAAGTAATATATTTCTACAATATGTGGATTTGACCAGGATATTGATAAGTCTTTTGTAGACTGGATATCAATTTAGTACAGTAGTGAATATATACATATATTAGTGTTTGTGAAGGATAACACTGCACCAGTTGGAATCAACATGGGTGTGTTACCTGAAGTCAGAATCCGACAATACCACAATTCTCTGCAACAGAGATTTGGACAACATTCTTAAGAGTTTGACTCGGTTGAATTCATTAGAATCAGTCACTGGTTTCCCATCCATCTTATTGGTTAAGATGATGCATCTGTGTATGCAACATTCAACGAGGAAGTTCTACCCTATGCCTCAGGAATGACTCTCTAAATCTTCGGATCAAGAGAAATGGGATAGATTCTTTTTCTAGTAAGAGATGGTCAGGTTATTTAATGTCAACTTTGATCGAATCTTAGATTCGGCGGTTAACAAAGCAAGTTTAGTATGTCCTTTAGTATCTTGAGAGAACAAGGAATAATATGCGGACATATTCATGTATGAACTTGGATATGTGTGACACACTGATTTTGACTTTAAGTCAGATTGAGGATGATCGTTAAGTCGATCTCGGGCTCAGTGTTTACTCTTGTGTTGAAGCTATTGCCTGGAGGAATCCAGCAACGCCAACTCGACTTTAACTGTTAGGTGTGATGCCTGAAAGACAATTTTGTAATTGTTTTATTTAATAAATGAAATGATATTGTTATTCATATTTATTATTCTCATATTCACCGATGTGACAATAGCATTTACACTACAGAAAACCCTAAGTATATCGTTTATGTAATCACTTAACTCAGTGTATGGTATATACACGGGAGGATTGAGTTAGTGAAGATGTACTTAAAATACAATTAGCCCGTAGTGAAGTTAATCGAGAGTATCGGGTCTCTCCTTTAACGTGCTATTAATGCGCCCGTAACACAATAGGTGTGATAGTCTTATCCGGACTTTCGGTTAAGAGAACCTAATGGGGCATTTATATATGATAGATATATCATATAGGGTGGACCGATTTGATTAGAGTTCACGATATAATTCCGTAATCGAGAAGTCTTATCGAATCAATGGATGATCATATTTATGGATATATCTTAATCCGAGGTGATCACGAGTCAACCGCTTGAATCGGTATGAAGTTTGACTTGACGGTTAAGGATTACACCGAGTACGTGGTCCGAATTACCCCATCTTGGCATTGTCTTGGATTGAGTGAGTAGTACGTGTTATCACGGATACGGAATCCATTCCTTCCATTTATGGAAGTAGATAGACGAGTTCCCTTATTTGTTAATCCTAGAAAGCGATCGATCCATGGAGTTCATATTACACCGATTAGCTACCGGTGGGGTGTATGAATTAATTGATCACTAGGGGGTTAATGGTAAATAAGGATAAGAGGTTCTAAAAAGGGTTAACGGTAACTTCCCGATTTAGAATGAACGATCTATGGAGGATTAATCCATATGTAATGATTATATCAATGGACGCTTATTATTATTCTCGTGAGGAGATAAATGTAATCTCATAATCGGAGGAGTGCAGTCACGGGATTATGGTGGCATATTCTGTGATTGATTTATCAAATATAATTATTCGTTCGTAAGATAATTATTTATTTGATTTATCGGAGCCGCTGATTATTAGTCCATGGTCCCCGACGTGCCTCCTAATATAGCATAGCTATTCTCGGACGTCGAATCCTAATAATATTAATTTAGTTCTTGTTGGACTTTATTAAAACGATATGTGAATTAATTGTTTAGTTGGACTAAATAATTAAATACACGGAAAAGACATTTTTCGTGGACTCGGCACGAATTGGTGTGTTGACTTTTTGACCCAATTGGTCATAACTAATGGAAAGATGCGCATGACTTGATTAGAAAAAAAAAAAGGTGCGCATGCATGGTTATTTAATTAATTCAAGGAATTAGTTTTCTTGGATAATTATTTAATGTGTGATTTATCTTTTATTTGTTAAATGATAAATCATGGAATATTGGATAATATATTTATTTATCCTAATTTGTTTGGGATAAATATTATATTTATCTTTTATTTGGAAAAGGATTAATGTAATAATTATCTCTTAATTATTTAATCCTTAGATGTTAAGTTTTACTCTCCTATATAAAGAGAGTTCTCCCAAGCCTTAAACAACACAATAATTTCGACTACACCTCTTTAGAGAGAAGGTGAAAATTTTCGGCCAAGGGAATATGGGGAAAATCTTGGAGATTTTTCCGGGTAGCATATCGGAAGGATTCGAGACGAGGATTTCCTTCCACCGGGAGTTGCTTGGATCACACGTACGGAAGATCGTGGTGCTCTTCACATCTTCTTTTCTATTGCGGTTCTCCAACTTGGATTTTGAGATCCAATAGGTATGTTCTACAACCCCCTTGTAGATATAGATCTGGTTATTTCATTACGTGTATTTTATAGATCTAGATCCTTAAATCGCTTCCGTTGCGGATGGTATTACTAACAGTGGTATCACTGGAGAAAATTGACAAGTCAAATCTCCGATCCAACCGTCCATATGAAGCCCGAGGAATGATCCGAAACGTTTCGTCACGATCCAAGTTCGTTTGGTTTCCGATCATCGAAGAATTTGAACAATAGATTATGTTAGTATGTAGTAAACCCTAGTTAGGGTTTGGTTATTTATTTTCTAATAGGTTAGATACGGGGGTGCCAACGGTCCATCTCGGTGTTTAAATTTTCCGCAATTTATTTTTTTTATGTGTTTGATCATAAAATAGATATAAAATCGGAATTGTCATGACATGCATCATATCATAAATCCACTCCTTGCATACATGTAGAATTTTAATTTTGGTAATTAAAATAGGCATGTATACAAACTCGTGTAATTAGTTGAAATTTAATTAATACGTGGTAATTAATTAATTTAGTAACTAATTAAAGATCCGAGGACGGGTTATGAAATCGTTAAGCCTTTCGGTGTGTGTTCTCGGTGAACCGCCTTAAAGCCAAAACGAGATCACGTTTTCGATTCGTAGTGTCTACGAGATTGAATGATGGTAAAAGAACAATAAATCTTGGATAAAAACGGTTCGCCTATAGGTTGGGTGGTCAACTGAGTTTCGTTCGACCGACTTAATCCTCCTAGTGTGATGTATGCACGGGGGTCCGGCAAGACTAAGCTACACCAGCGAGCGGAGGGGTGATTCCTTCTTATCTCAATGGGGCTCTCTTGACCCGACTTCGTCCGACTGTCACATATGTTCCAACGAATAGGACGGGTAGGCTTGCCTACGTTACCGACACCATTCGGAATCCTTGATTTGATGTACTTTTATGTTAACATCAAAAAGACATGGTTAGTTAACCCACCACCACTTCCAAAATATTGAGTGGGAGCGGGGGAGGCGACAGCCAACCCCACGGCCTCTACTATAGATACAAGTAAGTGAGAGAAGGGTGACGCCTCGTGGCGCTTTGATTTCATCCCCCTACGGATGGTGTTCACCCCTATCAACATTCATGGCTTGGTCTCCGAAAGGATAGGATTTCTGGGTACTCGTCGGGTCACTGACCTATCCTACGACGGCACACTCGGGGCGTACCTAAGAGATCCGATATAGTAGGTCACACTCATCATGGGTATTCTTGATAATATCTAGGCTAAAAAAGGGAGGTAGTCAATGAATAAAGGGATGTTCGATTCTCGTGGGATGTTCGATTCTCACAAGTTATTCATTGATGAGATTGTCTCGATTTAACCGTCATCTCTTTGACCTACCCTACGGCGGCACTGAGATGCGAGGTTAAAACCTTGGAATGGTAGAGTAGACTTAATTTTAGTTTACAATTCCTAAAATAAAATATAGTAGTGTTAAACTTGAATTAATATATGTCATTTTATTTACAGCATTATATCCCTTACTAAATTGCTTAAATTTATAATTGACTAGTATTGACTTCGTTAAAAAGTGGAAAGTAACTAGGACGTTGAACTAGTTAATCGATAATGCAATTAATTTTCGAAAGAGATATTTTCTCTTAAGCCTTTTAAAAACCAGTGACATATAGGTATGTCACTAGTGTCATTCGTGTCAAACGGGAGACAAACTTAGGTGATTTCGGACTTTGAAATTCTTCTAGTGAATTTTGAGTGTGTAGTGATTACACGAGTAATTTTCTAATTGAAAAATCGGAAAATCATGAAGTTTTACTAGTTGGACGATATTTGGAATCGATGAACTAGTGGGAGCTTTATGATTTGTTGTTTTTCTAGAACATTAGAAAAGTGTAACTGACTACACACGTAACCGTTCTAATTGAAAAACCGGAAAGCCATGAAATGTTGCTAGTTGGACGATATTTGGAATCGATGAACTAGTGGGAGTTCTATGATTTGTTGTTTTTACGGAAACATTGGAACTATGAGATTTTTTCTAAATCGAAAAAATCGGAAAATCATAAAAATAAAGCATTGCTCGTTAGACGGTATTTGGAACCGATAAACTAGTGGGAGCTTTAATGTTATGATTTGTTGTTTTTTACGGTATATTAGAAAATCCAAGAAGTCCGAGTAACACTCGAAATAGACATCCCACGGTTCAAAAGTAGTGTCTACTCAAACGAACCATTTGGTTCAAGATTTTTTCCATTTACGGAAAGTCAAGAATGGGAGAATATGTCTAAAAGTGTTAGTCATCTAAAGCGAGAAAACTTTAAGGTGAACCGAAAAATTAATTAAGCGAAAATCATAGGATAAGGACGGTGATTTGGGATCACCAACCTATGAATCCTTGGCGATTTTCTCGAGCTAAGTTCTTTGGAAGAACAAGGTAGCGAGTGCATTTAACGATTAAAGGAGTAAACAACGGGCGAGTTAATTTTAGCTAGAATAGTGGGAGTGATATAAGGAAATGAATCTCGGATTCAATCCTTGAATATCGCGGAAAATTTATTTTTTTAAGTTTAAGATTCGTTGGAACGAATGGATTTACCTTATATTCGATAATTTGTTTGTCGTATAGAAAGTGAATATACCATTTGTAGTACGAATCCAAGACTCGGACTTTTGTTTGATAAAGTCAAAACAACTTAGAATTGCTAAAATATGTATATAAAACACATCTTAAGAACTATTAAGAGCAATTGGTTTCTATATTTAGATAAACGCTTCTTTATATTCCATAGTTAGTGCATAGTCCCTAAAAGACAAGACACCGAAGGCGGCTCGGGGTGATTCCTTTCTCCCGGTCGGTTATATTGTCTCAAAGGTTCAATGACTAAGTTTCCTTTCAATCGGGAAAGGATAATGGTTATAAAGAAGTAACATAGCTTGTTCATGACGACCTTCGGGGTCGATGAAAGACACAAGCTAGTAGGAGCTTCCGAGTAGTGACTTCTTGTCTGATAACTATTCAAACACTCCGGTAAGTTTATCCAAAATATTTTGAGGTTTCTCTATTTTCAACGAGATAGAGTATTCTATACTCAGAAATGGACCATCATATAGTCCTAGGGACTGATGCTCGGCCTGCCTCATAGTGAAATGCTTTCACTAAGTGAGAAACCGTTAAATTGCCTTATATAGTTTTAGATGCGCTACAATATCTTGCTTAACTCAATAAAGATATTGGAAGTGAAATAACGGTTTGCATTGAAATATAAGACCGAGAAGTCTACCTAGAATATGCTTTGAAATTTATGGATAAGGTGTGGATTCGGTTCACCCCACTTCCATAAATATAAGCATTTAGCACACGGTGCTTGAAGGTAGGTCTGGGAATTTCGCGAACACGTTCGGTCGTGACCAATCGTTATATATCTTGTAGCATTGAGAAAAAGGTTTGTTATAAGATTCTTGAAATCAGGAAGGGGCAGTTATAATGTTGCGTCTTTCTGATAGAGTCTACGAACAGTAAAACCTTGAACCTTGCAGTACGTTTACTCAAGGTAGTTACTAACTGATTAAAATCAGACCACATCCAACATCGGTTGTTTGTGATAACACTAAATACTACTAAACTAGATCAGAATTTCGATCCACCCAGTAAGTATTGGGAGTATGGTTTATCCATTACCCATTACGGTTTCGGACTTTGTAGTCGAGGATCGATTGATGACCTATGGCTCTTTTGTGAGCGGTATAGGATTACGATAATAGAGGTTGGTTTAATAGCAATAACCCTATGAATGGAGTTTGGAACTCCAATTACGTTCATGCTCTTGTAGAACCACGAGCGTCTCGGGCCCGGTGGGAGTAATTGGATCTACACGGAAAAGAGTAGAATGAGTTCGGTATTGCATGATTTCGTTCAAAAGCGAGAAAATAGGGGTGATTCCCCGAGACTTTCTTGCCAAACAAACGGAGTACGGATTCATTCGGAACAAAAGGGTATTGCCTTATGAACTTATGACGGGATGGTTGTCAAGGCTTATGTCCTTTTGTGGATAAAAAGCAAACCTCTCGGTCATTGGAAGTCATATATTTCTACAATATGTGGATTTGACGAGAATATTGATAAGTCTTTTGTATTTGGATATCAATTTTAGTACAGTAGTAAATATATACATATATTAGTGTTTGTGAAGGATAACACTGCACCAGTTGGAATCAACATGGGTGTGTTATCTGAAGTCAGAATCTGACAATACCACAACTCTCTGCAACAGAGATTTGGACAACATTCTGAAGAGTTTGACTCGGTCGAATTCATTAGAATCGATCCTTTGGTTTCCCATCCATCTTATTGGTTAAGATGATGCATCTGTGTATGCAACATTCAACGAGGAAGTTCTACCCTATGCCTCAGGAATGACTCTCTAAATCTTCGGATCAAGAGAAATGGGATAGATTCTCTTTATAGTAAGAGATGGTCAGGTTATTGAACGTCAACTTTGATCGAATCTTAGATTTGGCGGTTAACAAAGCAAGTTTAGTATGTCCTTTAGTATCTTGAGAGAACGAGGAATAATATGCGGACATATTCATGTGTGAACTTGGATATGTGTGATACACTGATTTTGACTTTAAGTCAGATTGAGGATGATCGTTAAGTCGATCTCGGGCTCAGTGTTTACTCAGTACCACATGATTAGATGGACCGGTAACGTTTCGATTCTACGGATCGTCTCGTGCCGACAACACGACTAATCATTAAGACCCATGACATTTAGATGTAGGTGCTCCCCGAGTCACCGACCTATCCTACGACGGCATACTCGGAGTGTATTTTGGAATACGAAATGGTTATGATATGCTTAAAGGGTACTAGAATATGGGATGGGTCTCCATTGCTTTAGAGCAAGTGGGAGATGTAGTTTGATGTATTTTAAATAATAGGGTGTGCTCTAAAACAATTAATCACATGCTTTCGTGCAAGTGGGAGATTGTTAGGTGTGATGCCCGAAAGACAATTTTGTAATTGTTTTATTTAATAAATGAAATGATATTGTTATTCATATTTATTATTCTCATATTCACCGATGTGACAATAGTATTTACACTACAGAAAACCCTAAGTATATCGTTTATGTAATCACTTAACTCAGTGTATGGTATATACACGGGAGGATTGAGTTAGTGAAGATGTACTTAAAATACAATTAGCCCGTAGTGAAGTTAATCGAGAGTATCGGGTCTCTCCTTTAACGTGCTATTAATGCGCCCGTAACACAATAGGTGTGATTGTCTTATCCGGACTTTCGGTTAAGAGAACCTAGTGGGGCATTTATATATGATAGATATATCATATAGGGTTTGGACCGATTTGATTAGAGTTCACGATATAATTCCGTAATCGAGAAGTCTTATCGAATCAATGGATGATCATATTTATGGATATATCTTAATCCCGAGGTGATCACGATCAAGCGCTTGAATCGGTATGAAGTTTGACTTGACGGTTAAGGATTACACCGAGTACGTGGTCCGAATTACCCCATCTTGGCATTGTCTTGGATTGAGTGAGTAGTACGTGTTATCACGGATACGGAATCCATTCCTTCCATTTATGGAAGTAGATAGAACGAGTTCCCTTATTTGTTAATCCTAGAAAGCGATCGATCCATGGAGTTCATATTACAGCGATTAGCTACCGGTGGGGTGTATGAATTAATTGATCACTAGGGGGTTAATGGTAAATAAGGATAAGAGGTTCTAAAAAGGGTTAACGGTAACTTCCCGATTTAGAATGAACGATCTATGGAGGATTAATCCATATGTAATGATTATATCAATGGACGCTTATTATTATTCTCGTGAGGAGATAAATGTAATCTCATAATCGGAGGAGTGCAATCACGGGATTATGGTGGCATATTCTGTGATTGATTTATCAAATATAATTATTTTGTTCGTAAGATAATTATTTATTTGATTTATCGGAGCCGTTGATTATTAGTCCATGGTCCCCGACGTGCCTCCTAATATAGCATAGCTATTCTCGGACGTCGAATCCTAATAATATTAATTTAGTTCTTGTTGGACTTTATTAAAACGATATGTGAATTAATTGTTTAGTTGACTAAATAATTAAATACACGGAAAAGACATTTTTCGTGGACTCGGCCCGAATTGGTGTGTTGACTTTTTGACCCAATTGGTCAAAACTAATGGAAAGATGCGCATGACTTGATTAGAAAAAAAAAGGTGCGCATGCATGGTTATTTAATTAATTCAAGGAATTAGTTTTCTTGGATAATTATTTAATGTGTGATTTATCTTTTATTTGTTAAATGATAAATCATGGAATATTGGATAATATATTTATTTATCCTAATTTGTTTGGGATAAATATTATATTTATCTTTTATTTGGAAAAGGATTAATGTAATAATTATCTCTTAATTATTTAATCCTTGGAGGTTAAGTTTTACTCTCTATATAAAGAGAGTTCTCCCAAGCCTTAAACAACACAATAATTTCGACTACACCTCTTAGAGAGGAGAAGGTGAAAATTTTCGGCCAAGGGAATATGGGGAAAATCTTGGAGATTTTTCCGGGTAGCATATCGGAAGGATTCGAGACGAGGATTTCCTTCCACCGGGAGTTGCTTGGATCACACGTACGGAAGATCGTGGTGCTCTTCACATCTTCTTTTCTATTATGGTTCTCCAACTTGGATTTTGAGATCCAAGAGGTATGTTCTACAACCCCCTTGTAGATATAGATCTAGTTATTTTATTACGTGTATTTTATAGATCTAGATCCTTAAATCGCTTCCGTCGCGGATGGTATTACTAACATTAACTAGTTGGGTGATTAGCGGATTTTGTAGTAGCTATAGAGGTGATATAGCTTAAGGATTTCCTTTTAATATCTGGGAGTGATTCTAGATTTGGAAGCCGATACCACATCATTGTGCAAACGATGAAGGGGTAGCTTCTCAGGGATTTTCGAAATCACTAGAGTTCAAAAGCATATTGGGAAAGTACCAAATGATTAAGCAGGACCGGCAACGCTTCGATTCTACGGATCGTCTCGGGCCGACAACCTGACTAATCATTAAGACCCATGACATTGAGATGTAGGTACTCCCCGAGTCACTGACCTATCCTACGACGGCACACTCGGAGTGTACTTTGTCATCTGCAATGGTTAGGATATGCTTATTGGGTACGAGAATACGGGATGGGTCTCCATTGGTTTAGAGCAGGTGGGATATTTAGTTTGTTGTAGTTTTAAATAATAGGAGGTGCTCTAAAACAATTAATCACATGCTTTCGTGCAAGTGGGAGATTGTTAGGTGTAATGCCCGAAAGACAATTTTTGTAATTGTTTTATTTAATAAATGAAATGATATTATTATTCATATTTATTATTCTCATAATCACCGATGTGACAATGCTATTTACACTACATAAAACCCTAAGTATATCGTTTATGTAATCACTTAACTCAGTGTATGGGATATACACGGGAGGATTGAGTTAGTGAAGATGTATTTAAAATACAATTAGCCCGTAGTGAAGTTAATCGAGAGTATCGGGTCTCTCCTTTAACGTGCTATTAATGCGCCCAGAACACAATAGGTGTGATAGTCCTATCCGGACTTTCGGTTAAGAGAACTTAATGGGGCATTTATATATGATAGATATATCATATAGGGCTGGACCGATTTGATTAGAGTTCTCGATATAATTCCGTAATCGAGAAGTCTTATCGAATCAATGGATGATCATATTTATGGATATATCTTAATCCTGAGGTGATCACAGTCAACTGCTTGAATCAGTATGAGGTTTGACTTGACGGTTAAGGATTACACTGAGTTTGCGATCTGAATTACCCCATCTTGGCATTGTACTGGATTGAGTGAGTAGTTTGTGTTATCGCAGATACGGAATCCATTCCTTCCATTTATGGAAGTAGATAGACAGTTCCCTTATTTGTTAATCCTAGGCGATCGATCGTGCGAGTTCATAGTACGGCGATTAGCTACCGAGTGAGTTGTATGAATTAATTGATCACTAGGGGGTTAATGGTAAATAAGGATAAGAAGTTCTAAAAAGGGTTAACGGTAACTTCCCGATTTAGAATGAACGATCTATGGAGGATTAATCCATATGTAATGATTATATCAATGGACGCTTATTATTATTCTCGTGAGGAGATAAATATAATCTCATAATCGGA
The DNA here is from genome assembly GCA_036785695.1 of Gentiana straminea. Classification (NCBI taxonomy): domain Eukaryota; kingdom Viridiplantae; phylum Streptophyta; class Magnoliopsida; order Gentianales; family Gentianaceae; genus Gentiana; species Gentiana straminea. Next base: position 1,043,944 of record JAVUPR010000433.1, read on the forward strand.
GGAGTGCAGTCACGGGATTATGGTGGCATATTCCTGTGATTGATTTATGGAATATAATTATTCTGTTCGTAAGATAATTATTTATTTGATTTATCGGAGCCGCTGATTATTAGTCCATGGTCCCCGACGTGCCTCCTAATATAGCATAGTTATTCTCGGACGTCGAATCCTAATAATATTAATTTAGTTCTTGTTGGACTTTATTAAAATGATATGTGAATTAATTGTTTAGTGGACTATTAAATTAGTTGGGCTAAATAATTAAATAGTGAAAAAAACATTTTTCATAATCTTGGCCCAAAAGTGTGTTATGGTCGAAATGTATTGTGACTAGGTCACAAGAGAGAAATTTCGCCCCATGCATTGTTTTAGGAAACAAGAAATTGTTTTCTTGTGTATTAATAAGACATGTGCATAAAATATTTATTAGATAAATATTTATGGAAAGAAATAAAGATAAATATTATTCTAGATTTGTTCTAGAATATTATGGAATTATCTTTTATTTAATGGGATTATTATAATTAATTTTGTATTAATTATTAAATCCTTGGAGGTTAAGTTTTACTCTCCTATATAAAGAGAGTTCTCCCAAGCCTTACAACACGCATGTAATATTCGACTTCTTCTCTTAGAGAGAAGAAGTGAAATTTTCGGCCAAGGGGTTTAAGGGGAAAATCTTGGAGGTTTTTCCGGGTAGCATATCGGAAGGGTTCGAGTCGAGGATTTCCTTCCACCGGGAGTTGCTTGGATCACACGTACGGAAGATCGTGGTGCTCTTCACACCTTTGTTCGTTCTTTCTTTTGCGGTTCTTCAACTTGGATTTTGAGATCCAAGAGGTATGTTCTACAACCCCCTTGTAGAGTAGATCTAGTTATTTTATTACGTGTAATTTATAGATCTAGATCCTTAAATCGCTTCCGTTGCGGATGGTATTACTAACATTTACTGGCCACCGGCCCAGCAGACTAACTGTCTATACCAGAACCAGATGCCTTATGTAATAGTTCTCGAGCATAGAGAGATGATCTTACATCGTCCAATGACATTGAGTCCTTCCCAATGATAAAGGGCCACAAAAAGTTCTCATATGATGCAAGAAATGACATAAGTAGGATCATTTTTGCATCCTCATCCTCAATCTTCACTTCAATATTCCTTAGATCCAGCAATATTGTGTTCAGCTGATCAAGGTGATCCCTCAACTGAGTACCCTCATGCATCCTTTAACTAAACAAACATTGTTTTAATAACAACTTGTTCGTTAGAGACTTTGTCATGTACATACTCTCAAACTTGGACCACAACTTCTCTGTTGTGTCCTTCTAAGCAACATCTATGATAATATCATCCGATAAATACAACATAATTGTTAAATATGATGTATCCTCAAAATTGTCTCTTCGTCAACGCTTCCTTCTGTTCATTTAGATAGCGGACCCCCTAGTCCCTGTTGTTTCAAAAAAGCACGCATCTTGATCTGCCATAGACTAAAATTGTTTCTTTCTATAAACTTGTTAATCTTGACATTTAAAGCAGACATCTTTCTCACCAAAAAATCTTGCGTTGGTCCCAAAACCTAGCATCAATTATAACCTTGGTGCCAATCAACCTTGCTTCAATAGGTAAACATATTTCTTGATGAACATAGATGCTCTGATACCAGTATGTTATAACGGATCGATCAAGAAGTGATCCCGATTATGAGTAAAGATAAAAAATAAACAACTGAACAAGGAAATAAAGCAGAAACAATAAGAACACAGATTTAACCTAGTTTCCGACAATGTGATTACTACTCCACAAATAAACGAGGATTATTTTATTATCCTGAGAAAGTTACAAGTTACATGTAATTACAGATGATATTTATAGACTTAGGAATCCAACCCTGACCGACTTAAAAGCCAACCCAATAAATGACTGAAATACCCCAGAAGTAACCTTCACTAAATCGGAAAACCATGCAAAAAATTTCCCTAAGAAGTATTAAGAACTAGCTCAGCAAACCAGACTTAGCAGACCAACTCTGATGTCCTTCTTCAGCCAAACACAGGACTCAGCAGACTGCCCAATGTTGTGCTGACCAAACTTCAGATTCCCACTACTTTCAGCTGAGTATCATACCTAACTGACCAGACACAACATGCATAGTTTTAGACACCATTACATCTTCCTTCACTACAATTCTCTATGAAAGTTCAAATCTTTTATTTTATTCACAAATGAGTTTTGTCTTTAAATAAAGTACATGTTTCTTGTATTTGTTGTCTTCTTTGGTGGTTTCTTCCTCTTGATGCCTTTGTACATGTTCCTCCCTTGTAGTATAGCTATATTTGTTGAAACAAACCATCAAGAATTGATGGTGATTGTGAGAAAAGAACAGACAAATAAACAACCACTCAAGATCAGAATAAAAAAGAATGCATATTTAATGTCATTTTCGACATTGTGTCAAGTAGTCAATGGACAATCGAGGATATTTCATTATTCGTAGAAGTTACACAGATAATACAATTACATAGGTATTTATTTGCCTAATGAACCAAATTTCATTACTACAAAAAAAAAAGCATAAAGATCACAGTTTTTAAATGTGATATATTCACATTAGTCATTCAAAAGAGTGGCATATTGAGGTGTGACATAAATTACTTTAATTCAATCATATTTTAAAAATATGACCTGTTATAGTTGTTATCACACTTAAAAACCAAAATCTATTATAGTTTTTTTTTGAGGGAATGTATAGTTTTAACACATTTAAAAACTGTGATCTATTTTAGCTGTTATCACACATAAAAACCAAGATCTATTAGAATTTCAATCACACATAACAATGTGTGATAATTCATTTTTTCGGAAATGAAATATATGCACACACATTTTTTTGTCCCCAGTGGGACTCGAACAAGGATAATCTGGATTAAGGAGACACACTAATTACCATTGGGCCGATGCCTTCTTTCTTCTTGTTTTCGACCACATCTAAAAAATGATCTGTTAGAGTATTTATTAAATACATTTTATCACATTTAATATATGTATTAAATATCATATTATTATAATCACAGTTAAAAACTGTGATTGATTAATGTTATTGTCTTAGTTTTCCTAAAAACCGTGATAATAAAAAGTTAATGTGGTCGTTTTACTTTCTTTGTCTGGTTTTTTTAAAAATTGAGATCTTTACCATTTTGTTTGTTTTCAAAGTTGGATAAAACAACCAACTGGTACCTCGACAATGGTTGTTCTAGACCATGACTGGTCAAAAGGATCTATTTATATCAATAGAGGTTGAGTGTAGGAATGGACACATCACTTTTGGGGTCTATGCTAAGAGAAAGATTCATGGAAGTGCTGTAATCTATTTCAAAGAAAAGTTCACAAGGAAGAATGTAATGTATGTTCAAAATTTATCTTATAATCTTCTTAGTATTACACAACTTTGAGACATTGGTCTATTTATTTCATTGGACAAGAAAAGGTGCACGATTTAGAAATACCAGCAATGAAGTGGTGCTTGTTGGTCTAAGGACCGGGAACATACACACCATTGAGTTGGATGATTTAAAGCATAATGTAGGCACATGTTTGCTGTCTAAGGTTGAATCAGGCAAGCTTTGGGATAGGATATTCGGACATATCGGTGTGCAAACAATTCTAAGACTCTTAAAGATGGAAGTAGTAAAGGGAATACCTATCTTAAACTTCAATGATTTCAATGTATGTGAACCTTGTATAAAGTGGAAACAAAAAATACGTCATTATTATCTTAGGATATAAGTATGAGTGTTAAGCCAGATGTCGTATTAGCAATGATCAAAAGAATTTTCAAGAATAATAGGCAATGGAATTCGGTAAGAAAGACGTAGAAAAAACCTGAAGCATCTGGAAGTTTTAAGGTTAACGATGTTGTGTAGATCCACAATGAAGTGGCCCTCATCGAAAAAAAGTTGCACGATTTGATCTGAGAGCAAAAGAATTACAAAACTATGCCAACTAGAACCAGTTTCGCAGTCTGAGTTTCCAATCTTGCCAGAATCAGTTTTTGTTGACATTGGAAGACTAAGTATTTCAAAATCTTCAGATCAAGATCAGTCTCAGTTTCCAACTACTCAACAACCTACTCTTGAACAACATGATTCTGACTCAGTTGAAGAAAATCAAGAAATAGTTCATGAAGAACCAGTTGAACAAAATGTAGATCCCTTGAAGCAAGCGGCAGTACATCAATGGATGAGGGATCACCCTGAAGAACAAGTAATTGGTGATACTCAAGCTGGTGTTCGAACAAGACATCAACTAGATGCAATGATTGCATGTTTTCTATCTCATTCTGAACCTAAAGAGATAGAAAAAGCTTTGAAAGATCCAGATTGGATATTAGCTATGTAAGAAGAACTGAACGAGTTCGAAATAAATCAAGTATGGGAATTAGTAGAGAGACCAGTACATGTGAATATCATTGGAACCAAATGGGAATTCAGAAACAAACTTGATGAAGATGGGAATATCATCGAAACAAAGATAGACTTGTAGCTAAAGGATATTCTCAAGCAGAAGGCATAGATTTTGATGAGACTTATGCACCAGTTGCAAGATTGGAAGCAATCAGACTATTTCTTGCCTTTCCAGCTCATAAAAAGTTCAAAGTGTACCAGATGGACGTTAAAAGCGCTTTTTTGAATGAAATACTTGAAGAAGAAGTTTATGTTCAACAACCACCTGGATTTGAGAATCAAAGATCAAGCTGACAATGTTTTCAGACTAAGGAAAGCTCTATATGGACTTAAACAAGCACCAAGATCTTGGTATGAATCTCTATCTCAGTTTTTAGTGGATAATGGATTTATCAAAGGAACAATCGACAAGACTTTATTCAGAATGAAAAATGAAGAAAGTACTCTCCTTGTTCAAATCTATGTTGATGACATTATTTTTGGATCAGAAAATGAACAGTTATGTGAGAAGTTTGCATGTTTAATGACTAGCAAATTTCAGATGAGTATGATGAGAGAATTGAATTATTTTCTTGGATTACAAGTCAAACAATTAGATGAGGAATTATTATTCACAAAACCAAATATAGAAGAAAACTTATCAAAAAGTTTGGTATGGAAAAATCAACTGGAATTTCTACACCAATTGGGACCAACATCAGGCTAGATGAAGACAAAGAAGGCAAAGATGTTGTATCAAACACTTTACAGAAGAATGATTTGAAGCTTACTTTACCTTACAGCAAGTAGGCCAGACATATCTTTTACTGTTGGTGTATGTGCAAGATTTCAGGTGAAACCAAAGGAAAGCCATCTCACAGTTGTTAAAAGGACATTGAAGTATTTGAAAGATACAGATGGAGTTGGAATGTGGTATTCAAGAGAATGAGAATTCAAACTGATATCCTATTCAGACTCAGATTATACAGGATGCAAAGTGGACAGAAAAAGCACATAAGGCACATGTCAGTTGCTAGGAAATAGACTTGTGTCATGGTTTAGCAAAACGAAAAATTCACTTTCAACTTCAATAGCTGAAGCTGAGTATATAGCAGCTGGAAGTTGATGTGCTCAATTTTTATGGATCAGACAACAATTTAGAGATTATGGGATAGATGAAGGAACAATTCCCATAATGTGTTATAACACAAGTGCAATTGCAATAACTGATAATCAAGTTTTACATTCAAGGACAAAACATATTGATGTGCGACAGTATTTTATAAGAGATCATGCAGAGAAAAAGGATATTACAGTTCTTTATGTACCTACTGAAGATCAGTTGGCTGACATCTTTACAAAGCTATTGGACAAAGAAAGATTTGCCAAACTAAGAACTGAGTTGGGTATAACAAGCGTCAGCTAAGTCAGTTTAAGCCAGAAATTCATCAAGTGGATTGATCTTTGTTCTGCTGGGTGCGCTCACTTAACAGATCAGTCATTGACATCAACAAATGCAAACTGACTGTTAGGAACATTTTATTATGTTTTGATGATGGCCATACTAGCTGTTATAGCAAGCCTGAAATAAGTTAGAATTCTCTGTATAAGTCTTTACTTAGAGTCTGACATGTTGTATAAGTTGAGTCAGACAAGTATTGTACTAGTTGGTAGGACGGCAAAGAAAAAACAGATATTCGGCAAAGTGAAGCCAGCCAAGCACCAGCAGAGGAGCAATGAAGACATTATGGTCTGACTTATAACCAAGGAAGTCTGTGATGACCTTGGATAAGTCTAAGTTATGTTTCAAGTGATGAAACTCAATATTCAAATATGGTGTACACTGGTCTCACCCAAATCAAGGATTAGTGAAGTATAAAGATTCTCCCGAAACTAAAACAAAAAAGAAAACGATGAATCGAGTGAAACCGACTTTCGGCAAAGACAAAACAAGCGAAGAAAGAACTAACGGCTAAGTCGAAGGCTCACTCGACCGTTCGAAAACGGCGAAGTAACCCTTACCAGATCAGATTTGATATATGTTGAAGATACAGAAGATCATGCATTAAATGCACAATCAATAGAGGATCAATCAAGGACGGATTTTCTGCTATACGTTTGAAGAAAGAATCCGATCACTGAAATCAAGGAGAATGCAATTAAGGGGGAATCAAGAATAAAATCAAGGATTATTCCCTCATTAATATAGCCAACGGACGGAATTTCAAAACCAAGGTTATTCAAGGCTATAAATAGAAGGCATTGACAGAAAAAGCAAACAACGATTCAAAAAGAAAGAAACCAGAAACTCTGTCAATTTGAAAAGCCTTCTCTCTGAACTTACAAGGATACATCTAGTGACCAACTCAAATATCAGAGCTACAAAGTCATACACAGAACTGAGATTGATCAAGCAAGTGTGTGATTCACATTCATATCAAACTGAAGCAACTGAATCAGAGGCAATCTGAGAAGTAGTTGAATCTGTGATAGCTGTTGAAGGATTTTGATCTTAAGGAGCAGCAAAAAGGAAGACTGAATCACTGAAGCTGTTGCAGTCAAGGAGTGATAGTCTTGTAGATTGTGAAGCTTGGGAAGCCAAGGACAATCATATTATTGTATCTGTGAAAACAATAGTGAATTCCTCCGATCTTCACAGGAGAAGAGTGGATTAAGGGATTACACCACCCTGAACCACTATAAGCCTTGTGTCAATTTAATTTCTGCAATTTACTTTACAGCATTTATTTAATTTGCCTACATCATAACTTATATCTGTGATTGTCTAAACTGATTTGAAAACAACATAGTAAGAAGGGACTGATCCGCTGCCCAAAAGCTTTTAAATAAAAGAAAAGTTTTTGAAACTCCACTATAGTCATTCACCCCCCTCCTCTGACTATAGTTTCACCCTTCTCTGGGACCAACACTGACTAACTGAAACTGAAGTATTAAATGATATTCAAGCATCAGTTTTGATTTAGTCAACTTAAGTCAAAGGTTGATAAGATAAAACCGACAGCGGTTGCATCGCATTTAATTACCTCAGTTTTTGTCATAATATGTTGCATGTACACCCCATTACCGTCAGAACAGTACATGCATCGGTTACCAAAACCATCATTGAATTTGAAAAGTTGTACCAATCAACCGCCAGTACATTACCCCTATTTATCCAATCTTCACTTATATTTTCTAAAAAACAAAATTAGATTTTCTTTTCATCTCAAAATTCAAGCTTTTTCACACTAAACCCAGAAATGGTCGCCTCAAAGAAATCTCAACAAGAAAGATTGATCACAGATTTAGATGTGTATACATGAAATTTATGAAGCTATGTCCAACAACACTCTACTTGCAAGTTATATCTACGAGAAGATCAAGAAACAACCAGGATTAAGAAGCATTCTGGAAGTCAATTTCAATGAAGAACATGATGTGGAAGGGATTTTGCAGTTCTGGGTGAACATGCATATGGTAAGAGACTCCCTCGTCACTAAGGTTAGTGGAGATCGAATCATTATCAATGAACGAGTCATGAAATCACTATTTGGTTTCACAAATTCACCTGTCACATCAATAGACTTGGCTTGTCTACCATTGAAGAGGGACGTATTTCTTAGGCTGATTTCCTTATCTAAGGAACGAGCAGCAGTTGGTATTCATATTGATAAACTCAAGTCAGAATTTGCACTCCTCAACAAATGGCTCAGTAGACATATTATTGGAAAATCCAAAAGAATCAATATATTATCCAATGATAGTGCTTATCTGATGAACATAATCTCGGATGAACTGGAATTCAATTGGGCCGGTTATGTCGTCAATCAAATAAAGAAATAACATTTAGCTGAATTGGAAAGTGTATAGAAATCTCAAGCTGAAGGACAAGTAACTATTGGCAGATTCCGACTAAAGAAAACACTCAGTGGAGTCATTCAATACTATTTGGAGAATCTCAAGGCAGGAAAGTAAGCAAGACAAACTACAGCTGCAACTACTGATACAGAGGAAATTGCAGTAGTTGCAAGTTCAAGAAGAACAACTTCCCAACCTAAAGCCAGGCAGAAAATGGTGTCTCGGCAGGAAGCTGAACACAAAGGAGTCAAGCGGAAAGTTGACTCAGCAAAAGAAAATTCAGTTGTCAAATGTTTGTACCCAAGTACTTCGAGGGAACTACACCAACTAAGAGGGAACTACAAGAACTGACAACTGAAACTACACGGAAAGATATTCTTGCTGATAATACTACTTCTCAGTTACGACAATCTCAGCAAAAAGCAGATCAGCAACCAGCCCTAGTTTGTCAAACTAATGAAGATGAAGCTCAAACTAGAAGACTCTCGTGATGCTATCTTACAAACTGAAGAAAAGTTACTCTTGGAGAAACTTGAAATTATAGACCTATATACTATATTTCCTATGTCAGAGTTTATTGCAAATTGCTTCAGTAGATTCAATAAAGTAGCCCAACGGAGAGAATCAGCCACATCATCTATACCAAAGGATTTTTTAAAGAAGAAGGATGATGATGAAGATGATAATTCAAGGAATGAAGCTGATATGACTACAAACTTGCAGCCAGATACTCAACCTCAACTCCAAGCTACACAAACTGTAACTCGGCAAGAAGAATTGCCAGTTGGAAATCAGACAACTGACAATCAGCAAGCATCTGATAAACTTGATAATCAGCAACTTATAGTAATTGAAGATATCACTCAGTCTAAAGTCCAAACAGAAGACACTTATGATCTATTTGATAATTTGACAAAGGAGGAATTGGGCAAAGTTCATGAGAACTTGAAGATTATGCTCAGCCAAAAGGATGCATACAATGGTCTTCTGACAAACATCTCTGGATATCTAGATTATAGATAGAGAATAGATATCTCAGTTCACGCGAGATTAAAGATGATTCACAAGTCAAGTTCAAGTTCTTCCTCAGAAATTTTGACACTCAAGGAGAAACTTGAAATCTCAACCGCAATAGATAGGGAAACACATGCTCAGGCTCACTGGTATTTAAATCAGCACATCTACGGGTTAGAGAATCAACTCAATGAAGTACTTGCTTCTCAGCAACGTATCTCAGCCAATCAAAAGGCAACCCATGCTTTGGTAGATCAATTGTATGATGCCAAAAAGGGGGAAGCTGAAGAAGAAAAGCAGAGGCTAGTCAAATAAAAGAAGCAAATTGAAGACGAATTGGAGAAATATAAATCCGCAATAGATCCAAAGGTTTTAAAGAAAGAATTAATTGATGATCAGCTTATTGAGAAATACAGTCAACCTGAAGAAAGGAGAGCTACTCTAACACAGGATCTGTGGATGAAGTTTGTCAAAGACCACAATCCTATCAAAGCCATGTACAAGGACAAGACTATTGAAGAATCCTTGAACTACTTATCTGATGTATATCACAATCAGAAGATGGCACACTATAAGAAGATCAAGAGGATAAAAGACAAACTGAAGATAAGAGACAAAGTTGAACAAATGAAAGCTGATATAGCAGAGTTTGAAAATTACTACAAGAATGAATCAACTTTACCAAAGTTAGTTTTGTGGAGAAAATGGAAAGAAGGAAGTCAAGTGGACTATAATAAGACTTTTACTAAGGAAAACTCTAAGCTAGAGTATGATTATCGTCTTCATGACAAAGAAAAGAAGTTTATCTCAGTTACACAAAAAGCAATGAAAAGAGCTTAGTCTCTCGTTAAATTTATTTGAACAAAGTGTAACTATTCCAGTTTCTGCATATTCTAATGAAATCCAGTGTTCCAGTTTTACCTTGTTTTACATTGTTTTGATCTTTAAGCTTTTCTTTTAGGGAGAGTTTTGGCATCATCAAAAAGGGGGAAATTGTTGGAAATAAAATTTATGTTTTGATGATAATTCATCATATTTATTCAAAGTATTATCTTAACCCCGTTGATGAAGTGCTGAAGCTAGATGTTATAGTGAAGGGCTAAAAGATGTCTAGAACTGAATGTATAGGTTATACTAGAGTCTGATATTTGTATAGGTTACATCAGACAAGCAATGTAATAATTATAGTGTCATGAAACTGAAAACTGGAAGTCATTCAGAAAACTAGAAATCGTCAAGATAAACAAACTGACTTAGACTACACCAATATGGAAGTGAAGAAGATAAGTTCGCTGAGGGACACAAACTCGGTTCGCTTAGGTAGAAGATTGAAGAACTGAGGGTTAAAACTCAGTTGATGAAGAACTCAGGGTCACAGACTCAATTATAGAAGATTGAAGAACTAAGAGTTCAAACTCAGTTTACATGTTGAGACTGTAAAATTAGAATTCAGGCAAGTTTGTGGTGACCTGAACTGACTTTATGGATCTTTTATGAAGACCTAAGAGTCATAAGGACAATGAACTCTTACATGATTTGTTTGGAAAAGGTGTACTCTGATTAAGTCAATAATAATCAGATGAAAAGCTGGAGTACTGATATTTGAAGAAGAGTAAAATCTCAGTCAATGCTCCAAGTCAGTCAAGAAACTGACAACTGATAAACACTGTATAAAACTGATCAGGAAACTTAGTTTTATAAGTCAGTCATCCAACAAACTGATAGTACAGTCGAACGTTGTAAAGGAAGCATTTTTATTGGATGATATACCGACACATCAGAACGGTCACAAAACCTAGCCGTTACAAGATAGTTGTTGATACAATTCAAATTCAAGCAATATGAACATTGAACCTCACACATTAAATAGAGGACTTTGCACCAAGAATCAAGACACCGAATTAAGAAGATTACAAGCATTGGGTGCACTAGTCTCGTTTATTTGAATTACTATCATTATCTGCGCTAAACAAGATCATATCTATAAATCATCCAAGTGTTCAGCTACACAAGATTTATCAAGAATCATACACTTAGAAGAACCACAAACAAGAATCAATTTATTGATTCTCAACCCAACTTTGATTCTTAATCAAAGGTTCAGACTGTGAAGCAATCCGAGAAGGTTTTTGCCAAGGACAGTTGTCATAGCAGTCGGGTAGACTGTGTTTATGGTGGTAGCTGGTGAAGTGGCATACGTAACCCTTCAAGGACCAGTGTTCAAGCAATTGAAGAGCAGCAATTCTACCTGTTCTACAACTATTTAGATAGTGAAGCTAGGATTAGCCAAGGACTATTGTTTAGGACTTTTGGTAACAGCTCACCTCAAAAAGTGCTAGTGGAATTTTCCTCCTACACCATAGGGGAAGAGAGGACTGACATGATTACACCACCTGGAACCTCTATAACTCTTGTTTCATTTACTTTATGTATTTACATCACACAGTTATTTATTACAGCATTTATATTGTTTACACATCATACTGAGAACTAATTGTTACACAACTCAATGCTCACAAACTGACATTCACCAGAATTCAGTTTAGCACACTCAGCTTTCACATAGAATAACAAGATCAAGAAAAAGGCTAAACTTATATCCGCTGCCGGTTGACTCAATTTTGCTTAAGTCAGTTTGACTTAAACTCAGCACAGTCAGCTTAACTCCACACAAGTTATAACTGAACCTTAATTTGTTAAAAATCCAGTTTTAGGGAAAATTTTATTCACCCCCCCCCCCCCCCCCCTCTAAACTTGTGTTAGCCTTTCCAAGGGACCAACAGTAATCACTAGCAAGCGGACTGGTCTGCATCAACTTCATCAAAAAGTGTGGTCCACAACAAGTGAACCAATTGAACTCGAGTAAAATCTCAACAAGTCTGGTGTATGCCAGTCAGTTGGCTTTAAAACACATAGAGGCAGGTCAACCGCCTGTAGACCCGAATCTTGTGAATAAAAAACTTATGGACCAAATGGTTGCGATTCAAATAGCGATGAGTCCGGTAGAAGTGAGTCTGATTCTTGTAAATCCTCAATGGTAGAGCTAATGCTAGATGAAATCAACAGAAAAAAGTCCAATATTTTTTTTTGTTAAATTGAAGATACATCGGTAAAAAAATGGGGCAGTTAACGGTGAACTCCAACACGATACCATTAGGTGGGTGGCCATACAACACCGTGCAAAATCTTTATGAGCGTAGGAATGCAATCTTATATGATGAGTAAAACATCTATTGGGGTTGATTTTGGTAAGGAAGAAGAGAACGAGACACTAGAGGTTGAATAGGAAAAGAAGGATGAGCGAGTTGATAATGATTCCGTTCGGAAAGAGAAGAGGAAGTTGAAGAGAGGAGACACCAGAGGTCCTCATCTTTTGTTTGGTAGACTTTTCTTAGCTCATGATGTGCATTGTTGATGGCCAACTCTGTCAAGGCCACGTGTCATGAATGCAAAGGTCAACTTAAATAAGAAACAGAGGTCATCCCGACCAGCGGTCGAGAGGCCGACAAATGTCTACAACAAATCCTACAGAGCGAGTTGCCTCACCCCTCTTGACCACCGTAGGCCGGTTCTGTCTAAAGAGGATGTCCAGAGCACGACCATAAGGACTCGGCTATAAGTGCTCGAGATTCTAGTCAGTTATTTGTACATTTTCTTAATTTAAGGATAAGTAATGGAAAGAATCCAGCCTCATTAAGGCTCTGATTCAACCTTAAAGATAAGGGAGATATTATCTCCTAACAAGCAGGGATTCATATCAATCCAAATTAATACCGGTGTAACCGAATCCTTGGAGGATACAGGAGAATTATAGTTACAACTCCATATATAAATCCCTCTCTAGAACAACGGCTGACTTGATTCCAATTGAGAAATTGGATACGTAGGCAGCTTGAGAACAAGTCAAGTTCAGTCAAAATACAACAAAAACAACCCCATCTTTTGGTGTTCTGCGGTGATCGGAGAACTACCATTAGATCGTTTTGCTTGAAGATAATAACTGGTGAAATCCGACTTTATCATTGGCGCTAGAAGGAGGGCCTCTACTGGTAGTTTCAATGAGAACCATCACCACGGTTGATATGCCACCAAAAAACACGGGAAAGAAAATGCCGGATGCAGCGACCCAGGGTGGTGGTCAAATCTAGTAGAAAAGGAGGCCGGAGACAAAACACTTGTGGGGAAAAGATACAATGGTGGCACAACCATTGCAGGTGGAACCCCTTCAAGATCCGGCAACAAGCATTATTGGAGGCCTTATCAAACCTTAAGACAATGGCTTTTAAAGCTATTGTAGGTAATGCGTTCAAAGTAAGGGAAGAAGAGACTATAGATGAATCAGCCCTTAAGGAAAACCCACTATTGGAATACCGTCATAAGGCTCCCAATCCCTCATGAGAGGAGCAGGCATAAACTTTATCTTCCAAATCCAACCCTGGAAGGAGAGAGGCCCGAGACCGAGAAAGAGACACAGCTCGAGCAGAATTGGATGCCATATTGGGTAAGACTAGCTTTTCTTTTGAATCCCCCTTTACCAAGCAGGTGAAGGGTTATCCCAGGCCTCCTAGGTTTAAGATGCCCAAGATGGACCCTTATGACGGGTGAAAAGATCTGAATGATCATATGCGTCAATACTTCATGCATATGACCTTGTTTAACGCTTCTGACCAGTTGAAATGCAAGACATTTCTAGCTTTACTCACCGGTAAGGCTCGGTAGTGGTCCAGGAAACTACCCCTCAAGTCCATAAATGATTTTGGAACTCTAGCAAGGAAGTTCATGCATGCGTTTATCACAGCGCGACCGTTCCAGAGGAGCACCACACATTTACTCACTCTGAAGCAAAAGAAGGACGAAAGCGTGATGTAATACTTAAAGAGGTACAATAAGGATTCATGGCAGGTCAAGGGGGCTGATGAGCACTTAATAGTCACCTCCTTCATTGCGGGACTGCGTGAGGGTCGGTTGTATGCCAAAGTAAATAGCTAGCCCCCACTCACTATGAAAGATTGTGTGGAGACCGTTTCTAAACACTGTCAGGGAGAGGAGGCCAATAGGCTAATAAGAGAGAAGGAAAGAGGAGATCCCAAGAAGGGACAGTCAGAACGATAACCAGATAGAGGTCGAAAACAAGTCTGGGATAGAATGACCGTGCCAATCATATATTGGCTCGGAAAGAAAGTTTCTCTGCAGGACAGAGACTTGGTGCCATTGAATAGACCATGCGAACAGGTACTCGCTATTATAGAAATGAAAGGAGTCGCATGGACCCCGCCACCATTGAAACGACCGATAGAGAAAAGAGACCAAACAAAATTTTGCAGGTATCATAAGGACGTAGTACAAGACTCGGAAAAATGTAAGAATTTGATCAGGGATATAGGTGCCACAACTTTGGAGGGAAAGATAGATGAGGTGATAGATCGCTCATGGAACCCTGCCCCAAGGGTCGGAGAGAATACAAGAGGCGCAATTACTATCAGGGAAATGATGGTCGAACAGACTTAAAGCGGAGGAGAGAACCCTCTCATGATCTGGATGGACAAATTGACAACAAGCCTATTAACACGATTAACACCATCTCGGGTGGTCCGGCAGGCTCCAGACCGCCTGGAGAAAGCATTAATAGCACGACTCATCTTCCTGAGACAGGGAAGAGGCAATGATTGTCCGGAGAGGTAGTATATGGACCTAAGGATTCTCTCCCGTTAGTCCCTAACAAAGAAGGACTTGTATTCGACTTGGTGATTAATAGGAATGTAGTAATGCGGGTCTGTGTGGACACATGGAGTGCTATAAATGTTTTGTACATATCAGTTTGCCATGTCATGAAGATTTGAGATTCTGAACAGACCCCAGTTTTAGCTCCACAGTTTGGGGTTTGCAGGACCTCCGGTCCATCCGGTGGGAATGATCAGATTACCTACAACTTTTGGAGAATGATCGAGGATCAGGACACTTATGGTCGACTATGTGGTGGTTTGGTCGGCCTCAGCATATAATGTCATACCGGGAAGACCCGCACTTATAGACTTCCGAGCTGTTATCTCTCCTGCCTATGTAAGTATGAAATTCCCTACTGTGGAGGGAGCAGTAGAAATCAAAGGGGATATGAAAGCATCAAGAAGTTGCTATACCGCAACCATTAACCAAAAGATGATGGTACAACAGGTTCGTATTGAAGAACTGGTCCTAGAGGAAGAGGAAAGGTGGTTAACTGATGATGAAGTAAAGCAAGAAATGTTATGGGAAGACCAGGATAATTTAACATTCGGAGTCGGCTCATGGATTCCCGAGCCTCATAGAAAGAGTCTGGTTAGCTTATTGAAGGAGTTTAAGGATGTTTTCGCATGGAGTACCGTGAATATGCCCGGTTTATCTCTTGACCTGGTGTTACACAGGCTGAACGCTGACCCAACCGAAGATCTGTTCGAAATAAAAATGACACTCTGCCCAAGAGAGAATGGAAGCCATACATAAGGAAGTGGCAAAGCTACTACAAGTGAATATAATAAAAGAGGTGGTGTACCCCGATTGGCTGGGCAATCCTGATTTGGTTAAGGAACCAGCTGGATCATGGCGCATGTGTGTAGATTTTACTGATTTGAATAAGGCATGTCCGAAGGACTGCTATCCGCTCCCAAAAATTGACAGTTTGGTGTATTCCACGGTCAGATTCAAGGTCTTTTTGTTCTTGGATGCGTACAAGGGGTACCATCAGATTGCTATGGCTCTGGAGGACATGGAAAATACATCATTTATCCTGGAAAGAGGAACTTATAGCTACATCAGCATGCCGTTCGGGCTTCAGAATGCAGGGGCTACATATCTGAGAGTAGTCAACAAGATATTTAAGAAGCAGATAGGAAGATGCATGGAAGTATACGTCGATGATCTACTGATCAAGAGCAGATCTCTCGACTAGTATGTTAAGGATGTTAGGGAAATCTTCGAGGTGCTAAAGGAAACACGAATGAGACTCAACCCCAACAAGTGTACGTTTGGGGTCAGATCAGGGAATGTATGATATCCAAAGAAGGTATAAGAGAAAACCCGGACAAGGTCGAGGCCATACATAGCATGGCGCCGCCCAAAAATATCAAGGAAGTAAAAAGGTTGACGGGGCGAATGGCTGCCTTAAATAGATTCCTCTCACGGTCGGCACAGTGTGCCCTGCCGTTCCTTAAAACCCTAAGGCAGGCCAATCCCTTCGACTGGAATGGAGAATTTCAGAAGGCTTTTGAAGAGTTGAAGGTTTATCTGAACACTATGCATATCCTTACTGTGCCGAAAGCTGGAGAGACATTGTATTTGTACTCATCCGTATGCCAAGAAGCACTGAGCACTGTCCTTGTGAATGATCAAGACAATCTCTAGAAGCCATTCTTTTATGCCATCAAGGCCCTGCGAGGGCCGGTAGTTAGATATACAAACACAGAGAAGTTACCACTGATATTGGTTCATGCTTCCAGAAAATTGAAGCCATAATTTTAAGCTCACACAATAATGGTCGTGACAGATGAACCTCTCCGGCAGATACTAGACCGACCAGAAACGTCGGGTAGATTAACTAAGTGGGTGGTTGAGCTGGCCGGCTTGGCTTATTTCATAGAAGTTGTACGTAGATGGAGCATCCAATAAAGAAGGAGCAGGGGCAGGTCTTCTGCTCTGTGGCCCGAAGGGGGAGGAGTTCCCTTATGTGCTGCGTTTCAAATTGAAGGCTACTAACAATGAGGCTGAGTACAAAGCGCTAATTACGGGGCTCAGACGGACCACAAAGCTAGGGGTGAAAAACTTACAAGTGTTCAGTGATTCCCAGTTGGTCGTGAATCATGTTAAGGGGAGTATAAAGCGAAGGAAGAAACTATGAAGGAGTATCTCTCCATAGCACGACCATTGATTGCAGAATTTAAATGGTCCAACTAGGGCAGATTCCTTGATCTAAGAACCCACGAGTTGATGCACTTTCTAAGCTAGCTTCAAATTTTATCTCTAACAGAAAGGTGTTGATCGAGCAGATAGCAGAGTAGAGTTATGAGCAGAATGAGGCCAAACCGATCACTTAATAGGCCACCTGGATGGACCCAATAGTGGCCTTCCTAAAGAATGGCCTGGTCCTGACCGATAAAGCTCAAGCTCGGAAAATAAGGCTTCAGGCGAGCATGTACTCATTATTTAACGATATATAGTATCAAAAATCTTTTATTTCACTGTGGTTGTGTTGTGCTACAAAGGAAGAATGGAATTACCTTCTTCATGAGATCCACTTAGGAATTTATGGAAGTCATATGGGAGCTAGAGCATTATCTCGGAAGTGTAGACTATTTGGATATTACTGGCCGAGCATGCAGGTAGATTCTCGGGAATTTTTAATCACTTGCAGAACATGCCGGTGCATGACAACCTTACCCACCAACCTTAACAGCAGTTGGTTCCTATAGTATCTTCTTGGCGCTTTCGACCGGTGGGGTATTGACCAGGTTGGGCCATTACCCAGAGCACCGAGTAATTTGAGATTTATGGGGGTAGCCATTGACTATTTCACCAAGTGTGTGGAGGCAGAACCATTGACCACAATAATAGGCAAGGCCATTCAAAAGTTCTTATGGAAACCATATTGTGCCGGTATGGGACCCCAAAAAGCATTATATCTGACAATGGAAAATAGTTTGAAGACAGAATAATCCGAGAATGGTGCTCGGAACTTAGGATTACACAGCATTTCACATCAGTCGGTCACCCGTAAGCCAATGGCCAAGTAGAACAAGCCAACAGGCAGATCAAGACTGGTCTGAAGAAACGGCTAGAAGTAGAAGGTGAGAGCTGGGTAGAACAGTTGCCCAATGTGCTCTGGGCATACAGAACCACGATCGGAAACCCCGTTTTCATTAGCTTACGGATGTGAAGCAGTCATCCCGGTAGAGATTGGATTACCCTCACCGAGCAGAGCTTTACAATCAAACAGATTACGAAACAGAGTTACCGCATCGAAAAGATGATCTGGAGGAGAATCATGAAATAGCATTCCTCAGGATGGCTAAGTACAAGCAGAGAATGTCCCAGTACTATAATGCCAGATTCAAAGACTCATACTTTAAATTGGGAGATTTGGTCCTTCGAAAGAACGACGTTAGCAGGAAGGATCCTAAAGGAAAGTTACAACCAAATTAGGAAGGCCCATATAAAGTGATTAAAGTGCATGGTAATGGCACGTATCAGCTGGCTGACGCTCAAGGAAAGACCATTCCGAGAAGTTGGAACGCAGTATATCTAAGACGACTCTATGCCTAAGACAAGTTCTAGGCTATTTATTATTTCTTTTTCTTGAACTATGACGTAATAAGTTGCATTCGCAACAATTTCATTTCAATAAGAATTACCTTTTTTCTATATTGCTTGTGATATTTACAATGGCGTTTCGAATGTTCAAAAGCAGAGCAGCCTAACTAATAAAATTAAACGTCTGCAGGATAGGCCACACAATTTGCACCGAGTGATGTAACCAAGCTGCAAGACAGCATTATGAAATTATGCAAAAGACACATTCATATCTTCAGGGCAGACCAAATAGTTCAGCCCAGTGACAGAGCGTCAAATAGTTGTAGACTACATAACAAAAAAAAATGCCAAAGACTCGGAGACCGAGCATCGATGGGTTGCATGGAAGCCAAAATAATTTCAATCTCAGACTGAGTCAACTACTTCTAACTGTAGAGCAAATTAAAAATAGACTCGGAGACCGACCAATGATCGAACTGCCGAGCAGTCAAAGTCAATAATAGTGTGTAAAAACAAACTACAACATCTGTAGAACAGACCATCAATAACAACGCTCGGAGGTCGAGCATGAATAATAAATGTAGGGCAACTATATAAAACTTTTGTCAGGAACAACACACACAATTAAAGTCTGCAGAGCTGACTGTCTAATATACTGCTCGGAGACTGCAAAGCAGATCACCTAATACCGAGCATCCCAACAGACTCAACTAGTTTGTAGCTACCAACTCTTTAAGCCTACAGGGCACACCGTTTCACGAATAAAATCTGAAAATTACTCTCAAGTATGCCTAGTCAACATTAGACATGCCATACTTGGGGGGAAAATAAAGAGAATCAGAAATCAATAGAAACCAAAGTAAAGGCAAAAGTAAGTGCCCTTTCCATACATTTTGAATAATTTTTTATGTCTTGTCATCCTAACAAAACTGCCGCAGAGTAGGTCGCCGTCAATACAAAGAAAAAGGAGCTAGTGGTCTTAAGAGGACTTGGGCTGACAAGCATCGGGCTGAGCGTCCCATTCGGGTGATACAAGTGTTGAGCCAACAGCTGGTCAGGACGAAGAAGTAGAAGGGTACTTAAGAGCAATGTCCACTCCTGACTTAAGCTTATTGAGCCGCTCATTATAAACTTTGCCCATGCCAGGCTTGTACATTCCCCTATTCTTCAACTTGGTTGGGTCAAGACCCTCAAGCTAGGCTCTGGCGTCAATCCCCATAGAATATCCATGGTTGACCAGGGGAATGAGGGGAGCTGAGAGGACGCCATCAAAGTGAGGAGTGTTGTAGTATTCCCGCATCCCCTTAGCAATAAGCGCGGGAAGGGATTCCTCTAGGGCACGTCGACCGGACCGTTCTTCGGCCAACATTTTCTCGGCCTCGGCCTTTTCGGCGTCCAGTTGGTCCTTCAAAGCCTGTACTTCTTCAGCATGTGTCACCTACAGAGCTTGAATCTCGACCGTGTGATGATTCTTTAGGCTGGCCGTCTCTTTCTTCTTTAATTCGTACAATTCCTTGTACTTTTTCTTGCCGGATTTTAAATCAGCAACAGTTTTCTCGTGCTCCTCGGCAACAACTTTAGACTTGGCCAAGTGGCCTAAGCTTCCTGCTCTATATGGGCACCCTGAAAGAATAAAGCCAATAATCATGGAATGGCGGGTCAGAAAGGAATAGCAACAAGTATTAAATCACTACATGGTATAACAGATCATACCATTTCTTCCAGGTCCACAGTAGACACGGCCGACAGTTGCTTGTGCACCAGAGATGCATCATTCGGACCTCTTCCTCCCGATGTGATGGTCAGAAGGTTGGTACATACTATTTTGCGGAATGGCCCCTAGGGTGAGATGGAGACCACTATTGTTGATCGGTTTCTGAGGGATAAGCTCAGAGGCCTCTCCTAGACGAAGAGGGTGGTCTTAAGCATCCACGTCTTCGTCCTCCTGACCGTGAGGAAAGACCATGGTGTCAGGGAGCTCGGATAGAGATCTTACTCTTTCAGCTTCTAGGACAGAACGAGCCGCTCGGGCCGGCAGGGGCTATCGGATAGTTAGGTCCCCAGAATTTGAAGGTGCTTCCTGATGTTCCACTTGCTGAGCATCATCTGCTTTTGCTCTAGAGAGCAGAAAAGCAAGGTCGGCCACTGCACAATAAAAGAGAAGTAAATTTACAACGATCGTAACAAAAAATATAAAATCATGGAAATGTGATAACTTAAGGAATGCATCCCTACGAGATTTATCTTCATTCTCAGTAAGTGGTGCATAGGGCTTGGGTCCGGAATCATGCAGACGCGCCCGATCAATCAACTCGGATGTATAGTTCAAGCAGTTCATGGAAATGTTCAGCTCCCTAATAACCTGAATCCAGTCCTACAGGTCGACATGAGTCTAGGGCAATGTCCTTATCGAGATTTTCAGAGTTCCAATAGACCATCCGGGCTGCCCCTTCAAGACGAACAAATAAAACCTCTCTTTACATCATTTGAAAGATGTTTTCCCCTTGTGTCGGATGGGAATGTCCGCTAGGGAGTCTGACCGACAGAGAAAATAGTACCAGCCGGGGGAATTAGGTACTTTGGGGCGACGATTGAACAATCATAAAAGCTCTACATAAAACCTAGTCCTTACTATTCGGCACCAAATCTCAAAACCTACAATGTACCTAATCCCGTTAGGAGCGATTTGGGCAATCCCCAGGTTGTAGTAACGAGGAGTGGCCACAAGGGCCGGGGAAAAGGGCATCCTCATACCACAGTCGAACTATTCTTTGTAGACCGCACAGAGGCATACCAGCCGACAACCCGAGATCAGTCATAGATTTAGGACTATTCGGAATCTAGGGGCAAATCTGGTGGCGTCTATGTTGTAGTGGTTATATAGATGATCTATGGTGTGTTTTGAGATGATAGATTCAGTGCCAAAGTAACCCATGATGGATCAAGTGTTGGACACAGCCTTAAGGTTCCTATGAAAAGCAGAATCCCTAGTGACCGGAGGCAAAGAATGCCTGGGAATGAGTCATGCTAGAGTGTGAGGAAGATGAAGAGTAGCCGGAGGTGCAGCTGGAGAAGATGAAATACAGGGGGGTTGGATTGGAGATAACCTCCTCTGTTTCAAAATCAAAAAAAGAATCTGGGCCCAATTCTTTATCTACGGACTCGTCGGAAGGAGTAGAAGATCTCACCTTCATAAATGGAGAGATTAAAGAAAATTAAAATGAAATACGAAAGAAATAATTTACTTGCATAAAAGAAGTGGAGATGAGATGATGGCGTGCTTCAAACTTGAGTATAAATGGCAGTGATAAAGAGGAAATGACATTTGAAGAGATAGGTTATAACCTCAATTGTCACCTCGGTTAATGACCCACTTTATGCCAGAAAATACAGATGCATCGTTTCTCGTGACAATAATGACAATTGAAGCCTTTGACACATGTCAGAGCACGTCTCAATCGGCTCCAAAAGGAGAACTGCACGACCCAGACCGAGCATGGTCAACAACAGATCGCCCAAGTCCAAATGCCCAGGCCGACCCGGAGGGCTTATAATGATGGCCGGCTCTGTCACGGCCACGTGTCATGAATGCAAAGGTTGAACTTAAATAAGAAATAGAGGTCATCCCGATCAGTGGTCGAGAGGTCTACCAATTTCTATAACAAATCCTACAGAGCAAGCTGCCTCACCCCTCCTGACCACCGCAGGCCGGTTCGGTCTAGAGAGGACGCGCAGAGCGCGACCATATGGACTCGGCTATACGTGCTCGAGCTTCCAGTCTGTTATATGTACATTTCCATAATCTAAGGATAAGTATAAATAAAGAATCTAGCCTCATTAAGGCTCTGATTCAAACTTAAAGATAAGGAAGATATTATCTCTTAACAATCAGGGATCATATCAATACAAATTAATACCGGTGTAACCGAATCATTGGAGAATACGGTAGAATTAGGGTTAGAACTCCTTATATAAATCACCCTCCGGAACTACGGCCGACTTGATTCCAATTGCAGACTGGATACTTAGGCAGCTTGAGAAGAACTCAAGTTCAGTCAAAATACAACAATAACAACCCCCTCTTTTGGTGTTTTCCGGTGATCGGAGAACTACCATTAGATCGTTTAGCCCGAAAATAATAACTGGTGAATTCTGACTTCATCATGCATAAAGTGGAGATAACTATGAGTGTTGATGAGGAGGAGATTAAGATAAATATTAATAAATCTATCAAGCACCCAATTAATAATATGAATGTAATTTTTTCGATAATGTTTTCCCTCTTATTTCGGAATCAGCTAACATGCAGAAGTTCTAGAAAAATATGGATGAATGCTCGATGAAGTTAAGCACATAAAATGATCCATATGAGGAATTTAGAGAGGCTGTGTGTGATTTGGAAGCAATAAAATTGAATAACCTTTATCATACAATTTGAACCATTTTATCATCACAATAAAATAACCCATTTTTATAGAGAATTCATGAAATAATTATTTTTATTTTCATACATTATATACATAACATATACTTTCTCTGATTCAATATCCTATACAATCCAAATAACATGGTGACAAAAGAATCAATCAATCAAATTATGGACATTGTGACTCTGCTTCCTAGCTTCAAGATTTAATCCATACCACAGGTGGTGGGTATGAGGATAGAGGGTCAGTCCAGTGATGATGGATTTGAAATGGGTCCTAGGGATATTTTCAGGGATATTTGTGCTTCCCTGTGATATTTTCAGATTCTTTTTTGTGGTACTGAAAATCTTCTCACATCCCTAGAAGTGAATGATATGTGGCTTCCATCGGCTAGTGATCGAAGCAGAAGAAATACGGAGCAACAAATTCAGATTTGAAGATATCAGTGATGAACATGTATTCTACTTTCCCCCTCTCATTTTCAGTTTTTCTTCTGCTGTCTTTTCAAATGGATCTATATCTCGAGTTAATTGTTTGTTTGTTTTTCAAAAAGGCTAAGACATAAATCATCATTTTTCATCATCGTCACCCACACATGCAGCAAAAGGTTAATCACTTTGGAGGGTATCTTTCGAATAGGCCGTTTGAGCCTCCAAATTTTCCTAAACCAGAACAATATCAACATCAATTACAACACAAGCCTCTGCCTCTGGGAAATGTGAATTTTCCGTATCCATATTGAATTAGAATCTGTTTTTATTGGGTTGGGGAGGCAAAATTTTGCAGTAAGAATAGGGAGTCTGTAGACTGACTGTAGGGTCTTTTTCCAAGCTCTGAAAATCTCAAGTGTCAATACGACGAGCAAGCATATGTGAGTCATAACTCGGACCCATTGGCTGCATATAACCCCCTGCCCTGCTACTCATAGTCCATCTATGTCACCTGAATAAATGTTACATGTTAATACTTGGGAATCATTTACTTAATAATATGAAATATTTTGCTGCCAATTTTCCGAGAGTTATGGAACATTAGCACCACATATATTAATTTCAAAAACATTCGAAGTAATTTTGGAAAAAAATAATAACTTAAAAGAAGAGGGGAAATTCAGAAAATAAAATAAGGAAAGTTTGGTAGTAGTTCTTTTTCCCTCTAAGCATTAAATATTAAACAAAACATATTAAACAAATTGATGTAGGAAGCAACAAGTATACTTCATCCATTTCTAAAGACAGAACAACTAAAATTAATACAAAGAAAGAAAGAAAACAAACAATGATACCTTCATACCATGGCTCCGTGTGATAAATGATATGCCATGAACAACGATCGTTATTGAATGTTCATATGAAAAGCCTTCTATTAGAACACTTATATCTGTAAGAACATTTAAGACGAAAGGAATCATTTTTATTTTTATATAAATTGGAATGAATAATAAAATCATGGCCGGAAATATTGGATAATGGGTCATGCTATGCTCCTTTATGTAGCATATTCGTGTATAAGGGTATTTATTACTTACCATACATTTCTACGGTGCATGAACCGAAAATATTTCTTGCCATACTTACAATGTTAATACACTTAAAAAATATAATATTTTACGAATTCAACTAACACATCTATCTATCTACAAGTATATTTGAGAAATACTTTAAATCAATTAACCACTTATTGACCTGAACCCCCAAAACGACCTGAATTAATATTTTAACATTTACCCCCTTTCCATATAAAAATGATTATTTTAAAAATAATAAAAAATAATATATAGGAAAAAAATATGTGATGCATTTATTTCTTTTAATTATTCTCCGATTAATATACCCTCTCAACTTTTCCTTATAAACAATAAAAACGCTCTCGTATTTCCATTTGTCAACAATAGAAATATAATCCTGCTGCCTAATATCACTCAATAAAAAATTCCTCTTAGGTTTTCTTTATGCGAAATCGCTCCTAAAATCGCTCATAAATTCCTAATAAACTACTTAAAAAACATGTACTCTTATAATACCTTGGTATGCTAAAGGATAAATCAAATCTAATATATAAGTTTGAACTTACACTATTTAACTGAAACTTACGTCTTTCATTTAAACAAGATATGACTTCAAGCAACCCCCCTAAAGAGATAAAAAAAAAAATTAATATTAAATAAGAAGGATAAAATGTAAAAATTAAATATACAAATTACGAAGAAATTAATGGAACAAAATATATTGGAATAAAAAATTCATTATTTCATTGACACAAAAATAAATGAAATAAATAAGATATCATAGCACTTGACACAATAGATGATGGTGGTGATGAAGTACGCTGAGGTGATATAAGAGGTAGGGATGAGATAATGTTATGAATAAATGTCACATCGTAAGGTGGTTATTATAACGGATCGATTAGGAAGTGATGAAGATTGTGAGTAAAGATAATGAAGCAAACAAGTACAGAAACAAGAGGAAAAGAGATTTAATGTGGTTTCCGGCAATGTACCGACTACTCCACGGATAAACGAGTATTATTTTATTACTACAGAAAAGTTATAATATACAAGTAATACAAATGAAATTTATAGGCCTTGGGAACTCAACCCTAACCGCCTTAACAGCCAAACCAGGTAATGACTGAAATACCCTAGAAGTAACTTATCCAAATCGGAAAACATGTGAAACATGTTCCCCAAGTAATGCTGAGAACCAACTCAGTAGACTCAGTAGATGATCAACATTACGGACTTTGTTCAGCTGAACACCAGACTTAGTAGCAGCCCAACGCCGTGCTAAGTAGACCACATTCTTCTTAAAAAAAAACTCAGATGATAATGCCACCCAATTGACCAACTTCAGTATGGATAGTTTAAGTCACCATTAGATCCACCTTGAATTGAACCCATATAGACCAAACTGAAACATAAGCAAAACCAAGTGCCAGGCATCCTTTTTGTCTTCAAAATTGAATACCTCAGCAGAATCTCTACTTTAATTGAGTATTCTTGATATAGATTAACAACTTTGGATGTTCATCAAGTCCAAACAAAAATGAAACTTGCTTCATGGAACTTGTTTGGTGAACATATCAGCAGATTGACATCAATGTTGACCATTTCCACTTTGACCCTCCTTTCATTCCTCAGAAAACGGTACCTAACATCAATGTGCTTGGTTCTCTCATGGTGAACCTGATCCTTATCCAAGCATATTGCACTTAAACTGTCACAATACACCCTAGCTTTGTCTTGATGTAGACCAGATCAGCCCCTTTAACCTCATTGCCTCCTTTGCTGCTTATGTCTGTACCATATACTCTGCTTCAGTAGTAGATAATGTCATTGTTTCTTGTATAGTTGAATTCCTCAGAAACACCCAAATTAAATACATATCAAGTCATAGATCTCTTGTTGTCAACATTAGCAAAATAATCAGAATCACACTGTCTTGTGACTAAACTTTGAGTACCACTTGCATAAATGAGTTCATTATCAAATGTACCCTTAAAGGTACCTAAATAACCTCTTCATTGCTTTTTAGTGTTCATTCCCTAGTTGAGCCATAAACCTACGGACAACACTAACTGCCTTAGCCTAATAAGGCCTCGTGCAAACCATGGCATACATCAAACTCCCTACTGCACAAGCATTTGGAACCCTAGACATGTATTCTTTTTTCTTTGAGAGAATGTGGAGAAAACACAACAGACAGATGTAGCTTTTATGGCATAGGAGTGTCTATAGGTTTGGGTACTGACATGCCAAACATGGATAGTATCTTTTTAATATATCCCTATTGAGACAAGAACAACTTCCCCCGCTTCCTATCTCTACAGATCTCTATCCCTAAATTTTTCTTTTCATTTTCCAAATCCTTCATCTCAAATTCATCTTTGAGCAGATTCTTCAAATCTTGAAAGTCAGACTTGTTCACAGCAGCTATCAACATATCATCCACATCCAAAACTAGATAGATGAATGAACCACGCTTCTGCTTGATAAACATAACGGTCCTATGAAGTCATGTGATAGCCCAACTAGATCATATAACCATCAAACTTCTTGTACCACTGCCTTGGGGACTGGGACCCCCAATCTTCCTTGGAAGAGTGAGGGACCTTAAAAGATTGGGGGGCCTTTTAAGTCCATTTAAGGACTTCTTCAACTTGTAAACAAACCCTTCCTTGCAAGGAACTTGGAAACCCTATGGCTAATTCATTTATATTTCCTAATTTACGTACCAATGTATAAAGGTTGTCTTCACATCTAATTGCTCAAGCTCAAGATTTTGATGTGCATTATTGTTAGTAACACCCTGATTGAAGTGTGTCTGACCATTTGTGAGAATATCTAGATTAAGTAGGCAAATGCCTTTAAAAGAATTGAGAGTAGTTGAGTGGGGGTTAATTAACTTAAGCAACAAGTCCAAATATGTAGGGAAAATGAATTTGTCAACGAGAAATTCGAGTACGTAGAATTACACAGATCAAATATTCAGGTTGTAACTGCATAGTTTGACTGTATAGTCTATGAAACTCGGTAATATATTACTCGTCAACATGACAACATCCAATGTAGTATGCCTAATATCATCACTTTATTAGGAGAGAACTCCCTGGGCAAGATGACATCAGCAGCATTAGTAAAAGCAAAATACAAGCAGTGACATGCCAAAAAAGTTTGATAACTCTTGTGTAGAATATGAGGTGAATAGACAATGCAATATAATTTACTCATGAAGTCAAAATGTTGGATTTCATATTACATTAAGCATCACACTCCCACGTATATTTCCAATGATTCAGTAACTTATTGTTAATTAATGAGTTTGGCACATGCCACACATAATAACGAACGGTTGAACTCAATGGACCGTTGCACAAACTTGATTCAATTCTAAGTTAAAAAAATATTCAGATAAAGAAAGCAGATAAACCATATAAATTCGAATAAATTTAAAAAGAAGAGTCCCATGTGCACATAAGAATTCAAAATATAGAGGAACCATGGAGATTTGGAAAGGATAAGGAGGAAATGGAGGGTTAAGGAAGTAGTCACCGTTTAAACTCTAAGTCAATACAATATGGACAATGAGCCTCTTATGCAGTGTTTATCCGATTCTTCATGTGCTTATCCTCAAAAACCTGACTTTATCCCTAAATTCAAAATACAATCGAATTAGGTTTCAGTACAATAAATAAGAGTAGAGAGTACATAATGTAATTCAAGCAAACAGAAAAACTTCAATAAAAATTGATATTTTTCGTTTAATTTGCAGATTCATCCTTTGTACTTTTGCCCTGATTTTCCAGATAGTGTGCGTGTGTTTGTTTGTTTCATCAAAATAGTAAACCAAAATGGAAGAACTAATTTAATTAACAATCATATATTTAAACTAGATAGCCAAACAAAACCGAAAAGTCTTCCATTCAGAGTACATGAAGGTTAAAAAATCTCAACCATAAAGTTTCGGTCTTCCATTCCTCTAGTAAGCTGATCATGTCTAAACTAAAAGGCTCATTTTCCAAGAGAGCATGATGAAAAGCAATCAACAATTCTTCACAAGACAAAAGTATAGTCAAACGATACATATATGTACCACATACAAATGATGAGACAACTACCATCAAATACGTCACACTAGCATCAAGTATGCTCTAAAAAATGGAGTAATTTAGTATATAATGGTATAATGTTCCATATTTCAAATTTCAAATTCCAAGAGCTCAACAACATTAGAATTGGAAATTCCAGAAGCACCTCATTTACAAATAAAGTTGTAACAGCAAAACCATA
Organism: Gentiana straminea; assembly: GCA_036785695.1. Lineage (NCBI taxonomy): Eukaryota > Viridiplantae > Streptophyta > Magnoliopsida > Gentianales > Gentianaceae > Gentiana > Gentiana straminea. The sequence continues at coordinate 1,072,756 of JAVUPR010000433.1, forward strand.
TTTCTTTATTAGAAATTGACTTACAAGTCGAAAAAGGAAGATAAAAGTGAAACTTAGCATTCTTGTTGTCTAATTTATGAGACATTGAATAGGAAATTCATGAGGTCGTTGTTGCAAAACATAAAATCGGGTTAGACGAAAAAAATACACCTATGAGCCGAAGGGGTTGATTTCACTGTAACATTTAGTCTAGTCGTTAAACCGGTCACTATTCACCTTCTTCTTTCACTTGCCATTTCGTAGGGTTTGTCTCTTTGCCAGGTGGATATTCAGAATGCTTTCCTCCACTGGAATTTATCTGAGCCTATTTATATGCACCAGCCCGAGGGATTTGTTCACCTTGATTATCCGGATTATGTTTACCGTTTTCGCTGTAACCTTTATGCCCTTCGTAAGAGTCCCCGTGCTTGGTTCTCTCACTTCACCGATGTCCTGACTCCAATTTTCTTTTTCGAGACAAAATCCCACACTTCCTTATATATTTATTCTCGTGATTGTTCTCATGTTTATATTTTGGTTTATGAGGATGATATTATTATTACTAGCTCGTTGTCTTCTCTTGTTGAGCAGGTTGTGTCTTATCTTGGTCAGCACTTTCCGGATAAGGACCTTGGTTCTCTATCATATTTTCTTTACATTGAGGTGCTTCCTACCTCCGACGGGCTATTTCTCACTCAAGGCATGTATATTCTTCAGCTTCTGCAGCGTGCCTCTCTGGAAAAGGCCAAGCCTTGTTAGACATCTATGACGGCCTCTACCCGTCTTACACTTGACAATGGCCCTCCATGTGTCGATCCGTTGCTTTACCGTACTATTGTCGGTTGTTTACAATATCTCAGTTTCACTCGACCTGATATTGCCTTCACGGCCCACATGGTTTGTAAGTACAAGCATTCACCCACCAAGGCTCTCTAGGTTGCCATTAAACGTATTCTTTGGTATCTTAAGAAAACTATATCTGATAGTCTCTTCCTCTGTTTCGCTCCGGGCTTATCGTGACTATGATTGGGCCGCTGACAGTGATAATCGCCATTCGGTTGGGGCATATTGTGTTTTACTTGGTGTGAATCTCATTAGTTGCAACATTTGACGGTTTCAAAGAGATTGTGCTTCTCGCTTCTTGGCCTAGTATTTTATCTGTGCTCTGTAGTTGAAGTGCATACTTCATATAAGCATTCAATTTCCATTCACGATACATGTTCTCATGCCAAGTTTTCGAGGTTATGTTGTTTTAGGGGTTGTAGGAGTATATATGTTTGGTGTAAATGGCTTGTGGTGTTCTTAAGCCGTAATGTTGATGGCATGTCTCAGTCTTGCAGAATTGAGTTGTAGTTTTGTCTACATAAATTCAATGCTAAGATCTTTTATCATTTATCAATATTATGTGGAGGTTACGTGCAACACGGTTTTAGTCTTTCATGTTTTCCGTCGACTATGCTGCTAAGAGGTGATGTGAGCGTTCCTCAGCTGACGCAGTTCGAAGTTGTTGGACATTCAATCGTAAGCATCTATTCGAACATTCATTTAAAGGCATCACATTAGTGAGAAACGTAAACTATTAGTTTCGTATTCCATGTTACATATTTTCATTTGCTTCATGGTCCTCTTACAGGCTTGTAATTCCAACCCTTATCTTGATCCTCATTTTGTAGGAATAGTGCCACCATTTGGACAGCCTTTGGTGAGTAAGATTATATATGTATTTGACACATGCGCGCGCGTGTATTTCTTGATTGTTTCCCCTTCTTTCCCTTATAAGAATCTTTTGTTGAAATCTTAATTTGTTTTCTATGTAGATCTGTAGCTCGAAGAAGCCCTGTTGCTTGCAAATCTTGTACAGGGAGTGCTAAATGAAGGATGTTAATCAATCATGTGTGTTGAGCTCCGATACTCAATATTGTGCAGGAAAACTTTCATCCATGAAAAAAGGTGAATGAGTAACTTTTTATTATTGTTTATAGACATAGGACACCATCATCTATCGGAGGTATTACTTGCAATTGGATTGAGTGTTTTTGAAGTTTTTGTATAGAATGTTTGTGTAACTTAATTGGCTCTTGAATCTTTTCTTTTAGGTTTTTCACCATTTGAATGGAAAATGAGGTGTTAAAGGCTCTGTTGCTCAAGGACAAGTGAGTACTATCGTAAAGTGAAATAGCTCAAAAATATTTTTCATTGAGTTATGGGAATAGGTACAACGGATATATATAGGCAGCACATAGCTTAGCCTATAAGCTAATAATGTAAAATACAAAATAATAAAGGATAAATTATGTATTGGCAACTATATCCTCGACACGCCCCCGCAATCCCGTGGGAAGGGAGTGGACACGGAGATTGAACTTTAAGGTGTCGAAACGCGGACGAGCCAGCGGCTTGGTAAGTAAGTCCGCAAGTTGATCTTGTGTGCTCAAGAAGGAGATAGCAAGGCGTTTGGAGGCAACGAGTTCACGGACGTGATGAAAGTCGATTTCTATGTGTTTCGTACGTGCATGAAAAACGGGATTGTGTGCCAAGTATGTAGCCCCAAAGTGGACGATAAAGAAATATGCAACTCGGTGAGAAGACTACCAAGCCATTGAACTTCCGCAGCCGTATTCGAAAGAGTTTTGTATTCGGCCTCAGTACTACTTTTAGAGACAGTCAAATGCTGTTTGGAGCGCCAGCTGATAAGATTTGAGCCAAAAAAGATACAGTAGGCACCAATACTACGACGATCATCAGAATCAGCGGCCCAATCAGAGTCGGAGTAGGCAGACAAAGTGAGAGAGGACTTGCGGCTAAGGAACAACCCCTCGGAAATGGTATGCTTGAGATACCGAAGAATGCGTTTAACCGCAAGCCAGTGATCATCGGTCGGGGCATGCATGAACTTACACACGCGGTGAACAAGCAAAGGCAATGTCCGGGCGGGTAAAGCCGAGATATCGGAGACCACCGACGATGGTACGGTAGAGGGTGGAGTCCGCAAAGGGTGAACCGAGGCCCGCAACCGTGAAGAAGTGGACATAGGAGTGGGACAAGGTTTGGCCTTGTCCATGCCAGCACGTTGGAGAAGTTGAAGAATATACTTCCGCTGAGTTAAATAAAGTCCATCCGGTGTAGATAATGCCTCAACGCCAAGGAAATAGGACAAGGGGCCTAGGTCCTTGACCGGGAAATGAGAGCCCAAATAGGTAATAACCTGGGATAGAAGAGCATCCGAAGAGCCTGTGAGAATCACATCATCAACATAGATAAGAATATATATATGAGCTCCATTTTGAGAGTAAATATACAAGGACGTATCAGCCTTGGAACCAACAAAACCAAACTGGTGAAGAACCTCGGTAAAGCGGGCAAACCAAGCCCGGGGAGCTTGTTTGAGGCCATATAAGCTGCGTTTTAAGGAACGGACATGAGTAGGGAAATCCGGATGTACAAAACCCTGCGGCCGCCGCATATAAACCGGCTCGGTAAGGAAACCATGTAAAAAGGCATTCTGAACATCAACCCGTCGAATAGACCACCCGCGAGAGACAGCAAGGGACAAGAGCAAACGGATGGTGACCGGTTTGACAACCGGACTAAAGGTATCAGTGAAATCCAACCCCTGAGACTGATGATAACCTTTGGCCACGAGACGAGCCTTGTGGCGCTCAACACGTCCATCCGCATGATGTTTGGTGCGATAGACCCACTTGTTACCTACAACATTCATACGAGAATCAAAAGGAACAAGATCCCAAGTATTATTACGCAGCAAAGCAGTGATCTCCTCACGCATGGCATTACGCCAAACAGGGGACTTAGACGCAACCGTGTAGGAAGTAGGATCAGCGTTGCCAGTGGTGGCTAGGAGGGCCCGAGGTAAGGGATGCTTGATAAAACCATCAAAGTGTTTAGGTTTTAGGGTGTTGGTTTTGGTGCGGGTGATCATATGGTGCTGGTTTTGGGGAGTGGGGTCCACGGAAGGGGACATGGGTGAGGGGGCCGCAGGCTGGGGTGAGGGAGAGAGAGTTAAGGCCGGAGGAGGATAAGGCCGGGGGGAGGTGGGTGGGGCGGCTTGGGGTGCGACGGCTGGAGGTTGGACGGCCGGACCAAGAGACAATGGTAAGGGGACAGTGAGGGAGTCAGGCTGAGGGAGAGACCCAGAAGGAGTGTAAGGAAAAAGAGTTTCGTCGAAAACGACATGACGAGAGATGTACACACGACCGGAGGAGAGATCCGACACTTATACCCATGGTGAGAGGGGCTATACCCAAGAAAGATGCAAGGTTGAGAACGAAAATCCATTTTGTGAGAATTGTAGGGACGCGTATAAGGGAAACAAGCACATCCAAAGACACGAAGGAAAGAGTAGTCGGGGGGGCGGCCATGAACAAGTTCATAGGGGGATTTATTGTTGATACTGCGGCTAGGTAAGCGATTGATGAGGTATGTGGCAGTGACAAAGGCGTCTTCCCAATAAGGGAGAGGTAGGTTGGATTGGGCAAGGAGGGAGAGACCTACTTCGACAATTTGACGGTGACGCCGTTCAACGGCGCCGGCTTGTTCATGGGTGTGAGGACAAGATTTTTGATGGATAATGCCGAGAGAGGTAAGATAGTGTGTGAGATGGCGGTATTCACCACCCCAATCAGTTTGCAAGGCTTTTAACTTTTTATTAAATTGGCGTTCAACCATTGTTAGGAAGGTGCGAAAGGTGTGTTCGACATCAGATTTTCTTTTTAAAGGATACAACCAAATAAACTTGGTGCAATCATCAACGAAACTAACATAGTATTGAGAACCATAAATGGAAGACTCATAACAAGGACCCCAAACGTCGGAATAAACCAAATCCAAGGGAGCAAGTAGAAGTAAAAGTAGAAACATAAAGAGGTTTTCGATGGCTTTTAGCCATTTGACAAGGAGCACAAACGTTAGTAGGTGCTTTATTAATAAAGGAAACGGAGAAGAGCGACCTAAGGCTAAACGCAAAACAGGAAATGAGCAATGTCCAAGACGTTGGTGCCAGGTTGTTGTGGAGACAGAAGAGGCGGTGAGAGCATGGACGGAAGTGGTAGGTGGAGAGAAGTGGTAAAGACCATCCTTGACAAAGCCTTTATGATGGATGCGACCCGAGTAATCCTTCACAAAAAAACAAGATTTGTGAAATTCAAAGAAAACAGGGTTATCTTTGGTGAATTGATAGACAGAAAGTAAATTGCGAGTAAGAGCAGGAGACACCAATACATTATTAAGAATGTGGGAACTACTAGGGGATGGGAATGAAGATGAGCCAAAATGAGATATGTGTAAACCTGTACCGTCACCAACATGCACTTTGTCCGGACCGTCGTATGGTTCATAGGAGAGGTTGAGATTTTGCAGGTCATTGGTAAGGTGATGAGAGGCACCTGTATCAGCTATCCAATTGGAAGAGGGGGGGGGGGTAATACGAGTTTGCATATAAAGCATGGGGTGGGGGGGGAGGGCGGGTTGGTGGAGGGAAAGGGCGCTGCTGGGGATAATATGGGGAGGGATAGGGAGTGTTGTACCTGTAATAGCAGTGAGAGGCAGAGTGATTGGGACGGTTACAAATTTGGCAGATGGCATTGGGATCACTGGGAGGCTGACCACTACGACCACCACGACCACGGCCTCGTCCCCGGCCCCGATAATTATTATTGCCGCGTCCACGAGAGGAAGACTGGTGCTGTGATGATTGAACGGAGGAGGTGGCTGCATTAGCTTGAGGAGCACCGCTGGGAGATTGAGACGACGGCAGGGTGGGGCGGTTGTGAAGGATGCGGGATTCGACCGTGAGAAGTTGACTGTAGAGCTCGGCAATGGAGACTGTGTCACGGCTGCCCAAGGTTGTAACAAGAGAGTCATAATCAGAGGGGAGGCCGGCCAATATGTATGCAATAAGATCATCATCGGACAACGGGTGGCCGGCAAGAGCAAGTTCGTCAGCAATTTTTTTGATTTTGAAATAATACTCCGAAGCGGATAAATCATGTTTTCTGGTTGATGCCAATTCGGTGCGTGTACCGTATAAGCTTGGAACGAGTACTATAATTATTTCCAGAATATATGTAACTGCATTCAATTAATTGCTCAAAGTGCATTCGGTCACTTGTTTTACATTAGCAACTGCATTCAAATTATTACACAGGCAGCTATTGATTCAAAGCATTGTTGAACCTCTTAATCAGAAGTTACAAGACTACTGGACTTCCTTGTTCATACTTTTCATCAACAAAAAGTTTGAAGATGAAGTTTTTAATTTATGTACTTGTAATTTCATTAAATATATGTACGTATCTAAAAAAGTACAAATCCGGAAGCCTTAGGAACCTTTCATGCCTACCAGTACATGATTTCATCTATATGTTATCCAAAAAAAATAATATTTTCCTTGATCTTTTTTCCTTGTGTGTGTTGTGTTATCCGATGACCATTTGCCTTGCAGCTCCCAAATAGACTTGGTAAAATGATTTCCCTTCTTTGCTGGCATGACTACAAAAAATTACTTGTTTCTTCAACTTATTTACTGTAATCGACTTCCATGTATGCTTCTTCTTTTCATTGCATGGTTTAATGAAAATTTGTCACTCTTATGTATATAGAACAGTCGCAATCAGTTTCAATCAAGAATACTGAGATATGGACTCCCCAAGAAATGTAGTAAAACTCACCAAGAAATGTGGAAGGGGAAATATGCATGAATGTCTACGGTACTACTCGAAACCGACTTTCTTGACACTTTGATTGTATATTTAGGAATCGATACATATACATAAGACCCAGCACTTGTTTGTTTCTTATTTAAACATGTAACGGGACTTATCTCGATCAGACATATACAGATATCATTGATAGTGGGTGTTCCTAGGATCATTTACTTTGTTTTTGTTCATTCACTCTTTTTAATTTTTTATTATTCACCACCAGTAACAGAAAATAAGTGGCGTTGGTTTTCATGGTTGGGATTTTGTCAATCTATTGTCTAGAGAATGTTCAAAATAATATAAAAGAAGGGTTTTCTCTTCGATGTCTTGGCTTGTCCAGACATGTCCAAACTTTGACCAGCATTGCCCTAGTCCCTGTCTTCAATTTAGATATTGTTTGCATTAAGTTTATGGCTTTTTTTTTTTTCAGGTCTTGTTGGTTCCGGACCTTGTCCAGGACATGCCTAGGACTCGTCCCGGACAACCTGATAGTGTCCAAATATGACCAGCATTAAGTTGAAGCTTATGAAACTTTCTCTATGATAACCTGGTAAGCAATGTGCTTTTATTCACGCTAGTTGCAAAACAGGTCTTGGGGAAAGAAGACTATCGTAAATGACTGTCATTATGCTAGGAAAAAAATCCTTGTATGCTTTCTAATATGTTCTTCATTTGTTAAGCAAACTCTTCTGTTTTTATGGTATTCTGGTTTGCATTATGTGCTATGTTAATGTTATGATGCTATTTCTCTGAGCTAGCAGTCCTTATTTTTGATAGGTTGAAGCAACTTTGGAGATTGGATTACATAAAATGTGTGGATGAGCAATCAATAATACATATGGTAAGTTGAATTTTTCATTTCCCTTTCTCTAATCCAAGGATGGAATTATGTTCTCAAATACTATCACCCCCTTTTCTAGAATTAAATATTTAGTCTATATTTACTCTATAATGTGTATTTTGATATTTGGCCTCGTAAAATGTGCCAACACAAGATAGGTGTAACGCCCTGCTCCGGACACCGAACCCTTATCTGGAAGAGAAACGTTCGGCGCGTATAACATTTAATAAATCGAACATTATACGCAAGCCTTTACGTCGTCGTATCAAAGAAAAGCAAACGGAAGCTAAAATGACTCGGGTAAAAACATAAATGCTACTAAGAATAGACACATCCATACTAAAGATGGATAGTTAATTACAATGACGAAACAAAACCAAAGACTTACACAATACGAGATCTTTAAAGTACAAACCAAACATACAAAGTCAAGGAGTAAATGGACAACAAGTCTAGTACAACCTTTACGAGGAAAAAAAATCTAAAAGCATCTTCAAGGCATCAACTTGTTTGGTCAACCTGTTTGTCTTCTAACCCCATAATGCATATAAAAGAAAATGCAAAGGAGGTAAGTACAAAGTACTTAATTAGTAAAAGTGAGAAGCTAATGAATAGCTAAGTTCTACAACAAAAGGATATTATTGTGATTATTATTAAATTATCTTTATGAGACAGACTGAATCTAGGGTTCACTTCATGTCCATTAACATGTAATGACTATAGTTTCTAGCTTAGTTTATCTTGGTTACGTCAACACTCAAGGGCACTACGCGAGATGTTTCCACCACGAGATGGTGCCAACCGACAGTGACTTGCACTGTTGGTCCCGGGTATCCCCGGTATGCATACACATCCGGTGAAGTCCCCCTGCCATTTGGCCACTAGTCGGTCGCAGAGTTGTCCACCTAGCCGGATGAGTAACATAGCCGATATTGACATGTGCCTAACCAAAAATTACATGACGTTTAAGCTTATTACAATGCAAGTATGTATTTATTATTTGTTGTTAACTAGACACCTAAGTATTTTCAAATAAACTCCCTCACACCTAATTCTCTCTTTCCTAGACCACTAGACACGGACAAGGCCTCGCAATTACACAGACATTGATTAACTCTTGTTCATCAAAACATACGCCCTTTCATGCTCTTCTGACGGTCCCAAGCTTCAACTTCCTTGAAGAGTAGATTCAATGCCAGAACTAAACGCATCAGAAACTCAATCAAGGATTGTTCAAGTTCATTTAATGTTATTAAGTCAAGAATTGATATTTAAAACTCATCTTGTGGCTTAAAACCACACTTTTCCCAAACTGGGTTGAATGCGTGCGCATTGCACACAGAAAAGCCTGAACTTGACCTGTTTGCACTTAAACGTGTTCTACCCAATTCCAAACATATTCAACATAAAAAATACTCAGAAAAACAGCCTCAAGAATGTTCCAAACATCCTATATCATATCGTAGACAACAGCTACACATAAACATGATGTCTAACCACCAACCAATACCAAACTTAACCTAAACATTATAAAACTATAATTATTCATTTGGAAGAGCCTCTTACCTTATTTGCAAACAATCTTCAAAGCAAAATGCCAAGTGACTATTACACAACTCTTGATCGTAAAACCCAAAACCTATTTGATCAACAAGTAAGCCATAAAATCCTATTTTTTTGTAAAAATTGAACTGCAAAACTGTGTAAAACTGAAGATTACCTGGATTACATGCTGTGAAACTATTTATAGAATAATCTACACTCCAAGACAATTGTTTTCACAACTCATGGGAGTGAAACAGAGCTACGGATTGAAAGATGTGAATTTTTTAAAAATCGAACTCGTCGGTTACCAAAAAGTAGGGTTAAACTGAAAACATACGAATTAGGGAAATTATGTTTTTCCAAAGTTTCGTCTCATTGCGGTGATCACTTTTCTCTACTGCGGCATCTTGAAACGATGAACGGATTGACCGCATGGTTGAATATTACGTTCTCCCTTTTTCTGCGTTCATCTGCGTCCGTTGCTTTGTGCCGTCGTTCCTTCTCTTCTTCTTTTTAGAATTGGCATGACAAATATTAAGAGAAGACTTTAGTGATTATTTCCTTTTATAGTTATTAATCAAATTCATTTTAAATAATAACTAAAGCACTTAATTAAATCCTTTTTATTTAATTAAATAGGATAAATAATAATTATGTCATACCCAATTACTACTTTACCCTTTCTGAGAAGTCGGGATGTTACATTCCTTCCCCTTTAAGAGGAATTTCATCCTCAAAACTCGAATGTAACTGCGGTGTACTTGAACTCTGGACTTTGTGAAGTGTCTCGTCTTCTAACTCTTATGTCATCTCTACCGGTGTGAGTCCGCTTCACCGAACCAAGACTAGTTATACATCTTCTTTCTCAACTCTCTTCATCTGCCGCTCTAAAGAGCACTTTATTCTTCCGTGTAGGTCAAAGTCTCTTCAACCATTTTGAGCTCAACGCTTGCTTCCACATCCAAGTTGGTTAAGCATTTCCGTATCACTGACACATAAGGGACGTCTTTAGATACACTTCATCTTCAGACTCTTCTGCTTGTCTTGAGCAATCTCGAGGTTGCAACGATCCACTTCAATCTTCTCGTTGGCCTAATGTATCAACTCTGCTCTCTTATTCTGTCATCGCTTCACTTCATCCCAGAAAACTGGTGTTTTTCGCTTTTCTCCATGTTGAGTTTCCAATGTTGACATCTGGATGTTGGCGTGGTAACTACTGTAGTAGGCAACTCTTCTATCTCTATCATTAAGAAAGATCGTCAGTAGAACTCTTCCAACTCTTGTACATCTTGGTTGCTCCTGCAGACCTATGTCCTGAAAGCTTGAGGTTCCCAACTGATCCACGCTTCTGGCACACTTGACTTCTTTCGATCTCGGCCTATATCATGTGAACACAAGCTTGCCGTCCAACTGCAAGGATTTCAGCTGTAGGGATTCTGAGACTTCTCGGGAAAGAGAACCATGCATCTACCATACTTTTTCTCTGAGGATCTGATCCAATCCTTATGCCAATTAGGGTTAGCTTGGAAAAAAATAAATAAAATTGAAAAGTGACAAGTTGGGCACCAGGATAGTATGTCGACTTGGCAAGCCGGAGTAAAGGCAATAAGTTCTCAAAACCATGGAGGTTGCATGGGTTACAAACAGACAAGATGATTCAGTGTTGAAGAAAGTTGAAGTTGGTTCCATGTTGAAAAGAATGGGGCATCGGTTCATAATACAAAGGATAGCCACCAAGAGGAAAAACAGAAGGACGCCTTGCAGATGAGATTCTTTAAAGAGAGTGAAATTTTGCAAGATACGTTGGTCTGCAAAGAAACTCGGGCCGCTTGAAAGGAAGATAATGATGTTTTGCATAAGCTCTAGAGGAGTGGGGATGTTAAAAGAAATATCACATGATGTTCCTAGAAACATTGAGCAAGGAAAATATTACTGGACATGAGAGAATTTCGCAAGTGACCCTAACCGTTAATTGTTCGATAAATAATATGGTTTTTGGTGAGTTAAGGAGGTTCCCAATCCGGATGATTGTTGTAGAGGGATCACCCCCTAACAGAAAAAAAAGCATAGTGCAAGGTCGAGCACTGAGTTGTTAAACAACAGGGAATTCAAGAATAGGGTAAGAATCTCAAATTGAAGGAGTTATGGAGACAAAACGAGCACACCAAAAGGTCTCAGAATGAAAATAAAACTTGTTATGAAAAATTCAAAGTTTGCATTATTCAAGAAGGGTTAAGTTATTTCAAGATGGAAATGAAGAATGGTAATTATTCAAGGTATTGTAAGGCAAAAATCAAAGGTTTGAATAAGTAAGCGGCAAACAAGATTTTAAGTGAAGAGGAAAAGACACTTAAGAATTGTCGGATAAAGTTTGATTTCAGAGAATAAATCCAAAACTCCAAAAGAATGTGAATGATCATTGATGACTAAATTCAAGGGTTCAAAGTTTCACTACTCGAGAGAAATAGTACACGACCAAGGAATATGTGCTCAAGGTTATTCCCCGTGTGGAAATGAAGGTGTTAAAACAAAATAGGCATTTCAACCGGTGTAACAAAATTGTAAAGAAATACCAAAATAGAAGAAGAAATGCTACAAGGTGTGTCTGGCGGTTCATTTCTCTAATTGGCCTGAAGGAGATTTAAAACTGAGGGGTACGAGGAACATTCATCTGTATCCAAATAAGAAGTTTAGGAATTCAAATGTTGATTGGCTAGATATGTTTGGAAGGCATCTTGGAAAAGACTACCTTCTGCTTGAAACTGGTTTGGCATAAATTGGTAGAATGTTAAGGGTAAGTAACTGAAAATGAATGTCATGGTAGGCTTAAATTTTGACTGGCAAAAGGAGACATGCATACCTTAAAAGAAAATGCAGCATTAGGTGAAAAGTTACAACATCGACACTACTCTTAGGAGAGCTGAGAATGGACACAAGTAAGAAAAATATTCTGACATCTGAAGGCTTAATCAAATTTGAATTTGAAATGAAAGATGGGAGTGCAACAATGTAGAACTTTGAAGGGGACTTTTTTTTCTTGATTTGAAAAGTAAGAATGTAAGAACATGTTTAGAAGAAATGCTTGTGACAATTTGTTTCTAAGGTAATTCATGAAAACAAGCGAAGAGGATTTGTTGAGATTAAAGATATCAAGTGAGGGGTTACATGAGAAATAAATTATCAGAAAAGTTATAAATACAGAAGGGCATGAAAAGAGTCTGAACATCAAACATGGCATGCTGAAAGATAGCGTAATGGTCCTTGTTTATAACTGCAAAAGAAACACAATGTTAACTCTACCAACATCCTAAAAGAGACCTATCCTGGGGAAAGACCACTTCGGAAAAAACTTCTTAGATATAACAATCGTAACTTATTACTCTCTTAGCCCAAACTCTAAGTCAAAGAGACGAGGATTCCTTTTAGGTATTATATGATATTTTCCACGGATCCGACATTATCAATTTATACAGCCCAAACGAAATGGAATTTGAGCACGATCCATAGAGAAAAGATTTAGGTACTGGAGTTTTCCAGGTGATATAAAAATATTATAGTTTTTGACTAAGAGCAAGTCAGTCAAAAACAATTTGTTTTTGACGATTGCACAAGCTGTCAGAATTTCCAGATTAGTAAACCCTGAGTTGCATTGCGAATCGAGATCAAATGAAAAGGAATATGAACTTAATTCCAGAAAACAAGTTGTAGATAAAAGTGTTTTCGGAAATATATCAAAAATTCAGGTCATTTGAAGGCGTTTAACCTACTCAAAACATAAGAAAAAGTGAAAGTGTTGCTGCAGATTTTCTGGACAGAGTGTCCAGTAGTAACATGAATTTTCTGAAGAATCCATAATGATTATCGAGTTGATGTAAAAAGAGAAATTGTAGAGAACACAGTGGTCTATCTTGCTGAAAATTTTCTAAATTTTTGGATCAGGGGAAATAGCTTTATATGAAGGGAAAATGCGGAAACATAAAGCATTAACTCGTGTTGGATAGAGCAAATCACGGGGATGATAAAACTATATGTCATAGGAAGAAACCTTTAACACTAATTGTTGAAATGAGTGAGAAGTACTTGATAAATATACAATTACATATGGAGTTCATGTGGAACCCATCTCGAGAAGAACAAGGTCAAGGAAATTTGGTAAACAAAAACCTAGCAATAGTGAAAAGAGAATGTGTAGGGTTTGTAAAGTTGAATCAAATATAATTCTCTACAAAGTTAGGCCAGGCCGAAAGTAAGATTATATTTTCGAGGTGTAAAAGGACGTGAAGAGATTTCAATAGGGAAAGTAAGGAAAAAGGAAATCAATCAAGAGAACCTGGACTTTAAGGTGTAGGCATAAGACTTCGATCCCAAACGTTTACTTAAAAGGGTTTCAATTAATCCAATGTGACAAGTTATGGTTTAGAAACTTCAAAGGAAGAGAGGTTTTCTCCTAAAAATTCTAGAAGGAACAAAACCTAAGGGAATCACACATAAGATGTGATCTAAGAACTTGACTCTATCTTCGTCTAAGAAGACTCTTCACTTTGTCCTAATGCAACCTAACCACGGTTTAAGGATTCTTAGTCTTACAGGGCTTTACCACCAAGATCAAGAGAAAGTAGGAATGTTCTAAAAGGTCTAAATGAATCTTATCTTAGACGAAAAGAAGCCTAGGACGGAAACGACGCTTCGCTCTGATACCAACTGTAACGTCCCGCTCCCTGATACCGAGCCCTTATCCAGAATAAAAACGTTCGGCTCATATAGCATTAAATAAATCTAACATTATATGCAAGCCTCTATGTCGTCGTATCAAATAAAAGCAAACAGAAGCTAAAAAGACTCGGGTAAAAACATAAATGCTACTAAGAATAGACACAACCATAATAATGATGGATATTTAATTACAATGACAAAACAAAACCAAAGACTTACAAAATACGAGATCTTAAAAGTACAAACCAAACTTACAAAGGTCTAGGAGTAAAAGGACAACAAGTCTAGTACAACCTCTACGAGGATAAAAAATAATCTTCAAGCATCTTCAAGGCATCAACATCAGGTCGTTGACTACTCTTGGTTAACCTATTCGTCTTCTCACCCAACAACGCATACAAAAGAAAATGCAATGGATGTAAGTACAAAGTACTTAGTAAAAGTGAGAAGCCAATGAATAACTAAGTTCTACAACAAAAGGTTATTATTGTGATTATTATTAAATTATCTTTATGAGACCGACTCAATCTAGGGTTCACTTCATGTCCATCAACATGTCATGACAATACGTTTCTAGCTTAGCTTATCTTAGTTACGTAAGCACTCAAGGGCACTACGCGAGATGTTTCCACCACGAGATGGTGCCAACCGATAGTGACTTGCACTGTCGGTCCCGGGTATCGCCGGTATGCATACACGTCCGGTGAAGTCCCCTTTCCATTTGGCCGCTATTCAATCACAGAGTTGTCCACCTAGCCGGATGAGTCACACAGCCGACATTGACATGTGCCTAACCAAAAGTGACATGACGTTTAAGCTTATTAATATGCAAGTGTGTATTTATTATTTGTTGTTAACTAGCCACCTAAGTATTTTCAAATAAGCACCCTCACACCTACTTCTCTCTTTCCTAAACCACTAGACATGGACAAGGCCTACCAATTACATAGACATTGATGACCTCTAGTTCATCAAAGCAAAAGCCCTTTCATGCACTTCTGACGGTCCCGCACTTCAACTCCCTTGAAGAGTACATTCGGTGCTGGAACTAAATGCATCAAAAACTCAATAAAGTCTTGTTTATGTTCATTTTACATTATTAAATCAAGAATTAATATTTAAAACTCATCTCGTGGCTTAAAACCACACTTTTTCCAAGCTGGGCTGAATGCGTGCGCATTGCACACAGAAAAGCCCGAACATTACCTTTTTGCACTTAAACGTATCCTACCAATTCCAAACATATTCAACATAAAACATACTTAGAAAAATAGCAGCAAGAATGTTTTAAACCTATAGCATATCATAGACAGCAGCTACACATAAACATGATGTCTAACCACCAACCTATACCAAACTTAACCTAAACATTATAAAAGTATAATTATTCATTAGGAAGAGCCTCTTACCCTAATTTCAAATAATATTCAAAGAAAAATACCAAGTGACTGCTACAACTCTTGATCCTCAAACCCAAAACCTATTTGATCAACAAGTAAGCCCTAAAATCCTATTTTGTAAAAATAGAACTGCAAAACTGTGTGAAACTGAAGATTACCTGGATTACTTTCTATGAAGATGTTTTTTGAATTATCTATGCTCCAAGACTATCATTTTGACTACTCGTGGATGCGAAACAGAGTTACGGATTGAAAGATATGAATTTTTTAAAAATCGAACTCGACGATTACCAAAAAGTAGGGCTAAACTGAAAACTTACGAATTAGGGGGATTTTGTTTTCCAAAGTTTCGTCTCATCACGGTGATCACTTTTCTCTATTAAGGCATCTCGAAACGATGAACGGATTGACCGCACGGTTGAAGATTACGTTCTCCTTTTTTCTGCGTCCGTTGCTTTGTGCCATCGTTCCTTTATTTTTTTTTGAATTGGCGTGACAAATATTAAGAGAAGACATTGGGGATTATTTTGTTTTATAGTTATTAATTAAATCCATTTTAAAAATAATAACTAAATCCCTTAATTAAATCCTTTTTATTTATTTAAATTGGATAAGTAGTATTTATATCATACCCAATTACTACTTTATCTTTTCTGAAAAGTCTTGATGTTAGAATGGGTTGTGGCTTGGTAGAGAATTTGCTAACTAAGGAACTTTTTTCTATTCACATATTAAAGCATGTCACTGGAATCGTAAAACTTGCGGTGAAGGTGGTATATGTCCATTTAATCATGGTGTTATATTTCATTATAAGTAGGATATCTATATCTAGATATTAATGATCAATTACATATATATTGCTGAATAGGTGGTGATTATTCCAGGGTGGCTGCTTTGATACTATGGAAGCGTTTTCCAGTGTATGATGTGTCCACCTGTTAATGCACTATTCAATGTATGAGTTTGAGGCATGTTGAGGCATTTTTTATGTATGAATTTAAGGCTTGTTGAGGCATTTTTCTATGTATGAATTTGAGGCATGTTAAGGCGCTTTCCAGTGTATGCATTTCAGAGCTGTTAGGTCGCTTTTTAATGTATACATTTTAGAGCTGTTAGGTCACATTTCAGTGTATTGACTCAGCCCCTGTTGAGGCCTTTTTCAGTGTATTGACTCGGCCCATGTTGAGGCACATTTCAGTGTATTGACTTGGCCCCTAATGAGGCGCTTTTCCATGTATTGACTTGGCCCCTGTTGAGGCATTGTACCTGTAGTGACATCGACAGTAGTGGAATTTTGAAAACGCCATAAAAGCACAACAAAAAAAACAAAACGCCTCTATTTATCACATTTCGAGGCATTTTTGAGTGCCTCCAAATCCTGTATTCCTTGTACTGACTAGAGTACTAGACTAAATGTGTTGGTAAAATCAATACCTTCGGCCCATAGGTGTATTTTTTCGTCTAACCCGATTTTATGTTTTGCAACACGGACCTCATGAATATCCAGTTCAATGTCTCATAAAACAAGACAAGAAGAATGCTATGTTTCACCTTTGTGTTGATCTTTCGATTTGTATGTCCATTCCAATGAAGAAATATTGTTTTGTTGTTACAGCTATTTTTGTAAATTAGGTGCTTTTTGAATTTCCAATTGTAATGTTGCTAAGGTCTTGGAATTTGAAATTGAAATTTGAGTGGGTCGTTATATGTGAAATGTGGAACATTATACTATTATTTACTAAATTACTCCGTTTATTAGAACATACTTGACGCAAGTGTGAGGTATTTGATGGTAGTTGTGTCATCATTTATATGTGGTACATATATGTATCATTTGACTATAGTTTTGTCTTGTGAAGAATTGTTGATGGTTTTTCATCGTGCTCTCTTGGCTAAGGAGCCTTTTAGTTTAGACATGATCAGCTTACTATGACAGATACTTTATGGTTAAGGTTTTTGAACCTTCATGTACTCTGAATGGAAGACTTTTTGGTTTTGTTTGGCTATCTAGTTTAAATATATGATTGTTATTTAAACTAGTTCTACCATTCTGGTCGACTATTTTGATGAAAACTCGGAAACACATGCACACTTTCTAGAAAATTAGGGCAAAACTACAAAGGATGAATATGCACATTAAAGGTAAAATATGATTTTTAATGAAGCTTTTCTGTTTGCTTGAATTACATTTTGTACTCTCTGTCTGGCAAGAAGATTTTTTGCAGTGGATGTCGCTACATCCTACTACTTAATCAATAGGGGGTCTAACACTGGGATAAAAATCAAAACACCACTTGAGGTTTGTTCTTAAAAGCCTGCAGCTTACTCCGGTCTGACGTTTTTTGGAATCACAATATACTGTCATGTTAGTGAAGGTAAACTAGAGCCTAAAGCCAAGAAATGAGTATTTGCAGGATATGGATATAGAGATAACGGGTATAGAATATGGTCATTAGCTGAAAATAGGGTTATACTTAGCAGGAGTGTAGTCTTTTATGAAAATTCCATGCCTAACTCATTTCTGAAGGCCACATCTGAATCTGAAATTATATCTAGATCTGAGAGAGTTGACAAACAGGTGGAGCTGCAAGTAGAATCAGATGAACTAAAAGACTCAGGTGGAAGTAGACATCACTCAGCAGAACAGAGCTGATTCCAAACAAGTCTACTGAACAAGGGTCAGCAGATACTCAAACAGTTGAAGTTGGTCAGCAAAGCTAGAAGGATAAATGTTGACCCCTACATGTGCTTCAGGTAGCTTAAGAAGTGGATGGTTCTGAACCAAACATTTATAGCGAAGCTATGAAATGTTCTTAGGAATCTCAATGACTTGTTGCCATGGGAGGTGAAATGGAGTCAATTCACAAGATTGAGACTTGGGATTTGTTCAAACAACCACAAGATAGAAGGGTGGTTAGCTGCAAATGGATTTTCAAGAAAAATGAAGGAATATCACCTATTGAAGGTATTAGGTATAAGGCACGATTGGTAGCAAGAGGGTTCAGTCAGAAGGAGGGGGTGGAATTTGAGGGACACAACAAGAAAACTGAGCCATCACGACACTATATTATGTCCATTAGAATGTACCTCATAAACTATAAATTTTATGAGGTTCAAAATTTACATGTCTTCGATATACGTCGTATCATCAACATCATTAGATTTTACTACATAATGTTACCTACATTTATGATGTGCATAGATGCACGTAGTGAATATTTCTGGTAATATTACTTTAGGCATTTAAGTAATGTTTCCCGATTCTAAAAAAAGAAATAAAAAAGTAAAATTTCCCCACTCCATATGTTTTTGGGGGAACGAGCTCATCCGATAAAAGGAAGTTACTATTATGCTCCAGGACACCAGCGTATCTACCTCTCAACGATTTTACTGAACGAGCTTATCCAATAAATCAAACTCTGCCGCACGCTTCTACCTATTGGTGGCCCTGGCGTCTAGCTCATCCGATAAATCAACTGCCGCCGCTGATACTGATTTCTATCCCATTAATTTCACTTGTTTTGTAATACATCTATTTGATTATAGGTAATTTAACCTAAAAACTCACCGGAAGAATCTCTAAGCTGCACATATTTCACATAAGATTCACTAATAATTGCTTTACGTACAATAGGATAATATCAAGTGAACTGAGGTATATCCTTGGATTGAAACAATTAGACTATTTATGAAGCATGGTTTCTCGGCACAAAAGTGCTTTGATGCACATGGATTGTTGGACTAATTCTTGGGGTTTAGACATAAGAGATGCTTTATTTTGTGAAGGTTCTGCAACTTCAAGTTCAATTAGATTATTCTTTTCTATCATTTGTCATTTTGATTGTTACTTGTTTTGTTGTTTACCATAGGTCAACATGATTTAGATTAATCGTATTTTCTTGATTCAACTAAACGTAGATAGTACAAATATATAGGGTTCGTCGACTTAGTCAATAAGTCACTACAAGATAAATAGGACAATAAAAATATTTAAAATAAATATAATATTCAATCTATATTATCCTCGACACGCCCCGCAATCCCGTGGGAAGTAGCTGAACAAGGAGATTGGACTTTCAACTAGAAAAACGGGGCTGAGACAATGGTTTGGTGAGAACATCACCTAAATGGTCTTTCGAGAAAATAAAATAGATGCCGAGCTTTCAAGCTGTAACTAATTCATGAACATGGTGGAAGTCGATATCTATGTGCTTCGTGCCAACATGAAACACTGGATTGTGATCAAGATAAGTGGCGCCAATATTATCACACAAAGAGTAGGCGGGGATGACAACGGAACTTGCATCTCACGAAGAAGACTACAAAGCCATTGAAGTTCACCGGATGTTTTAGAAAGAGTCTTGTACTTGACCGCAGTGCTACTCTTTGAAACCGTCTAGTGTTTCTTACTACACCAACTAATGAGATTCACACCAAGTAAAACACAATATGCCCTAACCGATTTGTCAGCAGCCAAATCAGAGTCATAGAAAGCCCGGAGTGAAATGGAGGACCAGCAGGAGAAGAAGAGACCATCAGATATAGTGTGCTAAAGATACCAAAGAATACGTTTAACGGTAACCCAGTGAGTCTTGGTAGGCGAATGCATGTACTTACTAACCTTGTGGACTGTGAAGGCAATTTCAGGTCGAGTGAAAGTGAGATATTGTAGACCATCAACAATAGTACGGTAAAGCATCGGATCGACACATGGAGGGCCATCATCATGTGTAAGATGGGTATGGGCCGGCATAGGTGTCTGACAAGGCTTAGCCTTTTCCAGAGAGGCACGCTACAGAAGCTAAAGGATATTCTTGCGCTGAGTGAGAAATAGCCCATCGGAGGTAGGAAGCACCTCAATGTCAAGAAAATTGACAGAGAACGAAGGTACTTAACCAGAAAGTGCCGACCAAGATAAGAGACAACTTGCTGAACAAGAGGAGACGATGAGCTAATAATAATAATACCATCCATATAAACCAAAATATAAACACGAGCACCATCACGAGAATAAAAATAGCCGATAAAGAAAAACAGAGTCAGGACATCGGTGAAGCGAGAGAACCAAGCACGGGGAGTCCGATGAAGGCCATAAAGGTTGCGGCGAAGACGGAAAAGATAATCCGGATAATCAGGGTGAACAAATCCCTGGGGCTGCTACATATAAATAGGCTCAGGTAAATGCCAATGGAGGAAAGAATTCTGATATCCACCTAGCCAAGAGACCAACCCTGCGAAATGCCCAATAAAAGAGGAAGACGAATAGTGACCGGTTTAAAGACAGGACTAAATGTGTCAGTGAAATCAACCCCTTCGCCCCACATGTGTATTTTTTCGTTTAACACGATATTATGTTTCACAGGAAGGACCTCATGAATTTTCCATTCAATGTCTCATAAAACTAGACAACAAGAATGCTAAGTTTCACCTTTATCTTGCTCTTTCGACTTGTAAGTCAATTTCCAATGAAGAAATATTGTTTTGTTGTTACAGCTACGTACTATTGTAAGTGAGATTCTTTTGGAATTTCCAATTGTAATGTTGCTAAGCTCTTGGAATTTGAAATATGGAACATTATACCATTATTTAATAAATTACTCCGTTCTTTAGAGCATACATGACGCTAGTGTGACGTATTTGATGGTAGTTGTGTCATCATTTGTATGTGGTACATATATGTATCGTTTGACTATAGATTTGTGTTGTGAAGAATTTTTGATGGCTTTTTGTCTTGCTCTCTTGGCAAATGAGCCTTTTAGTTTAGACATGATCAGCTTACTAGAGGAATGGAAGACCGAAACTTAATGGTTGAAATTTTTGAATCTTCATGTACACTAAATGGAAGACTTTTCGGTTTTGTTCGGCTAACTAGTTTAAATATATGATTGTTAATCAAACTAGTTCTGCCATTTTGGTCCACTATTTTGATGAAAACACACAAAAACATGCCCACTTTCTAGAAAATTAGGGCTAAAGTACAAAAGATGAATATGCAAATTAAATGTAGAATATGAAATTTTTTTTTGAAGCTTTTCTCTTAGCTTGAATTACATTATGTACTCTCTACACTTATTTATACTACTGAAACCTATTCGATTGTATTCTGAATTTAGGGATAAAGTCCTGTTTTTTAGGATAAACACATGAAGGATCGGATAAACCTTGCATAAGTGGCTGATTGTCTACTCTATTGACTTAGAGTTTAAACGGTGACTACTTCCTTAACCCTCTATTTCCTCCTTATCCATTCCAATATCACCTTGGTTCCTCTGTATTTTGAATTATTGTGTGCACATAGGACCCTTCTTCTTAAATTTATGTGAATCTATATGGTTTATCTGCTTGCTTTATCTGAAAAATTTGGAACATAGAATTGAATTCAATTCGTGCAACGGTCACTTGAGTTCATCCGTTCGTTATTATGTTTGGCATGTGCCAAACTCATTAATTAACAATAAGTTACCGAATCATTGGAAATATACATGGGAGTGTGATGCTTAATGCAATATACAGTCCAACCTTTTGAGTTCATGAGTAAATTATATTGCATTGTCTATTAAACTCAGATTCTACACAAGAGTAATCAAACTTTTGTGGTATATCACTGCTTGTATTTTGATTTTGCTGATGCTGCTGATGTCATCTTTCCCAGGGAGTTCTCTCATAATAAAGTTATGATATTATGCATACTACCGAGTTTTGTAGACTATACAGTCAAACTATGCCGTTACAACCTGAATATTTGATCCTTGAAATTCTACGTACTCAAATTTCTCGTTGACAAATTCATTTTCCCTAGAATAATCGGCTTGCTGGTTAAGTTAATTAACTCCCCCTCGACTACTCTCAATCCATATAATGGAATTTGTCTACTTTATCTAGATATTCTCACCAGTGGCCAGATACACTTCCATTAGGGTGATACTAGCAATAATGGCACATCAGAATCTTGAGCTTGAGCAACTAGATGTGAAGACAACCTTTGTACATAGGGATGTAGATAAGGAAATATAAATGACTCAACCATAGGGTTTCCAAGTTCCTTGCAAGGAAGGGTTTGTTTGCAAGTTGAAGAAGTCCTTAAATGGACTTAAGCAGTCCCCAAGGTAGTGGTACAAGAAGTTTGACGGTTATATAATCCAGTTGGGCTATAACAGGACTCCACATGACTGTTGTGTTTATAAAGTTGAAGGGTGGTTCAGTCATCTATCTGGTTTTGTATATGGATGATATATTGATAGCTGCTATGAACTAGTCTAACATTCAAGATCTAAAGAATGAGGTCAAAGATGAATTTGAGATGAAGGATTTTGGAAATGCAAAGAAAAATTTGAGGATGGTGATCTGTAGAGATGGGAAGCAGGGGTAGTTGTTCTTGTCTCAACAGGGGTATATTGAAAAGATACTATCCATGTTTGGCATGTCAGCAGCCAAACCTATAGACACTTATATGCCTTAAAAGCTATATCTATCTGTTGTGTTTTCTCCACATTCTCCTGAAGAAAAAAGAATACATGTCTAGGGTTCCAAATGCTAGTGCAGTGGGGAGTTTGATGTATATTATTGTTTTCACTAGGGCTTATTAGGCTAAGGCAGTCAGTGTTGTCAGTAGGTTTATGGCTCAACCTGGGAAAAAACACTAAAAAGCAGTGAAGAGGATATTTAGGTACCCTTAAGGGTACATTAGGGTACATTTGATAATGAACTCATTTATGCAAGTGGTACTCAATGTTTATTCACAAGATCCTATGATTCTGATTATGTTGCTGATGTTGACAATATGAGATCTATGACTTGGAATGTGTTTATTTTGGGTGGTTCTGTGGTAATTTAGAATTCAACTTTACAAGCAACAGTGACATTATCTACTACTGAAGCAGAGTATATGGCACAAACATAAGCAGCAAAAGAGGCAATGAGGTTAAAGGGGCTGATCTGATTTTATATCAAGATAAAGCTGGGGTGTATTGTGATAGTTTAAGTGCAATATGCTTGGCTAAGGATCAAGTTCACCATGAGATAACCAAGCACATGGATGTTAGTTCCTTTTTTTTTTTTGAGGAATGAAAGGAGGGTCAAAGTGGAAATGGTCAGCATTTATGTCAATCTGCTGATATGTTCACCAAACAAGTTCCAGGAAGCAAGTTTCATTTTTGTTTGGACTTGATGAACATCCAAAGTTGTTAATCCGTATCTAGAATACTCAACTGAAGTAGGGATTCTGTTGAGGTATTCAATTTTGTGTGTATGTTTTTGTTTGGTCTGTATGGAGTTCAATTCAAGGTGGATTTAATGGTGACATAAACTATCCATACTGAAGTTGGTCAATTGGGTGGCATACTCACCTGAGTTTTTTTTTGAGGAAGAATGTGGTCTGGTTAGCACGGCGTTGGGCTGCTACTATGTTGGGTGTTCAACTAAACAAAGTCAGTAAATTTGATCATCTACTGAGTCTGCTGAGTTGGTTCTCAGCATTAGTTGGGGAATACATTTCATGGGTTTTCCAATTTGGATAAGTTATTTCTGAGGTATTTCAGTCATTACCTGGTTCGGCTGTAAAGGCGGTTAGGTTTGAGTTCCCAAGGCCTATAAATTTCATATGTGTTACTTGTATATTATAACTTATTTGTAAGATTAAAATAATCCTCGTTTGTCCGTGAAGTAGTCGGCACATTGCGGGAAACCACGTTAAATCTCTTTTCCTCTTGTTTTCGTACTTGTTTCCGATCATTTCTCACCATAACCATCACTTCCTAATCGATCCGTTATAATAACTATCCTACGATGTAACATTTATCTCATAACTTTGTCTCATCCCTACCTCTTATATCACCTCTGCGTACTTCACCACCACCATCATCTATTGTGTCAAATGGTATGAAATCTTATTTATTACATTTATTTTTGTGTCAATGAAATAATGAATTTTTTTATTCCAATATATTTTGTTCCATTAATTTCTTCGTACTTTGTATATTTCGTTTTTACTTTTTATCCTTTTTATTTAATTTTTTTTTCTTTTTAGGGGGTTGGTTTAAGACATAGCTTGTTTAAATCAAAGACGTAAGTTTCAGTTAAATAGTGTATGTTCAAACTTATATATTAGATTTGATTTATCCTTACCAAGGAATTATTAGAGTACATGTTTCTTTAAGTAGTTAACACAATCCTCAGGAAACTTTACGAGCGATTTCTCATCAAGAAAACCTAAGAGGAATTTTTTATTAAGTGATTTTAGGCAGCAGGATTATATTTATGTTGTTCTCAAATGGAAATACATTTGAGGGCCAGAAGGACAAGATAAGATACACAATAGTTAAGGTGTAGTAACCCATGTAGTAACTGTCCTTCTCAACTATTTTAGATTAAAACTATCCTTCACAACCTTTAACTTTTATTTTTTATAAGGAAAAGTTGAGAGGGTATATTAATCGGAGAATAATTAAAAGAAATAAATGCATCACATATTTTTTCCTTTATATTTTTTTTATTATTTTTAAAACAATCTTTTTTTTATGGAAAGGGGGTAAATGTTAAAATATTAATTCAGGTCATATTGCAGGTTCAGATCAATAAGTGGTTAGTTGATTTAAACTATTTATCGAATATAGTAATAGATAGATAGATGTGTTGTTCGAATTCGTAAAATATTATATTTTTTAAGTGTATTAACATTGTAAGTATGGCAAGAAATATTTTCGGTTCATGCACCGTAGAAATTTATGGTAAGTAATAAATACCCTTATACACGAATATGCTATATAAAGGTGCATAGCATGACCCATTATCCAATATTTACGACCATGATTTTATTACTCATACCAATTTATATAAAAATAAAAATGATTCCTTTCGTCTTAAATGTTCTTACAAATATAAGTATTCTAATAGAAGGCTTTTCATATGAACATTCAATAGCGATCGTTGTTCATGTCATATCATTTATCACACGGAGTCACGGTTATGAAGGTATCGTTGTTTGTTTTCTTTCTTTCTTTGTATAAACATTATTTGTTCTGTCTTTCGAAATGGATGAAGTATACTTGTTGCTATCTACATCAATTTCTTTAATATCTTTTGTTTAATAGTTAATGCTTAGAGGGAAAAAAAGTACTACTACCTAACCTTCCTTGTTTAATTTTCCGAATTTCCCCTCGTTTATTAAGTTATTATTTTTTCCAAAATTACTTCGAAATGTTTTTGAAATTAGTATATGTGGTGTTAATGTTCCATACCTCTCGGAAAATTTGCTGCAACAGGTGGACTATAAGCAACAGGGGGACTGTTATTTGTTCTGTTATTTGCAGTCAATGGGTCCGAGTTATGACTCACATATGCTCGCTCGTCATATTGATGCTTGAGATTTTTAGAGTTTGGAGAAAGCCCCTACAGTTAGTCTATAGACACCCTATTCTTTCTGCAAACTT
Source organism: Gentiana straminea (assembly GCA_036785695.1). NCBI lineage: Eukaryota > Viridiplantae > Streptophyta > Magnoliopsida > Gentianales > Gentianaceae > Gentiana > Gentiana straminea. Next base: position 1,098,380 of record JAVUPR010000433.1, read on the forward strand.
TTCTTCCCCAACCCAATAAAAACATATTATAGTTCAATATGGATACGCAAACTTCATATTTCCAAGAGGCCGAGGCTTGTGTTGTAATTGATGCTGATAATGTTCCAGTGTTGGAAAATATGGATGCTCAAACGGCCTATTCGGAATATACCCTCCAAAGTGATTACCCTTTTGCTGCATGTGTGGGTGATGATGATGAAAAATGATGATTTATGGCTGAGCCATTCTGGAAAATTAAACTAACAATTAACTATAGATATAGATGCATTTGAAAAGACAGCAGAAGAAAAAATGAAAAGGATAATGGGGAAAGTAAAATACATGTTCAACACTAGCCGATGGAAGCACCAGATCATTCACTTCCAGGGATGTTAGAAGATTTTCAGTACCACAAAAAAGAGTCTAAAAATATCACAGGGAAGCACAGATATCCTTGAAAATATCCCTAGGACCCATTTCAAATCCATCACCCCCGGACTAACCCTCTATCCTCATACCCACCACATGTGGTATGGAATAAATCTTGAAGCTAGAAAGCATAGTCACAAGGTCCCATAATTTGATACGAGCAAAAAATTTATGATTGATTCTTTTGTCACCATGTTATTTGGAATGTATAGGATATTGAATCAGAGAAAGTATATGTTATGTATATAAGGTATGAAAATAAAAATAAAAATTTCTTGAATTCTCTATAAAAAAAAAGGTTATTTTAGCGTGATGATAACATGGTTCAAATTGTATGATGAAAGTTATTCAATATTATTGCTTCCAAATCACACACAGCCTCTCTGAATTCATCAAGCATTCTTCCATTTTTTTCTAGTACTCCTGCATGTTAGCGGATTCCAAAATAGGAGGGAAAACATTATCGAAAAAATTACATTCATTTTATTAAATGGGCGCTTGATAGATTTATAAATATTAATCTTAATCTCCTCCTCATCAACCCTCATAGTTATCTCAACTTTATGCACATCCAGAACTAAGAAAAATCTACCCAACAAAAGATGTGGACCTCTGGTGTCTCCCCTCTTCAACTTCCTCTTCTCTTTGCCAACGGAATCATTATAAACACGCTCATCCTTCTTTTCCTATTCAACCTCTGCTGTCTCGTTCTCTTTTTCCTTACCAACATCAACCCCAATAGCTTTTTTATTCCTCGTATAGATTTCATTCCTCGTTGCTTGGCCACCCACCTAATGGTGTCGTGTTGGAGTTCTCTGTTAACTGCCCCATTTTGTTACCGATGTATCTTTCATTTACCAAGAATTATATTGTACTTTTTTTGTTGATTTCATCTAACATTAGCTCTACCATTGAGGATTTACATGAATCAGACTCACTTCTACCGGACTCATCGCTATTTGACTCGCAACCATTTGGTCCATAAGTTTTTTATTCGCAAGATTCGGGTCTACGGGCGGTGCCTCTATGTGTTTTAAAGCCAACTGACTGGCATACACCAGACTTGTGGATATTTTACTCGAGTTCAATTGGTTCACTTTTTGTGGCCCACACATATTCGACGAAGTTGATGTAGACCAATCCACTCGCAAATGATTACCATTTCAAGGTTGGCAGAGTTTTGCAAGTCTTTTGCTCTCGGATCAAATCTTGCATCTTTTTTTCGATGAGGGCCACTTTATTGTGGATCTTCACAACATCGTTAACCTCAAAATTTCAAGATGCTTCGGGTTTATTCTACGTCTTTCTTACCGAACTCCATTGCTTATTATTCTTCAAAATTCGTTTGATCATTGCAAATGCAACATCTGGCTTAACACTCATAATTGTATCCTAAGATAATAATGATGTCTTTTTTCTTTCCACTTTATACAAGGTTCACATACATTGAAATCATTGAAGTCTAAGTCAGGTATTCCCCTTACAAGGTGCTCTCATATGTTCTACAGTACCCCCTGTGAATTGTTAGATTTGTTGATAAAATATCGGTATTAAACCTGAAACTCCCGGTGGAGTAAAAAAAAAACAATACAAAAGCAAGGCATAAGTTTAGAGTTAAAAAATAAAAAAAATTACTGAAAAAAAGAATTGTTTGCACACTGATATGTCCTAATATCCTATCCCAAAGCATGCCTGATGCAACCATAGACAACAAACATGTGGCTACATTATGCTTTAAATCATCCAACTCAATGGTGTGTATGTTCCAGATCCTTAGACCAACAAGCACCACTTCATTGTTGGTATTTCTAACATTCACCTTTTCTCATCCAATGAAACAAATAGACCAATGTCTCAAAGCTATGAAATACTAAGAAGATTCTAAGATAAATTTTGAACATACATTACATTCTTCATAGTGAATTGTTCTTTGAAATAGACTATAGCACTTCTGTTAGATATATTTTAGTTTTAATGATGAGTGCCAGACTAGCTATTATATAGCAAAAGGAAAAAATATGTCTAGATTAAATGTATAGGCTTACTAGAGTTTGATATTTGTATTGGTTTGATCAAACAAGCACTGTAATGAGGTCAGCTGACTTGATCAATAGACCTATCTAGGTCAAAAGAGTATATAGGACAGTAGAGTCTAGGAACCTGTCGATGGTTGAAGGCTGAGGGTTCAAACTCAGTAATGAAGACAGAGGTTTCAAACTCAGTAATGAAGGCTAAGGGATCAAACTCAGTAATTAAATTCAAGGATATGGGATCAGAATTTAGGGAAGTCTCTGATGACCTAAACTGATCACTTATACCTTGTGTAGAAGGTCTAAGTTCCATTAAAGTAAAGTGATTATTGGAACTTGGTTATAGTTAAAATGGTGTAATCTAACTTAATAAAAAAAACTTAGATGATAAGCAGTCAACTGCAGTGTTTATAATAAACAGCAGACTAAAAGTCAGCTTACATATGTGTACATCAGCAGACTTATACAACAGGTGTTTGCTGAATGTATAATTCGAATTAATCCAAGTTTTTTTAAAAGATTAAATGGATAAGGATGGTTTACAAGCCTTGCATTAATTATTCAATCAATGGCCAAGATGAAAGGGACGTTGTAAGAATTTCAGAGCCATATTAAATGGAATTATTCCATTGGTTGACAGACTGGACTGTCTGTGTCAGTCAGGTACAACAAAGGGATTTTCAAGAATATTCAGACAATCTTGTAACGGATATCATTCAAATTCAAATTCAAATCACAAGATCTACACCTATAAATAAAAGACTCCTGATTCAGATTGCACAACACCAATAATTTACGTGAAGCAATTAAGTTTATGAGCAATAAATTGATCAAATTGCAATCTGACGCTGCTGATACTTACAGAGCTATAATCTACTGATCAAGTTCTTCTTCAAGTGTTTCTGCAATCAAGTTACATCTAGTTCATACACTTGAAGATTTTAAGTTGCTGATCCTTTCATCCTGATCGGAAGCTTGCTGAAAGGTGAATCACTTTCTTGATTCAAACCTTATTTTTCAAGTAGTTTACTGAAGACAGAGAAGCACTTTTGGAGTGTCAAGAACTATTGTTTTGTGGTGGAACTAGTGAAGCGGCAATCCTACCCTTCAAGGACCAATGGAATACTTTGAAGCAACAATACTACCTATTTCTAGTGTTCAGTTTGTAATGCCATAGCTATTGGTCAAGGACAAACAGTTTAGAGATTTTTGTAACAACTACCTCAAGAATCTCTAGTGAATTTCCTTCAACATCACGAGAGAAGAGTGGATTGACAGGATTACACCACATGGTGTTAGGTGTAGTACCCGAAAGAAAATTTATGTAATTGTTTTTAATAATGGATGACATAATTTATCTCACCTTAGTTACTTGCTTTGTGCTTGTAAAGTAATACACTGCTACAAACCCTAAGTATATCTGTATGTAACCACTTAACTCAGTGTATGGATTACACGTGAGGATTGAGTTTGTAGTGATATACTTAAACAGTTAGTCCGTGGTGAACTTAATCAGAGTTTAGGGTCTCTTGATTAAAACACCAATAATGCGCCCAGAACACCTTAGGGTGTGATAGTCTTATCCGGACTGTCGGTAGAGGGTACATACGTGGGTCATTTATATATGATGGCATTCATATAGGACTGGACCGATTTAATCTGAATTTCTCGATATAATTCCGTAATCGAGGAATCTTATTAAATCATTAGATGATCATATATGGATCAACCTTAATCATGAGGTGATCAGAGGGTGCTGCTTGTCCCGGGGTAGTGTTTGATGTGTTAGTTACGGTTCACTTAAATATGTGTTCCAAGCCACTTCTTATTGGCACTCTCTCCAGATGAGTGAGTAGTTCTGATTTTCACAGACATTGAATCCATTCCTTCCTGCGGGAAGTAGAGAGACAGTCCCCTTATTTGTAAGCCTTAAGAAAGTGATCGATCCCGGGAGTTCATATTACACTAATTGATCACTAGTCAGATATGTGAACTAATTGATCATCAGGGGGTTAATGGTAAATAAGGATAAGATATTATGTGTCGGGTTTACGGAGATATCCCAATCAGAATGGACAGTCTACGGAGGGTTAATCCGTATGTAGTGATTATATCAATGGACGCTTATTCACTCTATGGGTTGAGTATAAGTATACATCTATAATCGGTAGAATTCAGTTTCGGGTTTTTGGTGGCGTAATCCCGGAATTAATAATTAATGTGCTTATTCGGTTCGATGAATAATTAATTATTGGAGCTACTGGTTATAGGTCCATGGTCCCCGATGTAGCTTCTGTAATTCGGACTAATAATCTTGTTATTTGGGCCTCAGTGATAATTAATTGGCTGGGTTAATTAATTGATATGCATGGATATTATTTAGTTGGGCTAAATAATATAATACACATAAAAGACATTTTATGTGGGCTTAGTAAACCCTACAAGTGGCACCAATATTGATGATAATTAGAGAGAAATTAGTTTTCTTGGATAATTATTTGACATGTGATTTATCATCTATTTGTTAAATGATAATTCATGGAATATTAGATAATAATTTGATTTATCCTAATTTGTTTGGGAAAATCATTTTATTTATCTTTTATTTGGAATAAAGGATTAATGTAATAATTATCTCTTAATTATTTAATCCTTGGAGGACAAGGATTACTCTCCTATATAAAGAGAGTTCTCCCAAGCCTTAAGAATTGTGATAATTTCGACCACACACTTGTAAAGGAGAGAAAAATTAGTTTTCTTGTCTTGGGTTTCAGAAGAAGAAAAACTCTAAGTTTTTCTTGGTGTTGCATATCGAGGAGGTTCGTGTATCAAGAAGGGTGTCCACCAACCGCCAATTGGAGAACACATCGGATGATCTTGGCTTCTCTTCCTACTATTGGTAACATGATCTTAACCCCCTTGTAGTAGTTTAAGTCCTTTAATTATGTATTGTGATATATAAGTCGTGATCCATCCGCTGCGCGTAGATCTAACTCGTTTAGATCTAAGAACCTGCATCCTTCATGTGGTATCGGAGCCAGGTTCCACGGTTTATATAGTCATAATCATAATTAAACGATTTAAAGGAGTGGAATTGCATGTAGGTAAATTTTATTTATTGCTTTATGCATTGATAATGATTAATTGCTATGGTTGAAGAGATGGATTGGGGGTTGGCACTGTTTATCCGTTAGATCTATTGTAAACTCATATAAATGATGAAAATTCGTTCATATAAGTATAGGAAATTATGTAATTTATTTTTATTGCAAATTTTAATTTCCAGAAAATAGATCTGTTTAGTAGCTGTTTTGTTATTTCTTTTTTCCCGTTGATCGAGCCGTTGAAACGACGATCCCTCCGGTCAAAATCAAAATTGGAAGATGATGAACAATTCCACAAAATTTGGAATCGATCGGAGTCCGTTTTGATATCCGTTCGTTTCTGCAAACAAGCTGCGTTGTAACAGAAAAACGCAGGATTCACAGAAACCCTACCTGTGACTTCCTCGAATTTCTGGGAGAGTTTGGACCGTTGAAACGCAAATCCAACAGGTCAGATCGAAAAATATGGAGTTTTTGACGTGGGATAAAAATTTCAGGTCGATCGGGATTTATCTCCGTTCCCGGTCGGCCTCGGAAAGTATTTGATGCGCTGCTGTAAAAGTCAGATTCTGCAGCAAGTTGGTCGACTCACTGGAGAAAATTGACAAGTCAAAGCTCCGATCCAACCGTCCATATTGAAGCCCGAGGAATGAAGAACAGATCTGGAGTTTTTCGTTGCGATCCGAGTTCGTTTGGTTTGCCGATCGTCGAAGTTTTGAACAGCTAAAGATTAGGGTTTCTAATTTTATTTTATTTTAATAGATTAGATACGGGGGTGCCAACGGTCCATCTCGATGTATATTTTCCGCACTAGTATACATGTTTAGATTGTATGTGTGGAACCGGAAAATTGCCATGACATGCATCATATCATGAATTCCACTCCATATGCATACATGTAGAAATTAATTCGAGGAATTAGATAGGCATGTATAAAACACGCAATTAGTTTTAATTAATTGTTTGATATTAATTAGAAACTAATTAGGGTAAGAACCGAGGAACACGGGTTTTTTCAATCGTCGAGGTTGGGTGATGGATTCTCGGTGAATCCCACTCTGCGAAAGCATAAGGAGTAAAATCCCGAAACCGCATGGTTAAGGTGTTGGATTCTCAGTAAATTCTACCTTACCTAGACGAGATTACGTTTTTGTTCCGTAGTGTCTACGTGAAAGTTGGTGTTTAAGGATTGGATAATCACGGGCATACATGGTTCGAAAGTGGTTTAACCACGGTTGGGTGGTCAACAGTACCTACGGCTCGATTGACTTCACCCTCCACGTGTGGCGTTTGCACGGGGGTCTGGCAAGGCTGAGCCATCCGAAGAGCCACTACGGCTCAACGGAGCTCCCTAAGTCTTGACCCGTCCGACGGCCACATATGTTCCAACGAATAGGTCGGGTGGGCTACCCCACGTAACCGGCAACATTCGGGCCTATGATTTAATGTTCCTTAATGTAACATCAAGTCCAAAAACGTGATCAGTAAACCCACCACTTTTTCAAAATATTGAGTGGGAGCGGGAGAGGCGACAACCGACCCCACGGCCTCTACTGTTGACACAAGCAACGTGAGAGAATGGTGATGCCTCGTGCCGGCCTGGGACCGGCCTCCCTAAGGAAGGCCTTCACCGCTATCAAAATTCAAGGCTTGGTCTCCGAAAGGATAAGATTTTGGGTACTCGTCGGGTCACTGACCGACCCTAAGGCGGCACACTCGGGGTCTACCTAAAAATCTGAGACAGTAGGTCACACTCATAAAGGGTATTTTTGGTAGTACCTTGGCTGAAAAGGAAAGGTGATTGACAATCACAAATGAGATGTTCTATCTTCAATCTGATCTTCAATATTAATCGAAACCTCTTTGACCTACCCTAAGGCGGCACTGAGGCGTTAGATTAAATCCTTGGAATGGTAGGATAGACTATAAGTACTTAGTTTATGTTCCTAAAATTTATTAGTAGTGTATGATTTGGATTTATTTTCTGTCAATTTTATTTACAACTATTTATATATATCTCTAGGGTGCTAGACTACTAGTGTAAAATTGACTAGTAATGACTTCGTTGAAAAGTGGTAAGTAACTAGAACGTTGTAATTATTAATCGTTCGTTAATTTTTCGGAAGAAATATTTTGAACATTCAGAACTTATATGACATAAATAAGGATGTCACTGTTGTCAATCGTGTTGAACAAGAGACGACTGTAGTCAGTTTGAAAGATGATTGGGACGATAAAATTCTTCTAGTGAATTTTAATTGTGTAGTGTCTACACAAGAAATTTTCTAATAGAAAATTGGAGAATCATAAATTAAAGTGTCGCTAGTTAGACGGTATTTGGAACCGATAAACTAGTGGGAGCTTTTGTCTTATGTTTTTCTAATTTAGAAAATTAGTCCTAATGGGTAACGCTTTCATTAGACATCCCACAGTTCACGAGTAGTGTCTGCTCATACGAACTGCTAGTTCATGACTATTTCCTTTTATGGAAAGTTAAGAATAGGAAAGAATGTCTATAAGTGTTAATCATCTTAACTGAAGTTTTGAGGCTAAATTGAAGCATTAAATAAAGAAAGTATAGGATAAGGAAAGTGATTTTGGATCACTAACCAATGAATCCTTAGCGACTTTCTTAACCGAGTAACTTGACTCGGTAGCTTAGTTCTTTGGAAGAACAAGGAAGCTGTGCATTAACGATTAATAGAGTGACAACGGACAGTAATTTCAGCTGGAATAGTGGGAGTGATATAAGTAAATGAATTTCGGATTCTATCCTTGAATATCACAGAAAAATTTATTTTTCTGTTTACAGATTCGTTGAAACAAATGGATTCACTTTCAACTCGATATATTGTTGCCTCATACAAAGTGAAGATGACATTTGTAGTACGAATCTGAGGCTCGGACTTTTGTTTGATAAAGACAGAACCACTAAGAAAAGCTGAATAGGTATGTGTACCACGTCTAAAACTATTAAAGGTAAAAGGTTTCTGTATTAAGATAAACGACCTTTCAATATCTATTAATTAGTGCATATATCATAGAGATAAGACCTGACGACTGCCTAAGGGTGATTCCTATCTCCCAGTCTCGGAACATTGTCTTAAAGGAACAATGACTACGCTTCCTTTCAATTGGGAAAGGGTAATAGATTTGAAGGGGTAACATAGCTTGTTCATCATAACCTTCGGGGTCTAGTGAGAGATACAAGCTAGTGGGAGATTTTGAGTGGTGACATTTTGTCTGATAACTACTCGAAACACGGTTTAGTTTATCGAAAGAATACGAGGAGGAGTCTCTGATTTAGCAGAGAATAGAGTATTCCATGCTCAGAAATAGGCTATCGCATAGTCTTGGGACTGATGCTCGGCCTGCCTCCTAGTGGAATTCTTCTCACTGAGGAAGAAACCATAGACTTGCCCTATATAGTTATTGATGTGCTACAATACACTGCTAAACTCGATTAAGATAATTGGTTGGAAAATAACGGTTAACATTATTATGTAAACCGAGAAGTCTACCTAGAAGATGCTAGTGAATTTATGGATAAGGAGTGAATTTGGTCCACAGCACTTCCGTAAATGTAGGCATTTAGCACTTAATGCTTGAAGGTAGGACTGGAAATTTTGCACATACGTTCAGATTGTGAATGTTTGTAAAATGTCTTAATGTGACGAGTGAAGGTTGGTTATAAGATTCTTGAAAGCAGAAAGTGACGATTGAAATGTCACAAGGCTTCTGATAGAATCTATAAGATAACAACCTGAGACCTTGGAGTACGGTTACTCTCGGAAGTTACTATCTGATTTAGTCAGGCCACGTCCAACATCGGTTGTTGGTGATTACACTGATAAATACTACTAGATCAGAATGTCAGTCCACCCAGAACGCAGTGAGAGTATGGTTGAACCATTGACCCATTATGGTTGTGTGGACTTTATAGTCTGCCGGGGTGATTGATAACCTGTGGCTCTTTATGGGCTGTATAGGATTCTGGTCAGAGAGGTTGGTTCGAAAACCTTATCCATGTGAATGGAGTTTTGGTACTCCAATTCTGTTCAGCCTCTTGTAGAACCACCTGAGTGTCTCAGGCCCAGTGGGAGTAATTGGATCTACGCTGAAAAGAGTCGAATGAATAGGAAAGTTTAACTTTCAGCACAAAGCTGAGTGGTCTAGGGGTGATTCCCTAAAAAGTAGAGAGTTAACCAGGCCTAGGACTCTCCACCACTCAGTCTTGCTAGATTTCGTTAGAAAGCGGAAAATAGGGGTGATTCCCTGAGACTTTCTTGCCATAAAACGGAGTCTGGATTCATTCGGAACAGAAGGGTCTTGGTTAGATTAAATGGCAGGTTGACTGCCGGGACTTCTGTCCTTTTGTGGATGCAAGAGAATCTCCCGGTCATTAAAAGTTGCATGTTTTAAAATATGTGGACTTGACCAGAATATTGATAAGTCTTTTGTAGACTGGGTATCAGTTTTGATAAAATAGTAGTATTAGTGTTCGCGAAAAGTAACACTGCAACTGTTGGAAACAGCATGAGTGTGTTATCTGAAGTCAGAACTGACACGCCAAGATTCTCTGGATGAGAGAATTGGACTATATTCTAAGAATTTGATTCGGTCAAATTCACAAGAATGAGTCATTGACTATCCCATCCGTCTTATTGGTTAAGATGATCTTGCATATACGTATGCAACATTCATCGAGAGTAGTCCTACCCTACCTCTCAGGAATGATTCACTAAATCTTCGGATAAAGAGAATGGGATAGAGTCTCTCTTGGATAACGGCAAGTCAGGTTATAACAAGTCAATAGTAATCGAATCTTGGATTCGAGCAATAAATAGCGGTTTAGTACGTCCTCAAGTATCTTTAGAGAACGAGGAATCATATGCTTGTATATTTAGGTGCAAACTTGAATATGGTTGACTACACTGATTCTGACTTGTAGTCAGATTAAGGATGATCATTAAGTTGGTCTCGGGCTCAGTGTTTTCTCATAGTGCTTAGAATTTCCTTTTTGGTCTGGGAGTAATTCCAGGTCTGATAAGCCGATATCACTTCACTGTGAAAATAGTGAAGATATAGCTTTGAAGGATCTTCTCAGTCACTAGAGGTCAAAAGCATAGAGAGTACCACCTAATTAGATGGACCAGCGACGTTTTGATCCAAAAGTTCATCTCGAGTCGACAACCTAACTAGTTAGTGTACCAAGTTGAGTGCTTGGAGGGTACGGCATTGATGGATATGTCTCATCTGCTTTTAGAGCAAGTGGGAGAGTGTTGTGAATAAGATGATAAAGGGTGTGCTCTAAAAACAATCGTTGCTTGTCATTTCGTGCAAGTGGGAGATTGTTAGGTGTAGTGCCCGAAAGACAATTTGTGTAATTGTTTTTAATAATGGATGACAGAATTTATCTCACCTTAGTTACTTGCTTTGTGCTTGTAAAGTAATACACTGCTGCAAACCCTAAGTATATCTGTATGTAACCACTTAACTCAGTGTATGGATTACACGCGAGGATTGACTTAGTAGTGATATACTTAAACAGTTAGTCCGTGGTGAACTTAATTAGAGTTTAGGGTCTCTTGATTAAAACACCAATAATGCGCCCAGAACACCTTAGGGTGTGATAGTCTTATCCGGACTGTCGGTAGAGGGTACCTATGTGGGTCATTTATATATGATGGCATTCATATAGGACTGGACCGATTTAATCTGAATTTCTCGATATAATTCCATAATCGAGGAATCTTATTAAATCATTAGATGATCATATATGGATCAACCTTAATCCTAAGGTGATCACAGGGTGCTGCTTGTCCTGGGGTAGTGTTTGATGTGTTAGTTACGGTTCACTTAAATATGTGTTCCAAGCCACTTCTCATTGGCACTATCTCCAGATGAGTAAGTAGTTCTGATTTTCACGGACATGGAATCCATTCCTTCCCCGCGGGAAGTAGAGAGACGATCCCCTTATTTGTTAGCCTTAAGAAAGTGATCGATCCCGGGAGTTCATATTAGACTAATTGATCACTAGTCAGATATGTGAACTAATTGATCATCAGGGGGTTAATGGTAAATAAGGATAAGATATTTTGTGTCGGGTTTACGGAGATATCCCAATCAGAATGGACAGTCTATGGAGGGTTAATCCGTATGTAGTGATTATATCAATGGACGCTTATTCACTCTCTGGGTTGAGTATAAGTATACATCTATAATCGGTAGAATTCAGTTTCGGGTTTATGGTGGCGTTATCCCGGAATTGATAATTAATGTGCTTATTCGGTTCGATGAATAATTAATTATTGGAGCTACTGGTTATAGGTCCATGGTCCCCGATGTGGCTTCTGTAATTCGGACTAATAATCTTGTTATTTGGGCCTCAATGATAATTAATTGGCTGGGCTAATTAATTGATACGCATGGATATTATTTAGTTGGGCTAAATAATATAATACACATAAAAGACATTTTATGTGGGCTTAGTGAACCCTACAAGTGGCGCCAATATTGATGATCATTAGAGAGAAATTAGTTTTCTTGGATAATTATTTGACATGTGATTTATCATTTATTTGTTAAATGATAATTCATGGAATATTAGATAATAATATGATTTATCCTAATTTGTTTGGGAAAATCATTTTATTTATCTTTTATTTGGAATAAAGGATTAATGTAATAATTATCTCTTAATTATTTAATCCTTGGAGGACAAGGATTACTCTCCTATATAAAGAGAGTTCTCCCAAGCCTTAGGCATTGTGATAATTTCGACCACACACTTGTAAAGGAGAGAAAAATTAGTTTTCTTGTCTTGGGTTTCAGAAGAAGAAAAACTCTAAGTTTTTCTTGGTGTTGCATATCGAGGAGGTTCGTGTATCAAGAAGGGGGTCCACCAACCGCCGTTTGGAGAACACATCGGAAGATCTTGGCTTCTCTTCCTACTATTGGTAACATGATCTTAAACCCCTTGTAGTAGTTTAAGTCCTTTAATTATGTATTGTGATATATAAGTCGTGATCCATCTGCTGCGCGTAGATCTAACTCATTTAGATCTAAGAACCTGCATCCTTCACCTGGAACCACTATAAAACTTGCCTACTTTACTTTACTGCATTTACTGTCTGGAATTTACTTTATCTGCATGTTTATCACATCAATTTACTGAACTATCTACTGAATCACACCACTTGTCCTACTGAGTATCCAATACTTAGTATCATATTTAAACAACAAGTAACAAGGCTTAATTTAATATGTTCCACTGCAACAAATTCAAGAGCTTTAATAGTCAGCAGACAATTGATCCTACCGAGTTTCTAAAACTCCAAAAAGTATTTAAGTGTTAAGTTTATTCACCCCCCTCAAACTTAACCAAAGCCTTTTAAAGGGACCAACAATTGTTATCAGAGCAGAGCTTCTATTCTGAAGTAATCCTACTTGTTGTGCTTGTGAAAAATATTTGAAAACTTTTTCAAGTTTCTGTTTTCAAGTTCTTGCATCATGGATAACAATCAGTATGCTAGGACAATGTTGATGTGATCTCTAGATTGTTTTGATGAGTATAAGCATCGTATGCATTCTTTTGTAGCTGTAACTCATGATGAAATGATGGATGTGCTGATAGATGGACTAATGGAGATCACTAAAGTCATAACTGTGGATGGTCAGAATCAGACAGTTCCAAAGCCAAAAGGTGAATGGGGTGCTGAAGATAGAATAAGAGAAAACCTGAAAAATATTACTATTGACATCATCTATAGAACCTTGGATAGGAATATGTACATAAAGGTGAAAGATTGCAAAACTGCCAAAGAATTATAGGAAAGATTGCAACTAATCTGGGATGGCACTGATGCCATCAAGAAATATAAAATAAGTGTGGCCAAGCAAAAGTTCTAAGAGTTCAGAATGAAGTCAAATGAAACAATTAAATAGATGGAGTCTAGATTCAATGCAATTCTAGATGAACTCACCTTGCTGAATGTGATTTACACAAAAGAAGAGATCAATACCATAATTCTCAAAGCATTACCTGCAAAAGAAGTTTGGGAAATAAAGGTTACTACTATGAAAGAGTCCAAGAGACTATATGAAGAAGATACCTTCAAATTGTTCTCTGATCTTATAGCATATGAATTCAGCAAGGACCTTGTTGCACAACAACATTGGATGCTGCACACAATGAAGAATCATCAAATGTTCAAGATGATGTTTTGGATGAAATGCAAGAGCAGATTGCCCTACTGACCAAAAGAATCAGAATGATAAAATCTGGAAAGGAATCTCCAAGGAATTCGGGCAAGAAAACTACTGATAATAAAGATGAATCCAAAAATGATCATGACTTTTTGTACTTTCAGTGCAAGAAACCAGGACATTTCAAACCTGATTGTCCTGAGTTGAAACAAATGAAGGATCCTGACTACCTATGCTTTAACTGCAAGAAACTTGGACATTTTAGACTGACTGTCCAGACCTGACTGTCCAGACCTGCTGAAGAACAAGGGTCAGCAGAGGAGATCTGGCAAGAAAGCATTGGTTGCTGATGATGAAGCTGGCTATAAAGTGGAATAAAAAAATGGAAATGAATCACATGATACTGCACTCAAAGCTGATATGGATGATTATGCTTTGATGGCTAATATGGATGAAATAGAGGATGTATACAATTCTGCATCTATGAATGCTCTTGCTGAAAGTGATTTTGAGTCCACTGGTGGTTCAAATCCTAAAATTACTGACACAAAAGAGCCTCTAGATGCCATCTTTAATCAACTGAAGATAATTAAATTTGGCTATGAGATTGTCAAGGCTGAATATAATCACTTCAAGCAGAAATTCAAAGATTAAATGCTGAATTAAGAATTTTCAAGGGTAAGGAAAAGGATTATGAATAGAATCAACATAAGTCTGTTGCACTTGTAGTAGCTAGTGAATCTGCTACACAATCCAGTTCCACAACTGAATTCAAATCAGGAAATCCTTATGGTGATAAAACATGCCTTGGATTTGAAACGCAACAATCTTCTATGGGTGGATCAAGTAAGGGTGCTGAACCTAGTACCAGAATTGGTCCTACGTTTGTACCTGCATAAAATCCAACACCGCAAAAGGTTGTTGAGGCGGTGAAACCTACTGAGAATGCTTCAAAGAAGAAAAATGTTAGACATATTATAGTTTTAATGATGTGTGCCATACTAGCTGCTATAGAGCATAGGCAAAAAGATGTCTAGGTTAATTTTATAGGTTTACTAGGGTTTGATCTTTGTATAGGTTGGATTAAACAAGCACTGCAAAGAGGTTAGCTGACTTGTTCAGCAGACCTGTCTAGGTCAGTAAGGTGTCTAGTCCGTAGACTGTCTAGGAATCTGCTGATGGTAGAAGGTTGAGGGTTCAAACTCATTATTGAAGGCTAAGGGATCAAACTTAGTAATTAAAGTCACGGATATGGGATCAGAATTTATGGAAGTCTGTAATGACCTAGACTGATCACATATACCTTGTGTAGAAGGCCTAAGTTCCATTTAAGTTGAAAGGTGATTGGAACTTGGTTATGTTAAAATGGTGTACTCTAACTTCATCATAAAAAGTTAGATGAGAAGCAGTCAGTTGAAGTGTTTATCAAAACACAACAGACTAAAAGTCACTTGACAATCATGGACATCGGTAGACTTACATATCAAATATCTGCTGATGTATAATTCGAATAAATCCATGTTTTTCTGGAAGAATAAAATGGATAAGGATCAACTACAAGCCTTGGATTAATTGATCAATCAATGGTCAAGATGATAGGGACGTTGTAAGGAATTCAGAGCCATATCAAATGGAAATAAACCATTGGTTGACAGTTTGGATTGTCAGAAGGACAATGACAGTGTCAGAAGGTACATCAGAGGAATTTTCAGGAATATTCAGTAAAATCCTATAACGGTTATCATTCAAATTCAAATTCAAATCACAGGATCTATACCCATAAATAGGGGACTCCTGATTCAGATTGAAAGACACACAATATCAAGAATTAACAGAAAAACTAAGTTTTTGAGTAAAAATTTGTGTAATCTGACCCTGCTGATACATAGAGCTTTAATCTACTGATCAAGTTTTTCTTCAAGTGTTTCCTGTTAATCAAGACTTATCCAGTTTACACACTTGAAGAACTTAGACTGCTGATTCATTCATCCGGATTAGAAGTCTATTGAAAACAGAATCACTTTCTTGATTCAACCCTTGTTTTTCATGATGTTTACTGATGACAGAGAAGGACTTAGTTGTCAAGAACTGTTGTTTGTGTGGTAGAGCTGGTGAAGAGGGAATCCTACCCTTCAAGTACCAGTGGAAGATTTATGAGCAGCAATCCTACTTGTTTATAGTATTCTGTTTGTGAAGCCATAGTCATTGGTCAAGGACAAACAATTAGGTATTTTTGTAACTGCAACCTCAAGAATCTTTAGTGAATTTCCTCCAACATCACAGGAGAAGAGTGGACTGACAGGATTGCACCATCTGGAACCACTATAAATCTTGCCTACTTTACATTATGCATTTACTTTATCTGCATGCTTATCACATCAAATCTACTGAACTAGCTCCTGAATCACCCCACTTGCACTACTGAGTATCTAATACTTAGTATCATATTTAAATCAACAAGTAACAAGGCTTTATTAATTGTATTCCGCAGCAACAAACTCTAGAATCTCAATAGTCGGCAGACTACTGACCTTGCTGAGTTTGTCAACTCCAAAAAGTTTTTAGTCCTAAGTTTATTCACCCCCCTCTAAACTTAGCCGAAGCCTTTTCAAGGTACCATTAATTGGTATCAGAGCAGAGCTTCTGTTCAGAAGTAATCCTACTTGTTGTTCTTGTGAAAATTTTTTGAAAACGTTTTAAGTTATTATTTTTCAAAGTTTTGCATCATGGATAACAATCAGTATGCTAGGACAATGTTGATGTGCTATGTTGATCATTTTGATGAGTATAAGTGTCGTATGCAGGCTTATCTAGCTGCAGCGCGTGATGAAATGATGGATGTGATGACTGATGGACCACTTGAGATCACAAAAGTCATAACTGTTGATGGCCAAAATCAGACAATCCCAAAACCAAAGAATGAATGGGGTGCTGAAGATAAAAAGAGGGCAAACCTGAACAATATTGCTATTGACATTATCTACAGAACTTTAGATAGCAATATGTACATGAAGGTGAAAAATTGCAAGACTGCCAAAGAAGTATAGGAGAAACTTCAACTCATTTGTGAAGGCACAGATGCAATCAAGAAGAACAAGATCAGTGTGGCCAAGCAGAAATTGAAAGAGTTCAAAATGAAATCAAATGAGACAATTGAACAAATGAAATCAAGGTTGAATGGAATTCTAGATGAACTCACACTGCTGAAAGTTGTTTATACAAGAGAAGAGATCAACACCAGGATTTTCAAGGCATTACCTGCAAAAGAAGTCTGAGAGATGAAGGTTACTGCAATGGAGGAGTCTTGAAGTCTACATGAGGAAGACACCTTCAAATTGTTCTATGATCTTAAGGCCTATGAATTCAACAAGGATCTAGTTCCTAATGCTGAAAAAGAAGTAACAAAAACAACTGCACATGCTGCTGCACAAGTTGAAGAATCATCAAATGTGCAAGATGATGTCTTGGATGAGATGCAAGACCAAATTGCCCTAGTGACAAAAAGAATCAGAATGATGAAATCGGGAAAGACATTCCCAAGGAATTCTGGCAAGAAGTCTACCGAGAAAAAAGAAAGAATCCAAAAAGGATCATGACTTTTTGTGATTTCATTGCTAGAACCAGGACATTTCAAACCTGACTGTCCTGAGTTCAAACAAAAGAAGGATCCTGTCTACCTGTGCTTTAATTGCAAGAAACTAGGACACTATAGACATGACTGTCCAGACCTGCTAAAGAACAAAGGTCAGCAGAGAAGACCTGGCAAGAAAGCATTCGTTGCTGATGATGAATCAGGCTATGACGTGGAATCAAAAAATGGAAATTAATCAGATGACACTACACTAATAGCTGATATGAATGATTATTCTTTAATAGCCAATATGGATAAAATAGAGGAGGTATACAATTCTACATCTATGAATACCCCTACTGATAGTGATTGTGAGTCCACTGGTAGATCTAATCCTAAAATTTTTGACAATGAAGAGCCTCTAGATGCCCCCGTTAATCTACTGAGGATAATACAATCTGGTTATGAGATTGTGAAGGCTGAAAGAGAAGCACTTCAAGCAGAAATTCAAAGATTAAATGATGAATTAAGAAGTCTCAAAGGTAAGGAAAATGATTATCAGCAGAGTCAACATACGCCTGTTGCATCTGCAGTAGCTGCTGAATCTGCTACACAATCTAGTTCCACAACTGCATTCAAATCAGGAAAGCCTTATGGTGATAAAACAGGCCTTGGATTCGAAACTCAACAATCTTTAAGGGTGGATCTAGTAAGGGTGTTAAACCTAGTCCCAGAATTGGTCCAAAGTTTGTACCTGCACAAGATCCAACTCCTCAAAAGGTTGTTGAGGCAGTAAAACCTACTGAGAATGCTTCAAAAAGACAAAATCAGAAGTCCAAAGGGACATCAACTCTTAACAAAAATGGAGCATCCAAAGGTAGGACTGCTGGACCCTCTGGACCTGCTGATAACAGACCTGCTGCAAAGTCTGATGGATCACAAAAGGGTAAAAATCAGAAATATTCCATAGATAAAAATGCTAAACATAAGAATGTTAACCTTTCAAGAGATACTTATCTCAGGGGAAAGGCAGATTGTTCCCCACTGATGAAGATTGTAATATTCCTGCCCCTGTTGCTAAAAATAATAGAAATAACCATAATGCTAGGCCTAGACCTCAGCAATGGAATTAGCAGGGGACTCAGTAGAGGACTTATCAAAGACCTCAGCAGAGACCTCTGCAGGCTCCATAATATAGGGCTGTTCCTAACCGACAGCAACCTTATGGTTATGCTAGTGCTTCTAACAATAGAAATCACTTCAAACAGCATTTTGTACCAAAATGCCAGAAAACATATGTGAATGCTACACAGCCAAATGTTAGATTCTATGGAAATGTAGCATACATATATGAAAAAAAGTGCAACACTTTCCAAATGAGACCAATGTGAACTTGCCAAAGGTTGTGCTTACCATTGACCATTATGGACCCAAACTGGTTTGGGTACCTAAAACACATTAAATTTGTTTTGTAGGGTGTCTGGTACTTTGACAGTGGATATTCTAGACATATGACAAGAAGTAAGCACTATTTGACAAATTATGTGGCAAAGGATAGACCTAAAGTCAATTTTGGTAACAAAAGTACACCTGGATACACAAGTGGATATGGAACACTGGTGAGGAATGGTTTGACCATCAAGATTGTTGCATATGTTTAAGGCCTTGATTACAACCTGCTGAGCACTGGACAATTCTGTGACATGGGCTACAAGGTCACTTTTGACAAAACCTATTTTATTGTCATGAGTGAAGTTGGAGAACCAGTTTTGTTGGCTGGAAGAAGACATCTAAACATGTATGTGGTGGATAGGTCTACTGCAGTTCCAGAAACATGTCTTATTGTGCATACAAAGTCAGAACTGAATTGGTTATGGCATAAGAAGTTTAATCATCTTAATTTTGAAGATGTCAATCAGTTGGTAAAGAAAAAGTTAGTGATTTGTTTATCTAAAATCACATACAAGAAAGATGGATTTTGTGATGCCTGTCAGCAAGGTAAACAAACAAGGTCAAGTTTCAAGTCAAAGACTAAGTAATCAACCAACAGAGTGTTGGAACTTATACATATTGATCTATTTGACCAGTAATACCAACAACTATAACTGGGAAGAAATACACTCTGGTAGTTATGGATGATCATTCAAGATACACTTGGGTGATTTTCATGAACAAGAAATGTGAGACACTTCAAAAGATGCCTGAACTTTTAAAGAGATTGCAAAATGAGAAAAGTATGACAGTAGTGAAAATCAGATCAGACAAGGGTACTGAGTTCCTTAATAAAGTCATAAGAGAATACTGTGAACAAAATGGTGTGCTGCATCAACTAGCAGCTGCTGGAACACCTCAGCAAAATAGGGTTGCAGAGAGAAGGAACAGAACTTTGAATGAAGCAAGAAGAACTATGATATGTGATGCAAAGCTACCTGAAAGGTATTGGGCTGAAGCAATCAATACAACATGCTATACACAGAATAAAACCTCAGTGAACAAGAAGATTATGAAGACACCTTATGAAATTTGGAATTGAAGGAAGCCAAACATTTCTTATTTCCATCCATTTGGGAGTAAATGATTTATCTAAAATCAGAGGGAGAAACTGAAGACTTTCCAACATAAATCAGATGAAGGAATCTTTTTGGGATACTCTTCAGTCAGCAAGGCATTTACGGTGCTGAACAAAAGGACATTGAAACATGAAGAATCAATACATGTTTTGTTTGACGAACCTAAGTTCACTGGAATGGAGAATGAAGAAGTTTCAAGACCTTTTGTGAATCAGAAAGTAACTGAACCAGAATTTGTTGTGTTATAAACAAATTAATTGACCTAAAGATTTCTGAAGAAAACCCTGCTGAGAACCTGTTGGAAACAATACTGATACAACAACAGATGCAGGATTTGCTGACCCCCTTACTAAACCAACAGCAGACCCTACTGAAGATTAGGTTCCTGTAAATAAAGAAAATCAAGATTTACAATGGTTAAAGGATCACCCTGCTAAACAAGAAATTGGTGATGTACAACAATGTGTGAGGACTAGAAGACAACTAGAGGCCACGTTTACATGTTTTCTATCTCAAATATAGCCAAAATTTGTTGAAGAAGCAATTTCAGATCCAGACTGGATAATTTCTATGCAAGAAGAACTTAATGAGTTTGAAAGAAATGAAGTTTGGACACTGGTGGATAGACCTACTCCTGCAAATATCATAGGTACCAATTGGGTATACAAAAACAAACTTGATGAATCCGGTACTATTGTTAGAAACTAGGCCAGACTAGTATCAAAAGGCTATTCCCAAGCTAAAGAAATAGATTTTGATGAGACATATGCCCCAGTTGTAAAATTAGAAGCTATAAGATTATTTTTAGCATATGCTGCACACAAAAACATCAAGGTATACCAGATGGATGTTAAGAGTGCATTTCTGAATGGCATTCTGGAAGAAGAGGTTTATGTTCAGCAACCTCCTGGTTTTGAAGTAAAAGAACAAGAAGATAAATTGTACAGACTCAACAAGGCACTTTATGGACTGAAACAAGCACCAAAAGCTTGGTATGAGGCCCTATCTCAATTCTTAGTGAGCAATGGTTTTACCAAAGGAACCATTGACAAGACATTTTCCAGAATCAATGGTGTTGACAGCACCCTGCTGGTACAAATTTATGTGGATGACATTCTATTTGGTTCTGAAAATGAGATGCTATGTGAAAATTTTGCTAATCTCATGAAGGGCAAGTTTCGAATGAGCATGATGGGAGAAATGAACTACTTCTTGGGATTTCAAGTCAAGCAATTATAGGATAGAATCTTCATTCATCAAACTAAATACACCAAAGAGTTGTTAAAGAAGTTTGGAATGGAATGTAGTACCAAAGTATCCACTCTTATGGGTACAAGCATAATGATGCATGAAGATAAAGAAGGTAAAGATGTTGATCAGACCAAATACAGAAGGATGATAGGAAGTATGTTGTATCTCACTGCCAGCAGACCTGATATATCCTTTGCAGTAGGTGTATGTGCAAGGTTTCAATCAAAACCTAAGGAAAGTCACTTAGCAGCGGTAAAAGAATTCTCATATATTTGAAGGAAACTTTGGGAGTTGGGATATGGTATCCATGGGATGGAAGCTTCAAGGTTATATCCTACTCAGATTCTAATTATGCTGGGCGAAAGGTTGATAGAAAAAGCACCACAAGAACTTGTCAGTTGATGGGCCGTAGACTTGTTTCTTGGTTCAGCAAAAAGCAGAATTCCATATCAATTTCCACTGCTGAAGCAAAATACATTACTGCAGGAAGCTGCTGTGCACATGTTATATGGCTAAGACAACAACTTAGGGATTATGGGATTGAGGAAAGAGAAATTCCCATAATGTGTGACAACACAAGTGCAATTTATATTACAGAAAATCCTTTTTTGCACTCAAGGACAAAACATATTGATGTGAGACATCATTTTATTAGAGATCATATGGAGAAGAAAGATGTTGTGGTCAGGTTAATATGGCTATTTTTCCTTATATCACAGTTGAAGTGGAGGTTCAGTCTGCTGAGGCACATATAACAACTGATTATAGGTCAGAACAAGTGGTCCTAAATACTGGGGAATAGACAGTATTGGGACAAAGGTTGGAACCTCAATTGGGATTGGAGGAATCCTCTATGTCCAATATGAAATCGACTGAGGACACACCTGCTGAAACTTTAAAAGGAAAAGTGGTTGCTGATGAATGAACTGATGAGCAACTTCATGATTATGAATTTAGTGACGAGGAGTTTCAGTTACCTAAAGAAGAAGTACATGAAGAGCCTCAACAAGCACAAGACCCTATACTTGAAAAGGTACCTATTTTGGAGGAACTACAAGAGCCTCAACATGTACAAGAACCTGCAATTGAGGAGATATTTGGAAATGTATTTGAAGAAGGTCTTGAACCCCATAAATGGGACAGGACAAGAGCAATTGTTGTGAGACAACCCATGGCTGAAGAT
The DNA here is from genome assembly GCA_036785695.1 of Gentiana straminea. NCBI lineage: Eukaryota > Viridiplantae > Streptophyta > Magnoliopsida > Gentianales > Gentianaceae > Gentiana > Gentiana straminea. Next base: position 1,120,705 of record JAVUPR010000433.1, read on the forward strand.
AATGTTGAACAGCCTGCTGGAGAATTTGCTGGTGGTATGGCTGGAATGAATGCAATTCCTGTGCATATTTTGGATGAGCTGAGAGCTGTAAGGGATGATATAACCCAAATGAGAACTCAACTGAATAGGAGTGAGAGGAGATTTGAAGATTTGGTGAATTTGGTGGAAAACAGAAGGAGAACTTCTGATGCAGCAGCATCAAACATCGCTTCTCTTCCATTTTCAACTAATGTCATACTGAGAGAAGTAGCTTGAGTCAAGAAGGATGTTGTAAGCAGAGACAAGCATGAAGTAGAGCAGATTGCTTCTATACATAAGAAAATTGACAAACTTGCTGAGGCACCTAAACCTGCTAAGGCACCTCCCTGCTGTCACTGAACCTAAACGACCGAAAGGATCAATCTTGGAACAGACTATAGACGGCAGAATTACTGCAGTTGACACAAGAACTAAGATCTTAGAAGTGCAACTGAGTAACCTGGTCAATACACAGGAGAGTGTTCTTGGTATTTTGAACCGCTTTATTGATGATGTCAATAAGGGGGAAGACGGTTATACAGCAAAAGCAAAAGAAGCTACTAGGATCTTTCATAAGAAGAGATGGGAAGCAGATATCAATTAATTTAGGAAGCCCACTCCTGGCAGAGTACATCTCAGTGATGATCTGCTGAAAGAGTTTAGAAATGTTTATGGAGCAAGAAGGAAACCCTATCAGGACATATCTTTTATGGGAGGTCTGGACTCTTTCCTTGGACACAAGTTATGGGAGGCAAGGATAAAATCACTGTGATTGACAAGAAAAACTCCAACACCTGGTAGAAAAGGACTTGCTAGAAGATCTGGAGGTAGAATACCGTCATCTGCTGTGGAAAAAGCAAAGTTATGTCTGGAAGAATTCAAGTCATGCTATATGGGAGGAGGTTTCAAATGGCAAGGTGTCCGGTTGAACATAAATGAAGCCAGGAAATTGTGGAAAATGGTGATTACTTGGATTGATTTCACCTTAATTGAAAATCAGTGGATGGTGGACATGCAAAGGGTGATAAGAGAATACCAAATGAAGAGAGAGGAAGAAGAGGAAAGAGTAAGAAGAAGATAGACACTAGATCAGCACTTACTTTTATCTTTATCATTTTGCTGATCTTAGTTGTAATAATTTTTGAATATATTTGAACATCAATGATAAATCAATGAAATCTATTCTGTTTCTGTGTTTTATCTTTTTGCTTTGTTGTAATGAGGGTATTGGAATCATCACTAAAAAGGCGGAAATTGTTAGACATATTCTAGTTTTAATGATGAGTGCCAGACTAGCTTTTATTGAGCAAAGGCAAAAAGATGTCTAGATTATTTGTATAGGTTTACTAGAGTTTGATCATTGTATAGGTTTGATCAAACAAGCACCGTAAAGAGGTCAGGTGACTTGTTCAACAGACCTGTCTAGGTCAGTAGGGTATCTAGTCAGTAGACTATCTAGGAACCTGCTGATGGTAGAAGGCTGAGGGTTCAAACTCAATATTGAAGGCTACGGGATAAAACATAGTAATTAAATTCAAGGATATGGGATTAGAATTTAGGGAAGTCTGTGATGACCTAGACAAATCACTTATACCTTGTGTAAAAGACCTAACTTCCATTTAAGTTGAAAGGTGATTGGAACTTGGTTATGTTAAAATGGTGTACTCTAACTTCATCATAAAAATTTAGATGAGAAGCAGTCAACTGAAGTGTTTATCAAAACACAGCAGACTAAATGTCAGCTGACAATCAGGGACATCAGTAGACTTACATATCAAATATCTGTTGATTTATAATTCAAGTTTTTCTGGAAGAATTAAAGGGATAAGGATGAACTAAAAGCCTGGGATTAATTGATCAATCAATGGTCAAGATGATAGGGATGTTGTAAGGAATTCCGAGCCATATCAAATGGAATTAAACCATTGGTTGATAGTCTGGACTGTCAGAAGGACAATGACAGTGTTAGAAGGTACAACAGAGGTATTTTCAGGAATATTCAGTAAAATCCTGTAATGGTTATCATTCAAATTCAAATTCAAATCACTGGATCTACACCTATAAATAGAGGACGCCTGATTCAGATTGAAAGACACATGATATCAAGAATTAACAGAAAAGAACTAAGTTTTTGAGCAAGAATTTGTGCAATCTGACCTTCCTGATACATAGAGCTTTAATCTACTGATCAAGTTTTCTTCAAGTGTTTCCTGCTAATCAAGACTATTCCAGTTTACACACTTAAAGAACTCAGACTGCTAATTCATTCATCCTGATCAGAAGTCTACTGAAAGCAGAATAACTTTCTTATTCAACCCTTCTTTTTCAAGAAGTTTACTGAAAATAGAGAAGCACTTAGGTGTCAAGAACTGTTTTTTTTGTGGTGGAGCTGGTGAAGAGACAATCCTACCCTTCAAGGACCAGTGGAAGACAATCCTACCTAATTCTAGTTTTCAGTTTGTGAAGTCATAGTCATTGGTCAAGGACAAACAGTTTAGGGATTTTTTTAACTACAACATCATGATTCTCTAGTGAATTCCCTCCAAGATCACAGGAAAAGAGTGGACAGACAGGATTACACCACCTGGAACCATTATAAATCTTGCCTACTTTACTTTACTGCAATTACATTCTGCATTTACTTTATCTGCATGCTTATCACATCAAATCTACTGAACTAGCTATTGAATCACACCACTTGCACTACGGAGTATCTAATACTTAGTATCATATTTAAATCAACAAGTAACAAGGCTTTATTAATTGTATTCTGATGCAACAAACTCTAGAATATAAATAGTCAACAGACTACTGATAGTCTGCAGAATACTGACCTTGTTGAGTTTGTCAACTATAAATAGTTTTAAGTCCTAAGTTTATTTACCCCCTCCCCCCTCTAAACTTAGCCAAGGCCTTTTCAAGGGACCAACACAAAATCCTAAGTACAAAGGGACAGCAGCTCCTAACAAAAAGGTGATTCCAAAGGTAGTACCGCTCCTCCGTCTAGACTTGTTGATAGCAGACTTGCTGCAAAGTGTGCTGGACCACAAAAAGGGAGAAACCAGAAATATTGCAAGGATAAGAATGCTAGACCTAAGAATGTTAATCATTCAAGGGATATTTATCTCATGGGGAAAGGCAGATTGTTCCCTACTGATGAAGATTGCAATATTCATGTCCCTGCTGCTAGAAACAATAGATATAACCATAATGCTAGGCCTAAACCACAGCAGTGGAATCCGTAGATGACTCAGGAAAGGTCTTATCCAATACCTCAGCAGAGACCTCAGTAGAGACCACAATACAAAGCTGTTCCTAACAGACAACAATCCTTTGGTTATGCTAATGCTTTTAACAACAAAAATCACTTCAAACAACATTATGTACCAAAAGGCCAGAAACCATATGTGAATGCTACAAACCAAATGTCAGATTTTATGGAAATGTAGCATGCATATATGAAGAAAAGTGCAACACTTTTCAAAGAAGACCTTATGGAAATTTTCCAAGGGTTGTGCTTACCACTGACCACTATGGACCCAAATAGGTTTAGGTACCTAAAACACATTAAATTTGTTTTGTAGGGTGTCTAGTACTTTGATAGTGGATGTTCCAGACATATGACAAGAAGTAAGCACTGTTTAACAAATTAAATGGCAAAAGATGGACCTAAAGTCAATTTCAGAAATAAAATTACACCAGGATACAATAGAGGATATGGAACACTGGTGAGGAATGGTTTGACAATCAAGAATGTTTCATATGTTGAAGGCTTGGACTACAACCTACTGAGCACTGGACAATTCTATGAGACGGGTTACAAAGTCACTTTCGACAAAGCCTACTGCATTGTCATGAGTGAAATGGGAGAGCAAGTTGTGTTGGCTGGGAAAAGACAACTAAACAAGTTTGTAGTAGATTGGTCTACAGCTGTTCCAGAAACTTGTCTTATCGTGCATACAAAGTAAGAACTCAATTGGTTATGGCAAAAGAAGTTGAATCATCTTAACTTTGAAGCTATCAATCAGTTGGTAAAGAAGAAGTTGGTGATTGGTTTACCTAAAATCAAATATAAGAAGGATGGAATATGTGATGTCTCTCAGCAAGGTAAACAAACAAAATCAAGTTTCAAGTCAAAGACTAAACAATCAACCAAGTGAGTGTTTGAACTGATGCATATGGATCTATTTGGACCAGTAATACTAACAAGCATAATAGGGAAGAAATACACTCTGGTAGTTGTGGATGATTATTCAAGATACACTTGGGTAGTTTTCATGAATAAGAAAAGTGAAACACTTTAAAAGATGCCTGAACTTTTGAAGACATTGCAAAATGAAAAAAGTGTGAGTGTAGTGAAAATCATACCAGAAAAGGGTACCGAGTTCCTAAACATAGTCATAAGAGAATACTGTGAACAAAATGATGTGTTGCATCAATTACCAGCTACAGGGACACCTCGATAGAATGGGGTAGCTGAGAGAAAAAATAGGACTTTGAAGGAAGCAGGGAGGACTATGATATATGAAGCAAAGTTACCTGAAAGGTATTGGGTTGAAGTAATGAATATAGCATGCTACACACATAAAGCCAACAAGTTGAGCAACCTGCTGGACAGTCTACTAACCTATTTGTATCTGCTGGAGACATATTAAGTCATCTTGTTGAGACTTTTCGAAGTGAACAAGTTGAGCAACCTGCTGCAAGAAAGCCCACATTGTTATATGAAAGAAAGGAGAAAAAGTCAAAGAAGGAAAAAGAAGATCCTAACTTCAGGAATATTCAAAACTATTTTGCTTGGAAGTTTGGATTTTACAAGAGACAAAAACCAGCAGCAGAACCTATGTCAGGTTTTGAAGAATGGGCTTTTGAAAATCTTGGAGTGGAGAATCATGCAGGGTTAATTGATACATCAGATCTACAGATGAGGCTGCTGGAAATCATAGAAGATAGGAAACAGAGAGGAATTATCATGTTCAGAGATCCCAAATTTACACTAGATAGTGATGACTCATCATCATCTTCAGATTCTGGTGATGATCATCTTATGCATTCAGGAGTGTCTAGTGGTGTTGCATTGGAAAAATCTACTGAGGATGCTGGACAGGGGTCTACTGAGAAAACAACAGAACAGTCTGCTGTTGGTGGCAAGTATGTTGAGGGCCAGCAGACTGATAATCTAGATCAAGAGTTGTTTGCTGCTTTTACTGAGGATTTAGAAGAACAATTAACAGCAGCAACACTTCTAGAAGATACAGTGGTAAAGGCCACTGCTGATGCTATGATGATTGAGTTGACTGAAGTCATTTCTGAAGGATCAATTCAATATTAAGATAGTGTGGATACTGAAGAAACCTTAGCTCAAGCTACTGAAGTTCTTAGAGAGATTGTTGAGGTTGGTGGTCTTCTAGAAGGAAATATGGCTATTTTTGTTGATGCTGTTGTCGATTTGGAGGTTCAGTCTGTTGAGGTCCAGACAACAATTGAACACAGGTTGGGACTGGAGGTCCTAAGTATTGAGGATCAGACAGTCTTGGGACAAAGGTTGGACTTACTATTAGGATTGGAGGAATCCCATGTGTCTAGTTTGGAGGCTACTGAAGAAATGGCAATTGATGGCAAAGATGGACAACAAGCTGCTGAAGAACTTGATGAAGAATAGCTTGTTGACTATGATTTTAGTGAGGAAGTGTTTCCAATGCCTGAAGAAGATGTAGAAGAGCCCCAACAAGCACAAGTACCTATTTTTTTAGAGATGCCTATTTTGAATGTGGTTGAAGAAGGTCATGAACCCCATGTATAGGATAGGAAATTAGCTATTGTTGTAAGACAACCAAGGGCAAATGATAATGTTGAAGAGCCTGCTGGAGATTTTGCTGGACAAATGGCTGGTGGTAAGGCTGGTGCAGTACCAACATACATTTTGGATGAGTTAAGGGGTGTAAGAAATGACATTACACAGCTAAGAACTCAGTTGACAAGAAGTGAATAGAGATTTGAAGACTTGGTCAACTTAGTGGAAAATAGAGGAAGAACAACAGAGGCATTAGCATCAAATGTTACTCACTTACAATTTTCAACTAATGATACTTAGAGAAGTTGCTTATGTTAAGCAAGATGCTGGAAAGAGAGTTAAGAACATGCTTGAACAAATTGCATCCTTTCACAGAAAGGTTGATAAGTTGGCTGAGAGATCACACCCCGCTAAGACACCTCACCCTGCTGTACTCGATCCTAAACTTACTAAAAGGATCAACCATCTGGAACAGACTATGGAAGGTTAGACAACAAGAAAAGATATGAGGCTGATATCAATGAATTCAGAAAGCCTGCACCTGGCAGAGTACAACTTACCGATGATCTACTGAAGGAATTTAAGGCTTCTTATGGTGCAAGAAGAAGACCCTACATGGATATGTCTTTTCAATAAGGTCTAAACTTCTACATGGCACTTGAATTAGGGGAAGCAAGGATCAAATCCTTGAAATTGACTAGAAAAGGTCAAACTGGTAGAGGAGGTCATACTGGAAGATCTGGAGGAAGACAACCAACATCTACTGATCAAAAAGCAAAGGATTGGGTAGAAGAATTCAAGGTATGCTACATGGGAGGAGGATTTAACTGGCATGGTGTTCAGTTAACTTTAGTTAAAGCCTGGAAGTGGTGGAAGATGGTGCATACTTGGATTGATTTCTCAAGAATTGAAAATCAATGGATGGTGAATATGCAAAGAGAAATAAGAGAATACCTTCATAAAAGAGAACAAGATAGAAACTAGATCAGCACACTTATTTATGCATTTATCTTTTTTGTTGATCCTAGTTGTAATAATTTTGAACAAATTTGAACATCATTGATATATCAGTGAAATTTGCTCTGTTTTTGTGTTTTTATCTTTTTGCTTTGCTGTAAGGAGTGTATTGGCATCATCACTAAAAATGGGGAAATTGTTAGACATATTGTAGTTTTAATGATGAGTGCCAGACTAGCTGTTATAGAGCAAATGGAAAAAGATGTCTAGATTAAATGTATAGGCTTACTAGAGTTTGATCTTTGTATAGGTTTGATCAAACAAACACTGTAATGAGGCCAAATGACTGGATCAACAGACCTATCTAGGTAAGTAGAGTATCTAGGACAGTAGAATCTATGAACCTGCTGATGGTTGAAGGCTGAGGGTTCAAACTCAGTAATAAAGGCTGAGGTTTCAAACTCATTAATGAAGGCTAAGGGATCAAACTTAGTAATTAATGTAAAGGATATGGGATCAGAATTTAGGGAAGTCTGTGATGACCTAAAATGATCATATATACCTTGTGTAAAAGGTCTAAGTTCCATTAAAGTAAAGTGGTGATTGGAACTTGGTTATAGTTAAAATGTTGTACTCTAACTTAATAATAAAAAGTTAGATGATAAGAAGTCAGCTGAAGTGTTTATAAAACACAACAGACAAAAAGTCAGCTGACATATGTGTACATCAGCAGACTTACGCAAGAGGTGTTTGCTGAATGTATAATTCAAATTAATCCAAGTTTTTATGAAAGATTAAATGGATAAGGATGATTTACAAGTCTTGGATTAATTAGTCAATCAATTTCCAAGATGAAAGGGACGTTGTAAGGATTCCGGAGCCATATTAAATGGAATTATTCCATTGGTTGACGGACTGGACTGTCAGTGTCAGTAAGGTAGATCATAGGGATTTTCAGGAATATTCAGAAAATCCTGTAATGGTTATTATTCAAATTCAAATATCATGATCTACACCTATAAATAGAAGACTCCTGATTCAGATTGCACAACACCAAGAATTTTTATGAAGCAATTAAGTTTTTGTTCAAGAAATTGATCAAAGTGCAATATAACCCTACTGATACATACAGAGCTTTAATCTACTGATCAAGTACTTCTTCAAGTGTTTCTGTAATCAAGTTACATCTAGTTCATACACTTGAAGATCTTAAGTTTCTGATCCTTTCATTCTGACCAAAGTTGCTGAAAGCTGAATCAGTTTCTTGATTCAACCCTTCTTTTTCATAATGTTTGCTGAAGACAAAGAAGCACTTTTGGAGTGTCAAGAACTGTTGTTTTGTGGTGGATCTTGTGAAGAGGCAATCCTACCTTTCAAGGACCAGTGGAATACTTTGAAGCATCAATACAACCTGTTTCTAGTGTTCAGTTAGTGAAGCCATAGCTATTGGTCAAGGACAAACAGTTTAGGGATTTTTGTAACAGCTACCTCAAGAATCTCAAGTGAATTTCCTCCAACATCATAGGAGAAGAGTGGATTGACAGGATTACACCACCTGGAACCACTATAAAACTTGCCTACTTTACTTTACTGCATTTACATTCTACAATTTACTTTATCTGCATGTTTATCACATCAATTTACTGAACTAGCTACTGAATCACACCGCTTGCACTACTGAGTATCCAATACTAAGCATCATATTTAAACAACAAGTAACAAGGCTTAATTTAATATATTCCGCTGCAACAAATTCAAGAGCTTTAATAGTCAGCAGACTACTAAGTGGTCAACAGACTATTGATCCTGCTGTGTTTGTAAAACTCCAAAAAGTTTTTAAGTGTTAAGTTTATTCACCCCCCCCCCCCCCCCCCCCCCCCCCGCTAAACTTAACTAAAACCTTTTCAAGGGACCACCAACTACCATGAATCTTCCCATTAGCATATCCCCCCAAAGGGATGTGTCCATTCCCACACTCAACCTCTATAGATATAAATACATCTTTTTGACCTGTCATCATCTAGAACAACCATTGTCGAGGTACCATTTGGTTGTTTTATCCATCTTTGAAATCAAACAAAATGGCAAAGATCTCAATTTTTGAAAAAACGAGACAAAGAAAGTAAAATGAACAATTATCACGGTTTTTATGAAAACCGAGATAAAAACATAAATCAATCACAGTTTTTATCTGTGATTAAAAAATATGATATTTTATATAGATAATAAATGTGATAAAATGTATTTAATAAATACTCTAATTGATCATTTTTTAGAAGTGGTCGAAAATAAGAAGAAAGAAGGCATCGGCCAATTGGTAATAAGTTTGTCTCATTAATATTGATTATCTAGGTTCGAGTCCCACCAGGGACAAAAAATGTGTGCGTGTATATTTTGTTTCCGAAAAAAAGAATTATCACACTTTTTTATGTGTGATTGAAATTTTAATAGATCTCGGTTTTTGTGTGATAACAACTAAAATAGATCACAGTTTTTAAATGTGTTGAAACTATAATAGATTTCGGTTTTTAAGTGTGATAACAACTATAACAGGTCACAATTTTAAAATGTGATTGACATAAAGTAATTTATGTGACACCTCAATACGCCGCTCTTTGGAATGACTAATGTGAATATATCACATTAAAAACTGTGATCTTTATGCTTATTTTTGTAATGAAATTTGGTTAATTTTTAGGCAAATAAATACCTATGTAATTGTATTATCGGTGTAACTTCTACGAATAATAAAATATCCTCGATTGCCCATGGACTACTCAACACAATGTCGAAAACGGCGTTCAATATGCATTCTTTTTTATTCTACTCTTGTGTGGTTGTTTATATGTCTGTTCTTTTCTCACAATCAACATCAATTCTTGAAGGTTCGTTACAACATATAGCCATACTACAAGACAGGAACATCTACAAATGCATCAAGAGGAAGAAACCACCAAAGAAGACAATAAATACAAGAAACATGTACTTTATTTTAGGACAAAACTCATTTGTGAATAAAATAAATGATTTGAGCTATAGTAGAGAAAAGAGAAGTAATGGTGACTAAAACTATGCATGTTGTGTCTAGTCAGCTAAGTAGATACTCAGCTGATTGTAGTGGGAATGTGAAGTTTGGTCAGCACAACATTGGGCTATCTGCTGAGTCTTGTGTTAGGTTGAAGAAAGTCAGCAGAGTTGGTATGCTAAGTCTGGTTTGCTGAGCTGGTTCTTAGTATTTCTTAGGGAAAATTTTTGCATGGTTTTTTGATTTAGTGAAGGTTACTTCTGGGGTATTTCAGTCATTTACTGGGGTGGCTTTTAAGTCTGTTAGGGTTGAATTCCAAAGTCTATAAATATCATCTGTAATTACATGTAACTTGTAACTTTCTCGTGATAATAAAATAATCATCGTTTGTTTGTGGATTAGTCAGCACATTACCGGAAACCTCGTTAAATCTGTGTTATTGTTGTTTCTGAATTATTTCCTTGTTTAGTTGTTTAATTTTTATCTTAACTGACAATCTTTATCCTTAACTGAGTTAACCGGCAGCGGATTAAGCTAAGATATCATCGTCCTTACGAAACTTAGTCCTCCTGTCAAGATCATTAATGTTAGTTCAGGTCATCACAGACTTTGTTGAATTCTAACTTTACTGTCTCGTCTTAATTCTTCAAAATTGAGTTTGAACCCTCAGTTCTTCAATCTTCAATAAATGAGTCTTATCCCTCAGTTCTTCAGTTCTAGATAAGTCAACTGAGTTTGTGTCCCTCAACGAACTTACCTTCTTCTGTGGGTGTGCTCTTAGTCAGTTCTCAAATCTGATTAATCTTCAGCTTATGAACTCAGCTGGACAAGTCAGTTTCTCATTTTCTCAAGTCTAAACCTAGATATATTATAGTTCTTGTCTGATTTAACTTATACAATTATCAGACTCTATTAAATCCTATACATTGATTTCTAGACATCTTTTTGATGTTCACTCTAACAGTTAGTTATGACATTTCATCAATGGAATTAAATATATCAATTAAAATGACTGATGAATCATCATCAAAACATAAATTTTATTTCCAACAATTTCCCCCTTTTTGATGATGTCAATACCCTCCTTAAAGCAATGCAAAAAGATAAGGAAAATGTAAAGTAGATAACACAAAGAACTGAGAAACCGATATTTTATTGATAAATGAGTTACAGGGTATTAAAATACAAGTAAATGAAAAGAAACTAAGTTCAGTTTCTTTTCCTATCTCTTGACCAGCTTCACTTGTCTTGATGTCAAAGGTTTCAGCAGCTTCTTTCATGGCAACGTTAGTTTCTGTGCTCTCGATTCCATGGTTGTTTACCCGAATGTTCCATGAATTTGTCATTCTGTGTTTGCTGAAAACTTGCTTTTGAATAACAAAGCTGATTGAGCTAAAATTTACCCCACCATAAACAATTTACAAAGACTTGAAACCGTGGGCAAACTAACTCTCTAACCGGCAGTGTACCTGGTCGATTGCTAACGTAGCTACAGTAGTACGAGGTCGAACCCAAAGGAAAAGTGTTTGTGAGTACCAAAGCGAACGTGTTACTCAGTCTAGGTGATCAATCTTTTTAAAGTGTTTTTATACTACATCGACACAAAGGTGATTCTTACTAACGAGTCTAAAGCTAGAAAAGAAAGAAATAAGATTAACTAATCGTGAGTCAAAGTCGGGATCTATAAAACCGCACTCGTGGTAATTGACAAAAGGTGCGAACCAAGGGCTACCTTCCTTACCAACTTTCAGAAAATTACCTTTCTTAACCGGAAGAAGGGTGTCTATTGCACAAAGTTGCTCAGCGGGAAAGAGTCATTTATCTCCCTTTGTGCCTTAATCAACTCCTCACTAAGCTCCATGCGACTCAAATGATCCGCTACGACATTTTCACACCCTTTTCTATCATGGATTTCAAGATCGAACTCTTGCAAGAGCAAGATCCACCTCAAGAGGTAGGGCTTGGCATCTTGCTTGGCAAAGAGGCAGCGCAAAGCGGCGTGATCTGTGTGCACAACTACACGAGACCCTACAAGGTGAGAACGAAACTTATCAAACGCAAAGACGACCGCTAGAAGCTCTTTTTCAGTGGTGGTTTAGTTTTGTTGGGCTGGATTCAAAGTGTGACTAGCATAGGCAATAGGGTTGAAGATTTTATTAATATTTTGACCGAGGACCGCACCAACTGCGGTGTCACTCGCATCACACATTAACTCAAACTCTTGATCCCATTTCGGGGCAACTTAGATAGGAGTGGATACAAGCAATTGCTTGAGCAACGAGAATGCCTTCAATGCAAGCTTGGTTGAAATCAAACGGGACATCTTTTCCAAGAAGAAGAGTAAGAGGACGGGCTATTTTTTAGAAATCCTTGATAAACCTACGATAGAACCCCACATGGCCCATAAAACCCCTAAGAGTCTTTAGGTTAGTGGGCATAGGAAGCTTACCTATCACTTCAACCTTAGCCTTCTCAACTTCTATACCCTTACTAGATATCTTATGCCCTAAGACTATCCCTTCCGCGACCATCAAGTGACATTTCTCCCAATTTAGCACTAAATTTGTCTCCTCACATCTACTCAACACCTTTTCTAGATTATCTAGACACTCCTCAAAGGAATCACCAAAAATGCTAAAATCGTCCATAAAGACTTCCAAGAATCTTTCAATCATATCCGCGAATATGGAAACCATGCACTGTTGGAATGTCACGGGTACATTACACAACCCAAACGGCATTCTACGGAAGGCAAAGGTGCCATAAGGACAAGTGTAGGTAGTCTTCTCTTGGTCCTCTAAGGCCACATGTATTTGGTAATACCCACTAAACCCATCAAGAAAGCAATAATAAGCGTGACCACTCAATCTTTCTAACATTTGATCAATAAAAGGGAGGGGGAAATGGTCTTTACGTGTTTGGTCATTCAATTTTCGATAATCAATACAAACTCTATGACCACTTACCAAACGCATAGGCGCCGCCTCACCTTCGTCGTTGATTTGAATGGTCATGCCTCCCTTCTTTGGCACCACTTGAGTGGGGCTCACCCACTTCCTATCCGAGATGGCATAAATGATCCTAAGCTTTAACATCGTGACCACATCATTCCTCACAACCTCTTGGAGATGTGGATTAAGCCTTCTTTGAGGTTGCCTTACCGGCTTCGCTCCATCCTCTAGAATAATCTTGTGTTGACAAATGGTAGTACTTATGCCCTTAAAGGTCACACATCTTCCACCCAAAAGCACGCTTGTGCTTCTTAAGAATTTTCACCAACTTCTTTTCCTGCAAAGCCATTAGTGTAGCAGAAATAATCAAAGGAAGTAAATCAACATTTTTAAGAAAAACATACTTCAAATGAGGTGGGAGCGGCTTCAATTTCAAGTATTTTGGTGGGTCTTCAATTGATGGCTTCTCTAGTTCTCCTTCAAGACCAAGATCAATCTTTTCGCTCCATTTTCACCAATGAAATCCGTCTCTTCTAGCTCCATCGCTTCTCTTTCCAACTCTTCATCTTCATCAAGCACCGTGCTCACTCTTGCCACTCCTTCATCAAGCTTATCCTTATATTCCTGCATGTTAACATGTTCCACAACACAAGAATATACAGCATCAATAGAAAAACAGTCTTCGGTGCTTTCTTTAGGGTGTTTCATGGCCTTGTAAACATTTACAGCGACTTTTTCCTCACCAACTCGCAAAATAAGCTCTCCGCTCGCAACATTTATCAAAGTCCTTCCGGTGTTTAAAAAGGGACGTCCTAACAACAAAGGTGTTTTGGAGTACATCTCCATATCTAGTACCACGAAATCCACCGGGAAGGCAAACTTATCCGCTTCAACAATGACATCCTCTATGACTCCCATAGGCTCCCTAATAGATCTATCCGCCATTTGAAGGGTCATCCCCGTTGGCTCCAACTCTCCTAGATTAAGGCTTTCATATATAGCATGGGGCATTAAGCTTACGCTAGCTCCCAAATTGCATAAAACACTAGGAAAATGAGTCGTACTAATAGTAATAGGAATAATAAAACTACCCTTGTCTCTAATTTTCAGGGGAATTCTAGATTTAGCATCGAAAATAGCGGAACACTCTTCGCTTAGACAAACAACCTCTTGAATTTTACTCGTGTTAGTTAGAAATCCCTTTAAAAACATACAATAAGAGGGCATGATTGCAATTGCTTCAAGAAAAGGAATTGTCAACTCAATTTTTCGCAAAATCTCAACAAATCGGGTTTGTGCTTTATTCAAGCAACTTTGTCTATGATTCTTAGGGGGGAAAGGGAGAGTGCTCAAATCGAAATCTTTAGGAGGGGGAGGAATTATACCTTTCTTACCTTTGGCGCGTGGGGAAGACGGCTCTTTCATTGGATCTTTCCCTTCTCTTTTAGTTGGTTCCTCCTCTTTCACATCAATAACCACATAGTCTCCCCTAGCTTGCGCTTCTTTCCTCTCAACTTCCTTTTTCTTGACATACTCTTCATGATCTCATCATCTTCAATCTCGTCAATATCGCCATCCATGGCTCCTGCCTCGGTCTCAATAGGAACTCTTCTAGCTTTTTCTTCCCATATGACTTTCTTTTCACCACTTTTCCTTAACACTTTGCCACTTCGAGTCATAATGGCGCTTACATTTCTTGGATACTTTTCGGTGTTACTTGGTAAACCGCCCTTCAATTGCACATGTTCCACCACTTGCCCAAATTGAGTCTCAAGATTTTTAATGGCGGACCCATGTTTGAAGTTCATCTCAACCATGTCCTTTTTTATCTCCGCAAATTTTTTGTTCATTTGCTCCAATATGACATCGGTTGCACTCTTTTGAGGTATAGGAGCCAAAGGTGGAGGGTTTTGATAAGTTGTAGAGCCTTGTTGATTATACCCTCCTTGATGTTGCCTTTGGTGTGGAGGTTGATAAAATTGCCCTTGAGAAGATTGACCTTGATTTTGGCTTTGTCTATAGCCTTGGTTTTGATTTCGGTTCCAACCTTGATTGTTCTTATTCCTCCAAGAACCATCACCTTGATGTCCATAATTCCCTCCTTGACCTTGTCCTACAAAGTTTACATCTTGAGGTTCTTCATACGGTGACCTACTTTGTTGATCTCCCATATATTGGCCTTGATAGGCGCTTTGCAACTGATTTTCATATTGAGGCCCGGCATTCCATTGCTCCATCGAACAAATAATCATCATCCGCTTTGCCAACTCATTTATATTGTCTTGAGGTCGAGTGCTAGTTTTTCCTTGATTTGAGGATTGTGGATAAGCCATATTTTGAGCCTTGGTCGTCATCCTACAATCCTTTGCCGAGTGTGATCCACTACAAATTTGGCAAAGTCTAGCACTCTCATTCTCCTTTTGAAATCTCCCCAATTGTTGTTCCATAGCTTGTACTTGGGCATGATATTGATCACTTGCCTCAATTTCTTTCACTTCAACCAAACCGGGCTTCTTACTCCTTGTCCCTTTTTTACATGACGATATATATTGCCTCAAGGTTTTGGAAATTTTCTCTATTTGGTTCATTGCTACTTCGGGCACCATACTCTTAATATCTCCATTGCATGAAGCATGCAAGGTACTTTGATGAACTTGATCCAAACCCCGGAAGAAAGCATGAACCACCTCATAAGATCTCAACCCGTGCCCCGGGCACTCTCTCAACAAAGCCTTAAACCGGTCCTATGACTCATGTAGCTCTTCTCCTTTATAAGCGTTGAATGACATGATGGCCTCCTTCATATCCATGGTCTTCGATGGGGGATAGTACTTGAGTAGAAAATTTTTAATCACATCCTCCTATGTGTGTAGAGAATCATTAGGCAACGAATCATACCACCGCTTAGCTTGTTCTTTCAAGGAAAACGGGAAAAGCATAAGTTTGAACGCTTCATCACTCACCCCATTGATCTTTCTTGAGTTGACTATTTGGAGAAAGTGATCAATGAACAA
Source organism: Gentiana straminea (assembly GCA_036785695.1). Lineage (NCBI taxonomy): Eukaryota > Viridiplantae > Streptophyta > Magnoliopsida > Gentianales > Gentianaceae > Gentiana > Gentiana straminea. The sequence goes on from JAVUPR010000433.1 coordinate 1,136,464, forward strand.
GTGAGGATTCTCCATGGCGGTTCCCTTGAATATAGCATTGTCTCCCAACAAATGTATGATATTTCTATTCAGTTCCAAATTATTGGAGGATACCGGTGGCATTCGAATTGGACTATGCCCTATGGTTGCCGTGGGAGCCATCACGAAGTCCCTACAAGTCAAACCGCCTTGGTTTTGATCTTGCTGACCGTTAAACCAATTGGGAATTGCGTTTGCACTTGATTGTGAGCTTTATTTTGGTTCTGTTGAAATTGGTTCAACATCCATGCATTGAACTGTTGCATAACAAGGGGATCCATTTGATTCCCTTGGGCCTCGTGTTGACCATGATGTGGAATTTGCCTATTCACATTCCCAAAGTTATTTCCTTGTCCATTCCCACCTCCTTGTGCATTGTTGTTTCCAAGAGGCGGGTTTTGATTCGGGACCCCATTATTGTCCCCCAAATTTCCTTCAAAGCCTTGTTCACCGTCTTGTGCAATACCAGATCCTTCTCCCAACTCACCCAAACTACTCTCTTCAAAGACCGGAATTGACTCATCTACTTGATAACCTCTTCTTCTTTGACTATTTCTACGCCTCGCGTAATCCTCAATCCCGTCTATGTATGGCTCGAGTGGTGTTTGAGATCTCCGGGTCATGCACTACAAAAAGCAAACAACAAGAAAACAATAAAATAAAACCTAGGCCCAAGCCTTCGGTTCACTTGTAAGATATCACAAATAGCACACAGTTCCCCGGCAACGGCGCCATTTTGATTGAGCTAAAATTTACCCCAACAAAAACAATTTACGAAGACTCGAAACAATGGCCAAACTAGTTCTCTAACCGGCAGTGTACCGGGTCGATTGCTAGCGTAGCTATAGGAGTACGAGGTCGAACCCAAAGGAAAAGTGTTTGTGAGTACCAAAGCGAACGTGTTACCCAGTCTAGGTGATCAATCTTTTTAAAGTGTTTGTATACTACATCGACACTAAGGTGATTCTTACTAACGAGTCTAAAGCTAGAAAAGAAAGAAAGAAGATTAACTACTCAGTTTTTAACATTATACTAAGGGACATAGCAAAACCATGATCAAAGTAGCTAGTTTCAACCATAAGGGTAGACAAAACCGGGAGTGTGCATTATAACAAACGAACTCTCGCAATCAATTTCACGGGTGCGTACTCCTAATCCCGGTGCTAAGGTCTGAACAACTCTCTCCTAACACCTTATTCCATGTTAACTACCCTTCCCTAAAGAAGATTCACTAACAAGACATGTTATGCACTAGAGCCGCATAAACGTTAAAATGAGTAACCTCGCATTGGGCTTGGGCTTAACAACTAAGCCGAGTCTACGCCGCGATCTTAGAACCCCTTATCCTACGTCATCCTGCAAAATACATATGTAAGGTTGATGTGTGTGATTACTAAATTATGTGATCAATCTAATCTAGCGATGTTATAATAAGTTCTAAGACGTGAAACAAGCAAGATTAAACAATAAAAAGCACTACCCTCCCAATTTCATCACCCAAAGGGTGATTTCACTAAATTTCACATGATTCGACTATTAAAAGGGATTAGCTACTCATTATACTAGTTAAAACAAAAAAGAAACAGTAAATTAAAGACAAAATAAGTGAAAGAGAGAAGAAATATACCATAGAAATGAGAATTTCGAATTTCAGATCCAAAAAGTACACTTTGAAGAACTAAATAAAAGATGGTGACTTAGTGTTTAGAGTAGAAATCTGAGCTAGGAAATGGAAATATTAAGCTAAGATTATACTCCCTCCATCCCATTTTATTTGTCCATATTTCCTTTTTCGTTTGTCCCAAAATAAGTGTCCACTTTTTGCATTAATTGTTAAATTTCTTCAAATACCCTTCACTCTTTACAATATTTACAATAAAAAGTGTGTAGCATTAAATGCTCCAACTCCAACAACAACTTAAAGGGCATGAGTGTAAAAATATTGGATTATTTAATGTGATTCAAAGCATTAACTACACTTTTCTTAATCTGTGTGAAAAGTCAAACATGACAAATAAAATGGGACGGATGGAGTACTAATTTAAGCTAAGAGAATGTATTCTAAGCTATTACAAAATTCGAGCAAAAAAGGGGTAGGGTTTTGCTAAGAGAATAATTATTATTCAAGAAACGGTTCAAGGGGGGTATTTATAGGTGGGGAAAAATCTGCAAATTTTGGTCTTCGAACGCACGTTTAGAAGCTGTAACCCGGCGTTTTACTTTGTCTAACGCGCATTTCGCATAAGGCAAACGCGCGTTTCGCTTCACTTCAGGGTAGGTCTTGCTTGTTCTTCAACTGAAACTCGCGTTTGGGGCAGTTTGGAATGTGCATTTGGAGGACTTGAAACGCGCGTTTAAGGCAGTTTGAAACACGCGTTTGGGGCAGGTGAACTCTGTTCAAAATTGTGCTATTGAAACGCCCGTTTGGGGGGTTCAAACGCGCGTTTGAACCCCATTTGTTCCAAAACATCATCTTTTCTCCCTTTTGATCACTCATATTGCCTGGATCATGCTTCTCACCATAAATCATCACCTTCCGGGTCCTCAAGACACTAATACCCTACAACATCATGAACGACCAAAACATCCAAACAATTGCAGAGGGTAAAAGTGCTCGGGAATAGGGTTAATATCAACAAAAAAGGGGTAATAAGCCATCAATGTGACGGATTTACTCCCCGTGCCATAAGCTCACGATATTACCCCGAGAACGGTCTAAACCACCCGAAAACATGCTAAACGGTGGTAAACGGGGGTAGAAAATGCACCGGAATCACGTAAAGTTGACCCCCATTATCAACAAATACGAAAATAGCTCTCCTTAATCTTTCACTTGTGGCTGTCGTCAGTAAATTCTGAACAAACTCTGGTTCAGTCTTTTCAACCTGATCTGAGGCCTTATCTAAAGTACCATTTCTTTCCCATTTACCCAGTTGGTTCCAATAGTGAACAAGAACCTTTTGCATGTTCAGAAATGTCTCTAAGGCTTATTCCCTTGATACTCCTTCTTGAGTAGGTAGTCCTTTGAAAACACTATAGAACTGTGAGACTAGAGCGAGTCTTTTCTCAGATGGTTCTGAGAACTTTGCAATCAGTTCCATTTCTTTATTAGTGAACTCACCTCTAGCTTTCTTCAGTTCTGTCAGTTTTTCATCAATACATTCAAGAACTTGAGGCATATCGATTGCATTGACTTTTAACATGTCCAAGCTTTTCCCTTATTGACATCATCTTTGTTGCTCAAGCTGCTAATTAGATGCCAATATGGTTTGTGCAACAACTGAGTCTTTCATTGCATTCTCCAGTAAGATCAGTCTATCAATCACATTGTTGAGAATGCCTTTCAATATTCCTTGGGTCATAGTTTTTCGTACGTCAGATTCAATTGTTGTTTTCCTGATGGTGATTAGAGTGTCATGACAGTCTTTCTTGACACTGTTCAGTTTCTTTTCCATGTTATCTCTTTCAGTCCGGCATTCTTCAATTGACTTCAATAATTTTCCAAATACACTAAGATCATCTTTTTGAATCCTCACAAGTTCATTGAAGTAGAATCAGATAGTGTCAGCTTGTGTAGGCACTTCATTCTCAGTTTTCTTATCTTCAGATTTACTTTTGTCAGCTCCAGATGCTTTGACAGTTTCAACATCTTTCAGTTTATCTTTGAAATCTTCAATCTTCTTTCTTTCTTCTTCTGAAACAGCTTCTCTTGCAACGGTTTCTTCTTTAATTAGATTAGCCAAAGCTTAGTCAACCCAGCTTTTGCAATATCCAAAATACTTTTGTCCGTCGGAAATTGATATCCATCCTTCTCTTGGTCTTCAGACTGATTATCTGAGTCAGTTTCTTTTTCTTCACTATCATCAGAACTTTCTTCTGATTGATCTTCTTCATTAATATCTTCTTTTGTTTCTTTTTCTTGCTAAGATACAAGATCCCTTTCTGTAAATCAGGGTCTCCTTGAGAGTCATCATCATTATCATTGTCATCTTTCTTTGTTTTTGAGTCTCCTTTTTTGGCACATCTCTCACAGTATCTGTTCCTCATGAGTGAGTATCAACTACTCAAAAATTCTTCAGATCTAAAAAGTTGGGATAGATGAGTGATGTCGAATAGCTCAAAAACCCATTTTCAGTTCTTTCTATTTCCGTAAGTTGATCTCTTTGACTTTGAATAGAACTGAACTTCCAATACTAATAATCATCAAGTCTTCTGCAGTCAGCTTCAATCAATTTTCCAATGTTAATAATTGGATCCTCAGCTTCAGTAACTGGTTCCAAATTTGATTGAGTTAGGTTCTCAAATTGTCTTAAAACATTCTTAGCTGCAAATTTTTCAGCTTCAGTTTTACCGGATTCCCCTCAGCAACAACTAGGATGAATAACGTTTCAGCATCAACTTCTGAAACCGAGGCAGCTTGTTCAGTTTCCAGTGTTTCTTCCGCTACAACTTCTTCTGGTAAGGATCCTATTACAGTGATCGGTTCAGCTTCAGCTACAGGTTAAACAACTTGTATATAATCCTTCTTGGATTCAGTTTCCTGAGGCTCAACTGCAACAGGTTCATTGACCGGTATAGTTCCCAGTTCAGTAACTGGTTCTTCCTCCTTGATATCATCAACTTCCTTTTCAGCTTCTCTTTATGTAACAAGCTCATCCATAGTGATGACTTGTGGTGGTTTAGATTCAACTTCAGCAGCTTTTTTTTCTTGTGACTGAGAAGCTTTCAGTTCTTTGATGGATTCTTCATACTCGATTCTGGATGCTGATTTTTGTGGTGTTGATCTTGATAAAGATATCAGATTTAGCATTGCAATTACACCAGGTCCAACCAGTTCCTCATCACTATCAGTTTCCTCATCATCAACTGCAGCTCTCGGGGTTCGTTCCCCCTGAGTGTCAATTTTTCTAATATTGACGGAACAATGTTTTGTAATTCCTTTGCTAATTCTCGAACATGTATGTCTTCAGCAACAGGTTCTACTTCAGCAACGACTTGTTTGGTGGGGGTTTCCTCAGTTCTGGATTTCTTTGCTTGGCTTTCAGCAACTGAGGTACCTGATTTCATGGGTTAAGGTTCCAAAACTTTTTCAGCCAATTCATCAGCTTTTGCTTTGGCTGAAGCTTCCATCTTGCAATTTTTATCCCTTAATATTTCAAGATGTTCCAATGCCTCAGCTGTGGTTTCAACTTTCTTGGAAGACCGTTTTCTCTTCTTTCTAGGTTCAGCTTCAGAACCTTCAGTTTTTCTTTTCTTGGATTTTTCTTCTTTTGGCTGCAATGTTGCCATCAACAATTGCAGTTTCTTTTCTCCTTGCGATACCAGAATGATCGACAATTCTTTGAGCTAGGAGAGCAAGAGACTTCTTGAGATAGAATCTTCCTTTCTTCTCTGCGTTTTTCTTCTTGGGCACATCAGAAGATTGTGCTACCAGCTGATCAAAAATATATCTCTTCCAATTAAAATCTTCTCGGAACCAAATTACATAAAGCAATTCTAAGTTTGTGCCGGAGAGATTAGTGAAGTTGACTGCATTCCTAATTACGCAATTAGCTAGCATCTTGGTTAAGAAGTTGAATTCTTGTTTGAGTAGCCCTATTGATCCGGACAGTGATACATTTGATTCTTCAGAGATTGCAATATCTTTCCAAAGTTTCTCTCTCTGTTCTTTTGATATTTTGACAACAGAAGTATGTCCAGATTTCTCAAAACCAATTATATCCGCAATTAGGGTCTATATAACCTTAATCTCTTTTCCATTGACTCGAGTGATATAAATGATTACATCATTCTCTATGGTTTTGCTTCTGAACTCATAGAAATCACCAATGTCGTCCAGACATACATTCTTCAGATTGATGTTGAACACTTGCTCCAACCCTTTGATTTTTCTGATTTTATCTGCAATTTCTTTGGCTAAGGTTTGATCTGTGTATCTTGTAACATATTGATCGAGTGAGATGATCATTCTGGTTCAACTCTAGTAGAAGACATGATTTCTTGAAGGTTGAAATGAATAGGATTTGGTAGAAGAATTGTGCAGAAACTGAGTGTAAAGAATTTTTGTAGAGAAGGGAGGGGTATTTGAATGTGATGAAAGAGGCAGTTAGAAAGTTTCGGATGAGTCTGTAAAGCGTCTTGTCATCAATTACATTTTGCATTGAGATTGTGAAAATGAGGGTGAGTGGAGAGGATGAACGGTTAAGATTGACGTAGGTCAAATCATTTCTGCCAATCGTAGCTTGTATCAGAATACGGTAGATACGGTGTATCTCCAGCTGTAAAGGTCTGGCTTTGATTTCATCCAAAATTTGAATCAGCTGTCCTCTAGTCAGTTACAAGATTCAGGAAACTTTCTCCTGCAGAAAAATTAACATGTTTTTGGTACCCATATATGTTTGGGTCCTTTATGAATTAGTTTTTGTATTTCTGTAAGTCTTAGATGACTTATCAGTTTTATCCTTATCCTTTCCTTGATGTTTCATCTGAGTACGGTCAGTTTTCACAAAATTCTGCTTTTTGGACTAGAACGTCTTTTTATTGACGATTTTGTGGAACTGAGTAATAATAGGTCCATTCTAGTCTTCATCAGTGGGAAAAAGTTTTTCTTTCCCCCCGAATCTGGTATTCCATGAGTGATTTTCATTCCTTGATGGATGAGACTTGAATGTTCTTTTAACTGATCTCTGACCTTCTACCTTTTTCCGCCTTCTGATTTTTTCTGTAAAATCTGTCAGTTTGTGGGTAGCTACTAACTGATTTTACAGTTTTGTCAGTTTTAGTTCGAGGCTATGTTGAGTAATTGTCAGTTCAAACAATTTTGTCTGTTTTTTTTGTTTTTGACTTTTGTACAGCTACAAACTTAGGTGCAACTATACTAGGTCTGAATTTAGAATTCTGCTGTCTGTCAAACCCAAAACCGGTTCTGTCTCCAAATGGTTTACCTGGTTTGAACTGAATACTTGGAAATTGGTCTACTAATGGTTATGTTATGTTTATCACTTTTGTTAGTTCATCAGTTGTGCAATTATCCTTGATTCCATTGTTTCCCTTGAAACACTTGATCTCAGCATTCAATCTTAAAACTTTAGCTTTCGACAAATCTTTTTCCTTTTTGACATTCTTATAATTCTTCTGAATTTCCTCTAATACCTTTCTGAGTATGTCTAAGTCTTTGTTGAAATCTTTGTTTCGATGATTGTTCATGCCAGTGTCACAGTTGGAGGTAGAAGCATTTACCTCATGATGTTCGATATATAAGTTTTCAGTTCTTGTTTGTTCATCTTCTATTATTTGCTTTCCTTTATCCAATCCAGCATTGTTGATTGTCAGGTCATTTCCAAAGAGTATGATTTCTTCATCACTTTCACCATGATCATTTCCTCCAAAGCTTATGGGTAAAATTTCAACATTATCCTCATTGTTTGTAATGAGTGGATCTTCAATGAATGCTTGAATCAACTTTTCTTGTGTAGCAGCCACCAGAGCCTGGAATTTACTTATGTATACATCAAATCTTACAAAGGAACAACTAAACATATTTTCAAAATGATTATGTGATTCCATGATACAATAAATGAAGGAACTCAGTCGGAGATCTCTTCAAGGTAGAAGATCTATTCTGATACCAATTGTTGGTCCCTTGGAAAGGCTAACACAAGTTTAGAGGGGGGTGAATAAACTTGTCCCAAAAAAACTAACTGAAAACTGAATCTTGTGCAGATTGAGTTTAGCTTTAAACTTGAGTGGTGTTGAGCTAACTTAGCTGAGTATAAGTCCGAACTGACGTATCCTTAACTGAGTTATCCAGAAGTGGATTAAGTTAAGCCTTTTAATAATGCAATATAGTGCTTACTCAGTTTCTTATGTTTGCGTAGTGTAAACTAATGCAATGTAAACTTAGATCCAGTAATTAAATGCGTAAAATAAGTAAATAAGACAGAGATTATAGAGGTTCCAGGTGGTGTAATCCTGTCAGTCCTCTCTTCTCCTGTGATGTAGGAGGCCAAATCCACTATGTTCTTGAGGTTTATAGTTAAAAGACACAAAGTAAATTCTAAACGCTTGATTGTCATTCACTAATCCCTAGCTTCACAATCTCCCAGCTTCAGTCTTTAACAGGTAGAATTGTTGTTTGAACTAAGCTTCCTACACTGGTCCTTAGAGGGTAGAATTGCCTCTTCACCAGCTATACACAAACACAGTCTTCCTGACTGCACTCAACTGTCCTTCACAGCTTCTTGGTGTTTCAAAGTCTGAACCTTTGATAAAATCAGAGTTGAGACTTGAATCAATAACTATGATTCAAATTGTGTTTCAAGCTTCTTCTTCTAGATATGAAATATGCTTAGGCTCGTTGTTTCTCTTCTAGTGTTGTTCTTGATCTTTCTTTGAATACTTTGAATACTTGAAAATTTCTTGATATTGCAATAAAGTATTTAGCAGGAATTCTTTTTTATTTCTTTCCCCTTTAGATAATCTTTCTTGACTAGATTAAATCTTAGAATTCCACCTTTCTAATTATGATATAAGTAATCTATTTATTGGGGTTTCACCAACGGTTAGATGAAATTGAACGTTAGAACTTGAATTCTTGTATCCGTTAGAGGTCCTGCTTATCCTGATATATGTCAGTGTCATTTCTGAAATTTATGTGCATTCAATAAAGTTGTTATCTTTATAACGTCAGATTTTCATTTAGCTTACCTTGACCTCAGCATGAAAACTTGTCTAAGTCTGATTTCAGCTTAAATGCATTAACTGAGTTTTTACTCTTCTTCAAAAACTCAGTACTTTATTTCTCATCTGGATATTATTGACTTAATCAAAGTACATCAAAACTTATAACTTAGCTAAGATATCATTGTCCTTATGAAACTTAGACCTCCTGTTAAGATCTATAAAGTCAGTTCAGGTCATCACAGACTATCCTGAATTCTAACTTTACAGTCTCATCTTAAGTCTTCAAAACTGATTTTGAACCCTCTGTTCTTCAACTTCAATAACTGAGTCAGATCCCTTAGTTCTCCAGTTCTAGATAAGTCAACCGAGTATGTGTCCCTCAGTGAACTTACCTTCTTCTGTTCTTCAATGTGTGTGCTCTTAGTCAGTTCTCAAAGCTGATTAATCTTCGGCTTATGAACTCAGCTCAACAAGTCAGTTTCTCATTTTCTCAGTTCTGAACCTAGATCCTTTGTAGTTCTTGTCTGATTTAACTTATACAATTATCAGACTCTATTAAATCCAATACATTGATTTCTAGGCATCTTTTTACTTTGCACTATAACAGTTAGTTATGACACTTCATCAATGGGGTTAATTATATCAATTAAAATAACTGATGAATCATCATCAAAACATAAATTTTATTTCCAACAAGGAGAATACAGCAAAGGGGCATAAACTCAGCTGGAAATTCATTGAGAATATACCGTTGAAATTCCTAATTAAAGGATTAAGGGGAAAGACACTAGACTTAAGACCAAAACACAGATTTTGTTTTGCAAGGGTTTTAATGTACTGAACCAAGACTTTGCACAGATACACTTTTAGTGATCAAATCTACAACCAATACTTGAGCCACAACCTATCAGGCCTTATGCTCAAGGCACAAGTTTAGCCTTTAGAAGCTTGGTGCAGATTTTTCACAGAACACAAAACACACTGAATCTGAAATTCAGATTTACACGGGATGAGTTTGTGTAGAAATATGAATTGCAGGCCAGGATCCTCTCAGGGCCTTTTGCTAATTCAAGTTTTCTGTCACAATTCCTGATCGTGAGACTAACTCTTTCAGATTTAGTGTACTATAACAGACAGACTCAATTACAAATACTACTTAAGTATAGCCAATTGAGACACGGGGTTGCAAACAAGCACAACAAAGTAGGCAGACATAATAAACACAAAAGATGACAGAACTTGTGTCCCTTTAAAAGTGAATAAAATGACAACTTAGTAAAGAAACGACTAGCATGTAAATTATCAAGCATATCATCTAGAACAACTATAACAGTCCGCAAGAGAGGCAGAACAACGGAAATTAGAACGTGCAGAACGTTGGAGGAAATTAGACGCAAAGTGGAAGGCAGACAATGAACTTTTCTTTATCACGTAAGGTGTAACCCATGGAGAAGCTATGGCTGGCAAACTGCCCAAATTCTCTCCTTCACGTGCTAAATCGAATGAACTGGTTATTCCCAACCCCCCTACGGCTGTGGTACACGAGGAGGTTGACATTCTTATTGTTGATTCAGCCACGGAAGAGTTCATTGAGGTTCCTAATGCGCTTACTAATGATGTTGTTCCAGTTGCTACTATTGATTCTCCTTCACCGGTACCCGACCATTCTGACGAGATTGCCGACGTCAAGATGGATATTGGTGTTGACCCAATCACTATGCCCGTGGACTTACTTGCTGAATCGATTGTGGTCCAACCGGGGACCGAACCGGTGCAATCCGATGATTCAAAGGTGCACTCGGCAATTTTAGTTGCTGATTTGAAGACGTTACAAGCGCCACATGTATATGTGGATCCATATTTAGAGCATTCCCGCCCATTGGATTTTGTTGTCGCTGATTTCTTAACTCGCGCCATTCCATGGTTTTGCGATGTTGTGATTCTGAGTTTCTCTGTGGTTGCGTGGACGTATGGAAGCAAGATATTCGTGTTCGATCCGGGTTGATTCGAGGACGAATCCTTTTGAAGCGGGAGGGAATGATGTCGCCCAATTCAAGAGGAACAATAAAAGCCCACACATGGGACGCCTATATCAAGCTTTTACAGACTATTTATTTATTTTAATTCGTATTGGGCTTTTTAATTATGTTAGGAAGTAATAATCAGGCCCAAATTAGCCCAAGTTGCCGCCAATAGTGATTAGGTCATAGCATTTATTTTCCTATATAGTTTCATGGCTAATACATTGTAAGGGGATTAATTTTCGGATTCATAGATATGAAAAAAACACTTTGTTTTGTTTCAAGAACTTCCAGTGATTGGGTTCTTTCGATTATCCTGAGATGGGGTAATTGGTTGGTGTTCCTGAGATGGGATCGCCGTAGTAAATATTCTGAGATGGAGTATTTACATATCCCTTTTGTTATTTAAGTTTTATATTCAGAAAATCCATAAAAATATACTTTTCAAAGCTGAATCGTTTGTTGTGCTTTAATCAACGATCCTACGAGATTCGGTTTACATCACTTCCTAAGAACTGAAAACCCTACTCCACCTTACCCTACATACCCAGATTTTACCCCAACACACCCAACCTTGCTCTCATCCCCACCTTTCCCTTCAAGCCATACCTCACCCTATACTAATATACCATATCATATTTATCCTATAATTTTATCTCACCCCTACCTCTTATATAACCTCACCGAAAAACATGTGCATTAGGCACGGGATAAGATTAATCTAAAATTAAAAGTTCTGATGAATAAAAACAATCAAGAACTACCAAGAAATATCATTTTACTCTACCCCATCATAACTCAGTCATACCTTACTAAGCACCCATTCCCCTGCTCTACCTTGCCCTATATACCCTAATCTTACCCCAACACACCTTACCTAACTATGCGACCTCATCCCCACCTATCCCCCCATCCACACATCACCCTATACTACTTTAATGGTGACTTAAACTATGCATATTAATGTTTGTCAGTTGAGTTGTATACTCATCTGAGTTTTTTTGGAGGAAGCCTCTGGTCTGGTCAGCACAACATTGGGCTACTGCTAAGTCTGGTGTTCAGCTAAAGGAAGTCAACAGATTTGATCGTCTGGTGAGTTGGTTCTTGGCATTGCATGAGCAACGTATTTGCATGGTTTTCCGATTTGGATAAGTTACTTCTAGGATATTTCAGTCATTACCTTGTTTGGATGTTAAGGCGGTTAGGGTTGGGTTCTTAAGGCCTATAAATTTCATCTATATTACTTGTAAATGTAACTATTCTGTGATAATAAATTAATCCTCGTTTGTCCAAGAAGTTCTTCTTGTTTTTCTACTTGTTTGGTTGATTGTGTTTTGATCTTTACTCACAATCACCATCACTTCCTAGTCAATTAGTTTTAACAAACTGGTATTAGAGCCACGTTTTGTCAGGAAATATGTTATCTATTCGAAGCAAGATTGATTGGTACCAAGGTCATAATTTAAGCTAGGATTTAGGATCAACACAAGCTTTTTGGTGAGAAATATGTCTGCTTTAAATGTTAAATTTGAAAAGTTTACATGTAGAAACAATTTCAGTCTATGGCAGATCAAGATGCGTTCTTTGTTGAAATAACATTGATTATGTAGTCCATTGTAATAAATAAACAGAAGGAAGTGCTGTTAAGGATGCATGAGGGTACTCAACTGAGGGATCATCTTGATCAAATGAACACAATATTGATGTGGAGGAAGGACATATTGCTATGGCTAAAAGAAAGGTCTGAAAAATAGTTAGGATTGGCTCAATTCAGCTGACGACATTTGATGGTAAGTTCTGCACACTGAAGGAGGTTACGCATGTTCCAAAGATGACCAAGAACTTGACATCACTTAGTCTACTTCAAAAAAGGTTCAGGTTCAGAGGTGAAGGTGGAGTGGTGAATGTATATAAGGATTCAGCTTTGATTCTGAAAGGTATCAGGCTGGGGACATTGTATATATTACAAATGTCTACTGTATAAGGTTCTGTTGTTGTCGCCTAATCAGAAGTTCACCAATCATAGCTGACCAACCAGTGGCATATGATATTGGGTCATATGGGTGAAAGAGGATTGCAAATCATGTCTAAGTCTGATATACTTGGGGGACATAATGTAAAGGAGCTGAAATTTTGTGAACACTGTGTGTTTGGGAAGCTACATAGAAGCAAGTTCCCAAAATCAATCCACATCACAAAAGGGACATGGAATTATGTTCATTCTGATTGTTGGGGGACGCTAAAGGGTGGAGACACTAGGTGGTCACATGTACTTTATATCATTCATAGATCATTACTGAAGGATGGGTTTGGCAGTCATGATGAAGCATAAGGGTGATATATTCAAGCACTTCAAGATCAATAGACTTAGTCAAGATGCAGTTGAAGGATTTGGTTGAAAATCAGACTGGGAAGAAGATCATGAGACTTAGAACTGATAGTTGTCGGGATTTTCGTTGGTCCGAGTTTGATGAATTCTGCAAGAATGAGGGAATTTCTAGGCCCATTATTGTCACACACAATCCATAGTAGACTGATGTTGCAGAAAGGGTGAATCAAACTCTTCTGGAGAGGGCAAGATGCATGCTCTCTAATTCTTGTCTGGCAAGAAGATTTTGGGCAGTGGCTATCAGTACATCCTACCACTTAATCAATAGGGTGCTAACACTTGGACCAAATCAAAACACCACTTGAGTTTTGGTCTGAAAAGCCTACAGCTTACTCAGGTCTTAGGGTTTTTGGAATCACAATATACAATCATGTCAGTGAAGGTACACTAGAGCCTAGAGCAAAGAAAAGAGTATTTACAGGTTATGGAGATAGAGTTAATAGGTATAGAATATGGTCATCAGCTTAAAAAAGCGTTGTACTTAGAATGAGCGTAGTCTTTGATGAAAATTCCATAACTAACTCATTTGTGAAGGCCACATCTGAATCTAAAATTATATCTAGATCTGAGAGAGTTGACAAACAGGTGGAGCCACAAATAGAATTAGATGAATGTAAAGAGTCAGCTGGAAGAAGTCATCACCCAGCAGAACAAGAACTTGTTCCAAACAAGTCTACTGAACAAATGGTCTGCAGATAATCAAACAACTGAAGTTGGTCAGCGGAGCTAGAAGGACAAATGTTAGACACCCTACAAGGTATAGGTTTGAGGTATAGTTGGATATGTGCTTCAGGTAGCATAAGAAGTGGATGGTTCTGAACAAAACATTTATAGGGAAGCTATGAAATGTTCTGAGGCATCTCAATGACTTGTTGCCATGGGAGGTGAAATGAAGTCAATTCCCAACATTGAGACTTGGGATATGTTCAAACAACCACAAGATAGAAGGGTTGTTAGCGGCAAATGGGTCTTCAAGAAAACTGAAGGAATATCACCAGTTGAGGATATCAAGTATAAGGCACGATTGGTTGCAAGAGGGTTCAGTCGGAAGGAGGGGGTGGAATATGAGGAGACACAACAAGAAAACTGAGCAATCACGACATTAGATTTATGACGTGCATTAGGATGCCCCTTGTAAACTACAAATTTTACGACGTTCACAATTTACATGTCGTGGATATATGTCGTATCCAGGGGCGCCCCTGTGGGGGGCAAGGGGGCCATGGCCCGGAGCCCTCCCGAAAATCAATAAATTTAAGGGCCCCACGAAATTTTGACCTAATATTATATATATACTGTATTTATATGAACAAGGAAGGCATTACCTTAATGATTAGCACTCAAGTATACTATACATAAGACTTGGTTTCAAATCTTGCAAGCTATAATAATTTTTGTTTTTTTAAACTAGGATTAGGAGCCAAATAAGTAGGTTTTTTTCCTTCCAAACCCATGACTATCACACGCAGTTTTTTTTTGTTTTATTTTTTTATATATATTTTGGTTACTGTTTTTTTTCGAAGGGCGATGGCCTAAATTTTTCTTTGGCCCCGAGCCTAAATTTGGACAGGGACGCTCCTGGTCGTATCATCAACATCATTAGATTTTACTACATAATGTTACCTACATTTATGATGTGCATAGATTCACGTAATGAATATTTCTGGTAATATTACTTTAGGCGTTTAAGTAATGTTTCCCGATTCTAAAAAAAAAAAAAGAAAAAAAAAGTAATGTTTCCCCACTCCATATCCGATAAAAGGATATTACTATTCAGCTCCAGGACTCCAGCGTGTCTACCTCTCAACGATTTTACCGAACGAGCTCATCCAATAAATCAACCTTTGCCGCCGGCGTCTAGCTATTGGTGGCATCGACGTCTAGCTATTGGTGGCACCTAGCTCATCTGATAAATCAACTTCTGCTGCCGGTACTGATTTCTATCCCATTAATTTCACTTGCTTTGTAATACATCTATTTGATTTTAGGTAATTTAACCTGAAAACTCACCGGAAGATTCTCTAAGTTGCACATATTTCCCCCAAAATTCATTATTAATTTCTTTACGTACAATAGGATGATATCAAGTGAACTGAGGTATATTCTAGGATTGAAATAATTAGACTATTTATGAAGCAAGGTTTCTCAGAACAAATGTGCTTTGACGGACATGGATTGTTGCATTAATTGTTGGGGTTTAGACATAAGAGATACTTTATTTTGTGAAGGTTCTAGAACTTCAAGTTCAATTAGAATTTTCTTTTCTACCATTTGTCGTTTTGATTCATACTAGTTTTGTTGTTCGCCTTAGGTTAATCTCATTCAGATTAATCGTATTTCATTGATTCAACTGAACGGAGATAGTACAAATGTATAGAGTTCGGTGACTTAGTCAATAAGTCACTACAAGATAAATACGACAATAATAATACTTAAAGTAAAACTAATATTCAAACTAAATTATCCTTGATACGCCCCCGCAATCCCGTGATAAGTGGCTGAACAGAGAGACTGGACTTTAAACTGGCAAAACGGGGCCGAGCAAACGGTTTGGTGAGAATATAAGATAACAGATGTTTTGAGGTGATAAAACAGATGCTGAGCTTTCGAGCCGCAACTAATTATTGAACATGGTGGAAGTCGATATCTATGTGCTTCGTGCCATTATGAAACACCTGATTGTGAGCAAGATAGGTGGCGCAAATATTGTCACACCAAAGAGTAGGCGGGAAGACAACAGAACTTGCATCTCACGAAGGAGACTACAAAGCCATTGAAGTTCGATGGAGCTATTAAAAAAAGTCTTGTACTCGACCTCAGTGCTACTTTTTGAAAGCGTCTAGTGTTTCTTACTACGCCAACTAATGAGATTCACACCAAGTAAAACATAATATGCCCCAACCGAACGGCAATTATCACTGTCAATGGCCCAATCCATGTCGGAATAAGCCCGGAGTGAAACAAAGGACCAGCGGGAGAGGAAGAGACCATCAGATATAGTGTGCTTAAGATACCGAAGAATACGTTTAACGGCAACCCAGTGAGCCTCGGTAGGTGAATGCATGTACTTACTAACCTTGTGGACCGCGAAGGCAATATCAGATCAAGTGAAACTGAGATACAATAGACCACCGACAATAGTACGGTAGGGTGCATCAAGTATAAGATGGGATAGGCCGACATAGGTGTCGGAGGCTTGGTCATCATCAAGTATAAGATGGGTGAGAGGTCGATTATACCCGTAAAAGTGTCAACGACCTTAAAGGCTTGACCTTGATAAATCACACGTTTATAGTTATTATTTAAGTTAGTGATTAATAAAATATAAAAGTTGAAGGATATATCTATTAATAAGATATAATTTGGTATTTGAAGATAAAGATCGGATAAGCATGACAAAAGCCGGCAACCAATCAAAAGGTGGCGCCAACTTGAACACGCCATTTAGGGGGGGGCGCACCTTATCAATTTAATGATCGGCCGGGAGTTATCTCTTATTTGTTTGACATTTTGAAGTATATCTCTTATTTAGCTTGAACACCTATAAATAAAGAGGCATACTACACGCCATATGTACACCATAGAAATACATTATTTTCAATACTTGATCAATATAGTTCGTTGTTTTCTTTATTTTATTTTATGTTCGTTCATTACGGAGTCGTTAGAATCTCCGGTTAGAGATCGTATCGAAGAGTGGGAGTCACGCTCGTCTTCGAGGGTAATGTCTACTCAATTATGCAATCTTTATTCGTAGATCTAATTTATTTCGTTATGGAGTAGTCTTTTTGTGTATTGATTTCGTGATGTAGTTAATTATCGAACCCATGTTTATGTAGATCTGAGACGTAAAAGACGTTTCACGAGCAAATCTGGTTCAGATCTGAGCTTGTTGGCAGTGAGCTTATGTCTCGTTGGTAGCAAGATCCGTGATGTTCTTGATTTGTCCGTGAACGGCTTCGACTACGTCGGGTTCTCTCGCTTTGTAATTCAAACGAGTAATTAAACTTGATCAACTTAATTATTTGTCATCGTAATTTAACATGAGACCTAAAAAGTGATTGTTATTTAGGACGAGAGATTGAATCGGTGTCTAAGAAGTACGCCTAATCATAGGAATGTTGCTTAGATGAGGTTACGGTTTATACCGGCATCCCTAGTTTCGTAATTGTGTCGAAGTTATATGAGATGGAGACTAAAAATGTGAAGTCACGTAATGGAGACACGATGATCTAGATGGCCTAACCGGAGCTAGATCTATTTTAGGGGATGACTCCCGTAGTCAGAATAATTAATCTTAAATGTCTTGTTTTGTCTCGTCGTCAATCTACATAGCATGGGGGAGTAATTACTACTAGCGTTATCAATACCGTTTGTCAATTATTTATTAAAACCTATAAAAAACAAGTGTCTTAGTGTCGTTGTGTCTTTTGTTGGTTTTGTGTTTCTATTGTGTCAATCTTATTTTCTGCGTTATTTGTTGGTCGTAGACCACCCTTTATTTGCTTTTAGTCTATTAAGTTATATTTCGTTTAAGCCGAGTCTCTGTGGGATCGACCTCGACTCTATCTAACTATACTGCGATTGAACCTAGTTCTCTTGCTAGTGTGTTATTTAGGTATCGAGTTATTTTTTTTATAACTTGACCGACATCAAGTTTTTGGTGCCGTTGCCGGGGACTCGTGTCATTAAATCAAATATAGCTTATTTTATTAAAAGTAAATTCGTAAATATTGTGAATAGAGTCTGTTTTAGTTTCATTTTTTATAATTTAGTCTAGTAAAGGCCTAGCCTTTAAAGTTTTTAATTGTTTTATTGTTTTTTTTTTATTTTTTAGTACGCTACTCGGAAATCGAAGGAACCACTTGAGCCTTATAATCCTGAAATAGAGAAATTTGCAAGGCGAAACAGAAGTTAGCTAGAGAAGCGGCTAAGCAAGGAGAAGAGGATCCAAATCTTGAGGAAAGCGAGCACGAATTGGAAGAAGGACATACCACCGATCACTCTGAGCATTCTGAATCTGAAACGAAATGGCAGACATTCCTGTCAATCCAAACCAGGTACCTAATCCTATTATCAATAATGCTAATAATGCGAACAATCTTAATGCTAATAATGGAAACCAAGCCCTAGTTCAAGGAGCGAGGCGCACTTTGCAAAGTTATGCAACGCCCACTATTGAGCAATTCATCCCTGCTATCGTAGCACCGCAAGATGCTGCGGAAGTCTATCACCCTAGGCCTAATGTAATCCAAATGGTGACTAACTATTCCACTTTTCATGGAGTCCAAAACGAGGATCCTGGTGTTCACGTGACAAATTTCTTGGAAATCGTTAGCACTGTGAAACCAGAATTAATCCCGGAAGGGAACATTCGTCTTAAGCTTTTCCCTTTCACTTTGAAAGATAAAGCTAAGCAATGGCTTCTCTCTTTAGAGGCTGGATCTATCACTACTTGGGAACAATTGTTGTAGAAATTCATGAATAAGTATTTTCCTTTAGGAAAAACTTTTAAGTTACGCCAAGACATCTTAGGATTTAAGCAACAACCTGGGGAGAGTTTTGATCAAGCCTGGGAACGTTTTAAGGAAGCTATGAGGAAGTGTCCTCATCATGATATCTCTCTTTGGCTTTTAATGCAAACTTTTTACCATGGATTGAGAGAAACTGAGAAAATTAGAGTAGACGCCTCCAGCAATGGAGCGTTTGTTCTTTTATCTCCTGAGGAGGCACAAGGAAAGATGGAGCAAATAGCAATGAATAGTCAATGGGGAGGCAATGACATAGCTACTGTGAAGATGGCCGCTGACATATTTGATGATAGTGCATCTACCAAAATCTTAGAACAACTGTCTGTTATCAACAGTAAGGTAGATGGCATGCAAGAAAGGATGGCAAGAGTAGAGAAAGGGACTGGAATTGAGGTGACACCTCAAAGTGAGAATCTTTGGTACGAAGAAGCCAATTATATCGGGGGAGGGTACAAGCCTAATCATAACCATCCCGGATTCCGATATAGCGACATTAATGCAGGAGAAAGGCCTAAACCGCCGCCACTTATGTACCACAAAGCAAACTAAAACTTTTGGTTGGGAAGTCGCGATAGAAAACCGAGTAATGTCGTTACCGACAATATGGGACAACTTTCAAAATCAATGGCTGATTTAGCCACTAACTTTAGCCAATATTGTCAGAAGACCGATGCTAAGGTGACCAATCAAGAAGCCATAGTCCAAAATCTCACTCACCAAATAGGACAATTAGCTGAGCAAGTCTCAACTAGACCTCCTGGAGGATTGCCAAGCAATACAGACAAGAACCCTAAGGATTTGAATGCGATCATGACTAGAAGTGGGAAAGAAGTAACTCCACCATCTTTGAAAGAGAAAGAGAAATTCGTAGAAAGTAAGGATGGTGAGCCACGCAAGGAAGCAAACACTTCTGGAACCTTGCCTGAGCAAGAAACCTATAAGGAACCTGCTGGCCCTAGAGTTGAGCTTTATAATAATAAGTATCCTATTTTCACTGATGTCGATCCTTCAACCTTACCTTATCCTCCACCCAAACCTAAGCCTAAGGTTGATAACAAGAGGTATAAGAAGTTCATTGATATTTTTAGGAAGCTACACATCAATATACCTCTAGTTGAAGCACCGGCCGAGATGCCCGAGTACACAAAGTTCTTGAAAGAAGTTTCGTCTCTACTAAGAGGAAACTCTTAGATTTAGAGACCATTTGCCTAAATGAGGAGTGCTCACCATTCTTCAACATAAGTTACCCGCTAAGTGCAAGGATCCGGGAAGTTTTCTCATCCCCCGCACCATAGGTAACGTTTGTTTGAACAAAGCCTTGTGTGATCTAGAGCGAGCGTAAATCCGATGCCTCTATCCATTTTTCAAAAACTAGGTATGAAGGACCTTAAAAAGACTTCAATTACTTTGCAATTAGCCGATCGTTCGTTAAGGAACCTTGTGGAGTGGTTGAGGATGTGCTAGTAAGAGTTGAGAAATTTGTGTTTCCTGTCGACTTTGTTGTGCTGGATATGGAAGCTAACTACGAAGTGCCACTAATCTTAGGAAGACCTTTTATGGCCACTAGTAGGACGCTTATCGATGTCTACAAAGGAGAGTTAGTGTTAAGAGTAAATGGAGATCAAATAGCATTCAACGTGCTTGATACTATGAAAACACCCGATGATGAAGAGGATGCATGTTTCATGTTGGATTTCGTTGACAAACTTGTCAATGACTTCCAACAAGTATGAGGATATTAAGGATTTCCTCGAGGCTACCCTAGAGTTAGAGGATGAAGTGCCATATGAAAGGAGTGAGGAAGAGAAAGTGGTATGGCCGGGATGTAGTAGAGGTACACCTATACATGTTGAAGAGATGAAATCTACCGAGGTTGAGAAGTACTATCACGGACCAACATGGCATAAGTACTTTGAACTTAAGCTGACTGGTCAAAAGTTAAAGACCTCGTTAGAAGAACCACCTACCAATCTGACATTGAAGCCTCTGCCTGCACATTTGAAGTATGTATTCCTTCAAGATGAGACCTTGCCGCTTATCATTTCTTCTGCCTTGAGTGAAATACAAGAAGAAAAGCTGATGAGAGTGTTGAGAGAGTATCGCGGAGCATTTGGATGGACTATAGCTGACATCAAAGGCATTAGTCCGAGTGTTTGCATGCATAAAATCTCCGTCGATCCTGCAAAGAAAGCGGTTGTACAACCCCAAAGAAGGCTAACTCCACAATTAAAGGACGTGGTTAGGGATGAAATTATTAAGATGTTGGAAATGGGGATTATCTTCCCTATCTCTGATAGTGAATGGGTTAGCCCGATCCACGTAGTTCCAAAGAAGGGAGGTTTTACAGTACAAGCCAATGAGTTAAACGAGTTAATTCCTATTAGACTCATTACTGGTCATAGAGTATGCATTGACTTTAGGAAACTGAATGATGCAACTCGTAAGGATCACTTCCCTCTTCCATTCATTGACCAAATGCTAGAGAGACTGAGTGGACATGCATTTTATTGCTTTCTTGACGGTTACTCAGGATACTATCAAATTCATATCTCACCCGAGGATCGTGAGAAGACCACCTTTACATGTCCATATGGAACCTTCGCTTACAATAGAATGCCCTTTGGTTTGTGCAACGCACCAGCAACGTTTCAACGATGCATGATTTCTCTATTTGCTGATATGGTTGAAGATTTCCTTGAGATCTTTATGGATGATTTCTCCGTATTTGGAGATGACTTCGATTCATGTCTCACGCATCTGGCAAGAGTATTGAAGAGATGTGAGGAGACGAATCTGGTGCTTAACTGGGAGAAATGTCATCTTATGGTTACTGAAGGTATAGTACTTGGCCACCGTATTTCTAAGAACGGTATAGAGGTGGATAGAGCGAAAGTAGAGGTGATTGAAAAACTGCCTCCACCAACCAATCTTAAGACATTGCGAGGTTTTCTTGGCCACGCAGATTCTATCGTCGGTTTGTGAAGGATTTTTCCTTAATCTCTCGACCTCTTACCGAGTTATTGGCCAAGGATGTGCCATTTGTGTTTACTAACGAGTGCATGAGAGCTTTCAATAAGTTAAAGAACATGCTTATTACCGCACCCGTTCGATTGCGCCCGATTGGAATCTACCTTTTGAGTTGATGTGCGATGCAAGCGATACAAATTGTAGGTGCCGCCTTAGGACAAAGGAAAGACAAGATCTTTAGGCCCATCTACTATGCTAGTCGAACTTTAAACGCCGCTCAAAGGAACTATGCAACTACCGAGAAAGAGCTTCTGGCTGTTATCTTTGCTTTCGACAAATTCAGATCCTATCTAGTAGGATCTAAAGTCATTGTTTGGACTGACCATGCGGCTTTAAAGTATCTTTTAGCCAAACAAGATTCCAAGCCAAGGTTATTAAGATGGATTCTACTATTGCAAGAATTTGATGTAGAAATCCGTGATAAGAAAGGATCTGAGAATTTGGTTGCAGATCATCTCTCCCGTCTCCAAATAGAGGATAAAGAACCAATGACCGAGATTGGAGAAGCATTTCCTAATGAACAACTATTCTCCATCACGGCCATACAGGGAAAGGATGATTGCGCTGCAAGATCTTCGCGTATTGAGGTTGTTAGGGAGAAGAAACAACCATGGTTTAAAGACTTTGTGAATTATCCGTCCGCAAAATACCCGCCACCAAATCTCAACCCCCAAGAAAGAAAGAAATTCTTCAAGGATCTTAGGCACTATTATTGGGAGGAGCCCTATTTGTTTAAGCTAGGATCCGACAATGTCTTTAGGAGATGTGTACCGGAAGAAGAAATATATGATATCCTTAGACATTGCCACGCTTATGAGGCCGGAGGACATTATGGAGGAGACAAGACCGCTGCGAAAGTTCTCCAATGTGGTTTTTACTGGCCGACCTTGTTCAAAGATGCGCATCAATATGCTAAATCCTGTCATTCTTGCCAAATGACGGGAAATATCTCGAGAAGAAATGATATGCCACTGAAGAATATCCTAGAGGTGGAACTCTTTGATGTTTGGGGTATTGATTTTGTGGGACCTTTTACTTCGTCTTTGTCCAACCGCTATATCTTAGTTGCAGTCGACTACGTGTCCAAGTGGGTTGAGGCCATTGCTTCGCCTACCAACGATGCCAAGGTTGTACTAAAGTTCTTAAAGAAAAATATCTTTACGCGGTTTGGAACCCCTCGTGCGATTATTAGTGATAATGGAAGCCATTTCTGTAATAGGCCGTTTGAAAAGTTGATGATTAAGTACGGGGTTAGACACAAGTTAGCTATCGCTTATCACCCTCAAACAAGTGGACAAGTTGAGGTTACAAATCGAGAAATAAAGCGCATTTTGGAGAAAACTCGTGAATACGACCGAAAGGATTGGTCATTGCGATTAGATGATGCTTTATGGGCTTATAGGATCGCTTATAAGACGGCTATTGGTATGTCCCCTTATAAGATTGTTTTTGGTAAAGCATGTCATCTACCGGTTGAACTTGAACACCGTGCCATGTGGGCTACGCGTATGCTGAATTTTGATGAGAGTTTAGCTGGAGAAAGAAGGTTGTTAGAGTTGACTCGCCTAGAGGAGTTTCGTCTGGAAGCTTATGAGAATGCTAAAATATTTAAGGAGCGCACGAAGAAATTTCATGATAAAAAGATATTGGACCGCACCTTTAAGGAAGGCGATCTGGTTCTTCTTTACAATTCGCGTTTGAGACTCTTTCCGGCAAGTTAAAATCACGATGGTATGGCCCTTATAGAGTGAGTAAGGTTTTCCCTTCGGAGTCGTCGAATTATTGAACCTTAAAGACCAATCCACCTTTGTGGTTAATGGACACCGTGTGAAACATTATGTTGGTCTTGGTCAAGGAAAGGAGGAGGAAGTCTTCACTCTTGAAGATCCCACCTATACTTAAACCATCGTTGAGTTAAGTCGAGCTGGCGACTATAAACTCAGAACTATTTCTGAAAAACTATCTTTTGTTTTTGTTTTGTTTGAATAAAGTAGCATGCGACTGCTAAGGTTTTTTTCATCTCGCCAAGTTCCGATTCTAAGTTCGGAATAAACGAATTTTTTTCCTTGATAGCCGACATGTGAGTTTTATAGTTTTAACTCTTTGGTTTTCCATGTCGTTGGTTGTATAAAATAAAGTGGCTTAAATTGTTTTTGGATATTCTATATCTGATTACTGCCACATTATTTTATAACCTCCATTGACATGTTATTAACGGTTTCGTGGAGCTTCTGTATGGTTTGCTTAAACAGGTTTTTTTTTTTTGTGCTTCTCCACGACGTGCTTGGTCTACAACTACATTCTGCATCTACTTGAGAGCCGTTTCCAGAGCTAAGTCTTTTTCTTAAATTCTCATTTTTCTTTGTCATTGGGGACAATGCCAAGTTTAAGTGGGGGGTAGGAGACTTAGCCATGATGTTATAATTAAAGATTGAATGCAACGGTGAAAATTGAAAATTTTTCTGAAACAAATGCCAAATTAATTGTCTCGTACCCTTAGAATTGTGAGTTCTTATACATAGAATTAATAGGAAATGAACCAAGTTGCATGATTACATGATCATTTTATACTTATATGAATGTAAACTTAAGGATATTCATGCCAACTAGTGCAAGTAGTTATTTATTATTTGCTTACTCAATTTGAATCGACGAATTCCGCACAAATCATAATAAATCTGAAGAATTATGTGTACATTGCGTAGATGATTGGTTATGCGTACCTAGAGTCGATATTTATCTGTCGATGTATTCTTATCTTCTAGCCATCAAAGCGGAGTAATAAGCTTGAGAATTATCCGTGTTTTGACAATGAGTCAAACACTCGGGCTTGTAGTAACATTACCAAAGTAGCCCCGCGCTTGTGGTAATATTCGATGCTATGCATGATCTAAGATAGGGGGATGCTCTAAAAAGTTTTCTTCCTTGAGATTGATAGTATTTAAAAAATATGAAGATATGAAAAGAATATTCAAATTTTTAAGAGGCTTGAGTAATTTTCTCGGTCTCCAAGTCCAAAAACCTTATGGATGACGCTCTTGCTTATTGCACCATGTCTTTAACCATTGCGAGGCTTAAGAAGTGGGAATGCTGATGTTGGTAGGTTAAGACTTCGAAGTTAGCATAAACTTTAATCTTGCCACGAATATATAAAACCAAATGCACATGCACACATCACTTCGATTCATGACGAGTAGTGAATAATGGGTACCTTATGAGCATAAGTGGTATGAGTTGACTCGAGTTTCTCGTATAGGTATGATTTGACCAATGGAAAATGTGTCTTGGGGATGACTTATTGATGCTTTGTTCGGGACGATCAAAGTCTAAGTGGGGGGTAGTTGATGACGGTCAAATTATACCCGTAAAAGTCATCAACGTAGACCTTAAATCAGGACGAATAATATATATTTTATGATAAATCACACGTTTATAGTTATTATTTAATGTTATGTGATTAATAAAATATAAATTGGTATTTATCCATATTACTTGGTATTTATCTATTAATAAGATATAATTTGGTATTTATCCGTTTTTATTATATTTATCCGTTATTATTTAAATATGATTTATTTTGGGATAAATATTATTTTGCAGAATTTGGATAATTATGGAGGATAAATACAAAAAGGAGAATTTAATCACAAGATAAATCCAAGAAAATCAAGATGCATTGAAGATAAAGATCGGATAAGCATGACAAAAGCCGGCAACCAATCAAAAGGTGGCGCCAACTTGAACACGCCATTTAGGGGGGGCGCACCTTATCAATTTAATGATCGGCCGGGAGTTATCTCTTATTTGTTTGACATTTTGAAGTATATCTCTTATTTAGCTTGAACACCTATAAATAAAGAGGCATACTACACGCCATATGTACACCATAGAAATACATTATTTTCAATACTTGATCAATATAGTTCGTTGTTTTCTTTATTTTATTTTATGTTCGTTCATTACGGAGTCGTTAGAATCTCCGGTTAGAGATCGTATCGAAGAGTGGGAGTCACGCTCGTCTTCGAGGGTAATGTCTACTCAATTATGCAATCTTTATTCGTAGATCTAATTTATTTCGTTATGGAGTAGTCTTTTTGTGTATTGATTTCGTGATGTAGTTAATTATCGAACCCATGTTTATGTAGATCTGAGACGTAAAAGACGTTTCACGAGCAAATCTGGTTCGATCCGAGCTTGTTGGGCAAAGTGAGCTTATGTCTCGTTGGTAGCAAGATCTATGATGTTCTTGATTTGTCCGTGAACGGCTTCGACTACGTCGGGTTCTCTCGCTTTGTAATTCAAACGAGTAATTAAACTTGATCAATGAGAAATAGCCCATCGGAGGTAGGAAGCACCTCAATGTCAAGAAAATATAACAGAGAATCAAGGTCCTATATCGGAAAGTGCCGACCAAGATAAGAGACAACCTGCTCAACAAGATAAGATGACGAGCTAGTATAATAATATCATCAATATAAACCAGAAAATAAACACAAGCACCATCATGAGAATAAATATATAAAGAAGTGTGGGCTTTGGAGCTAACAAAGAAAAATGGAGTTAAGACATCGGTGAAGCGAGAGAACCAAGCACGGGGAGCCTTACAAACTCCATAAAGGTTGCGGCGAAGACGGAAAACATAAACCGGATAATCAGTGTGAACAAATCCCTGGGGCTACTGCATATAAATTGGCTCAGATAAATGCCAAAGAAGGAAAGAATTCTGAATATCCACCTGGCGAACAGACCAACCCAGCGAAATGGCAAGTGATTGAAGAAGACGAATAGTGACCGGTTTAACGACTCACTACAACAAAAAATAGCTATTCAGACAAGAAGATTTTGGGCAGTGGCTGTCAGTACATCCTGATACTTAATCAATAGGGGGCCTCAACTGTGATCAGAATCAAAACACCACTGGAGGTTTGGTATTAAAAGCCTGCAGCTTACATAGGTCTGAGAGTTTTTTGAAGCACAATATACTATCATGTCAGTGAAGGTAAACTAGAACCTAGAGACAAGAAAAGAGTATTTGCAAGATATGGAGATAGAGTTAAAGATTATAGAATCTAGTCATCAGCTGAAAATCAGGTTATACTCAGCAGGAGTGTAGTCTTCGATGAAAATTCCATGCCTAACTAATTTGAAAATGACACATCTAAATCTGAATTATATCTGGATCTGAGAGAGTTGACAAACAGGTGGAGTTACAAGTAGAATCAGATGAACTTAAAGACTCAGCTGGAAGTAGTCATCACTCAGCAGAACCAGCGCTGGTTCCAAACAAGTTTACTGAGCAAGGGGTCAGCAAATACTCAAACATCTGAAGTTGGTCAGCAGAGCTAGAAGCACAAATGTTAGACCCTCTAGAAGGTATGGGTTTGAGGTAGTGTTAGATATGTGCTTCAGGTAGCATAAGAAATGGATTGTTCTGAACCAAACTTTTATAGGGAAGGTATGACATATTCTGAGGCATCTCAATGACTTGCTGCCATGGGAGGTGAAATAGAGTCAATTCACAAGATTGAGACTTGGGAACTGTTCAAACAACCACAAGATAGAAGGGTGGTTAGCAGCAAATGGATCTTCAAGAAAAATGAAGGAATATCACCTGTTTAGGGTATTATATATAAGGCATGATTGGATGTAAGATGGTTCGGTCAGAAGGAGTGGGTGGAATATGAGGAGACCCAACAAGCAAACTGAGCAATCATAATAGATTTACAACGTGCATTAGAATCCACCTCATAAACTATATATTTTATGATGATCACAATTTAAATGTCGTGATATACGTCGTATCACCAACATCATTAGATTTTACTACATAATGTTACCTACAGTTATTATGTACATAGATGCACGTAGTGAATATTTCTGGTAATGTTACTTAAGGCGTTTAAGTAATGATTCCTAATTCTTTAAAAAGGAAAAAAAAATGTTTCCCCACTCTATATGTTTTTTGGAGAACGAGCTCATCCGACAATAGGAAGTTACTATTCTGCTCATGGACCCCAGCGTGTCTACCTCTCAACGATTTTACCGAACAAGCTCATTCAATAAATCGACCTCTGCCACCGGCATCTAGCTATTGGTGGCGCTGGCGTCTAGCGATTGGTGGCATCTAGCTCATCCGATAAATCAACTCCCGCCGCCGATATTGATTTCTATCCCATTAATTTCACTTGTTTTGTAATACATCTCTTTGATTATAGGTAATTTAACCTAAAAACTCACCGGAATTAGTATCTCTAAGTTGCACATATTTCACAGAAGATTCACTATTAATTATTTTACGTACAATAGGACAATATCATGTGAACTGTGGTATATCCTTGGATTGAAATAATTAGACTATTTATGAAGCAAGGTTTCTCGGCACAAATGTGCTTTGACGCACATGGATTGTTGCATTAAATGTTAGGGTTTAGACATAAGAGATACTTTATTTTGTGAAGGTTCTGGAACATCAAGTTCAATTAGATTGCTCTTTTCTACTATTTCTCATTTTGATTGATACTTGTTTTGTTGTTTGCCACAGGTCAACATCATTTAGATTAATCGTATTTCATTGATTCAACTGAACGGAGATAGTACAAATATATAGGGTTCGGTGACTTAGTCAATAAGTCACTACAAGATAAATACGACAATAATAATATTTAAAGTAAATCTAATATTCAAACTACATTATCCTCGACACGCCCCCGTAATCCCATGGGAAGAGGCTTAACACGGAGATTGGACTTTAAACTGGAAAAACAGGGCTGAGCCAACGGTTTGGTGAGAACATCAGCTAACTGATCTTTCGAGAAGATAAAACAGATGCCGAGTTTTCGATTTGCAACTAATTCCCAAACATGGTGGAAGTCGATATGTATGTGCTTCGTTCCGTCATGAAACACCGGATTGTGAACAAGATAAATGGCACCAATATTATCACACCAAAGTGTAGGCGGGGAAGACAACGGAACTTGCATTTCAGGACGAAGACTACAAAGCCACTGATGTTCGCCGGAGGTGTTAGAAAGTGACTTGTACTCGACCTCAGTGCTACTCTTTGAAACCGTCTAGTGTTGCTTACTACGCCAACTAATGAGATTCACACCAAGTAAAACATAATATGCCCCAACCGAACAGCAATTATCACTGTCAGCGGCCCAATCAGAGTCAAAATAAGCCCGAAGCGAAACAGAGGACCAGTGGGAGAAGAAGAGAATGTCAGATATAGTGTGCTTAAGATACTAAAGAATACGTTTAACGGCAACCTAGTGAGCCTCGGTAGGCGAATGCATGTACTTACTAACCTTGTGACCGCGAAGGCAATATCAGGTCGAGTGAAAGTGAGATATTGTAGACAACCGACAATAGTACAGTAAAGCAACAGTTCGACACATGGTTAGCCATCGTCAAGTGTAAGACGGGTAGAGGCCGACATAGTTGTCTGACATGGCTTGGCCTTTTCTAGAGAGGCACACTGCAAAAGCTGTAGGATATACTCGCACTGAGTGAAAAATAGCCTTTCGGAGGTAGGAAGCACCTCAATGTCAAGAAAATATGACAGAGAGCCAAGGTCCTTAACCGGAAAGTGCCGACCAAGATAAGAGACAACCTGCTCAACAAGAGAAGACGACGAGCTAGTAATAATAATATCATCCACATAAACCAGATTATAAACACGAGCACCATCATGAGAATAAATATATAAGAAAGTGTGGGCTTTGGAGCCGTCAAAGAAAAATAGAGTCAGGACATCGGTGAAGTGAGAGAACCAAGCACGGGGAGCCTGACGAAGGCCATAAAGGACGCGGCGAAGACAACAAACATAATCCGGATAATCAGGGTGAACATATCCCTAGGGCTACTGCATATAAATAGGCTCAGATAAATGCCAATGGAGGAAAGCATTCTGAATATCCACCTGGCCAAGAGACCAACCCTGTGAAATGGCAAGAGAAAAAAGAAGATGAATAGTGACCGGTTTAACGACTGGACTAAATGTGTCAGTGAAATCAACCCCTTCGGCCCATAGGTGTATTTCTTTCGTCGAACCCGATTTATGTTTTTTAACTAGCCTCATGAATTTCCTGTTCAATGTCTCATAAAACCAGACCACAAGAGTGCTAAGTTTCACTTTTATCTTGCTCTTTCGATTTGTAAGTCAATTTCCAATGAAGAAATATTGTTTTGCTATTACAGCTATTTTTTTAAATGATGTGCTTTTGGAATTTCCAATTGTAATGTTGCTAAGCTCTTGGAATTTTAAATTTGAAATGTGGCACATTATACCATTATTTACTCAATTAATCCATTCTTTTAGAGCATACTTGACGCTAGTGTGACGTACTTGATGGTAGTTGTGTCATCACTTATATGTGGTACATATATGTATCGTTTGACTATAATTTTGTCTTGTGAAGAATTGTTTATGGCTTTTCGTCGTGCTCTCTTGCCTAAGATACTTTTTTAGTTTAGACATGATCAGCTTACTAGAGGAATGGAAGACCGATACTTTATGGTTGATGTTTTTGAACCTTTACGTGCTCTGAATGGAAGACTTTTCGGTTTTGTTTGGCTATCTAGTTTAAATATATGATTTTTAATTTAACTAGTTCTTCCATTTTGGTCTACTATTTTGATGAAAACACACACACACGCACACTTTCTGGAAAATTAGGGCAAAAGTACAAAGGATGAATCTGCAAATTAAAGGTAAAATATGAATTTTTACTAAAACTTTTCTGTTTGCATGAATTACATTATGTACTCTCTACTCTTATTTATACTACTGAAACCTAATTCGATTGTCTTTTGAATTTAGGGATGAAATGTTGTTTTTGAGGATAAACACAAGAAGAATCCGATAAACACTGCATAAAAGGCTGATTGTCCAGACTGTATTGACTTAGAGTTTAAACGGTGATTGCTTCCTTAACCCTCCATTTCCTCCTTATCCCTTCCAAATCACCTTGGTTCCTCGGTATTTTGAATTCTTGTGTGCACATGGGACTCTTATTTTTTAATTTATGCGAATTTATCTGGTTTATCTGCTTGCTTTATCTGAATTGTTTTGAACTTAGAATTGAATTCATTTTGTGCAACGGTCACTTGAGTTCAACCGTTCATTATTATGTTTGGCATGTGCCAAACTAATTAATTAACAATAAGTTACTGAATCATTGGAAATATACGTGGGAGTGTGATGCTTATTGTAATATGCAGTCCAACCTTTTGACTTCATGAGTAAATCATATTGCATTGTCTATCAAACGTTTATCACTGCTTGTATTTTTATTTTACTGATGCAGCTGATGTTATCTTGTCCAGGCAGTTCTCTCATAATAAAGTTATGTTATTATGCATACTAAATTGGATGTTGTCATGTTGAGGAGTAATATATTACCGAGTTTCATAGACTATACAGTCAAACTATGCAGTTACAACTTGAATATTTGATCTATGATATTCTACGTACTCGAATTTCTCGTTGACAAATCCCTGGAATAATGGACTTGTTGCTTAAGTTAATTAACTCCCCCTCGACTACTCTCAATTATTTTAATGGAACTTGTCTACTTTATCAAGATATTCTCACCAGTGGTCAGACACAGTTCCATCAGGGTGTTACTAGCAATAATGGCACATCATAATTTTGAGCTTGAGCAACTAGATGTGAATACAACCTTTCTACATGAGGATGTGGATAAGGAAATATAAATGACTCAACCATAGGGTTTCCAAGTTCCTTGCAAGGAAGGGTTTTTTGTAAGTTGAAGAAGTCTTTAAATGGACTTGAGCAGTCCCCAAGGCAGTGGTAAAAGAAGTTTGACGGTTATATGATCAAGTTGGGCTATAACATGACTCTATACTGGTATGTTTATCAAGCTGAAGGATGGTTCAGTCATCTATCTTGTTTTGTATGTGGATGATATGTTCATAGCTGCTGTGAACAAGTCTGACATTCAAGATTTGAAGAATCTGCTCAAAGATGAATTTGATATGAAGGATTTGGGAAATGCAAAGAAAAATCTAGGGATGGAGATCTGTATAAATAGGAAGCAGGGGAAGTTGTTCTTGTCTCATCAGGGGTATATTGAAAAGATACTATCTTTTATTTTTTTATTTTTCGTGCTATTCATTCCGAGGCTTTCTTTTGATATCATTACATCGTTTTTTATTAGATTCAACATCAAAATTTACTCGGTGAATTTCAACAGTGAATTCAAAAAACAGTGAATTCCGACAATGTATTTTTGAAAATTACGTCGGAATATGATCACCGCGGTCTCGAAATAAATAGAACGTAAAATTTGGTGAAATAATTATTAATTTTGGAGTTATAGATTGACAGATATAAATGTTTAAAAATAATAGATGTGTGAGGAAGTGCATTGTATTTTTTTTCCACAGCCACACAATTGTTTATTTATAAATAACATTTGTGCAAAAGTTTTAAAAACATGCCATTTTCTCTAAATTACAATTATTTCTTGACCTTCTCCTTAAATCCTCCCGACCCCCCCTCCCCCTCCCCCTCCCCAAAAAACAATTATCTTGCATATCGACAATTATGTCTCCTCACTATAATTTTTTTGTTACACTTTCATGACAATGAACAGAAACATAACGTCGGATGTTAAATTCAATAACAGTACTTACGTCCCAAAATAGAAGTTCGTTTATTGTTTTAGTTTTTCCTTATAATATAATTCAATTTATAATAATAATTGAACATTTACTTCATTTTTTTTTGTTTTACCCCTCATTTATTATATAACAACACGTTTTTAAATAATTTACAACTACAACATTAAATACAGAAAGATAGTATTCTAGGCTTTGATCATTAAAATTAATGATATTTAACTATTTTTTTAAATTTTGTAAAAGATCAAAATGAATTTATATTTTAGGACTGATGTAATACTACAAGTGTCATGTGTCATATTTTTGACCTCTTAAGACTATATTTTTGTTACACTTTTTAGATACTTAATGGATCGATTGGACCTTGAGTCAATCCGGTTACGTGTCATGTAAATTAGACAATAATATATAGTTAATGGATAAAAAATAACAGTATAAAAGATAGAGATTAGTTTTGAGACGAAAAAAGGGATAAAAGGTGAAATTTTCCTGAATGAATTCCACAATAAAATAAAATACTGAAAATTTAATAATAATAAAAAACAAACAACAAAGTTGATATTTTAGTAGTATATTTGAAAGTAGATCGTTCAATATTTGAAAATGAGTGTCTTGAATGTTTATTGCCAGTAGTAATATTTTACGTAGTAGTCCGTCCGTATTTTTATTATCTGTCGCATTTAAGAAAAACATATAAATTAAAAAAAATTTAGTAATTGTATTGATTTTCATTATAAATTATTAAAAAAATCTTGAAAAGTGTAGTGGTGTATTGAATATGAAAGATTGATTTGTTGAATTAGCCTAGAATGTTGGAAAGTAATATTGAAAAGAGAAAGAATATTAAAATATGTATTAAAAATTTAACTTGGACAGATAAAAATGAAATTTTGATTTTGACAACTAAAACGATTAAATAAGAACGGGGAATATATGTCATTTTGACCGGAAGACTAAGTCGTTGCGCCATTTCTCAGCCTATTGGTATTCCTCTCACTTTACACGCAACGAAAGAAATCAAAAGATATATTAAACAGGACTACTGGCGGAAAATATAAAATCGGACCACCGCTAAGACTTCACCCCGAGCCACTACCGAGACTAAACCAGAAGCCGCTGCCGGGACTAAACACTGGACCACCGCGAGAAGGCCAAGAACTAGAGACAGGACAATCGGACGAGAACCGAACTCAAAACAGAAAAGACGAATGATGTGTTTATTGTTATCTTTTTTTTAATTGAATTTTTTGGGTTTTAGTTCTATACCCGACAATACGGGAAATGACACTTTCGCTTCATTATCTTTTCAGATTTTCTTTGAACTAGTATATATGTTTTATTGTTACGATTAACACCCTGTGTAAACATTTTTGTTATGATAAACACCGTATATATGATTGATCATTGAACATTTGAAAAGGAGAGCGGGTAGTCGGGTACTAATATTCTATGACAAGAGGACTAAGTCGTTTCATCCTTTGGTCATTTCTCACGGTATCTTCTTTGATTTTTATTTTTTTAAATATTTTTTTTGACAATCAAAAGGGATGTCGAGGATATAGTCGAATTGTTTAAATAAAAATCTTATTGTAATGTAAATACTCCCTCCGTTTTTTTTATCTGTTTACTCTGTTTTTATTTATCTTTTATTTTACATTTCCAATGCATTATTTAATTTTTTTTCTTCTTTACCAACAAAGTATTTACATCTCTAATAAAAATTACATTTCCAATACTCGAAACTCCAAATGTCAATTTCACTCACCATTACCCATGTATATATTCAAAAAACCAAATGACAACTTAGTCAATTTATACAATATTCTGGAAACACAAATTACTTTCTTATTCTGTGTGATTTTTCTCTATGCGACACAAAAAATATGGAGGGAGTATTTAGTATTTATCTTTTATGGCTTGTTCCCTAAGACAGTCAAACCTATATATTTGTACTCTTCCATTCAGGATTGAATCAATGAAAACACAGTATTCAAAAACATGATAGGGTATCAAAGTAAGTCAATTTTCCTCTCTCGTATTGCGCCAATGTTCCTAAACCGTATCTTTTACACGTCCATATCTTCCCTCCTCCAGAAAAAAAAAACCTAAGCCATCATTTTTTAGCATTGCGTCGGTGTTGGTCCCTTGAAAAGGCTTTGGTTAAGTTTAGAGGGGGGGGGGGGGTGAATAAACTTAACACTTAAAACTTTTTGGAGTTGACAAACTCAGCAACTTCAACACGCCGATATCTTAGTAGTCCGTCGATACTTCGCAGCTCCGCCGATGTACGTAGTCTACTAACAATTAAGTTTACTGAATTTGTGCAGCGGAATTATATCAAAAACTAAGCCTTAATACTTGTTGTTAAATATGATACTGAGTATTAGATACTCAGTAGTGTATGTGTGTGGTTTCAGTTGCTAGATTCAGTAGGTTGATGTGTATAGTAAACTAAATACAGAATATAAGTGCAGAAAGTAAGTAGGCAAGTTTCATAGTGGTTACAGGTGGTGTAATCCTGTCAGTCCACTCTTCTCCTATGATGTTGGAGGTAAATCACTAGAGATCTTTGATGTAGCTATTACAAAGATTCCTAATTTGCTTGTCCTTCACCAATAACTATGGCTTCACAAACTGAACACTTGGAATAGGTAGGATTGCTGCTCCAAAGTCTTCCACTAGTCCTTGAAGGGTAGGATTGCCTCTTCACCAGCTTCACCACAAACAACAGTCTTTCACACAAAACAGATATTTCACTGTCTTCAGCAGGTTCTTTATAAAATAAGGATTGAATCAAGTAAATGATTCAGTTGCAGCAGCTTGATAAGGATGATATAATCAGCAGCTTGCAGACTTCAAGTGTGTAAACTTGATATAGCTTGAATACAGAATACACTTGAAGATTTTCTCTGGATCAGTAGCTTTAAGCCTAGTAGGTTCGGCAGGGTGTTTTTCAGCTCAGAATTCTTTCTTATATTTTTCTCTTAAAATTCATCAATCATCATCTTTTTCTGAGTTGGAAGTCCTCTATTTATAGGTAGGATGGCATGTGACTTGTATTTGAAATTCAAATATAGCCGTTCCTTGTTTTGTCTCATTTGACTTGCTTTCTGTCACTATTCATAGGATCGACATCGTCAGAATCCTTTTGACAGTGCAGTCTGTCCACCCTTGACTTATATTCATTGGATAAAATTCTGAATCATCCCAACGTCCTTTTAATCTCAACCACTGATTTGTTTGATAAGTCAGAGGTTGTTAGCTGTCATTTTCCATGTAATCTTCCAATGTAATCTTGAATGAATCGAGGTATATTATCAGTAGGTTCATCAGTCTGCTGAACAACAATTTGATGTGTATCAAATACAATGCAGCTGATTTCTTTTATCTAACTTTTATTTGTGAAGTTAGATTACACCTTTTTGCAAATAACTAAGTTCCAATCACCATCCAACTTAAGGAACTTAGACCTTGTACACAGGTATATGTAATCAGTTTAGGTCATCACAGACTTGCCTAAATTCTGATTCCATATCCTTGACTTTAATTACTAAGTTTGATCCCTTAGACTTTATTAACTGAGTTTGAGCCCTCAGCCTTCAGTCTTCAGCAGGTTCCTGATAAGTCTACTGACCTAACTACCCTACTGACCTAGACTAGTCTACTGAACTCAGTCAGCTGACCTTTACAGTGCTTGTTTGATCAAACCTATACAAAGATCAAACTTTAATAAACCTATACATTTGATTTAGACATCTTTTTGCCTTTGCACTATAACAGTTAGTCTGAGACTCATCACTAAAACATAGAAATAAGTCCAAGAATTTCCCCCTTTTTGGTGATGATGCCACTACCCTCACCTAACAGCAAAGCAAAAAGATTGAAAACAAAAACAGAACAAATTCAGTGATTTTTCATTATAAACATTTGTTCAACTTATTACAGTCTAGCATCAGCAAAGAGAAAACATATAATTATGCTGATCTACTGTCTTATTTCTCTTTCTTCTCTTACTTTTTCAGCTTGTTCTTGATAAGCTCTTATTTCTTCTATCATCTCTCTCATCCATTCATTTTCAATCAAAGTGAAGTCAATGTAGGAGTTCACTTCCTTCCACCACTTCCATGCTTCAGGTAGGATGAGGTTGATTTTATTGACTCTGAATCCCATTCTCATGTAAAGCTCTTTGAATTCATTCAGTGAGTCCTTAGCTTTTGTGATAGGCAAACTCCTTTCACCTCTACCACTTCTTCCAGCTCTTCCACCTCTGTAACTTTCCCTCAAGGCTCTAACCCTTGCTTCCCAAAACTTCAATCCCAAGAATGAGTTTAAACCTTCATGAAATCCCTTGTCATGGTAAGGTTTCCTTCTGTTATAGTATTCATTCTTGTATTGTTTGAGGAGATCATCAGTAAGTTGAACTCTGCTAGGTGCAGGTTCCCTGAATGTATTTGTTTCATTCTCCCATTTCTTCTTAGCAAAAATCCTTGCAGCCTCTTTTGCTACTGCTGTTTGGCCCTCTTCCCCTTTAGTGACATCATCAACAAAACGGGACAGTAGGCCATGAACACTCTCCTGTGTGATAACCCGATTACTCATTTGTCCTTCCATAATTTCAGTTCTTGTATCAACTGCAGTAATCCTTGATTGCAGAGTTTGCTCTAGTAGATTGATCCTCTTAGTAAGCTTAGGATCCAATCCAGCAGGTTGAGATGTTCCAGCAGCCTCAGCAGGCTTAGGAGTTTCAGCAAGTTTATCAAGTTTTTGATGGATAGAAGCAAGTTGGTCTTTCAAAAACTTCTCTTTCAGTGTATTTCCTTGCTTGATTCCCCTCACATCTAGCATCATATTATTAATAGCATTTTGAGTAGATGTGAAATTTGAAGCAACTGATCTAGTAGATTGTCTGTTGTCATTCACTAGCTTCATCAGTTCCTCAAATCTTTGTTCTTGTCTATCCAGTTGAGTTCTTAACTGTTGCATGTCATTCCTGACAGTCCTCAACTCATTCAACACTTCTACTGGCACTCCACCAGTCATTTCTCCAGCAACTCCATCATCAGGCTCTTCTACATTATATTGTGCCCTTTGTCTGCTGATGACCATTGCTTTACTCATATCTCTCCCAGCAGGGGGAGGTCCTTCCTCAACCATAGCACCAAGAATATCTTCCATTATAGGATCTTGTGCAGGTTCATCATTCACTGGTTCATCATCAGTAGATCCATCAATTTGAAACTCTTCATCACTGTAGTCATAGTCCAACATCTGTTCTTCATCATTAACAATAGTAGCCTGCAGACTATATTTCCCTACAGTGACCTTGACTCCAGTAGGCTCCACTACAGCAGCCTCTTCAACAACTACAGCAGGGGTTTCCTCCAAACCCAAAGATTGTTCCAAATTGTGTCTAGGTGCGGTTTGCAACTCAGCAACATGTACCTCCTGTTCCAACCTTTGCTCAGGTGCTGTTTGGACCTCAGCAACCTGAACCTCCTGTTCCACTCATTGAGGATTGAATACGGCTTCATTATCCACTTGAAATACTTCTGCATGACCAATCTTTGTTAGGATAGAGGCAGTTTTGGAAAGAGTGTGTTCGGTAAAAACTAGTTTTAAATTTATAAACCGAAACACCCCAAGTATAAGGATCGTAGTATAGGGTGTTTACGGGTCGTCCTAAGGGAGTGGAATGTTTATCGGATTCAAATATAAATCTATATCGATTTTGTCACAATTATCTATCTAAACTACCAAACTAAGGCTGAAACTAACTAAAACCTAAAACTATCAACTAAAACTAAAACAAGAAATAAAAACAAACAGAAAATAAGAAAACAAAAAGCCAGACGAGCGTTCACTAAAGTGAACGAGCGTCTGAAAACAAAATCTAACGGACGGGCGTCTGCTATTGCGGACGAGCGTCCAACTACGAACTGGAACAGAAAATATGCAGAAAAACAGCAGGAAACTAGGGTTTATAAAACTAAAACTTAAACTAATTAAACTTTATCTAAACGATTTGATAATAAACAATTAAAGGAAAACACAAGCAAGGCAACTAGATTCCACCCATCAACCAACAACCCCAACTAGATGGTGATCTAAGATGTAGTTTTTAGTAGTGATTTATTCACGAATTCAATTAGATTTCTTCAACCAAATTCTAGGGTTTCGTTTATCTTTTCAAATAAACTAAACATACAATCAACACGAAATCACGAGGTTGTTTCCAAACTCTTACTCAACTAATCATGCATAATCTCTTAAAACACGAATAATTGCATCACTTGAACGAAATAAAACTTAAACCAATATATTTTCATACATAGATCCAAGCATATAGATATAGATAAATCGTTTCATCAAATCGTTAATTCCAACAAAACATGATCAATACAAAAAAGATCCAAAGTCATGAAAAACTATAAATTAAACTCACTAACATAAAGCATCGAACTCTCTAGTTGGTTGTGTTGATGATGGGCTTCCTCCGTCGACTCACCGCAAGGTTTCTAGCCAACAATCATGTTGGAGATGATTGTTGGTTGGGAGATTTGCATCTCTCGTGAAATTAGGGTTCTTTGGCCGCAGCCTTTTGGTGAATTTTGCGATCTCAATTATGTGGTATATGAATTGTGGTTGGGGCTGCCGCTTTATTTATAGAGTTCTAAGTCGGTTAGGGTTAAGTCGGCAACGGACGCTCGTTCGGTCTTGTGGACGCCCGTCCGTAATGCCCGGACTCGAGACGCTCGTCCATCCTCCGTCCGAACTCTCTGAATGTAAAACACAATTCCGGACGCTCGTCCACTTTATCAAACGCCCGTCTGGAATGGACGCTGCACGAACGCTCGTCCAAGATGCTGAGGGTCGGATTTCATCATCTTTATCCAATTTCTTCAAGCCAATTCCAACTCTATCTCTTATAATTCGACTTGAGCTTTATTTATCCACTTATGGCACTCGAAAATCAACACCTACATGATAAATAAACAATGCAAAAATGTAATAAAATCCAAATAATAATAATTCCATTAAATCAACACTTAAAATCATCAATTTTGCATACAACCCTCTTAAAATCATCTTTATTAAATAATTACACTTAAACCCTTAATTCTCATGTAAATTATGCAAATGTGGGGAAAATAATAATGAAATAAACCCTTAATAATCATATAAATATGGCCTTAACAACACCCCCACACTTAGCTTTTTGTACGTCCTCGGACAAAACAATCAAAACTATAGCTCAACTTTCATGCAATCCACATAGATCTCTAACTCACGTAACCACAGATACAACAACTATAGCAAATGATACCAACACAGAGATAGATTCGGTGTAAGTGTGACAAGCCGTTCTCAATCTAACAAGCCTTTCAAAGAAATATCCTCTCAGAAATTCCAATGACTATCCTAGGTACGTAGACAATAATAGCTCCACTCAAAGCCTTCCCACGCACTCGCAGGATAATCCCTACAAAGATATCATGCGGTTCTACCGGGTATAAGATCCATGATAACAAAGACTCTACTTTATTTTTACTCATCATTTTCGAAATTTTCAAATTTGACGCATATCGAATAAGCTCTTACCCATCATAGTAGAATAGGACATTTCGAGATAATCCCCTACCTACTCAAATCATAAGGTAGCTTAAACCGATCGTCGTGAGCCATTGGTCATCATAGTGGAATAGGACATTTCGAGATAACCCTACCTCACTCCAATCATCGACCAGCCTTCCGACAAACGTATTTATTAATAATTGCTCACTCACTTTATTTATTCACTTTTCAAAGTCATAAGTTACATCTCACCTATCACATTCAAACTTTATGATATTCACAGCACATGGTCTAACTAAGGTGTAACTATACTGACCTTCCTAAGATAAATCATTAAAAATAATGAAAGGATATAATTCAAAAGTCATGCTTCAAAATCAAAGGCTTTCGTGAGTGAAAAAAAAAAAACGAAACTATCTCCATAAAAGTAAAACATGCTATAATTATCTCACTAAGTCACATACTATCATCGTTAGAAAACTACAACTAGCAAGCATCTAGTCCCAATTATATGCACGAGACTCACAAAAAATTTAAAATTTCGCAAAAAAAATTTAACATTCACTCATATTTCAAAGGATATAGCATAAAAACATACCCAAACACCCCCCCACACTTAAATCACATTATGTCCGCAGAATGTGCAGAATAAAAGAAAAAGAAAACTTAGCTGGTTTCAACAGTGGTTGTCGAATGAAAGTTGGCAGAGGTCAGGCCGGAGCATGAATATACCGCAACAACTCGAATAGACAACACTGGACAGTAGTAACTCGAAAACCCGCTCA
Organism: Gentiana straminea; assembly: GCA_036785695.1. Taxonomy (NCBI): domain Eukaryota; kingdom Viridiplantae; phylum Streptophyta; class Magnoliopsida; order Gentianales; family Gentianaceae; genus Gentiana; species Gentiana straminea. The sequence continues at coordinate 1,177,136 of JAVUPR010000433.1, forward strand.
AAAGTATCCGCAACACTCGACATACCATATAATCTCGGGTACACGGGGTATATGAGCAACACATAACACAAAACACTCACAATGAACGTAAGAGGAATAACCATCAACACAAAATCAACTAAAGTATTATTTCTAAACAATAAAACAAAACAACCTAAGAAAAGGAAACGAACAAATAAAACTAGGTTGCCTCCTAAAGAGCGCTCTTTAATGTCAATAGCTTGACACAAAGTTCAAAAGATCAACCCGGATCGGGCCACTTCGGTTTGACTACCGCCACCTCAGTATCAGAATCAGAAGTATTGGGGCGGAAATGATTTTCACCACAACAACAAGTCAAGTGCGCTATAAGATCATTAAACTTTTCTCTCCAAACGACACTGACTCTCTTCTTCTTGTTCTTGCGGATGATAGGCATAGGCATAGTGGTATGATCAGAAGTTTCAGCAGAAGGTACCTCACGGGTGGATATAGGAACGTCATCATCATCTGACTCAAAGAAATAAGATGGAATCTCTTCACAAATCAGGACATCTGTACTCTCATCTCTCGCTTTGGAAATAAAGAATCTCGTGCTTTTCCTTTGGTTGCCCAAAATATTTCTTAAGTCGATGACCATTCACTTTAAAAGCTTGATTACCATACCCGTTCAAAGTAATTACTCCACTTGGATTAACCTCGAGAATCTCAAAGGGACCGTACCATCTAGACTTGAGCTTACCAGGAAACAAATGAAGTCTAGTATTATAGAGTAAAGCCATTTCACCAACTTTGAATTCTCGGTCCTTGATCTTAGCGTCATGGAGTATCTTAGTTCTCTCCTTGCTGAGCTTAGCATTCTCGTACGCACGGAGTCTGAATTCGTCGAGCTCGTTCAATTGTAACAACCTTTTCTCCCCACAGAGTTGGCTATCAAAATTTAAGAATTTAATTGCCCAGAAAGCTCTGTGTTCAAGTTCGACAGGTAAATGACAAGCTTTGCCATAGACCATTTGGAAGGGTGACGTGCCCATCGGGGTCTTGAATGCAGTACGATAGGCCCACAACGCGTCATCCAACTTAAGACTCCAATTAGATCGATTATTGTTCACGGTCTTCTCCAAAATTCTTTTCAAGCTCTGGTTGCTTACCTCGACTTGGCCACTAGTTTGAGGATGATATGGTGTACCAATCTTATGTTTGACACCATACTTTTCAAGGATTTTGTCAAGCGGCGCATTGCAAAAGTGAGTGCCTTCATCACTAATGAGTGCTCTCGGACAGCCGAATCTAGTAAAGATATTCTTTTGCAAGAATTTCTTTACAACCTTGTGATCATTAGTTTGAGTAGCTATGGCCTCGACCCACTTTGAAACATAATCCACACGTACGAGGATATACTTATTACCACATGAAGATGGAAAGGGTCCCATAAAATCTATGCCCCATACATCGAAAACTTCGCATTCAAGAATGGGCTTAAGTGGCATTTCCATCCGACTACTCGCCGTCCCGCCTTCCGGCACCTATCACAACCTTTACAAAAGGCTTCGCATCTTTAAACGTAGTCGGCCAAGTAGAATCCAGCTTGAAGAATCTTTGCAACCGTCTTCGGTGTTCCATAGTGACCTCCGGTAGGACCGCTATGGCATTGTTCCGTAATATCCCACCGATCATGCTCGGAACACACCGTCGAAGCAACCCGTCTTTACGTACTCGAACAAATAAGGATCTTCCCATACGAGATATTTAAGATCGAAAAGAACTTTTTCTTCTCCCGATACGTCATATCCTCTAAATGACCACTCGCTAAATAGTTGACGTAGTCGCATACCACGGCCTAACCGTTTCAAGCTTCATCAATTGCTCGCCGGAAAATCAATGCCTATATCATTGTGATTTTCTCGCACCCTCATTTACTAAGCGAGATAAATGATCGCCCACAATATTCTCACTACCTTTCTTATCTTTAATCACAAGGTCAAACTCTTGTAGAATTAAAATCCATCTAAGTAACCTTGGTTTGGCATCCGCTTTATCCATAAGGTAGCGTAAAGCCGCATGATCCGTCCATACAATCACTTGAGATCCTAGAAGATAGCTTCTAAACTTGTCAATGGCAAAGACGACGGCTAAGAATTCCTTCTCGCCGTAGTATAATTGCATTGAGCCGGGTTCAAGGTACGACTCGCATAATAGATGGGCCCGAACCTTTTATCAAGTCTTTGACCTAAAACCGCGCCTACGGCGTAATTAGAGGCATCGCACATCAACTCGAAAGGCTTGGTCCAACGGGTGCAACTAAAATAGGGCACCGATAAGCTTATCTTTCGTACAATTGAAAGCTTCTTTGCACTTCGCATCGAACAAGAAATCTACATCTTCTTTCAAGAGATTTGATAAAGGCTTGGCAATCGTAGAAAAGTCTCTAATGAAACGCCGGTAGAAGCCAACGTGTCCTAGAAAACCTCGTACCTCTTTCACTGTCTTAGGGTACGTCATCTTTTCAATGGCTTCAACCTTAGCCTTATCAACTTGAATACCAGCATTGGACACCTTATGTCCCAAAACGATTCCTTCGTCTACTAGAAAATGGCATTTTTCCCAGTTAAGCACCAGATTCTTCTCAACACAACGTTGGAGTACCATATCTAGGTTCTTTAAAATTTCATCAAAGCTATCGCCGTAGACTGAGAAGTCATCCATGAAGACTTCCATGCATTTCTCAACAAGTCCATCAAAAATGGCCAACATACACCGTTGAAAAGTCGCGGGTGCATTGCATAGACCGAATGGCATTCTACGAAAAGCAAAAGTACCGTATGGACACGTAAACGTTGTCTTTCTTGGTCATTGGGGTCGATGGCTATCCGGAAGTAACCGCAGTATCCATCGAGAAAACAATAATACTTGTGACCACTCGCCTTTCAATAAGCCGGTCAATGAAGGGTAAGGGGAAGTGATCTTTTGCGTTGACTTCATTCGCCTACGATAGTCGATACGTACTCGTAGCCCGTCACGAGACGTAGGCAACTTCCTCCCCTTTTTCATTCTTTTCAACCGTAATACCGCCCTTCTTTGGCACAACTTGAGTAGGGCCGACCCACTCGCTATCGGCGATTGCGTAGATGATTCCCATGTCAAGCCACTTTATAACCTCCTTCTTGACAACCTCTTGCATATGCGGATTCGGCCTTCGCCGAGGTTGTCTTACCTTTTTAGCTCCTTCCTCCGTTCGGATTTTATGCATGCATATGTCCGGGCCGATCCCTCGGATATCACCCACTTGCCAACCGAACGCGAGGATGTTTTTCTTAAGCACTTCTATCACCGTGCTTCTTGCTCTTGGTCGAGTTTCGAAGAAATGATCAAAGGCAATTTATCTCCATCCTTAAGAAAGATATACTTAAGGTGTTTCGGAAGCGGTTTGAGCTCTAAATCGCAGGTGGTTGCTCAATGCTAGACTTTAACGGGCCACCTTTCTCCTTATGAGCTTGAAGTGGTTGACAAGTAGAACACCTCATCTTCCCGAGGCTCAACCCCGTAAAGGTACCGGATCAAATCATCCATCGGAATCCTCCGGTCAACACTTGCTTCCTTTTTCTTGTGATCGATCATTTTTCTTAACTCTTCGTCTTTAAGCTCTTCTGCTAACTCCTCCCAATCATCTACTTCCCAATGAGTAGCTTCTCTCCAAAACTCTACCTCGTCCCAACTACCCATCAGAGCTTCTTCTTCACCAGGGATGAAGTCTTCCCGACTCGCTCTTTGAAATCATCGTTTGTTGCCGGGCATCTCCATGCTTCTAACTCAATAACAAAGCTCAAGATGAGCGAGTGACGATGACTCGTCAATGCCTACGGCCGGAAATGAATTAGAAGATGGTCCGCAATACCGGATCCTCAATGTCCATGACTTCAAAAACACCTATCTCTCGTAAGCTCCATTGCATCTTCATAATAGGCATCTCCTCCGTCCTCATATATGGCTTCGACAAACGATATTTCATCAATTACGGCTCTTTCAGATGTGTCCCTCGTGTGAAGGTGACGGATGTGTCACCGACTCTAAGAGTAATCGTCCTTTGCGTAAGTCGACGAGAGCGTTAGAAGTGTCTAAAAAGGTTCGGCCTAGAATTAGAGGCATCTCCTTATCGTGGATAGTCTAGAATAACCCGCCGGTAGGGAAGACTAAATGTTCAATTTGAAGGAGAACATTAGCTACACAACCGGCCGCAAGACGACTAGATTTGTCTACCATCCGAAGAGAAATCGGGCGTTCCCGCATCCTTTTATCTAACCCGAGCTTCTTGCATACATTTAATGGCATCACATTGATGGAGGCCCCCGAGTCGCATAAGACATTTTCGAATAAATGGCCTTCGATCTCACAGAGATTGAAGGTCCGCTGTGGTCACCTCGCTTAACAAAGAATTTTCTCGTGAAACCATCGCGCAATCTTCTCGAAACACTTCTTCGCCCATCCCCCGAAGCTTTCTCTTGCTCCCACGTAATTCTTTAAGATACTTAGTACATTTAGGCATTTCGCATAATACCTCGCCTAAGGGCATACTCACTTTAGTGTCCCTAAGTATCCTCCTCACCCCATCATACCGCTTGTCGTTAGCGAGGGCTTTCTCTTTCCTTTTTGGGGGATAAGGAAGGGCTTTATCATTCTTCGTGGCCCGATTCTTTATCGCCTCATCCTCCTTATCCTTCCATCTCACAAACTTTTCTTCCTTTTTCTTAGTCGTGGGTACAAAGCCTCCCCGACTTTCCTTTCTTTCCTCGTCATCGAATTATTTTCATCCTCCGAAGAATTGTCACTAAGCTCCTCCTCATCATTGCTTTCTTCGGCATGTGATTTCGATTTCCCCTCCCGAACTCATGGCGTCGGAGGGGCTACTCGTTTCCCGACATCTTGCCGGGTCCAGCCCTTCTTACCACTTCTCAAAGTTACTTCGTTCAACTCCTCTTCTTGCCCATACTCCCACCGAGGTGTAATGGCAAGGCAAACATTCACATCGCCTTTCGGATTTCTCTCGGTATAACTCGGAAGTTTACCGTGAGGTCTCGCTTGCTTGCCGGTCCGCCATCCGACCAACTTGTCTCTCAATTGCTTTAACACTAGTAGACAAGAGTCTTCACCATGTCTACCAAACTCATCGAATTTGTGTTGAGGGACACATGAGGTGGTATGATTGTTGTTCTGAGTTTGATTCCAGCCACCTTGGGGCCTTTGGGAGTTCTGAACTGGCCTTTGATAGTTCGAGTTGAAAGAATTTGAATTTGAAGGGCAGGTGGTAACTTGGCTTGATTGAAGTTTTGTCTTTGAAATCCTGAATAGTTCTCGGTTTGATTGAAGTTTCGGAAGGGTTGGTTTTGATTATCCATTAAGTTTACTTCTTCCGTCATCTCAGTGCCTGCCTGTGGTTCAGGATAATTTGAATCAGAAGGCTGCATCTGAAGATTGGCCAACTGCTTGCTTATCAATTCCATCTGAGCAACCAACAGTTGTGTATCGTGATTGCTTGCGACCTTCTTTCTTAACAATATTGGTCTTCTTGGGAGTCGACCACATATTGTTCTTGGCTATTGTCTCGGCCCACTCTATAGGCAAGCCTCATCACCTCCCCTAAGAAGGATCCATGAGCCGTGGAGTCAAGATAGTCTCTATTAGGTTGAGAGACACCTCTCGTAAAATAGTTCCAACAACTCATGTCCGTCATATCCGTGATTGGGGCACTTCCTCATCAAGATTTAATCTCTCCCAAGCCTTGCCAACAGCCTCATCCTCCATCCGCTCAAACGTAGCTATTTCCCGTTTCATCTCCATAATCTTGCCGGTGAAACCCACTTAAGAGCGAAGGCTCTTTTGACATCATTCCATGTATGGAGGGAATGATGTGCTAACGACTTAAACCATCTCGCTTGCTTCACCTTTTAAAGCAAAAGGAAATAGCTTCAACTTTACGATCTCGTAATCAACACCAGGATAATGGCCTCGCTTCACGTATTTGTACGAATGTGGACAAGAAGTCGTGCGGGTCTTCCCGAGCAAAGTGCCATGGAAAGAGCTATTCGAACTAGAGCAACTACTCCGTTCTTTAGATCAAAGTTCGCTCCTCCCATGTCGGGAGGACGAATAGGTCTATGCCCCTCGAGAAAATCTTGATTAAGATACGGAGTGTGGGGTCCCGGTTCAACCGATTAAGCCGGTTTTGTCTAAATTGTTGAAGTTGTTGATTTATGCCGCCTTGTCGATTTCGTTGTTGCCGCAGCTTGCATCCGTTGAAGGAGTAAATTTAACCGAGCTTGGGGGTCGGGATTTGGAATTGGTGGATCTTGATCCGCCATTTTGTCCAAATCGGGAGAAGCCTTCTTCTAAGGATAGATCGTTCGTGCTCGTGATCAAAGATCGAAGTCCCTTCTTACTTCTCGTTTGCATAAACCAAGAAAGGAAAAGGAAGAAATCAACCCTTTGGGGTTGATTAGAATAGGTTTAGAAAAGATTAGATGGTTTAGAGGAAGAAAAGAGAAGAGAGAAAAGAAGTGATGATTGAATGAGATCGAATCAAGGCGTCCAAGTTGTTATGGACGTTCGTTCGAACCGAACGCTCGTTCGCCTGAATGAACGTTCGTTCGTAGAACAATTGAGGTGGACGGGCGTTCAAGTTGTTGAACGCTCGTTCAGATACGAAAACCTAAAAACTAAGGTTACCAGAAATTAAAAACGAGATAAAAAAAAATAAAAGCAGAAAAGACTTATGGAAATAAAATCAAACAAATCTATAATTACGGAAACAGATCTAAGCTATATAAAAAAATAAGGAAAATAATTGAAAGAAAATCAAATAAAACAGTAATAAATGTAATCCTAAAATTAACGAAACTGGAAAAGAAACCTACCTACGAAAAGTTTAAAAACAAGAAAAACACTAAGACGGTAAAAAAAAACGTGTTGAAATCTTCTAGTGGCCAAAAAGGAAGGGAAAACAGTGGATTTTGACCTCGAAAAACGCACCTCGAACGGCCTACGGCCGTTCACCACGTCGTCGGCGTCGGAACGAGCTTTCCGAATTGGGGTCCCGCGTTCCAAACGGACACTCGAGCCGAAAGTTACGGCCAAAATACTACCGCGTGCTAAAAACGATCCCTTTTGACTCGTAAAATTGTCCTATGAAGAATCCGACAACCGTTACCGACTCCCCGGCAACGGCGCCAAAAACTTGTTCGGTAAAAACTAGTTTTAAATTTATAAACCGAAACACCCCAAGTATAAGGATCGTAGTATAGGGTGTTTACGGGTCGTCCTAAGGGAGTGGAATGTTTATCGGATTCAAATATAAATCTATATCGATTTTGTCACAATTATCTATCTAAACTACCAAACTAAGGCTGAAACTAACTAAAACCTAAAACTATCAACTAAAACTAAAACAAGAAATAAAACAAGCAAGAAAAATAAGAAAACAAAAAAGCCGGACGAGCGTTCACTAAAGTGAACGAGCGTCCGAAAACAAAATCTAACGGACGGGCGTTCGCTATTGCGGACGAGCGTCCAACTACGAACCGGAATAGAAAATATGCGTAAAAACAAGCAGAAACTAGGGTTTATAAAACTAAAACTTAAACTAAACTTAATCTAAACGATTTGATAATAAACAATTGAGGAAAACACAGCAAGGCGACTAGATTTCACCTATCAACCAACAACCCCAACTAGATGGTGATCTAAGATGTAGTTTTTAGTAGTGATTTATTCACGAATTCAATTAGATTTCTTCAACCAAATTCTAGGGTTTCGTTTATCTTTTCAAATAAACTAAACATACAATCAACACGAAATCACGAGGTTGTTTCCAAACTCTTACTCAACTAATCATGCATAATCTCTTAAAACACGAATAATTGCATCACTTGAACGAAATAAAACTTAAACCAATATATTTTCATACATAGATCCAAGCATATAGATATAGATAAATCGTTTCATCAAATCGTTAATTCCAACAAAACATGATCAATACAAAACAAAGATCCAAAGTGATGAAAAACTATAAATTAAACTCACTAACATAAAGCATCGAACTCTCTAGTTGGTTGTGTTGATGATGGGCTTCCTCCGTCGACTCACCGCAAGGTTTTTAGCCAACAATCATGTTGAAGATGATTGTTGGTTGGGAGATTTGCATCTCTCGTGAAATTAGGGTTCTTCGGCCGCAGCCTTTTTGGTGAATTTGCGATCTCAATTATGTGGTATATGAATTAGGGTTGGGGCCGCCGCTTTATTTATAGAGTTCTAAGTCGGTTAGGGTTAAGTCGGCAACGGACGCTCGTCCGGTCTTGTGGACGCCCGTCCGTAATGCCCGGACGGACGCTCGTCCATCCTCCGTCCGAACTCTCGAATGTAAAACACAATTCCGGACGCTCGTCCACTTTATCAAACGCCCGTCTGGAATGGACGCTGCACGAACGCTCGTCCAAGATGCTGAGGGTCGGATTTCATCATCTTTATCCAATTTCTTCAAGCCAATTCCAACTCTATCTCTTATAATTCGACTTGAGCTTTATTTATCCACTTATGGCACTCGAAAATCAACACCTACATGATAAATAAACAATGCAAAAATGTAATAAAATCCAAATAATAATAATTCCATTAAATCAACACTTAAAATCATCAATTTTGCATACAACCCTCTTAAAATCATCTTTATTAAATAATTACACTTAAACCCTTAATTCTCATGTAAATTATGCAAATGTGGGGAAAATAATAATGAAATAAACCCTTAATAATCATATAAATATGGCCTTAACACAAATAAAGTAGAGGATTCACCAACCAACCTACTTGCAGCAAGGTTGTATCTATCAAGTCCAGTAGGCTGTCCACACCCAGCTGATCAAATGCCTATTCTTCAAATCCACTCATTGAATCAGCAGCTGGTTTCTGTTTCTTGTAGAATCCAAACTTCCATTGGAAATAATTTTGCACTTTCCTGAAGTTAGGATATACTTTGTCCTTCTTAGATGCCTTCTCATATGGCATAGTTGGCTTTCTAAGAGCTGTTTTAGTAGTTTGATGACCTCCAAAGGTCTCAACAAGCAAACTCAAAGTGTCTTCAATAGATGTATGAAAGTCAGTAGGTTGCTCAGATTGGATATTGGTCCCTACTACCTCCATTTGCACAACACTTGGTTCCCCCTGACTTATATGCTCATCGCCAGGTTAACAAAGCAGATCGTTCTCCCCCTTGAAGTATTGCAGAATTGCGTGGTCTTGAACCAATGTTTCACTCACCACAACCAGTGTAGATTCAGTGGTTTGATGTGGTTCTTCTACAAGTTGCTCAACAACAACTTGTGCAGCTTCAGTAGATTCAACAATAACAAAGAAGCTCGGTGCGCAGATCGTCGTGTTTCTCTAACAGATTGCTCAGTAGATTCAACCTGTTCACTTTCAGTAGGCTCAGCAGCCTTAGCAGGTGAGGATTCAACAACATCAACAACAGTTCGGCCTCGTAGTTTGTCGTGACTCTCCGCACAGTTGCTCAAGAACAACCTCTGCATCCTCAGTAGGCTTGATAATAGTCAATGGCTCAGCATCAATAGCCTCTCCTACTTCTTCTACTTCTTCTTGTGTTGCTTCTTCTTCTTCTTGTGCCCTCTGTGCCTCTAAGTTTTTCAATTGTTTCCCCTTTCCATGTTTCTTTTTGTGAATAATCTCTTTCCTTCTCTTAGAGAGTGGCTCATCATCAATTTCAACCACAGTAGGCTTCCTCTTTCTAGTGGCTTCTTTCTGTTGTTCCCTCAAAATCTCAACAACTGTTTTTCTAGCAGCTACAACAGGGTCTGTAATCTCAACTTCAGCTGCACCCTCAGCAGACTCGTAGTCTGTGCTATTTGCTTCCTTGTTCTTTTAGGCTTTAACATTTCTGTTATCTTCCTTGTGTCAGCAGCCTTTCTCTTCTCAGTGGTCTTCTTTGGTGCAACAGGTTTGACAGATTGCTTAGTAGTTTGCTTGACCTACTCACCACCGAGTATCACCATCATCTTCATTGTCATCACTATCAGCAGCCTTCAAAGCAACACCTTCTTCATCATCATCCAGACCAGGGATAGCATAATCAATCTCTTTCTTGTATCTGGATTGATTAATCTTTTCAAGTGCTACATCAGGAATCTCCAAATGATTCAGTAGGGTCTGAATCATTAATCCTAGGGGTAAGGCCTTGGATTTCCTCTTTCCTTCTCTTTCCTCTTTTGCAACATTCATCATGCAATGAATGAAATACCCAGCCCAATCAAACTTCATACTTCTGCAAATCATCAGCAGCTCTATCTTGGGTCCTGATAGAGTATCCATACTTCCAACCAGCCCTAATATATTCTTTGCAATGATTTTGCTCAGCAGGTTGTACTCATACCCAATGTGTCTAACATTGATTCCTGGAGTTGATTTGATGCCTTCATTTGTTTTGATCTTATCAACAAAATCCATCTTGGACAATCCCATTTCCTCAGGATTTACTGGACCATATACTACTTCTTCAAAACAAAAAACTTCCCTCAGTAGACTTGGGGAAATCTCAATCTCCTGGGCATTCACAGTTGTTTTGAATGCCTCTGTTCCTTCTTTTATCACATTGTTCTTCCAAAAGCTCACAACATTTGTGTATGAGATTGTTTCCAGTCTTATATTAAGCACATTCTCCAGACCTTCATACCTCCTTATTCTTCGACCAATGTTGATTGCTAGTTCAGTTTTGTTAGCATCAACAACGAAACCTCTCACACTTTGGCTTGTTTCAATCTGAACATCAATCTTTTCCGCCATTGTTAAAGAAAAATAAGATGAAGAAGATAATTTCTCAAATTTGTGTTCACATAGTGTAAAAACAGAGAGTATAAATCTGAGATTTTGCAAGTAGAGACTATCTTTTGTGTAATAGGTCTGTATAAATAGACAAGGAGTGGTTGTAACTGTCAGTGCACGTACATTCATATCAACCACGATTAATCTGAGTGAATGCTGTCTTGACACGTGGCCCATTACTTTCTCCATAACGTTTGTAACCGTTGGATCGTGTTAACTGCGGTTATAAAGGATAAAATAAATATCCCGCCAATCTGCTTTTTGACTTTAATATGTTTGACTGTGTAACGTTTCATTCAAATAGGTTGGCTCGCGTACTCGCCGATAAAGATGCTTCAAGAGCTCGCCGACATAGTAAATCGTCGATCCTTGATTTCTTCTTGTTTTGTTCAATTGATAATACAAGATGAAGTTTAATACCAATGACCGATCTGTCAAGTGAGCTCACCCAATCATGACAAAGACCAATCCCCTTGGCAACCTCATTTGCTCAATTGTCCAAACATAAGTACATGGAATTGTTGATACCAATGACTAATCTGCTAAGTGAGCTCACCCAACATAGCAAAGACTAATCCCCTTGGTGAATTCCAGTACACTGCCGATTATCAGTCAACTTTGATAATTCCAAGTTCAGTCCTTAGTTTAGCAAATCTATCACTATCAAGTGGTTTAGTGTAAATGTCGCAAGTTGATCTTCGCATGGATATACGTAACCACCACATCCTTCTTTTCAACATGATCTCTTATAAAGTGATGTCTCACATCAATGTGCTTGGTTCTTGAGTGCAAGACAGATTTTCTCGTGATAGCAATTGCACTTGTGTTGTCACACATTATTGGAATTTCTTTCTCCTCAATTCCATAATCCCTTAATTGTTGTCTTAGCAAAAGTACTTGTGCACGCAACTTCCAAAGAAGAATGTATTCGGCTTCAAGCAGTGGAAGTTGATATTGAGTTTCGTTTCTTGCTAAACTAGGAAACCAGTCTATTTCCCATTAACTAACAGGTTCCTGTGGTGCTTTTTCTATCAATCTTGCATCCAGCATAATCAGAGTCTGAGTAGGATATAACTTTGAAGCTTCCATCCTTGGAATACCATATCCCTACTCCCAAAGTCTCTTTTAGATACTTGAGAACTCTCTTGATCGCACCTAAGTGACTTTCTTTAGGTTTAGATTGAAACCTTGCACAAACACCTACAAAGAAAGGATATATCAGTCCTCATTGGCAAGAAGGTATAGCAGATCGCCTATCATCCTTCTCGTATAAGGTCCGATCAACATCTTTGTCTTCTTTATCTTCATCCAATCTCGATATTTGTACTCATAGGAGTTGATATCCCGGTACTATTTTCCATACCCAACTTCCTCAAGCAGCCTCCTTGGTGTACTTGGTTTGATGAATGAAATTCCATCTTTCATCTCGTTTAACTTGCAATCCCAAAAAGTAGTTCATTTCTCCCATCATACTCATTTGGAATTTGCTCTTCATTAGATTTGCAAACTTTTCACATAGCAATTCATTTTCAGAACCAAAGATTATGTCATCAACATAAATCTGTACCAGCAGGGTGTTGTCCTTTTCATTGATTCTGAAAAGAGTCTTATCAATGGTGCCTTTTGTAAAGCCATTGTCCACCAAGAATTGAGATAGAGTCTCATACCATGCTCTTGGTGCTTGTTTCAAGCCATAAAGTGCTTTATTGAGTCTATACACTTTATCTTCTTGATCTTTAACTTCAAATCCAGGAGGTTGCTGAACATACACTTCCTCCTCTAGAATGCCATTCAAAAATGCACTTTTGACATCCAGTTGATATACCTTGAAGTTTTTATATGCAGCATATGCTAGGAATAATCTGATAGCTTCCAATCTTGCAACAGGTGCATAAGTTTCATCAAAATCTATTCCTTCAACTTGAGAATAGCCTTTTGCAAATAGTCTGGCCTTATTCCTCACAATGGTACCAGATTCATCAAGTTTGTTTCTGTATACCAATTTAGTACCAATGATATTTGCATGACTAGGCCTTTCAACTAGTGTCAAAACTTGATTTCTTTCAAATTCATTTAACTCTTCTTGCATAGCAATTATCCAATCTGGGTCTGAAATTGATTCTTCAACAACTTTAGGTTCAACTTGACATAGAAAACAAGTAAACATTGCTTCTAATTGTCTTCTAGTCCTCACACCTTGTTGTACATTGCCAATAACTTGTTCAAACAGGTGATTCCTTAACCATTGTGGATTTCGGTTAGTTTGATTCTCAAGGACCTCATCTTCGCAGTAGGGTCCGTCGTTGCTTCTTCAATAGGAGGTTCAACAGATCCTTGAATTGCTTCGCTTGTTGCATCAGTAGTATCACCAGTAGGGTGTTCAGCAGGGACTGTATCAGAAACTTTTAAGTCATTAACCCTTTCCAAGACTTCAACACAATCTGGATCATTGACTTGTAGGTTCTCAGCAGGTTCTCAACCTTCATCTTCCATACCAGTGAACTTAGGTTCATCAAACACAACATGTATAGTTTCTTCATGTTTTAGTGACCTTTTGTCCAAGTACCCTGAATGCCTTGCTGACTGAAGAGTATCCCAAGAAGATTCCTTCATCTGATTTAGGTTGGAATGTCTTCAAATGCTCCTTATGATTCAAGATAAAACATTTGCTTCCAAATGGTTGGAAATAGGATATATTTGGTCTCCTTCCATTCCAAATCTCATAAGGTGTCTTCAACAGCTTCTTGTTCACTGAGGTCTCGTTTCGTGTATAGCATGCGCATTAATCGCTTTCAAATTTCAAGATTTTCAAAGCAATGCTTCACAAATCATTGTTCTTCCTGCTTCCTTTAAGGTCATGTTTCTTCTTTCAGCAACCCCATTTTGCTGAGGTGTACCAGCAGCAGCAAGTTGGTGTAGTACACCATTTTGTTCACAGTATTCTCTTATAACTTTATTGAGAAACTCCGTACCCTTGTCTGATCTTATCTTAACTACTGTCAAACTTTTCTCATTTTGTAATCTCTTCAAAAGATCAGGCATCATCTTGAGTGTTTCACTTTTCTTGTTCATAAATATCACCCAAGTGTATCTGGAAAAGTCATCCACAACAACTAAGGTGTATTTCTTTCCTGTAACACTTGTTGGTGTAACTGGTCCAAATAGATCCATATGCATCAGCTCCAAGACTCTATTAGTTGATTGCTTAGTCTTTGATTTGAAGCTTGATTTAGTCTCGTTTACCTTGCCGACATGCATCACATATAGTATCTTTCTTGAATGTAATCTCGTGTAAACCAATCACCAGCTTTCTTCTTCACCAACCGATTGATGTCATCAAAATTTAAGTGATTCAACTTTTTGTGCCATAACCAATTGAGTTCGACTTGGTATGTAGAATCGATGTGTTTCTGGAACTGCAGTAGACCAATCCACAACATACATGTTTTGTTGTCTTCTACCAGCCAATACAACTTGATCACCTCTTTCACTAATGACAATACAATTGTTCTTGTCAAAAGTGACATTGTATCCCATGTCACAGAATTGTCCAGTGCTCAGCAAGTTGTAGTCCAGTCCTTCCACATATGCAACATTCTTGATTGTAAGTCCATTCCTCACAAGTGTGCCATATCCTCTTGTATATCCAGGTGTATTTTTGTTACCAAAATTCACCATTGGACCATCCTTTGTCACAAAATTTGACAAACAATGCTTATTCTTTGTCATATGTCTGGAACATCCACTGTCAAAGTACCAGACACCCTACAAAACAAAGTTAATACATTTTAGGTACCCAAACCTGTTTAGGTCCATAATGGTCAGTGGTAAGCATGACCCCTGGGATGTTTCCATAAGGTCTTCTCCTAAAAGTGTCCTACTTTGGTTCATACATGTATTCCACACATCCATAGGTTCTAACAGTAGATTGTGCAGGATTCACATATGTTTTCTAGCCTTTTGGTTTATAATGCTGTTTGAAGTGACTTTTGTTGTTAGAAGCATTAGCATAACCATTAGTTTGTCGTCTCGTGTTAGCAACATAGAAATGTACTCGTAGTATGGAGTCCATTCGAGGTCTTGTGTAAGTCCTCTATCGATCCCATTGCTTAGGTTTTACCTTAGCAAAGATGGTTATTCTTACTTGTTTCTAGCATTAGATACATGAATATTACAATCATCATCAGTAGGGAACAATCTACCTTTCCCCCCGAGATAAGTATCCCTTGAATGATTAACATTTTTGGGTTTAGGATTCTTATCCTTGGAATATTTCTGTTTCTTACCCTTTTGTGGTCCAGCAGACTTGGTAGCAGGTCTGCTATCAGCTGGTCTAGAAGGCACAACAGTCCTATTTTTGGATTTGTTCCTTTTATTAGGAGCTGTTGACTTCTTTGACTTCTGATTTTGCTTCCTTGAAGCATTCTCAGTAGGTTTTACTGCTTCAGCAACCTTAGTGGGAGTTGGATCTTGTGCAGGTACAAACTTTGGACCAATTGTGGCACTAGGTTCAGTAGCCTTACTAGATCCACTCTTTTTGGATTGTTGAGTTCCAAATCCAAGCCATGTTCTATCACCATAAGGCTTTCCAGATTTGTATGCAGTAAAGGAACAAGATGGATCAGCAGATTCAGAGGCTACTGGATGTTCAGCAGGCTTATACTGATTCTGTCCAACATCTTTTTCCTTACCTTTGAGAATCCTTAATTCAGCATTCAATCTTTCAACTTCTACTTGAAGAGTTTCTTTTTCAACCTTCACAATCTCATAACCAGATTGTATTTTCCTCAGTTGATTGAGGATGGCATCCAAAGCTTCTTCATTGTAAGAGTTTCTAGGATTTGAAGCACAAGTTGATTCACAATCACTTCCAAACAGAGTGTTAATTGATACAAGTATTGTATACCTCCTCTCGTCTCATCCATATTAGCCATTAATGCATAATCTTCCATTTCAAGAAACCAATGTTGTGTCATCCGATTCATTTCCTTTTCGATTCCACTTCATACCCCGATTCATCTTCAGCAACCATAGCCTTCTTGCCATATCTTCTTTGTTGGCTTTTGGTCTTCAGTAGGTCTGGACAGTCAGGTCTGATATGTCCAGGCTTTTTGGAATTGAAGCACAGATAATCGGTTCCTTACTTTGTTTTAACTCAGGACATTCAGGTTTGAAGTGTCCTGGTTTCTTGCAATGAAAACATAGATAATCATTGTCTTTCTTTGGTTCTTCTTTCTTCTTTTCACTGAATTTCTTGTTGAAATTCCTTGGTGAACCCTTTCCACCTTTCATTATTATGATCTTCTTGCTCAGTAGTGCAATATGCTCTTGCATCTCATCCAGTAAGTCATCTTTAGCTTCTGATGCTTCTTATTGATGTGAGGCAACCAGTGCTGTAGTTTTTGGTTCTTCCTTTTCAGTAGTAGGTGACAACTTCTTTTTGAATTCATATGCCTTAAGATCTGAGAATAACTTGAATGTATCCTCTTCATGCAGTCTTCTCATTTCTTCTATGGCTGTCACCTTCATCTTCCATCCATCTGTAGCAGGTAAAGCTTCCAAGATTTTTGTGGTGATTTCTTCTTTTGAGTAAATAACACTCAGCAGGGTGAGTTCATCCAGAATTGCATTGAACCTAGATTCCATTTGTTCAATGGTTTCATTGGGTTTCATTTCAAACTTTTGGAACTTCTTCTTTGCCACACTGATTTTATTCTTCTTGATTTCATCAGTCCCTTCCCAGATCAATTGTATTTTGTCCCATAGTTTTATAGTTGTTTTGCAATCTTTAACCTTCATGTACATGCTGCTATCCAAGGTTCTATAAATGATATCAATAGCAATATTGTTGAGGTTTGCTCTCTTCCTATCTTCAGCATTCCATTCTCTTTTTGGTTTTGGAATGTACTGAGTCTCATCTCCCACTGTTACAGCTTTGACAATCTCCAGTGGTCCATCTGTCATCACATCCATCATTTCATCATGAGTTGCAGCAAGGTAAGCCTGCATTCAACGTTTATATTCATCAAATCTATCTAGAGAACACATCAGCATAGATCTAGCATACTGGTTGTTATCCATGATGCAAGTCTTTGAAATTCAGTGATTTGAAAAAGTTTCAAAGTATTTTCTCATGTACAACAAGTAGGATTACTTCAGAACAGAAACACTGCTCCGATACCAATTGTTGGTCCCTTGAAAAGGCTTTGGTTAAGTTTAGAGGGGGGGGTGAATAAACTTAACACTTAAAACATTTTGGAGTTGACAAACTCAGCAACTTCAGCAGCCTGCTGATATCTCAGTAGTCTGCTGATACTTCAGTAGCCGGCTGATGTACAGTAGTCTACTGACAGTTAAGTTTACTGAATTTGTGCAGCAGAATTATATCAAAAATTAAGCCTTAATACTTGTTGTTAAATATGATACTGAGTATTAGATACTCAGTAGTGTATGTGTGTGGTTTCAGTTGCTAGATTCAGTAGGTTGATGTGTATAGTAAACTAAATGCAGAATATAAGTGCAGAAAGTAAGTAGGCAAGTTTTATAGTGGTTCCAGGTGGTGTAATCCTGTAAGTCCACTCTTCTCCTGTGATGTTGGAGGTAAATCACTAGAGATCTATGATGTAGCTGTTACAAAGATTCCTAATTTGCTTGTCCTTCACCAATAACTATGGCTTCACAAACTGAACACTTGGAACAGGTAGGATTGCTGCTCCAAAGTCTTCCACTGGTCCTTGAAGGGTAGGATTGCCTCTTCACCAGCTCCACCACAAACAACAGTCTTTCATACCCAACAGATGCTTCACTGTCTTCAGCAGGTTCTTTATAAAATAAGGATTGAATCAAGTAAATGATTCAGTTGCAGCAGCTTCATTAGGATGATATAATCAGTAGCTTGCAGACTTCAAGTGTTTTAATTTGATGTAGTTTGAATACAGAATACACTTGAAGATTTTCTCGGATCGTAGCTTTAAGCTCGTAGGTTCAAGCAGGTGTTTTTCACTCGAATTCTTTCTTATATTTTTCTCTTAAAATTCATCAATCATCATCTTTTTTTGAGTTGGAAGTCCTCTATCTATAGGTAGGATGGCATGTGACTTGTATTTGAAATTCAAATATAGCCGTTCCTTGTTTTGTCCCATTTGATTTGCTTTCTGTCACTATTCATAGGACTGACACTATCAGAATCCTTTTTGACAGTGCATTCTGTCCACCCTTGACTTATATTCATTGGATAAAATTCTGAAACATCCCAACGTCCTTTTAATCTCAACCACTGATTTGTTTGATAAGTCAGAGGTTGTTAGCTGTCATTTTCCATGTAATCTTCCAATGTAATCTTGAATGAATCGAGGTATATTATCAGCAGGTTCATCAGTCTGCTGTAATACCTATCAGTCTGCTGAACAGCAATTTGCTATGTATCAAATACAATGCAGCTGATTTCTTTTATCTAACTTTTATTTGTGAAGTTAGATTACACCTTTTTGCAAATAACTAAGTTCCAATCACCATCCAACTTAAGGAACTTAGACCTTGTACACAAGGTATATGTAATCAGTTTAGGTCATCACAGACTTGCCTAAATTCTGATTCCATATCCTTGACTTTAATTACTAAGTTTGATCCCTTAGTCTTTATTAACTGAGTTTGAGCCCTTAGCCTTCAATCTTCAGCAGGTTCCTGATAAGTCTACTGACCTAACTACCCTACTGACCTAGACTAGTCTGCTGAACTCAGTCAGCTGACCTTTACAGTGCTTGTTTGATCAAACCTATACAAAGATCAAACTCTAATAAACCTATACATTTGATCTAGACATATTTTTGCCTTTGCACTATAACAGTTAGTCTGACACTCAACACTAAAACATAGAAATAAGTCCAACAGTCGGATTCTACAGCAACTTCCGGCGAAGTCACGTCGGCTTCTCCCAGTCTCCCCTCTTTACCCCTCCTCATCTATTCATATTACAAAATTAACTCGACGGAATTACAATCTTTGGCGGGCTCAAATCTTACCGTACCTTCGTGGGAAAGGTGTGTTTGGATATACCGATGGTTCCCTTAAGCTTCCACCCGCCATCATCACCGTTGCAGATGAAAGTTTTTCTCAACTATAAAGTGTTATTGTGATAAATCAATATGGTGATATTTATTTATTATGAATAAATATAATACAAGATATTAATTATGTTGATTAATTGAAGAATATTCCGGATGCCGATTTATGGCATATGGGGCAAAATATATTGTGTATATGATACACTTGGATTTTGTAAATTATTTAATCATGGTAATATATTATCTTGTATTAATATAAAATATTAATATGTGAATTTATATATATATATGCGTGACATATATATGATACGCATGTGCACATTTGCATATATATATATATATATATATATATATATAATATATATATATATATATATATATATATATATATATATATATATATATATATATATATATATATATATATATATATATATATATATGTGATATATATACATGTGTAAATTGATTTATGGTTATATAATAAAGATATATTCAATATAAGATATTGACAATATATATCTTGGAAAGTATTTAATATAAGATATTGAATATTAATGAGATAAATCCAGAATATCTATTTTCCTTATTTTACTAGTAAAATGTTTTCTTTCTCCCCACTCCTTAGGTGGCGCCATATTACACTATAAATATAGTGTATGTGCCAAGCTCTTTTTTATCATTCACAACTAGAAGAGTTCTAATTTACTAGAAAAAATGAGAACTTCCTAGAGAGAGTTTTGAGAGAGAGAAAATGTCGGTCTAGCAACCGAGTTTTTCTAGTAGCAATCCAATGGTGGATTCCGGCGAATTGTTTTTGTGGACTAACGGTAGAGGCCGAACGCTTGTGCGGCTCCGTGCGGCTACTCCTTCGTAGACGATAAAGCTTCGGGTCTTTTAGATCTGT
This sequence comes from Gentiana straminea, assembly GCA_036785695.1. Taxonomy (NCBI): domain Eukaryota; kingdom Viridiplantae; phylum Streptophyta; class Magnoliopsida; order Gentianales; family Gentianaceae; genus Gentiana; species Gentiana straminea. Next base: position 1,196,966 of record JAVUPR010000433.1, read on the forward strand.
CAAGGTAACTTTCTCATTCACTACTTATATGCTTATTGCTTAAACGAAGCCGATCCTGATTAAAAAGGAAATAAATTTTAAATTCCGCTGCGTTCCTATGTAGATTTCCTAACAAAGATATGGTTGTTGTCTCTAGTAGCAGGATCTATTCAATATTAAGCAGACCTACCGCAGAAGTTTATAAACAAATACTGCCCACCGGGGAAGTCGTTGCAATAAGACAGGAAATCATGAATTTCAAGCAAAAGCCAGCCGAAACTTCCGATTAAGCTTGGGAACGATTTAAAGAAGCACAACGGAGATGCCCCCACCACGATATCACTTTGTCCGTACAAATACGTAGTTTTTATCATGGATTGCGGCCGATTGAGCAAATTAAAGTTGATATGTCAAGCAACGGGTGTTTCACGTTGTTATCACCAGAGGAAGCTGAAAAGAAATTAGAACAGATAGCACTTACTAGCCAATAGGGAACACAACAAACTGAGATTGTGAAAGCAGCTGAAGGCGTCTATGGAGAAGATGCATCTCAATAGATCTTATACCAGTTGCTAGTAATAAATGAGAAGATGGATGGCATGCAAGATCGAATCGCCGAAGTATAAAAGGTCCAAGGAATTGAAATAGCCAATACCAAAGACGTAAACTATCTGGGAAGGAAATAAAATCCATATGGGGGCGGATATCGCCCAAGTTCTCACGATCACCTTGGATTCTGATAATAGAAATCATGATGGTGGCGAGAGAGCAAAGAAAAGTGGAGGTTCCCTGCCTGAATCAAACAAATCCAGTGGATGGAAAGCGGCCATGGACAAGATGAGCTCAACCATGACCGATAGTGTCAGTTAATTAACGAAGTCCATGAGTGAGCTTAGTGCAAATTTCACAACATATTGTGAGAAAAACAATACGAGACTGACCAATCAAGAAGCGTTAGTGCAGAATATGTCGCACTAAGTGGGACAGATTGCCTAACAATTGTCGGCTCGCTTCGGGAGGATTGCCAAGCAATATAGATAAAACCCGAAGGATGTCAACGCTATGATGACATGGAGCGGAAAGGAATTGTCTAGCCCGGTTGTCAAAGAAGAACCAGAAAGGAGGAATGAACAACACGCAACGAGTCGAAGCAACGGGTGAGTCGCAACTACGCAGCAGCAGCCCATAATTGCGACAATCTACAGATCCAACAGACGATCAGGGAACACGGCAGTAGGCAACAAGTAAGTCCTCACAAACTGTAACTATATCCTGCTTCTCTACCCTATCCGTCTAGGAAATCAAAACCAAATCTGCAAGTGAATATACATTGGGTACAAGCTCTGGAAGGAATGCCATAGTACGAAAAAATTCCTAATATAAGTAGTATCTACGAAACAGAAGTTTTTAGACCTTGAGACCATACCTTAATGATGAATGCTCGGCAGTGTTTCAATGCAAACTGCCACCCCAAGTGTAAAGATCATTGGAGCTTCCTTATACCATGTACAATTGGAGGATTATGCCTGAACAAAGCATTTTGTGACTTAGGATCGAGTGTCAATTTGATGCAACTATCTATTTTTCATAAGTTGGGAATGAAGGAGTTGAATGAAACATCTATAACCCTTCAATTTGTTGATAGGTTTATGAAGCAACCGTGTGGAGTTGTAGAAGACGTTCTGGGTAAAGTTGATAAGTTTTTATTCCCCGTGGACTTTGTAGTGCAAGACATGGAGGCTAATAGTGATGTTCCATTAATCCTAGGAAGACCTTTCCTAGCGACGAGTAGAACTTTGATAGATGTTCATTAAGGAGAATTAATTCTAAGGGTGAATGATGACACTGTTGTCTTCAATATGTTGAAGATGGTGGGATATCCATGAGATGAAGGAGAAGCATGCTACAGGCTAGATTATATTGATGAACTCGTTCTGAAGTTACAACAACAAGTGGCGTTGGATCCTGAAGCGGCAGATACCTTGCTATTAAAGGAAGAAGAAGAGGAAAGTGAGGAGAAGATTTGGCTTGGATGCAGTGAAGGTTGTTTGCAAGAAGTAGAACTTGTATATTTTATGGATACAGGAGGACCTATTCATAGACATTCATGACACAAAATTTTTGATTTACAATTGAGTGGAAAAGTACTGATGTCATCGTTGGAAGAACCACCAAAGAACATAACGCTTAAACATTTGCCTTCTCAACTGAAGTACGTATATTTACATTATAATACTCTCTTCTTCATTATATCAACATCATTATCACCTTTAGAGAAGGAGAAACTATTGAGAGTATTGAGGGAGCATAAGGGCGCATTTGGGTGGACCATTGCGGATATTCAAGAGATAAGCCCCTCTGTTTGTGTGCACAAGATCTCTGTAGATCCGAAGAAGAAGGCTGTCGCTCAACCTCAGAGAAGGCTGACACCTCAGTTAAAGGACTTTATTAAGGAAGAGATTATAATGATTTTGGAAATAGGAATCATATTCCTAATTGCAGATAGTGAGTGGGTAAGCCCAATTCATGTGGTGCCCAAGAAAAGAGGATTCACTTTCCAACCTAAAGAGTTTGATGAGTTGATCCTTGTTAGACTAATCACTGGACACCGAGACTATATTGATTTTAGGAAGTTGATCGATGCGACTCAGAAAGATCATTTTCCCCTACCTTTTATCGACCAAATCTTGGAGAGATTAAGGGGTCGTGCATTTTTCTTGTTTCTCCGATGGTTACTCTGGTTATTTCCAGATAAACACTACCCAAAGGGAATGTAAGAAAACCACGTTCACATGTCCTTATGGAACATTTGCGTACAATCGTACATGCCCTTCGGATTATGTAATACACCAGCAACATTCCAGAGGTGCATGATGTTTTTATTTGTGGACATGGTGGAGGATTTTATAGAGATACTTATGGATGATTTCTTAGTTCTTGGAGATAGCTATGATGCATGCTTGGATAACTTGAGTAGAGTGCTTAAGAAATGTGAAGAGACCAACCTTGTGCTTAATTGGGAAAAGTGCCATTTTATGGTCATTGAAGGAATTGTGTTGGGTCGTAATATTTCAAAGAAAGGAATGGAAGTGGACCAAGCAAAAATTGAGGTCATAGAGAAGTTACCACCTCCAACGAACCTAAAGACGTTGCGAGCCTTTCTTGGCCTCTAGACCATTAACCGAATTGCTTGCGAAGGATGTGCCTTTTGTCTTTGGAGAGGAATGCAATGAGTCATTCAACACATTGAAGCAATTGTTGATACCTGCCCCATTTCTAGTAGCCCCAGATTGGAATAAACCTTTCGAGCTAATGTATGATGCAAGTGATACGACAGTCGGAGCAGCCCTGGGACAAAGAGAGGAAAATGTTTTTGAACAAATTTATTATGCTAGTCGTACCCTCAATAATGCCAGAGGAACTATGCAACTACATAGAAATAACTCTTAGCTATGATATCACATTTGACAAATTTAGATCTTACCTTATAGGCTTTAAAGTCACCGTTTTCACCGACCATCCAGGTTTGAAGTATCTTTTGACTAAACAAGACTCCAAGCTAAGATTATTGGGATGGATTCTAGTCTTAAAAGAGTTTGATATGGAAATTAAGGATAATAAAGTATCTGAGCACAAGGTGGCTGATCACTAGTATACAATTCACGTATTGTAAGAGTAGAATCCCTCGTAATTATCTCGTCCAAAAAATCTTTCTTTGGTATACAATTCATGTCTTCGTCTCTTTCCTGGCAAGTTGAAATCTAGATGGTTTAGACTGTATGTCGTCACAAAAGTCTTCAAATCATGTGCATGTGAAGTAAATGATGAACACTCTAGGGGAGTTACACAGTAAACGGCCATAGGCTGAAGCATTACCTAGAACGCGAATACGACGCCGAGTTGGAAGTCTTTATGTTGGACGACCCGATTTACAATTGAAGGTTCCCTATTAGTACAGTCGAGCTGGCGCTTATAAACTCAGAACTATTTCTGATAAACCCTTATTTATTGCTTTTGTTTATTTTCGAGTTGTCGAGTAAATAAAGTACCATGACAATCATAAGGTTTCTTTCATCATATATATCTTTGGTCATTTGACCCTCGACATATGTGGTTTTTACCTTCACGATTCTCATGTGATACCCTCGTCAAAGTTTTTGTGTCTTGTGACGGTCAATAAAGAATAAACTGGCTTAAACAATTTTTGCACAGTCCCTAGGTATGCTAAATTACCGCCACCTTATTTTCTTATTTCCTTTGCATATTACTCAAAGTTTTTGGAGCATTTTTGATACAAGGTGATGGAGAAACTAGGAATTGATGGACGACAGTCACGTTCCACGATTCCCTTGGACACTTGACAACCAATTCCAGAGCTAAGTACCTTCTCTCTTTTTCCATTTTTATAGTCATTGTCTACACTACTGGGGGTAGTAGGCGGTCTTAGCTTGTCTATCGAACATCTTGAGTAAATAAACGGTAGAAAATGAGCCCAAGAATGTTTTGAAGTTGATTATAGCACATTCAATTTAGTATAAAAGAATAAGCATGTGTTGTAATGCATGAAGTAGTGACTTATTGATTGATATTATGTCATTTGCATTCAATTTTTGAGCACATAATCAGAGTGAGAAGTGTTATGATTAGATGAAAAGTTATCTTTAGACTGAGAATCAATACTTGTCGATGGATATATTTTGACTAATTTTTGTAGGATGATGGTAGCAATCTTGATGCCATAGATGGTAAAACAGGATACAACAGGTTTGTGAGAGAATAAGAGAGAAAAAAACAGAGAGTAATCAGCCAACATAAAAAGGAAAAAAAAAAGAAAAAATGGAAAAAGCATGAAAGGCAGCGAGGGAAGAAAACTCGGAGCGTAAGACGCACGACTCTCGCATAAAATAAAAAACAAACGAGGACATTTGAGTAGTACTTGGTCCCTAAGTCCTCTCAGCCATAATAAGGTTTCATGTTGTCTGCCTAAGTCTGATGGAAAGAGGAACGAGTGTGCACACTGGAAAGTTAAGGTGATAAGTTCGCTATAACTTGATTCTCTTCACAAATGCGCTAACACAAAATATTTATCACACGACACATTGGTGCCTTTGGTAGGTCACGATTAATGGGAAGCTTATGGATTGTCTCATTATACATGTTTTTGCCTAAAATCTATACTAAACGTATGGTAGTTGGTGGGGATAGTTTTGGAGGTACATTCTTGATACTTTGCTCGGGGACGAGCAAAAAGGCTAGTGGGGCTAGTTGATGATGCTCAAAATGATACATCTTATGGCATCAACATTTCACCAATTCTAAGTTAAAAGTAGTTGTTTTCCGCTGTTTATATGAACTATTTGTAATGAATGTCATATGTCGGGTTCATAAGTCGAGTAATTTGCATTTAGCATTTATATTCCCCGATTCGATATTATTTTGTGTATTATTTATTTTCGGCAATGAGATTCGGGCCAAGTGCTTGGATTGATTATAAAGTGGACTAGATAGAGAAATTGGGCCTAGGGTGTTCCAGAACCTTTAGTTACGTCGGCAGAGCGGAAAAAGACAAAAATACCCTCGCAGTTGCATGACGTGCAGCCGTAGCCGCGAGAGTTCTAGAAGCCTCGGGAAAAGCATTTTCTTGGATGAGAGGTAGATTCTAGGGTCAACTAAGTCGGTTATGTAGCTATAAATATGAGGCATCAGCCTCAACCTTCAATGTACAATTTTCCACAAGACAAATACATTATATTCAATAGAAGTTCTTGGTTCTTTTATGTTCTATGAGTTCTAGTCACGGATCCGAGGGAGGTTAATTACATATGCGAATTAATACAACCAATGAAGGAGGTTAATTACATATGCGCACCTACTGTCTTTTCAATGGAAGTGGCGTAATATTAGGGATTACCATCCGCAGCTGACAATGAATTAAAATTTACCAACGAGGATGATTGATACATGATAGGGGGGATAACTAATCACTCGTAGTTAGAACTAATCGTTATAAACCTTACGAATTATAATTGTATTTGCTCTTGCGCGTTTATTTCTACCATATTTACTTCTATGTTCCATAGTTGGTCATTGACTACTTGTGTTCTCGATCTTGATTAAACGTATCTTACGAGTCTCTCGTGGATACAAGTACCCTTACTATGCCGTTCATTAGACAGCGATAGACCTAGTACTATTGCTAGTAGTTCGTGAATGCATCACGGCACATCACACAATTACGTCCTCATTATCCGATGACGTCTTATGACAGGTCTATACCGCCAAGACTTCGGTGTAAATTTGGACGGCTATGTAAAAGTCTTTTGCCTCTCAAATACGTGCAAAGTTGGTGCAATTAAGGACTGAACTTGCATCTATCCGCAAGGTGGATCTTTTATGTGTGAACTACTACTTCAAAATCAAAGAAATCTCTATTGAACTTTCTTTGGCTGGACAACCACTGAATGTTGACGACCATATCACATACCTGTTGGCCGGACATAGCTAAGACTACGATGTTGTTGTCACGATGAACACCGACCGATCTTTTATTTCCCTGGATGAAGCGTATGCGCTCCTCCTCATAAATGAAGCCCGAATCCTCCACTATAAGCCCATCGTCGTCAACTCTGATCCTCCTTACTCGCAAAATTCATTTTAGCTCCAAGCTTCTCCTAATTATGCAACTTCGCAGAATTCTGTCAATTCAAATCGTGGCCACGGTTGGCAAAATTCTTGAGGTCTGGGGTGAGGCTGAGGTCATGGCGGTCCTCGTCCTCAATATTCCGGCAGTTCGAACAGTCAGAAACCTTCAGTCTGAAAATTTGTGCTAAAACGGGACACACCGCCGCCATGTGCTATTTTCATTATGAATATTCGCACCCACCGGCTCCTCATCTTCCTCCACCTCGGCCTCTTCAAGCATATGCGGCATATCCTTACTCCCAACCTAATGCTGATTGGATCACCGACACTGGAGCTACTCATCATCTTTCATCGTACTTCAACAATTTGAACATCTCATCTGAACCTTATGAAGGGCCTGATAAGGTTCATGTCGGCGATGATACATGTTTATATATCTCTCACTATGGCTCTTCTTATGTATATTCCGCTTCCCAAACCTTATATTTGTCTAATATTGTGGTTACTCCGTCTATTTCTTGTAATTTTTTATCCATACATAAATTTTCTTCCGATAACTCTGTATATCATGACACATATTTTCTTGTTAATCTTAAGAAAGTTTGATCGCCCTCAGTAGGTTTTCATTGTAACCGGCAGAGTACCGGGTCGACTATAGTCTAGATCGGTGAGTCAAGATCGTATCCACAAGGAGAAATCTTAATTGAGTATACCAAAGCGGCACATACATTTAGTCTAGGAGTATCCATAACTTGAGAAATGGTTTTTACTCAACTACAAATCAACTTAAACTAAGTGATAAAAATGAACTAAAAGTGCAATTAACTAAAGCTAAAATGACTGGGATGAATGGGAAATGATATGAAATGAGGTGACTCAGGTGATGTTCTAATGAACTAGATACGAGGTCTTATAACTACTCGGAATCAAGTTTCACGAATGAGTTCCCAAAGCATTCAAGGTGCAATTCACTATATTAACGTCAATCAATCTCTCGCATCAACGAACTATAACCAAACATTTATCTATCGGCTAGGACTAGATTTGACTGAATGGCTACGCATTAAAGTCCTATGAATTGCCCAATCTAAAATTTTGTAACACACACTCTAGAAATCAATTCTATCTCTAGATGATTTTTCTAAGTGTTCATGGTGACTAGGACTTCACGTTACTAAATCAATTCATACACCACGACTTCACGTTTATAATCCTAAAATCCTTATTAGTTGTGGTGTATGATTTGATTTATATTTCTCTCATAATTTATTTTTACAACTACATATCATCTCAAGGTATCTAGCCTGCTTAAATGATTAAAGTTGTCTGATGATGACTTCGTGTAAGTGGAAAAGTAACGAGAATTTTGAACTCATTAACCGAGAATGCAATTAATTTTCGGTAGAGGATTCTCCTCTTGAGCCTTCAAACTTCAGTGACATTGATGAATATGTCACTGCTGTCATTCATATTGAACGAGAGACAAACGAAATTAGTTCAAAGATGACGAGAATGATTTGGTATCAATCTCACTAGACATCCCACAGATCACGAGTAGTGTCTACTGAAATGAACTGCGAGTTCATGGTCATTTCCATTTATAAAAGCCAAGAATGGGAAGGTAAATGTCTACTAGCGCAGGTCATCTAAAACTAAACAAGCTAAAAGCTACACAAAAACATTAATGAAAGAATAGGATTATGAAACTTTGGATTACTAACATATGAATCCTTAAAGACTTTCTTAACCGGGAGTATGACTCAGAAGCAAAGTTCTTTTGGAAGTACAAGGTAGCTAGGAATTCATGATAAAAGAGTAGAAAATGGGCAGTTACTTTAGCTGGGATAGTGGGATTGATATAAGGAAAGAAATTTTAGATTTTAACCCTTGAATATCAAAGAAATATAATTTCTTTTTCAGATTCGTTGGAACAAATTGATTCACTTTCACATCGATAATATAGTTGCCTTACACAAAGTGAATAAGACATTTGTATACGATTCTGAGACTCAGACTTTTGTCTAATAAAGTCATAACAGCTAAGTAATGCTGAAAAGGTATATGTAACACATCAAAAACTATTATGGCAAATGGTTTCCGCAATTTAGATGAACTATTCTTCAGCATCTATTAATTAGTGTATATATCCTAAAGATAAGATATGAAGACTGGCTAAGGGTGATTCCTATCTCCCAGTCCAAGAACACTATCTCAAAGGAAAAATGAATAAGTAACCTTTCAATTAGGAAAGGGTGATAGAGCTGAAGAAGCATCATAGTTTGTTCATATTGACCTTCGGGGTCTTATAAAAGATACAAGCTAGTGGGAGCTTTTGAGTGGTAGACATTTTTTCTGATGACTATTCGAAACACCGATTAGTTTATCTGAATATTAGGAGGAATTTTATATAACCAGAGATGCAAGTATTCCATGCTCAAATATAGGGTATAGCATAGGTTTTTGCACTGAAGCTCGACCTACCTCCAGGTGAAACGTTTAAGTGAAAGGATAAACCATGTATTGCCTTGTACAGTTATTGATATGCTACAGTACACTGCTTAACTCAATTAAGATATTGGTTGCAAAATAATGGTTTACGTTTTATGCAATACCGAGAAGTCTACCTAGAATATGCCTATGAATTTATGGATAAGGAGTGAAGTACATTTACTCCACTTCTATAAATAGAGGCATTTAGCACTAGTGCTTGAAGGTAGGACTGGAGATTTTGTATACACGTTCAGATGGTGACTGTTCATGAAATATCTTAATGCGTTGAGTAAAGGTTGGTTATAAGATTCTAAAGATCGGATAGTGATGGTTGTTCTGTCACATCCTTTCTAAAAGAATGTTTATATGACAACCTTGGACCATGAAGTAAATTTACTCAAGGAAGTTACTATCTGATTTAATCAGACCATATCCGACATTGGTTGTTGGGGATAATGCCGATAAACACTACTAAACTAGATCAAAATATCGATCCACCCAAATGCAGTGGGAGAATGGTTTAACCATTGACCCACTGTGATCATGAAGACTTTATAGTCTACTGAGGGTGAATGATAACCTATGGTTGTTTTGGAAGGGCTGTATAGGGGTCTGAAAATTAGAGGTTGGCCCAAAGCCAAAAACATGTAAGTGGAGTTTTGGTACTCTAGTTCTGCCCGCACTCTTGTAGAACCACATGTGTGTCTCAGGCCTAGTGGGAGTAAGTGGATCTATGTAAAAAGAGTCGAACGAATGAGAAAGTTCATCTTTCAAAGCAAAGCCTACTGGTTTATGGGTAATTCCTTTAGAAGTAGAGAGTTAACCAGGGGTGATGCCCTGAAACTCTCTCACCATTTAGCCTTGCTTGACTCCCTGGAAAGCGTAGAAAGATTACCAGGGGTGATGCCCTGAAACTTTCTTGCGTACAACAGAGATTGAATTCATTCGGAACAAAAGGGTTTTAGCTTAAAACCAATGGAAGATTGACTGTCTATGCTTACTTATTGGTGGATTAAAGCAAACCTCCATGTCATTAAAAGTCATATGTTATAAAATGTGTGGACTTGACCAAAAGTATTGATGAGTCTTTCATAGACCAGAGAATCAATATTGGTAAAGTAGTAAATATTAGCATTGATAAAGGTAACACTACAACAGTTGTGGAAAACATGGGTGTGTTACTGAAGCCAAGAACTGATGAGCTAAAGCTTCTCTAAATTAGAGAAGTGGACTGTATTCTTTGAGTTTGATTTGGACAAATTCATTAGAACAAGTTGTTGGCAATATCCCATTCATCTTATTGGTTAAGATGATAATGAATTTTCAAATGAAAAATTCAATAAGAGGTTTCCTACCCAACCCTCAGGGAATAATTCTCTCAATCTTCGGATATAGAGAAAATGAGATAAATTCTATTTTGGATAGAGAAAGCCGGGTTATTAAAAGTCAATTATAGTCGAATCTTGGGTTCGAGCATTGGATAGCAGTATATTACATCCTCAAGTATCTTCCAAGAACGAGGAATTTTATGCGTGTATATTCAGGTGCAAACATGAGTAATGTTAACTACACTGATTCTGACTTTTAGTCACATTAAGGATGATCGTGAATCTAACTCGGGCTCAGTTTTTACTCTTTGTGACCGAGATATAGTCGGGAGCAATCCAGCACCACCAATTCGACTTGGTTAGTCAAATACATAGAAGCTTTCAGAGTAGCAAAAGAGGTGGCTTGAGAGGTTCTTTGTTGGATCTGGAAGTGATTTTAGGTCTCGATAAGTAGATACAATTTTATTGTGAAAACAATGAAGAAGTAGCTTAAGCAATGGATCTTCGAAATCACAAGAGGTCAAAAGCATGCCACCTGGTCATACAGATCGTGCAGAGAGGCGATCTTTCGGTCCTAAAGATCTCCTCGAGCCGACAACCTAAATGATTAGTTTACCAAGTCGCGTGGTGATATGTTCCTAAAAATCCGAATAATTTTAGATGTTTTGGACTCAATTTGGTGTCGTATGTTTCTATTTTACGATATTTTTATCCTTTTTGGGCTAGATTACTGCGGATATTCGACTTATTGCAGGATTGTTTGAGATTAGAAGAAAAAGGCCTAAAAAGCGGAGCTAAAGTGGAAGAGTTCAAGAATCTGCCTCTATCATACCCAGGGTGTGACGCTTTTCAGAAATCTAACAACGAAATATTTTGATGGGTGGAAACTTTCTCCAACGTAATATGTTGAAGATGGCGTGATTTTTAATTAAAAGGGAGGAGCCCACACACTGAAAGAGTCCAAGATTTATAGATAATTGATTTTTAGAGATTTTCTTGATTAAATTAATTACGGAAACTTATATTTATGATGTAATTATCCTATTTTTAATCCCCTATGTCATACAATTCATTTTTCACGCCTCAACGTTAGAAAAAAAATAGGATCTTGGTTCGCCTATTAATCATCATCATCATCTCCCATCCCCAAGAACAAGGATTTTAGGTTTTAATAATTCAAGAATGGAGATTTTTCAAGGTTGGATTATTTTATGCAATACTTTGACGGTTTATTTCTCACTTTTCTCCTTTTCTCTATTTACTTATTTTTCATGTCAAAGTATGAATTTTATGATTGAATCTTGGAATCTTGATATGGAACGTGAGTAGAAATCAGTTTCGAGGATCATGAGAAACCCGGATATGAATATATGATGTAAAAACTCATTCATTCCATTGTTTTAGGAATTTGATGGTCATAAATTGATTCTTGTGTGCTATTCTTGCATGATTGTTAAAATTAATAGCTCGAGAGGGTGAATAATTGCAATTCTATGTAGAGAAGTTATTCGATTAATTAGTGGCCGAAAAAATTCCAATTAATTGATACTTTAGGAAACAAGAATTGAATCTAGGGTTTTATTGGAATGAAAATTTGGTAAAAACCTTGATGGCATGAAATCATGGTTCTTTAAGGGGTCTAAGTTCATTCTTTATCATGGGAAACCAGGTGTAGTTTGATCTTAGGTACGATCACAATAATAATTCGAAGGAATATTTTTGTGATAAAATGTGATAGTCGCCTTTATAAGTGTAAAATTAGTATCTTGGGGGAAATATTGTTGATAAATCATACAGTAATTTCGTGGTGACTCCTAAATCCTAGAAATGCTTTTAAATTGAATCTTTACGTAAATCTTGAAGTTCTTGGCTATAGTTATATTTTCTTTAATTTTAGGACTTTTAGATAAAAGAACCTCCAAGAATTTGAATTGTCTAGCTAATATAAATCAGGAATTGTTTGGTAATTGATTACAAGTACCCGTGGGATCGACATCCTAAATACTACTCGAAAAGCCGTGCGCTTGCGGTAGGATTTATTAATTGTTTATTGAAAATCACACATCAAGTTTTCTAACGCCGTTGCCGGGGACTTCAGTGTCAACATCAAATGTGTTTTTGATTTTGTTAGACAAGACTTTTTTTCTCTCACCATAGCAAGCTGCACCTTGCTACGGTGAGACCTTTTTGCTTTTGTTTTTTTCTTTTCTTGTGCAGAAATTTGAAGTGTCAAGGTTTCATGGATTCATGTTTCTCATGATTTAATGCTCAAGTGACACCAACTTATGAGAGGATGTATGGATATGGGCTTAACCAATTTAAAGTGAGATGTTCATATTGTGGTGACAACCATTATCATATTCAGTGCAATGTAGGTTATTACTCACCTGTGATTCTCCTTTCCCCAAAAAAATTACTTGCCTTTAACGTGAGTTTCACACCCACGTGTGATTTTTATCACACCCTGTGATCCCCATGTCTCCAAAAAAAAGCTTTTTCTTTTTAATTATCCTTTCCCTCTTCTTCACATTTCACTACAACTTTCATACCCATGGACTACCATCTCATACCACCACCTTCCACAACTCTGGACAACCACCTCTCCAGTCATTAAAAAACGAACACCACCGGTCGCTGGAGTCCGGCAATGACCATCATTTTTCTCTCCCCTAGCTGTTTACGTCAAAAAACAATTCCCGACCACCACCGAGAATTAACCTATCCAAAAACTACCACATAAACCGAGCCACCTGCTATCCATTCAAACCACGTTCAACCCACACCCGACCTCATTCCACCACCATGTAATTCCGTAGACGGTGACCAACTCCGGCCACTTCGAACACTTTTCCCCATGAACAAATTCTGCGATAGCTGAATGACGTGCTTGCCACCTTGAATGCTTGTGCTCTTTCTTCACTCCGCTTGACCTTCCGCAATCACGATTTGGTGAGTTTCACTCTTACCCTCACTTGCTTTACATTTATTTACATTGGGGACAATGTAACATTTACGTGTGGGGGCGCGGGTCACTTATGTAGTTTCCCTGGTTATTATTCAAGACTTTTGACTTAGGTTCAATAAAAGTCACTTAGGTAAAGTTTTAGAGTTTATGAGTCGAGCCGTTTTGTGTCCAAGTCTTTCTTGGATTACACACAGTCATCTCGAGTATGATTTGAATGCATGAAAATTGGTTGAGTATACTTTGATATGAAACATGCATGATATAATATGTTTGATTCAACTTGATAAACCACACGTCAATGTGCATTGATTTTTGTTGAGGATGATTGAGACTAAGTGAGTAGACAAACTGGCCCGGTGAGATATTCCAGCCATAATGATTGATCAATTCAGTCTCACACAAAATGAGCGTTTATTTTTCTCTTTCGAGATTTTGTTCCTTTAGAACTTGTGTTGCATCTTATTGACATCACCATGGTACTTGAACCCACACTGAAATGATTAAGGCACTCGTTTCTTCCTCTAACCACACTTAACACCCATTAACCTTCACTTAATTTTTGCCTAGCCACATATTATACCCTCAACCACACATACCAAAAAATAAAAATGAATAGCCCAAATTTCTATTTTGTCCGGACTTAAGATTAGTAGGATGTTGGCTTTCTAAGAGCTGTTTTAGTAGTTTGATGACCTCCAAAGGTCTCAACAAGCAAACTCAAAGTGTCTTCAATAGATGTATGAAAGTCAGTAGGTTGCTCAGAATGGATATTGGTCCCTACTACCTCCATTTGCACAACACTTGGTTCCCCCTGACTTATATGCTCATCAGCAGGGTTAACAGCAGACTGTTCTCCCCCTTGAAGTATTGCAAGAATTGCAGGGTCTTGAACCAATGTTTCACTCACCACAGCCAGTGTAGATTCAGTGGTTTGATGTGGTTCTTCTACAAGTTGCTCAACAACAACTTGTGCAGCTTCAGTAGATTCAACAATAACAGCAAGCTCTGGTGCAGCAGACTGCTGTGTTTCTCTAACAGATTGCTCAGTAGATTCAACCTGTTCACTTTCAGTAGGCTCAGCAGCCTTAGCAGGTGAGGATTCAACAACATCAACAACAGGTTCAGTCTCTGTAGTTTGCTGTGACTCTCCAGCAGGTTGCTCAAGAACAACCTCTGCATCCTCAGTAGGCTTGATAATAGTCAATGGCTCAGCATCAATAGCCTCTCCTACTGCTTCTACTTCTTCTTGTGATGCTTCTTCTTCTTCTTGTGCCCTCTGTGCCTCTAAGTTTTTCAATTGTTTCCCCTTTCCATGTTTTTTTGTGTGAATAATCTCTTTCCTTCTCTTAGAGAGTGGCTCATCATCAATTTCAACCACAGTAGGCTTCCTCTTTCTAGTGGCTTCTTTCTGTTGTTCCCTCAAAATCTCAACAACTGTTTTTCTAGCAGCTACAACAGGGTCTGTAATCTCAACTTCAGCTGCACCCTCAGCAGACTCAGTAGTCTGTGCTATTTGCTTCCTTGTTCTTTTAGGCTTTAACTTTTCTGTTATCTTCCTTGTGTCAGCAGCCTTTCTCTTCTTAGTGGTCTTCTTTGGTGCAACAGGTTTGATAGATTTCTTAGTAGTTTGCTTGACCTGCTCACCACCAGTATCACCATCATCTTCATTGTCATCACTATCAGCAGCTTCAGCAACACCTTCTTCATCATCATCCGGACTAGGGATAGCATAATCAATCTCTTTCTTGTATCTGGATTGATTAATCTTTTCAAGTGCTACATCAGGAATCTCCAAATGATTCAGTAGGGTCTGAATCATTAATCCTAGGGGTAAGGCCTTGGATTTCCTCTTTCCTTCTCTTTCCTCTTTTGCAACCTTCATCATGCAATGAATGAAATACCCAGCCCAATCAAACTTCATACTTCTGCAAATCATCAGCAGCTCTATCTTGGGTCTTGATAGAGTATCCATACTTCCAACCAGCCCTAATATATTATTTGCAATGATTTTGCTCAGCAGGTTGTACTCATACCCAATGTGTCTAACATTGATTCCTGGAGTTGATTTGATGCCTTCATTTGTTTTGATCTTATCAACAAAATCCATCTTGGACAATCCCATTTCCTCAGGATTTACTGGACCATATACTACTTCTTCAAAACATAAAACTTCCCTCAGTAGACTTGGGGAAATCTCAATCTCCTGGGCATTCACAGTTGTTTTGAATGCCTCTGTTCCTTCTTTTATCACATTGTTCTTCCAAAAGCTCACAACATTTGTGTATGAGATTGTTTCCAGTCTTATATTAAGCACATTCTCCAGACCTTCATACCTCCTTATTCTTCGACCAATGTTGATTGCTAGTTCAGTTTTGTTAGCATCAACAACGAAACCTCTCACACTTTGGCTTGTTTCAATCTGAACATCAATCTTTTCCGCCATTATTAAAGAAAAATAAGATGAAGAAGATAATTTCTCAAATTTGTGTTCACATAGTGTAAAAACAAAGAGTATAAATCTGAGATTTTGCAAGTAGAGACTATCTTTTGTGTAATAGGTCTGTATAAATAGACAAGGAGTGGTTGTAAGCGTCGGTGCACGTACATTCATATCAACCACGATTAATGCGAGTGAATCTTTGTCTTGACACGTGGCCCATTACTTTCTCCATAACGTTTGTAACCGTTGGATCGTGTTAACTGCGGTTATAAAGGATAAAATAAATATCCCGCCAATCTGCTTTTTGACTTTAATAATTTTGACTGTGTAACGTTTCATTCAGCAGGGTTGGCTCAGCAGCCTGCTGATAAAGATGCTTCAGCAGCCTGCCGACATAGTAAATCTATTGATCCTTGATTTCTTCTTGTTTTGTTCAATTGATAATACAAGATGAAGTTTAATACCAATGACTGATCTGTCAAGTGAGCTCACCCAATCATGACAAAGACCAATCCCCTTGGCAACCTCATTTGCTCAATTGTCCAAACATAAGTACATGGAATTGTTGATACCAATGACTAATCTGCTAAGTGAGCTCACCCAACATAGCAAAGACTAATCCCCTTGGTGAATTCCAGTACACTACTGATTATCAGTCAACTTTGATAATTCCAAGTTTAGTCCTTAGTTTATCAAATCTATCACTATCAAGTGGTTTAGTGTAAATGTCAGCAAGTTGATCTTCAGTATGGATATACAGAACCACCACATCCTTCTTTTCAACATGATCTCTTATAAAGTGATGTCTCACATCAATGTGCTTGGTTCTTGAGTGCAAGACAGGATTTTCTGTGATAGCAATTGCACTTGTGTTGTCACACATTATTGGAATTTCTTTCTCCTCAATTCCATAATCCCTTAATTGTTGTCTTAGCAAAAGTACTTGTGCACAGCAACTTCCGGCAGCAATGTATTCAGCTTCAGCAGTGGAAGTTGATATTGAGTTCTGTTTCTTGCTAAACCAGGAAACCAGTCTATTTCCCATTAACTAACAGGTTCCTGTGGTGCTTTTTCTATCAATCTTGCATCCAGCATAATCAGAGTCTGAGTAGGATATAACTTTGAAGCTTCCATCCTTGGAATACCATATCACTACTCCCAAAGTCTCTTTTAGATACTTGAGAACTCTCTTGACTGCACCTAAGTGACTTTCTTTAGGTTTAGATTGAAACCTTGCACAAACACCTACAGCAAAGGATATATCGAAGTCCGTGGCGAAGGTACAACGGACGCCTATCATCCTTCTGTATAAGGTCTGATCAACATCTTTGCCTTCTTTATCTTCATCCAATCTGATATTTGTACTCATAGGAGTTGATATCCTGGTACTATTTTCCATACCCAACTTCTTCAGCAGCTCCTTGGTGTACTTGGTTTGATGAATGAAATTCCATCTTTCATCTGTTTAACTTGCAATCCCAAAAAGTAGTTCATTTCTCCCATCATACTCATTTGGAATTTGCTCTTCATTAGATTTGCAAACTTTTCACATAGCAATTCATTTTCAGAACCAAAGATTATGTCATCAACATAAATCTGTACCAGCAGGGTGTTGTCCTTCTCATTGATTCTGAAAAGAGTCTTATCAATGGTGCCTTTTGTAAAGCCATTGTCCACCAAGAATTGAGATAGAGTCTCATACCATGCTCTTGGTGCTTGTTTCAAGCCATAAAGTGCTTTATTGAGTCTATACACTTTATCTTCTTGATCTTTAACTTCAAATCCAGGAGGTTGCTGAACATACACTTCCTCCTCTAGAATGCCATTCAAAAATGCACTTTTGACATCCAGTTGATATACCTTGAAGTTTTTATATGCAAAGTATGTGCTAGGAATAATCGATAGCTTCCAATCTTGCAACGGGTGCATAAGTTTCATCAAAATCTATTCCTTCAACTTGAGAATAGCCTTTTGCAAATAGTACGGCCTTATTCCTCACAATGGTACCAGATTCATCAAGTTTGTTTCTGTATACCAATTTAGTACCAATGATATTTGCATGACTAGGCCTTTCAACTAGTGTCAAAACTTGATTTCTTTCAAATTCATTTAACTCTTCTTGCATAGCAATTATCCAATCTGGGTCTGAAATTGATTCTTCAACAACTTTAGGTTCAACTTGACATAGAAAACAAGTAAACATTGCTTCTAATTGTCTTCTAGTCCTCACACCTTGTTGTACATTGCCAATAACTTGTTCAGCAGGGTGATTCCTTAACCATTGTGGATTCTGGTTAGTTTGATTCTCAAGGACCTCATCTTCAGTAGGGTCTGCTGTTGCTTCTTCAATAGGAGGTTCAGCAGATCCTTGAATTGCTTCAGTTGTTGCATCAGTAGTATCACCAGTAGGGTGTTCAGCAGGGGCTGTATCAGAAACTTTTAAGTCATTAACCCTTTCCAAGACTTCAACACAATCTGGATCATTGACTTGTAGTTCTCAGCAGGTTCTCAACCTTCATCTTCCATACCAGTGAACTTAGGTTCATCAAACACAACATGTATAGTTTCTTCATGTTTTAGTGACCTTTTGTCCAGTACCCTGAATGCCTTGCTGACTGAAGAGTATCCCAAGAAGATTCCTTCATCTGATTTAGGTTGGAATGTCTTCAAATGCTCCTTATGATTCAAGATAAAACATTTGCTTCCAAATGGTTGGAAATAGGATATATTTGGTCTCCTTCCATTCCAAATCTCATAAGGTGTCTTCAACAGCTTCTTGTTCACGAGGTTCGTTTCGTGTATAGCATGCGGTATTAAGCGCTTGCCAAAGTACCTTTCAGGCAGCAATGCTTCACAAATCATTGTTCTTCCTGCTTCCTTTAAGGTCATGTTTCTTCTTTCAGCAACCCCATTTTTGAGGTGTACCAGACGACGACAAGTTGGTGTAGTACACCATTTTGTTCACGGTATTCTCTTATAACTTTATTGAGAAACTCCGTACCCTTGTCGATCTTTATCTTAACTACTGTCAAACTTTCTCATTTTGTAATCTCTTCAAAAGATCCAGGCATCATCTTGAGTGTTTCACTTTTCTTGTTCATAAATATCACCCAAGTGTATCTGGAAAAGTCATCCACAACAACTAAGGTGTATTTCTTTCCTGTAACACTTGTTGGTGTAACTGGTCCAAATAGATCCATATGCATCAGCTCCAAGACTCTATTAGTTGATTGCTTAGTCTTTGATTTGAAGCTTGATTTAGTCTGTTTACCTTGCTGACATGCATCACATATAGTATCTTTCTTGAATGTAATCTCAGGTAAACCAATCACCAGTTTCTTCTTCACCAACTGATTGATGTCATCAAAATTTAAGTGATTCAACTTTTTGTGCCATAACCAATTGAGTTCTGACTTGGTATGTAGAATCAGACAGGTTTCTGGAACTGCAGTAGACCAATCCACAACATACATGTTTTGTTGTCTTCTACCAGCCAATACAACTTGATCACCTCTTTCACTAATGACAATACAATTGTTCTTGTCAAAAGTGACATTGTATCCCATGTCACAGAATTGTCCAGTGCTCAGCAAGTTGTAGTCCAGTCCTTCCACATATGCAACATTCTTGATTGTAAGTCCATTCCTCACAAGTGTGCCATATCCTCTTGTATATCCAGGTGTATTTTTGTTACCAAAATTCACCACTGGACCATCCTTTGTCACAAAATTTGACAAAAAGTGCTTATTCTTTGTCATATGTCCGGAACATCCCTTTGTCAAAGTACCGGACACCCTACAAAACAAAGTTAATACATTTTAGGTACCCAAACTGTTTAGGTCCATAATGGTCGGTGTAAGCATGACCCCGGGATGTTTCCATAAGGTCTTCTCCTAAAAGTGTCCTACTTTGGTTCATACATGTATTCCACACATCCATAGGTTCTAACAGTAGATTTTGTAGGATTCACATATGTTTTCTAGCCTTTTGGTTTATAATGCTGTTTGAAGTGACTTTTGTTGTTAGAAGCATTAGCATAACCATTAGTTTTTGTCCGTAGGTTAGGAACGTACCGTAGTATGGAGTCTGCTGAGGTCTTGTGTAAGTCCTCTACTGATCCCATTGCTTAGGTTTTACCTTAGCAGCATGGTTATTCTTACTATTTCTAGCATTAGATACATGAATATTACAATCATCATCAGTAGGGAACAATCTACCTTTCCCCCCGAGATAAGTATCCCTTGAATGATTAACATTTTTGGGTTTAGGATTCTTATCCTTGGAATATTTTTGTTTCTTACCCTTCTGTGGTCCAGCAGACTTGGTAGCAGGTCTGCTATCAGCAGGTCTAGAAGGCACAACAGTCCTATTTTTGGATTTGTTCCTTTTATTAGGAGCTGTTGACTTCTTTGACTTCTGATTTTGCTTCCTTGAAGCATTCTCAGTAGGTTTTACTGCTTCAGCAACCTTAGTGGGAGTTGGATCTTGTGAAGGTACAAACTTTGGACCAATTCTAGCACTAGGTTCAGTAGCCTTACTAGATCCACTCTTTTTGGATTGTTGAGTTCCAAATCCAAGCCATGTTCTATCACCATAAGGCTTTCCAGATTTGTATGCAGTAAAGGAACAAGATGGATCAGCAGATTCAGAGGCTACTGGATGTTCAGCAGGCTTATACTGATTCTGTCCAACATCTTTTTCCTTACCTTTGAGAATCCTTAATTCAGCATTCAATCTTTCAACTTCTACTTGAAGAGTTTCTTTTTCAGCCTTCACAATCTCATAACCAGATTGTATTTTCCTTAGTTGATTGAGGATGGCATCCAAAGCTTCTTCATTGTAAGAGTTTCTAGGATTTGAAGCACAAGTTGATTCACAATCACTTCCAGCAGGAGTGTTAATTGATACAGTATTGTATACCTCCTCTGTCTCATCCATATTAGCCATTAATGCATAATCTTCCATTTCAGTAACCAATGTTGTGTCATCTGATTCATTTCCCTTTTCAGATTCCACTTCATACCCTGATTCATCTTCAGCAACCATAGCCTTCTTGCCATATCTTCTTTGTTGGCTTTTGGTCTTCAGTAGGTCTGGACAGTCAGGTCTGATATGTCCAGGCTTTTTGGAATTGAAGCACAGATAATCAGGTTCCTTACTTTGTTTTAACTCAGGACATTCAGGTTTGAAGTGTCCTGGTTTCTTGCAATGAAAACATAGATAATCATTGTCTTTCTTTGGTTCTTCTTTCTTCTTTTCATTGAATTTCTTGTTGAAATTCCTTGGTGAACCCTTTCCACCTTTCATTATTATGATCTTCTTGCTCAGTAGTGCAATATGCTCTTGCATCTCATCCAGTAAGTCATCTTTAGCTTCTGATGCTTCTTATTGATGTGAGGCAACCAGTGCTGTAGTTTTTGGTTCTTCCTTTTCAGTAGTAGGTGACAACTTCTTTTTGAATTCATATGCCTTAAGATCTGAGAATAACTTGAATGTATCCTCTTCATGCAGTCTTCTCATTTCTTCTATTTGTCACCTTCATCTTCCATCCATCGTAGTAGAGGTAAAGCTTCCAAGATTTTTGTGGTGATTTCTTCTTTTGAGTAAATAACACTCAGCAGGGTGAGTTCATCCAGAATTGCATTGAACCTAGATTCCATTTGTTCAATGGTTTCATTGGGTTTCATTTCAAACTTTTGGAACTTCTTCTTTGCCACACTGATTTTATTCTTCTTGATTTCATCAGTCCCTTCCCAGATCAATTGTATTTTGTCCCATAGTTTTATAGTTGTTTTGCAATCTTTAACCTTCATGTACATGCTGCTATCCAAGGTTCTATAAATGATATCAATAGCAATATTGTTGAGGTTTGCTCTCTTCCTATCTTGACATTCCATTCTCTTTTTGGTTTTGGAATGTCGAGTCTCATCTCCCACTATTACAGCTTTGACAATCTCCAGTGGTCCATCTGTCAGCACATCCATCATTTCATCATGAGTTGCAGCAAGGTAAGCCTGCATTCAACGTTTATATTCATCAAATCTATCTAGAGAACACATCAGCATAGATCTAGCATACTGGTTGTTATCCATGATGCAAGTCTTTGAAATTCAGTGATTTGAAAAAGTTTCAAAGTATTTTCTCATGTACAACAAGTAGGATTACTTCAGAACAGAAACACTGCTCCGATACCAATTGTTGGTCCCTTGAAAAGGCTTTGGTTAAGTTTAGAGGGGGGGTGAATAAACTTAACACTTAAAACATTTTGGAGTTGAATAACTCAGCAACTTCGACGACTGCGATATCTCGATAGTCGCGATACTTCGGTAGCCGGGCGATGTACGGTAGTCTACGACGAGTTAAGTTTTGAATTTGTGCGAGCGAGAATTATATCAAAAATTAAGCCTTAATACTTGTTGTTAAATATGATACTGAGTATTAGATACTCAGTAGTGTATGTGTGTGGTTTCAGTTGCTAGATTCAGTAGGTTGATGTGTATAGTAAACTAAATGCAGAAAGTAAGTTGGCAAGTTTTATAGTGGTTCCAGGTGGTGTAATCCTGTCAGTCCACTCTTCTCCTGTGATGTTGGAGGTAAATCACTAGAGATCTTTGATGTAGCTGTTACAAAGATTCCTAATTTGATTGTCCTTCACCAATAACTATGGCTTCACAAGGCGAACACTTGGAACAGGTAGGATTCTTTGCTCCAAAGTCTTCCACTTGGTCCTTGAAGGGTAGGATTGCCTCTTCACCGGCTCCACCACAAACAACGAGTCTTTCATACCCAACAGATGCTTCATTGTCTTCAGCAGGTTCTTTATAAAATAAGGATTGAATCAAGTAAATGATTCAGTTGCAGCAGCTTCATTAGGATGATATAATCAGTAGCTTGCAGACTTCAAGTGTTTTAATTTGATGTAGTTTGAATACAGAATACACTTGAAGATTTTCTCTGGATCAGTAGCTTTAAGCTCAGTAGGTTCAGCAGGGTGTTTTTCAGCTCAGAATTCTTTCTTATATTTTTCTCTTAAAATTCATCAATCATCATCTTTTTTTGAGTTGGAAGTCCTCTATCTATAGGTAGGATGGCATGTGACTTGTATTTGAAATTCAAATATAGCCGTTCCTTGTTTTGTCCCATTTGATTTGCTTTCTGTCACTATTCATAGGACTGGCACTGTCAGAATCCTTTTTGACAGTGCATTCTGTCCACCCTTGACTTATATTCATTGGATAAAATTCTGAAACATCCCAACGTCCTTTTAATCTCAACCACTGATTTGTTTGATAAGTCAGAGGTTGTTAGCTGTCATTTTCCATGTAATCTTCCAATGTAATCTTGAATGAATCGAGGTATATTATCAGCAGGTTCATCAGTCTGCTGTAATACCTATCGTCTATTTGAACGACAATTTGCTATGTATCAAATAAAATGCGGTGATTTCTTTTATCTAACTTTTATTTGTGAAGTTAGATTACACCTTTTGCAAATAACTAAGTTCCAATCACCATCCAACTTAAGGAACTTAGACCTTGTACACAAGGTATATGTAATCGATTTAGGTCATCACGGACTTGCCTAAATTCGATTCCATATCCTTGACTTTAATTACTAAGTTTGATCCCTTAGTCTTTATTAAGCGAGTTTGAGCCCTTAGCCTTCAATCTTCAGCAGGTTCATGATAAGTCTACTGACCTAACTACCCTACTGACCTAGACTAGTCTGCTGAACTCAGTCAGCTGACCTTTACAGTGCTTGTTTGATCAAACCTATACAAAGATCAAACTCTAATAAACCTATACATTTGATCTAGACATCTTTTTGCCTTTGCACTATAACAGTTAGTCTGGCACTCAACACTAAAACATAGAAATAAGTCCAACAGTCGGATTCTACAGCAACTTCCGGCGAAGTCACGTCGGCTTCTCCCAGTCTCCCCTCTTTTACCCCTCCTCATCTATTCATATTACAAAATTAACTCGACGGAATTACAATCTCTGGCGGGCTCAAATCTTACCGTACCTTCGTGGGAAAGGTGTGTTTGGATATACCGATGGTTCCCTTAAGCTTCCACCCGCCATCATCACCGTTGCAGATGAAAGTTTTTCTCAACTATAAAGTGTTATTGTGATAAATCAATATGGTGATATTTATTTATTATGAATAAATATAATACAAGATATTAATTATGTTGATTAATTGAAGAATATTCCGGATGCCGATTTATGGCATATGGGGCAAAATATATTGTGTATATGATACACTTGGATTTTGTAAATTATTTAATCATGGTAATATATTATCTTGTATTAATATAAAATATTAATATGTGAATTTATATATATATACATGCGTGACATGCATATATGATACCCATGTGCACATTTGTAATATATATATATATATATATATATATATATATATATATATATATATATATATATATATATATATATATATATATATATATATATATATATATATATATATATATATATGTGATATATATACATGTGTAAATTGATTTATGGTTATATAATAAAGATATATTCAATATAAGATATTGACAATATATATCTTGGAAAGTATTTAATATAAGATATTGAATATTAATGAGATAAATCAAGAATATCTATTTTCCTTATTTTACTAGTAAAATGTTTTCTTTCTCCCCACTCCTTAGGTGGCGCCATATTACACTATAAATATAGTGTATGTACCAAGCTCTTTTTTATCATTCACAACTAGAAGAGTTCTAA
This sequence comes from Gentiana straminea, assembly GCA_036785695.1. Classification (NCBI taxonomy): domain Eukaryota; kingdom Viridiplantae; phylum Streptophyta; class Magnoliopsida; order Gentianales; family Gentianaceae; genus Gentiana; species Gentiana straminea. The sequence goes on from JAVUPR010000433.1 coordinate 1,221,572, forward strand.
TTTACTAGAAAAAATGAGAACTTCCTAGAGAGAGTTTTGAGAGAGAGAAAATGTCGGTCTAGCAACCGAGTTTTTCTAGTAGCAATCCAATGGTGGATTCCGGCGAATTGTTTTTGTGGACTAACGGTAGAGGCCGAACGCTTGTGCGGCTCCGTGCAGCTACTCCTTCGTAGACGATAAAGCTTCGGTCTTTTAGATCTGTCAAGGTAACTTTCTCATTCACTACTTATATGCTTATTGCTTAAACGAAGCCGATCCTGATTAAAAAGGAAATAAATTTTAAATTCCGCTGCGTTCCTATGTAGATTTCCTAACAAAGATATGGTTGTTGTCTCTAGTAGCAGGATCTATTCAATATTAAGCAGACCTACCGCAGAAGTTTATAAACAAATACTGCCCACCGGGGAAGTCGTTGCAATAAGACAGGAAATCATGAATTTCAAGCAAAAGCCAGCCGAAACTTCCGATTAAGCTTGGGAACGATTTAAAGAAGCACAACGGAGATGCCCCCACCACGATATCACTTTGTCCGTACAAATACGTAGTTTTTATCATGGATTGCGGCCGATTGAGCAAATTAAAGTTGATATGTCAAGCAACGGGTGTTTCACGTTGTTATCACTAGAGGAAGCTGAAAAGAAATTAGAACAGATAGCACTTACTAGCCAATAGGGAACACAACAAAGCGAGATTGTGAAAGCGGTGAAGGCGTCTATGGAGAAGATGCATCTCAATAGATCTTATACCCGTTGCTAGTAATAAATGAGAAGATGGATGGCATGCAAGATCGAATCGCCGAAGTATAAAAGGTCCAAGGAATTGAAATAGCCAATACCAAAGACGTAAACTATCTGGGAAGGAAATAAAATCCATATGGGGGCGGATATCGCCCAAGTTCTCACGATCACCCTGGATTCTGATAATAGAAATCATGATGGTGGCGAGAGAGCAAAGAAAAGTGGAGGTTCCCTGCCTGAATCAAACAAATCCAGTGGATGGGAAGCGGCCATGGACAAGATGAGCTCAACCATGACCGATAGTGTCAGTTAATTAACGAAGTCCATGAGTGAGCTTAGTGCAAATTTCACAACATATTGTGAGAAAAACAATACGAGACTGACCAATCAAGAAGCGTTAGTGCAGAATATGTCGCACTAAGTGGGACAGATTGCCTAACAATTGTCAGCTCGCCCTTCGGGAGGATTGCCAAGCAATATAGATAAAACCCGAAGGATGTCAACGCTATGATGACATGGAGCGGAAAGGAATTGTCTAGCCCGGTTGTCAAAGAAGAACCAGAAAGGAGGAATGAACAACACGCAACAGAGTCAGAAGCAACAGGTGAGTCGCAACTACGCAGCAGCAGCCCATAATTGCGACAATCTACAGATCCAACAGACGATCAGGGAACACGGCAATAGGCAACAAGTAAGTCCTCACAAACTGTAACTATATCCTGCTTCTCTACCCTATCCGTCTAGGAAATCAAAACCAAATCTGCAAGTGAATATACATTGGGTACAAGCTCTGGCAGGAATGCCATAGTACGAAAAAATTCCTAATATAAGAAGTATCTACGAAACAGAAGTTTTTAGACCTTGAGACCATACCTTAATGATGAATGCTCGGCAGTGTTTCAATGCAAACTACCACCCCAAGTGTAAAGATCATTGGAGCTTCCTTATACCATGTACAATTGGAGGATTATGCCTGAACAAAGCATTTTGTGACTTAGGATCGAGTGTCAATTTGATGCAACTATCTATTTTTCATAAGTTGGGAATGAAGGAGTTGAATGAAACATCTATAACCCTTCAATTTGTTGATAGGTTTATGAAGCAACCGTGTGGAGTTGTAGAAGACGTTCTGGGTAAAGTTGATAAGTTTTTATTCCCCATGGACTTTGTAGTGCAAGACATGGAGGCTAATAGTGATGTTCCATTAATCCTAGGAAGACCTTTCCTAGCGACGAGTAGAACTTTGATAGATGTTCATTAAGGAGAATTAATTCTAAGGGTGAATGATGACACTGTTGTCTTCAATATGTTGAAGATGGTGGGATATCCATGAGATGAAGGAGAAGCGTGCTACAGGCTAGATTATATTGATGAACTCGTTCTGAAGTTACAACAACAAGTGGCGTTGGATCCTGAAGCGGCAGATACCTTGCTATTAAAGGAAGAAGAAGAGGAAAGTGAGGAGAAGATTTGGCTTGGATGCAGTGAAGGTTGTTTGCAAGAAGTAGAACTTGTATATTTTATGGATACAGGAGGACCTATTCATAGACATTCATGACACAAAATTTTTGATTTACAATTGAGTGGAAAAGTACTGATGTCATCGTTGGAAGAACCACCAAAGAACATAACGCTTAAAAATTTGCCTTCTCAACTGAAGTACGTATATTTACATTATAATACTCTCTTCTTCATTATATCAACATCATTATCACCTTTAGAGAAGGAGAAACTATTAAGTGTTAGGTGTGATGCCCGAAAGGCAATTTTGTAATTGTTTTATTTAATAAATGAAATGATATTGTTATTCATATTTATTATTCTCATAATCACCGATGTGACAATAGTATTTACACTACAGAAAACCCTAAGTATATCGTTTATGTAATCACTTAACTCAGTGTATGGGATATACACAGGAGGATTGAGTTAGTGAAGATGTGCTTAAAATAAAATTAGCCCGTAGTGAAGTTAATCGAGAGTATCGGGTCTCTCCTTTAACGTGCTATTAATGCGCCCAGAACACAATAGGTGTGATTGTCTTATCCGGACTTTCGGTTAAGAGAACCTAATGGGGCATTTATATATGATAGATATATCATATAGGGCTGGACCGATTTGATTAGAGTTCACGATATAATTCCGTAATCGAGAAGTCTTATCGAATCAATGGATGATCATATTTATGGATATATCTTAATCCCGAGGTGATCACGAGTCAAGTTGCTTGAATCGGTATGAAGTTTGACTTGACGGTTAAGGATTACACCGAGTACGTGGTCCGAATTACCCCATCTTGGCATTATACTTGGATTAAGTGAGTAGTCCGTGTTATCACGGATACGGAATCCATTCCTTCCATTTATGGAAGTAGATAGACAGTTCCCTTATTTGTTAATCCTAGAAACCGATCGATCGCGCGAGTTCATATCACACCGATTGATCACCGGTGAGTTGTATGAATTAATTGATCACTAGGGGGTTAATGGTAAATAAGGATAAGAGGTTCTAAAAAGGGTTAACGGTAACTTCCCGATTTAGAATGAACAGTCTATGGAGGATTAATCCATATGTAATGATTATATCAATGGACGCTTATTTTTATTCTCATGAAGAGATAAATATAATCTTATAATCGGAGGAGTGCAGTCACGGGATTATGGTGGCATATTCCTGTGATTGATTTATCGAATATAATTATTCTGTTCGTAAGATAATTATTTATTCGATTTATCGGAGCCGCTGATTATTAGTCCATGGTCCCCGACGTGCCTCCTAATATAGCATAGCTATTCTCGGACGTCGAATCCTAATAATATTAATTTAGTTCTTGTTGGACTTTATTAAAACGATATGTGAATTAATTGTTTAGTGGACTATTAAATTAGTTGGACTAAATAATTAAATACACGGAAAAGACATTTTTCGTGGACTCGGCCCGAATTGGCGTGTTGACCATTTTTGACCTAATTGGTCAAAAAGAATGGAAATATGCGTGACCTAATTTTAGTAAAAAGGTGCGCATATATTTTGTGTGTTATTATTAGGAAATTTGTTTTCCTAAATTGATTAATAAGACATGTGCATAAAATATTTATTGGATAAATATTTATGGAAAGAAATAAAGATAAATATTATCCTAGATTTGTTCTAGAATATTATGGGATTATCTTTTATTTAATGGGATTATTATAATTGATTTTGTATTAATTATAAAATCCTTGGAGGCTAAGTTTTACTCTCCTATATAAAAGAGAGTTCTCCCAAGCCAAATAACACACTACATATTTCGACTTCACCTCTTAGAGAGGAGAAGAAAATATTTTTTCGGCCAAGGGGTATTAGGGAGAAATCTTGGAGATTTTTTTCCGGGTAGCATATCGGAAGGGTTCGAGTCGAGAATTTCCTTCCACCGGGAGTTGCTTGGATCACACGTACGGAAGATCGTGGTGCTCTTCACGCTTTCCTTCGTTCATCCTATTGCGGTTCTTCAACTTGGATTTTGAGATCCAAGAGGTATGTTCTACAACCCCCTTGTAGATATAGATCTAGTTGTTTTATTACGTGTATATTATAGATCTAGATCCATTAAATCGTTTCCGCTGCGGATGGTATTACTAACAGTGGTAGCAGAGCCCATGGTGATCTATATTTATACGTATAAAATATTAGATCTAGGAGTGGTAAAACATGTAGATTCTTTGTCCCAACTTTTTCGGGGGCCGATGCATATGTTTATTTTTTATGCTTATGAATGTCGTGGTTGAAGAGATGGATTGGGGTTGGCACTGTTTACCCGTTAGATCTATTGTAAACTCATATAAACGATGAAAATTCGTCCATATGAGTATAGGAAATTATGTAATTCTTTTTTATTGCAAATTTTAATTTCCAGAAAATAGATCTGTTTAGTAGCTGTTTAGTTATTTCGTGTTTCCCGTTGATCGAACCGTTGAAACGAAGATCCCTCCGGTCAGAATCAAGATTAGAAGATGATGATCAACTCCACAAATTTTGGCGTCGATCAGAGTCCGTTTCGATATCCGTTTGATGCTGCGAAGAGGCTGCTGTAACAGAAAAACGCAGGATTCACAGAAACACTATCTGTGACTTCCTCGATTTTCTGGGAGAGTTTGGACCGTTCAAAAGCATATCCGACCGTTCAGATTGATCAAATTGGAGTTTTGGACGTACCATAAAAATTTTAGATCGATCGGGATTCATCTCGATTCCCGATCTGCCTCAGGAAGTCATTGATGCAGTGCAGTCAAAGTCAGATTCAGCAGCAAGTTTGGCGGTTTACTAGAGAAAATTGGTAAGTCAAAGAACCGATCCAACCGTCCATATTGAAGTTCAAGGAGTGAATATAAGATCTGGAAAGTTTCGTCCCGATCCGAGTTCGTTTGGTTTCCTGATCATCGAAGAGTTCGAACAGCTGCAGATTTAGTTAGAAAGTAGTAAACCCTAGTTAGGGTTTTGGTTATTTATTTTCTAATAGGTTAGATTCGGGGGTGCCAACGATCCATCTCGGTGTTTAAATTTTCCGCACTTTATTTTTTATGTGTTTGATCATAAAATAGATATAAAATCGGAATTGCCATGACATGCATCATATCATAAATCCACTCCATGCATACATGTAGAATTTTAATTTTGGTAATTAAAATAGGCATGTATACAAACTCGTGTAATTAGTTGAAATTTAATTAATACGTGGTAATTAATAAATTTAGTAACTAATTAAAGATCCGAGGACGGGTTATGAAATCGTTAGCCTTTCGGTGTGTGTTCTCGGTGAACCGCCTTAAAGCCGAAACGAGATCACGTTTTCAATTCGTAGTGTCTACGAGATTGAATGATGGTAAAAGAACAATAAATCTTGGATAAAAACGGTTCGCCTATAGGTTGGGTGGTCAATCGAGCTTCGCTCGACCGACTTAACCCTCCTAGTGTGATGTATGCACGGGGGTCCGGCAAGACTAAGCTACACCTTTGGAGAGCGAGAGGGTGATTCCTTCTTATCTCAATGAGGCCGTCTTGACCCGATTTCGTCCGACCGTCACATATGTTCCAACGAATAGGACGGGTAGGCTTGCCTACGTTACCGACACCATTCGGAATCCTTGATTTGATGTGCTTTTATGTTAACATCAAAAAGACGTGGTTAGTTAACCCACAACCACTTCCAAAATATTGAGTGGGAGCGGGGGAGGCGACGGACCAACCCCACGGCCTCTACTATAGATGCAAGTAAGTGAGAGAAGGGTGACGCCTCGCGGCGCTTTGATTTCGTCCCCCTACGGATGGTGTTCACCCCTATCAACATTCATGGCTTGGTCTCCGAAAGGATAGGATTTACGGGTACTCGTCGGGTCACCGACCTATCCTACGACGGCACACTCGGGGCGTACCTAAGAGATCTGATATAGTAGGTCACACTCATCAAGGGTATCTTTTTGATAAATACCTAGGCTAAAAAAAGGAAGGTAGTCAATGAATAAAGGGATTTTCGATTCTCGTGGGATGTCTGATTCTCACAAGTTATTCATTGATTTAACCATTGATCTCTTTGACCTACCCTACGGCGGCACTGAGATGCAAGGTTAAAACCTTGGAATGGTAGAGTAGACTTAATTTTTAGTTTACAATTCCTAAAATTTAATATAGTAGTGTTAAACTTGAATTAATTTATGTCATTTTATTTACAGCATTATCCCTTACTAAATTGCTTACAATTGACTAGTATTGACTTCGTTAAAAAGTGGAAAGTAACTAGGACGTTGAACTAGTTAATCGATAATGCAATTATTTCTCGGAAGAGATATTTTCTCTTAAGCCTTTTAAAAACCAGAGTGACATATAGGTATGTCACTAGTGTCATTCGTGTCAAACGAGAGACAAACTTAGTTTGATCAAAGGTGATTACGGACTTTGAAAATTCTTCTAGTGAATTTTCAGTGTGTAGTGACTACACACGTAACCGTTCTAATTGAAAAATCGGAAAATCATAAACTCGTTGCTAGTTAGACGATATTTGGAATCGATGAACTAGTGGGAGTTTTATGATTTGTATTTTTCGGAAACATTAGAGCTGTGTAAGTGTTTACACGAGAGATTTTCAAATTGAAAAATTGGAAAATCATAACATAAAGCATTGCTGGTTAGACGGTATTTGGAACCGATAAACTAGTGGGAGCTTTAATCTTATGATTTGTTGTTTTTCTAGTATATTAGAAAATCCGAGAAGTCTCGACGAGTAACACTCGAAATAGACATCCCACGGTTCAAGAGTAGTGTCTACTCAAACGAACCGCTGGTTCAAGACTGTTTCCATTCATTGAAAGTCAAGAATGGGAGAATATGTCTAAAAGTGTTAGTCACCTAAACTGAGAAGATTTTAAGGCTAAACCGAAAATTAATAAACTGAAAATCATAGGATAAGGATAGTGATTTCGGATCACCAACCTATGAATCCTTGGCGATTTTCTTGAGCTAAGTTCTTTGGAAGAACAAGGCAGCAGTGCATTTAACGATTAAAAGAATAAACAACGGGCAGTTAATTTTAGCTAGAATAGTGGGAGTGATATAAGGAAATGAATCTCGGATTCAATCCTTGGATATCGCGGAAAAATTATTTTCCGTTTAAAATTCGTTGGAACGAAAGGATTTACCTTCTATTCGATAATTTGTTTGTCGTATAGAAAGTGAATATACCATTTGTAGTACGAATCCAAGACTCGGACTTTTGTTTGATAAAGTCAAAACCACTTACAAGCTCGCTGAAATATGTATATAACACATCTTAAGAACTATTAAAAGCAATTGGCTTCGATATTTAGATAAACGCTTCTTCATAGTCCATAATTAGTGCATAGTCCCTAAAAGACAAGACCTGAAGACTGGCTCAGGGTGATTCCTTTCTCCCGGCCGGTTATATTGTCTCAAAGGTTCAATGACTAAGCTTCCTTTCAATCAGGAAAGGAAAATGGTTATAAAGAAGTAACATAGCTTGTTCATGATGACCTTCGGGGTCTTATGAAAGATACAAGCTAGTGGGAGCTTATGAGTAGTGACTTCTAGTCTGACAACTACTCAAACACTCCGGTAAGTTTATCCAAAATATTCAAAGGTGTCTCTGACTTTGTCGGAAATGGAGTATTCTATACTCAGAAATGGGCCATCACATAGTCCTAGGGACTGATGCTCGGTCTGCCTCATAGTGAAATGCTTTCACTAAGGAAGAAACCATTGAATTGCCTTTACTTAGTTGTAGATGTGCCACAATACACTGCTTAACTCAATAAAGATATTGGAAGTGAAATAACGGTTTACATTGAAGTGTAGAACCGAGAAGTCTACCTAGAATATGCTTTGGAATTAACGGATAATGAGTGGATTCGGTTCACCCAAATTCCGTCAATATAAGCATTTAGCACATGATGCTTGATGGTTTGACTCGGGAATTTCACATACACGTTCGGTCGGTAACCAATCGTTATATATCTTGTAGCATTGAGAAAAAGGTTCGTTATCGATTCTTGACATCGGGAAGGGACGGTTATGCTGTTGCACCCTTTCTGATAGAGTCTATGAACAACAAACCTTGAACCTTAGAGTACGGTTACTCAAGGTAGTTACTTACTGATTAGATCAAACCACATCCAACATTGGTTGTTGGTGATGACACTAAATACTACTGAACTAAATCAGAATTTCGATCCACCAAGAAAATAGTGGGAGTATGGTTTATCCATTACCCATTATGGGTTCTGCAGACTTTATGGTCTGAGGATCGATTGATAACCTATGGCTCTTTTGTGAGCAGTATAGTATTCTGATAAATAGAGGTTGGTTTAATAGCCATAACCCTGTGAATGGAGTTCGGTACTCCAATTCTGTTCATGCTCTTGTAGAACCACCTGAGCGTCTCAGGCCCAGTGGGAGTAATTGGATCTACACGGAAAGGAGTAGAATGAGTTCGGTATTGCATGATTTCGTTCGAAAACAGAAAATAGGGGTGATTCCCTGAGACTTTCATGCCGAACAAACGGAATCTGGATTCATTCGGAACTGAAGGGTCTTCGCTTAAGAACCTATGACAGGGTGACTGTCAAGGCTTATGTCCTTTGTGGATAAAAAGCAAACCTCTCGGTCATTGGAAGTCGTATATTTCTACAATATGTGGATTTGATCAGTATATTGATAAGTCTTTTGTAGACTGGATATCAATTTTAGTACAGTAGTGAATATATATATTAGTGTTTGTGAAGGATAACACTGCACCAGTTGGAATCAACATGGGTGTGTTATCTGAAGTCAGAATCTGACAATGCCACAATTCTCTGCAACGGAGATTTGGACAACATTCTTAAGAGTTTGACTCGGTCGAATTCATTAGAATCGATCCCGGTTTCCCATCCATCTTATTGGTTAAGATGATGCATCCGTGTATGCAACATTCAATGAGGAAGTTCTACCTTATGCCTCAGGAATGACTCTCTGAATCTTCGGATCAAGAGAAATGGGATAGATTCTCTTTCTAGTAAGAGATGGTCAGGTTATTGAACGTCAACTTTGATCGAATCTTAGATTCGGCGGTTAACAAAGCAAGTTTAGTATGTCCTTTAGTATCTTGAAGAGAACGAGGAACAATATGCGGACATATTCATGTGTGAACTTGGATATGTGTGATACACTGATTTTGACTTTAAGTCAGATTTAGGATGATCGTTAAGTCGATCTCGGGCTCAGTGTTTACTCAGTACCACATGATTTGATGGACCGGTAATGTTTCGATTCTACGGATCGTCTCGAGCCGACAACCTGACTAATCATTAAGACCCATGACATTTAGATGTAGGTGCTCCCCGAGTCACTGACCTATCCTACGACGGCATACTCGGAGTGTACTTTGGAATCTGAAATGGTTATGATATGCTTAGTGGGTACTAGAATACGGGATGAGTCTCCATTGCTTTAGAGCAAGTGGGAGATGTAGTTTGTTGTATTTTAAATAATAGGGTGTGCTCTAAAACAATTAATCACATGCTTTCGTGCAAGTGGGAGATTGTTAGGTGTGATGCCCGAAAGGCAATTTTGTAATTGTTTTATTTAATAAATGAAATGATATTGTTATTCATATTTATTATTCTCATAATCACCGATGTGACAATAGTATTTACACTACAGAAAACCCTAAGTATATCGTTTATGTAATCACTTAACTCAGTGTATGGGATATACACAGGAGGATTGAGTTAGTGAAGATGTGCTTAAAATACAATTAGCCCGTAGTGAAGTTAATCGAGAGTATCGGGTCTCTCCTTTAACGTGCTATTAATGCGCCCAGAACACAATAGGTGTGATTGTCTTATCCGGACTTTCGGTTAAGAGAACCTAATGGGGCATTTATATATGATAGATATATCATATAGGGTGGACCGATTTGATTAGAGTTCACGATATAATTCCGTAATCGAGAAGTCTTATCGAATCAATGGATGATCATATTTATGGATATATCTTAATCCCGAGGTGATCACGATCAACCGCTTGAATCGGTATGAAGTTTGACTTGACGGTTAAGGATTACACCGTGTCCGTGGTCCGAATTACCCCATCTTGGCATTATACTTGGATTAAGTGAGTAGTCCGTGTTATCACGGATACGGAATCCATTCCTTCCATTTATGGAAGTAGATAGACAGTTCCCTTATTTGTTAATCCTAGAAACCGATCGATCGCGCGAGTTCATATCACACCGATTGATCACCGGTGAGTTGTATGAATTAATTGATCACTAGGGGGTTAATGGTAAATAAGGATAAGAGGTTCTAAAAAGGGTTAACGGTAACTTCCCGATTTAGAATGAACAGTCTATGGAGGATTAATCCATATGTAATGATTATATCAATGGACGCTTATTTTTAATCTCATGAAGAGATAAATATAATCTTATAATCGGAGGAGTGCAGTCACGGGATTATGGTGGCATATTCCTGTGATTGATTTATCGAATATAATTATTCTGTTCGTAAGATAATTATTTATTCGATTTATCGGAGCCGCTGATTATTAGTCCATGGTCCCCGACGTGCCTCCTAATATAGCATAGCTATTCTCGGACGTCGAATCCTAATAATATTAATTTAGTTCTTGTTGGACTTTATTAAAACGATATGTGAATTAATTGTTTAGTGGACTATTAAATTAGTTGGACTAAATAATTAAATACACGGAAAAGACATTTTTCGTGGACTCGGCCCGAATTGGCGTGTTGACCATTTTTGACCTAATTGGTCAAAAAGAATGGAAATATGCGTGACCTAATTTTAGTAAAAAGGTGCGCATATATTTTGTGTGTTATTATTAGGAAATTTGTTTTCCTAAATTGATTAATAAGACATGTGCATAAAATATTTATTGGATAAATATTTATGGAAAGAAATAAAGATAAATATTATCCTAGATTTGTTCTAGAATATTATGGGATTATCTTTTATTTAATGGGATTATTATAATTGATTTTGTATTAATTATAAAATCCTTGGAGGCTAAGTTTTACTCTCCTATATAAAGAGAGTTCTCCCAAGCCAAATAACACACTACATATTTCGACTTCACCTCTTAGAGAGGAGAAGAAAATATTTTTTCGGCCAAGGGGTATTAGGGAGAAATCTTGGAGATTTTTTTCCGGGTAGCATATCGGAAGGGTTCGAGTCGAGAATTTCCTTCCACCGGGAGTTGCTTGGATCACACGTACGGAAGATCGTGGTGCTCTTCACGCTTTCCTTCGTTCATCCTATTGCGGTTCTTCAACTTGGATTTTGAGATCCAAGAGGTATGTTCTACAACCCCCTTGTAGATATAGATCTAGTTGTTTTATTACGTGTATATTATAGATCTAGATCCATTAAATCGTTTCCGCTGCGGATGGTATTACTAACATTAAGAGTATTGAGGGAACATAAGGGCGCATTTGGGTGGACCATTGCGGATATTCAAGAGATAAGCCCCTCTGTTTGTGTGCACAAGATCTCTGTAGATCCGAAGAAGAAGGCTGTCGCTCAACCTCAGAGAAGGCTGACACCTCAGTTAAAGGACTTTATTAAGGAAGAGATTATAATGATTTTGGAAATAGGAATCATATTCCTAATTGCAGATAGTGAGTAGGTAAGCCCAATTCATGTGGTGCCCAAGAAAAGAGGATTCACTTTCCAACCTAAAGAGTTTGATGAGTTGATCCTTGTTAGACTAATCACTGGACACCGAGACTATATTGATTTTAGGAAGTTGATCGATGCGACTCAGAAAGATCATTTTCCCCTACCTTTTATCAACCAAATCTTGGAGAGATTAAGGGGTCGTGCATTTTTCTTGTTTCTCCGATGGTTACTCTGGTTATTTCCAGATAAACACTACCCAAAAGGAATGTAAGAAAACCACGTTCACATGTCCTTATGGAACATTTGCGTACAATCGTACATGCCCTTCGGATTATGTAATACACCAGCAACATTCCAGAGGTGCATGATGTTTTTATTTGTGGACATGGTGGAGGATTTTATAGAGATACTTATGGATGAATTCTTAGTTCTTGGAGATAGCTATGATGCATGCTTGGATAACTTGAGTAGAGTGCTTAAGAAATGTGAAGAGACCAACCTTGTGCTTAATTGGGAAAAGTGTCATTTTATGGTCATTGAAGGAATTGTGTTGGGTCGTAATATTTCAAAGAAAGGAATGGAAGTGGACCAAGCAAAAATTGAGGTCATAGAGAAGTTACCACCTCCAACGAACCTAAAGACGTTGCGAGCCTTTCGTGGCCTCTAGACCATTAACTGAATTGCTTGCGAAGGATGTGCCTTTTGTCTTTGGAGAGGAATGCAATGAGTCATTCAACACATTGAAGCAATTGTTGATACCTGCCCCATTTCTAGTAGCCCCAGATTGGAATAAACCTTTCGAGCTAATGTATGATGCAAGTGATACGACAGTCGGAGCAGCCCTGGGACAAAGAGAGGAAAATGTTTTTGAACAAATTTATTATGCTAGTCGTACCCTCAATAATGCCAGAGGAACTATGCAACTACATAGAAATAACTCTTAGCTATGATATCACATTTGACAAATTTAGATCTTACCTTATAGGCTTTAAAGTCACCGTTTTCACCGACCATCCAGCTTTGAAGTATCTTTTGACTAAACAAGACTCCAAGCTAAGATTATTGGGATGGATTCTAGTCTTAAAAGAGTTTGATATGGAAATTAAGGATAATAAAGTATCCGAGCACAAGGTGGTGATCACTAGTATACAATTCACGTATTGTAAGAGTAGAATCCCTCGTAATTATCTCGTCCAAAAAATCTTTCTTTGGTATACAATTCATGTCTTCGTCTCTTTCCTGGCAAGTTGAAATCTAGATGGTTTAGACTGTATGTCGTCACAAAAGTCTTCAAATCATGTGCATGTGAAGTAAATGATGAACACTCTAGGGGAGTTACACAGTAAACGGCCATAGGCTGAAGCATTACCTAGAACGCGAATACGACGCCGAGTTGGAAGTCTTTGTGTTGGACGACCCGATTTACAATTGAAGGTTCCCTATTAGTACAGTCGAGCTGGCGCTTATAAACTCAGAACTATTTCTGATAAACCCTTATTTATTGCTTTTGTTTATTTTCGAGTTGTCGAGTAAATAAAGTACCATGACAATCATAAGGTTTCTTTCATCATATATATCTTTGGTCATTTGACCCTCGACATATGTGGTTTTTACCTTCACGATTCTCATGTGATACCCTCGTCAAAGTTTTTGTGTCTTGTGACGGTCAATAAAGAATAAACTGGCTTAAACAATTTTTGCACAGTCCCTAGGTATGCTAAATTACCGCCACCTTATTTTCTTATTTCCTTTGCATATTACTCAAAGTTTTTGGAGCATTTTTTATACAAGGTGATGGAGAAACTAGGAATTGATGGACGACAGTCACGTTCCACGATTCCCTAGGACACTTGACAACCAATTCCAGAGCTAAGTACCTTCTCTCTTTTTCCATTTTTATAGTCATTGTCTACACTACTGGGGGTTGTAGGCGGTCTTAGCATGTCTATCGAACATCTTGAGTAAATAAACGGTAGAAAATGAGCCCAAGAATGTTTTGAAGTTGATTATAGCACATTCAGTTTAGTATAAAAGAATAAGCATGTGTTGTAATGCATGAAGTAGTGACTTATTGATTGATATTATGTCATTTGCATTCAATTTTTGAGCACATAATCAGAGTGAGAAGTGTTATGATTAGATGAAAAGTTATCTTTAGACTGAGAATCAATACTTGTCGATGGATATATTTTGACTAATTTTTGTAGGATGATGGTAGCAATCTTGATGCCATAGATGGTAAAACAGGATACAACAGGTTTGTGAGAGAATAAGAGAGAAAAAAATAGAGAGTAATCAGCCAACATAAAAAGGAAAAAAAAAGAAAAAATGGAAAAAGCATGAAAGGCAGCGAGGGAAGAAAACTCGGAGCGTAAGACGCACGACTCTCGCATAAAATAAAAAACAAACGAGGACATTTGAGTAGTACTTGGTCCCTAAGTCCTCTCAGCCATAATAAGGTTTCATGTTGTCTACCTAAGTCTGATGGAAAGAGGAACGAGTGTGCACACTGGAAAGTTAAGGTGATAAGTTCGCTATAACTTGATTCTCTTCACAAATGCGCTAACACAAAATATTTATCACACGACACATTGGTGCACTGGTAGGTACTGATTAATGGGAAGCTTATGGATTGTCTCATTATACATGTTTTTGCCTAAAATCTATACTAAACGTATGGTAGTTGGTGGGGATGAGTTTTGGAGGTACATTCCGCCTTGATACTTTGCTCGGGGACGAGCAAAAAGGCTAGTGGGGCTAGTTGATGATGCTCAAAATGATACATCTTATGGCATCAACATTTCACCAATTCTAAGTTAAAAGTAGTTGTTTTCCGCTGTTTATATGAACTATTTGTAATGAATGTCATATGTCGGGTTCATAAGTCGAGTAATTTGCATTTAGCATTTATATTCCCCGATTCGATATTATTTTGTGTATTATTTCACTATTTTCAGGCAATGAGATTCGGGCCAAGTGCTTGGATTGATTATAAAGTGGACTAGATAGAGAAATTGGGCCTAGGGTGTTCCAGAACCTTTAGTTACGTCGGCAGAGCGGAAAAAGACAAAAATACCCTCGCAGTTGCATGACGTGCAGCCGTAGCCGCGAGAGTTCTAGAAGCCTCGGGAAAAGCATTTTCTTGGATGAGAGGTAGATTCTAGGGTCAACTAAGTCGGTTATGTAGCTATAAATATGAGGCATCAGCCTCAGCCTTCAATGTACAATTTTCCACAAGACAAATACATTATATTCAATAGAAGTTCTTGGTTCTTTTATGTTCTATGAGTTCTAGTCACGGATCCGAGGGAGGTTAATTACATATGCGAATTAATACAACCAATGAAGGAGGTTAATTACATATGCGCACCTACTGTCTTTTCAATGGAAGTGGCGTAATATTAGGGATTACCATCCGCAGCTGACAATGAATTAAAATTTACCAACGAGGATGATTGATACATGATAGGGGGGATAACTAATCACTCGTAGTTAGAACTAATCGTTATAAACCTTACAGAATTATAATTGTATTTGCTCTTGCGCGTTTATTTCTACCATATTTACTTCTATGTTCCATAGTTGGTCATTGACTACTTGTGTTCTCGATCTTGATTAAACGTATCTTACGAGTCTCTGTGGATACAGTACCCTTACTATGCCGTTCATTAGACAGCGATAGACCTAGTACTATTGCTAGTAGTTCGTGAATGCATCACGGCACATCACACAATTACGTCCTCATTATCCGATGACGTCTTATGACAGGTCTATACCGCCAAGACTTCGGTGTAAATTTGGACGGCTATGTAAAAGTCTTTTGCCTCTCAAATACGTGCAAAGTTGGTGCAATTAAGGACTCGAACTTGCATCTATCCGCAAGGTGGATCTTTTATGTGTGAACTACTACTTCAAAATCAAAGAAATCTCTATTGAACTTTCTTTGGTTTGGACAACCACCGAATGTTGACGACCATATCACATACTGTTGGCCGGACATAGCTAAGACTACGATGTTGTTGTCACGATGAACACCGACCGATCTTTTATTTCCCTGGATGAAGCGTATGCGCTCCTCCTCATAAATGAAGCCCGAATCCTCCACTATAAGCCCATCGTCGTCAACTCTGATCCTCCTTACTCGCAAAATTCATTAGCTCCAAGCTTCTCCTAATTATGCAACTTCGCAGAATTCTGTCAATTCAAATCGTGGCCACGGTTGGCAAAATTCTTGAGGTCTGGGGTGAGGCTGAGGTCATGGCGGTCCTCATCCTCAATATTCCGGCAGTTCGAACAGTCAGAAACCTTCAGTCTGAAAATTTGTGCTAAAACGGGACACACCGCCGCCATGTGCTATTTTCATTATGAATATTCGCACCCACCGGCTCCTCATCTTCCTCCACCTCGGCCTCTTCAAGCATATGCGGCATATCCTTACTCCCAACCTAATCTCGTTGGATCACCGACACTGGAGCTACTCATCATCTTTCATCGTACTTCAACAATTTGAACATCTCATCTGAACCTTATGAAGGGCCTGATAAGGTTCATGTCGGCAATGATACATGTTTATATATCTCTCACTATGGCTCTTCTTATGTATATTCCGCTTCCCAAACCTTCTATTTGTCTAATATTGTGGTTACTCCGTCTATTTCTTGTAATTTTTTATCCATACATAAATTTTCTTCCGATAACTCTGTATATCATGACACATATTTTCTTGTTAATCTTAAGAAAGTTTGATCGCCCTCAGTAGGTTTTCATTGTAACCGGCAGAGTACCGGGTCGACTATAGTCTAGATCGGTGAGTCAAGATCGTATCCACAAGGAGAAATCTTAATTGAGTATCCCAAAGCGGCACATACATTTAGTCTAGGAGTATCCATAACTTGAGAAATGGTTTTTACTCAACTACAAATCAACTTAAACTAAGTGATAAAAATGAACTAAAAGTGCAATTAACTAAAGCTAAAATGACTGGGATGAATGGGAAATGATATGAAATGAGGTGACTCAGGTGATGTTCTAATGAACTAGATACGAGGTCTTATAACTACTCGGAATCAAGTTTCACGAATGAGTTCCCAAAGCATTCAAGGTGCAATTCACTATATTAACGTCAATCAATCTCTCGCATCAACGAACTATAACCAAACATTTATCTATCGGCTAGGACTAGATTTGTGAATGGCTACGCAATAAAGTCCTATGAATTGCCCAATCTAAAATTTTGTAACACACACTCTAGAAATCAATTCTATCTCTAGATGATTTTTCTAAGTGTTCATGGTGACTAGGACTTCACGTTACTAAATCAATTCATACACCACGACTTCACGTTTATAATCCTAAAATCCTTATTAGTTGTGGTGTATGATTTGATTTATATTTCTCTCATAATTTATTTTTACAACTACATATCATCTCAAGGTATCTAGCTTTGCTTAAATGATTAAAGTTGTCTGATGATGACTTCGTGTAAGTGGAAAAGTAACGAGAATTTTGAACTCATTAACCGAGAATGCAATTAATTTTCGGTAGAGGATTCTCCTCTTGAGCCTTCAAACTTCAGTGACATTGATGATTATGTCACTGCTGTCATTCATATTGAACGAGAGACAAACGAAATTAGTTCAAAGATGACGAGAATGATTTGGTATCAATCTCACTAGACATCCCACAGATCACGAGTAGTGTCTACTGAAATGAACTGCGAGTTCATGGTCATTTCCATTTATAAAAGCCAAGAATGGCAAGGTAAATGTCTACTAGCGCAGGTCATCTAAAACTAAACAAGCTAAAAGCTACACAAAAACATTAATGAAAGAATAGGATTATGAAACTTTGGATTACTAACATATGAATCCTTAAAGACTTTCTTAACCGGGAGTATGACTCAGAAGCAAAGTTCTTTTGGAAGTACAAGGTAGCTAGGAATTCATGATAAAAGAGTAGAAAATGGGCAGTTACTTTAGCTGGGATAGTGGGATTGATATAAGGAAAGAAATTTTAGATTTTAACCCTTGAATATCAAAGAAATATAATTTCTTTTTCAGATTCGTTGGAACAAATTGATTCACTTTCACATCGATAATATAGTTGCCTTACACAAAGTGAATAAGACATTTGTATACGATTCTGAGACTCAGACTTTTGTCTAATAAAGTCATAACAGCTAAGTAATGTTGAAAAGGTATATGTAACACATCAAAAACTATTATGGCAAATGGTTTCCGCAATTTAGATGAACTATTCTTCAGCATCTATTAATTAGTGTATATATCCTAAAGATAAGATATGAAGACCGGCTAAGGGTGATTCCTATCTCCCAGTCCAAGAACACTATCTCAAAGGAAAAATGAATAAGTAACCTTTCAATTAGGAAAGGGTGATAGAGCTGAAGAAGCATCATAGTTTGTTCATATTGACCTTCGGGGTCTTATGAAAGATACAAGCTAGTGGGAGCTTTTGAGGGGTAGACATTTTTTCTGATGACTATTCGAAACACCGATTAGTTTATCTGAATATTAGGAGGAATTTTATATATAACCAGAGATGCAAGTATTCCATGCTCAAATATAGGGTATAGCATAGGTTTTTGCACTGAAGCTCGACCTACCTCCAGGTGAAACGTTTAAGTGAAAGGATAAACCATGTATTGCCTTGTACAGTTATTGATATGCTACAGTACACTGCTTAACTCAATTAAGATATTGGTTGCAAAATAATGGTTTACGTTTTATGCAATACCGAGAAGTCTACCTAGAATATGCCTATGAATTTATGGATAAGGAGTGAAGTACATTTACTCCACTTCTATAAATAGAGGCATTTAGCACTAGTGCTTGAAGGTAGGACTAGAGATTTTGTATACACGTTCAGATGGTGACTGTTCATGAAATATCTTAATGCGTTGAGTAAAGGTTGGTTATAAGATTCTAAAGATCGGATAGTGATGGTTGTACTGTCACATCCTTTCTAAAAGAATGTTTATATGACAACCTTGGACCATGAAGTAAATTTACTCAAGGAAGTTACTATCTGATTTAATCAGACCATATCCGACATTGGTTGTTGGGGATAATGCTGATAAACACTACTAAACTAGATCAAAATATCGATCCACCCAAATGCAGTGGGAGAATGGTTTAACCATTGACCCATTGTGATCATGAAGACTTTATAGTCTGCGAGGGTGAATGATAACCTATGGTTGTTTTGGAAGGGTTTGTATAGGGGTCGAAAATTAGAGGTTGGCCCAAAGCCAAAACACGTAAGTGGAGTTTTGGTACTCTAGTTCGTCCGCACTCTTGTAGAACCACATGTGTGTCTCGGCCTAGTGGGAGTAAGTGGATCTATGTAAAAAGAGTCGAACGAATGAGAAAGTTCATCTTTCAAAGCAAAGCCTACTGGTTTATGGGTAATTCCTTTAGAAGTAGAGAGTTAACCAGGGGTGATGCCCTGAAACTCTCTCACCATTTAGCCTTGCTTGACTCCCTGGAAAGCAGAAAGATTACCAGGGGTGATGCCCTGAAACTTTCTTGCGTACAACAGAGATTGAATTCATTCGGAACAAAAGGGTTTTAGCTTAAAACCAATGGCAGATTGACTGTCTATGCTTACTTATTGGTGGATTAAAGCAAACTTCCATGTCATTAAAAGTCATATGTTATAAAATGTGTGGACTTGACCAAAAGTATTGATGAGTCTTTCATAGACCAGTGTCACGGATTTTATTAATACAAAATAAACAAGTAATAAAACCGGTTAACCTCAAGTGCAAGGATCGTAGTATAGAGGCTATGCCGGGTCGATCTTACGGGGAACTAGACGAATGTTAACCCTAGCCTTTGTTTTTAACTAACTATTGTCACGATTACTAACCTAACGAATAACTAACTAAACAAATATGCAGAAAATAACTAGACAGAGGAGATTAATCCAATGCTATGAGAGATTGAAAGCGATAAAAATAAACTAAAAGTGCAGGAAAATAAATTAACTAATCTAAACTAAGCTATGAGGATTGTAAATCAAGTTTATAAAAGACAAACGAGGATTGATCCACCTATCAACACGCATCGATCTCCTATCTCAATTTTACATGGTATTTACTTAGGTTGTGATTCACCTTCTCTAAACATGAAATCCTAATTCCTTAGGTATTTCATCTATTAACCTAGTATCTTCCAATGCTAGATTAACGCGTTTAAAAGACCAAAGATGTCAACTTTTATGTTTAACCTAGTGATCGAACCTATTAACTTCCGTTACTATAGATTCAAAGACTATTCCTATTCATGGTGATCTAAAGGTTTAACATGACTCCCATCAAGCATAAACACAATCGAAAACATGCAATCTTCCGATATAATGCACTAAAAACAAGAGTAAAGCATGAATAAGAAACAACCATAAATAAATACTCACAGTAATAATCGAGATAAACAGATCAATTCACGTTGATGGCTTCACAACTCTCGTTTGATGGAGGTTTTAGCCTCCGAACATCCTCGGCAACTCAAGCAATGTATAAAAACGGATAAAAAGTAACCTAAACTAACCTAGATCTAATTTGCATAAAAGTAAAGGAAAAGATGTAAAAGCGCAGCCTTAGCCGCCCCTAGGTATTAGGGTTTATGTGTGTCGAATTGTTCGTGTCCTTGGGTGCGAGAAATAGGCGGTATTTATAGAAGATTAAGTCGGTCTCGGGCGAGTCGGCGGACGGACGAGCGTTCGGGATGGCGGACGCTCGTTCGGTATCTTGAACTCTCCTCGACGCCCGTTCGGTATCAGTTCAAACTCTCTGAATCACTTTTAGCACCTTGGACGCTCGTTCGGTATTTCAGACGCTCGTTTGATATGGACGGAGCATGGACGTTCGTTCAGCATGACTTGAATGCGATTTTTGCATGTTTATCTCTTTTTTTCTTCTCTCCACTCGATCATTATCTCTTCCTTAAACCTTTGTAGCTCGAAATTTATCTCTTTTGATCATCATTTGAGCACAATAATCATACCTATAACACACGGAAAACATCGCAAACTGTAATAATATTCAAATAATCATAATTTAACCATGAAATCACATAAATATATTGATATTGCGATTAAGCCGTCAAAAATACCGTTTGCTCAATATTTCAATATAAAGACCATTTATTATGCAAATTATACAATATAGAGGGAAAAACATCGTAAAATATATCCTTATAATTCATAGATTTTCACCCTTAACAACTCCCCCACACTTAGCTTTTGCTCGTCCCGAGCAAATCAAAACGAAAAATTAGGCTCGAGAAAGGAAAACGGGCATCTAAACAGATATAACGCACATTCACTAACTTAGAGGTTCACCCGTGTGTGGTGTGCAGAGCCATAGAAAACTTCCACTAAATCCAAACTTGAAAAACTCAAAGTAAAACTAGCTAATACCCCCTTGTAGACTAGTAATAAGTGACACTTACAAGGTGTACCCTACAAACGTGACATACCCCGAAAAGAATGATTGAATGAATCTAGGGCCTTTCTGAAATACTCAGAGGATAATCCCTACATCATATCTTTCAGTTTATACTGGGGATAAGATAGACGATAACTTAGTCTCATTCATTTCATAACATATCTTAAGTTGATTGAATTCATTCACTATTTTTTTTTTTGAACACACATCAGAAGAAGCTATTGCCCTCATAGCAGAATAGGACATTTCAAGATAATCCCCTACCGTACTCCAATCATAAGGCAGCTTTTCCTAACTGTCGTGAGCTTTAGTCATCATAGTGGTATAGGACATACGTGGTATACCCTACCTCACTCAAATCATCGACTAGCTTCCGACACACCCATCTTATTCATTTAATTCACTTTTTCATTAACAACATTAGTTACGCGTTACTTATCACATTCAAACTTCTAGATATTCACAGTATGCCATACTTAACTCTAAATACAAACTATCATAAATCTCAAGATATATACGTAGCACTAAGTACATGACTTATAAGAAAATCAAAAATCACTAATCCAAAACGGGGTATAGCTTTATAAAATAGCTCATCGTTACTATGGCTCGTGAAAAGCAGTGTCAGGTGAAACAACTAACTTACCAAACATATGAAATATCGCATAGATGATTATAAAAATGAATATAACGAACTTCAATTTGAATTGCCTACTCGGGACCAAACAAAGACAAAAGTGTCGGAAAGTTAGGAAAAATTACGCTCATTTTCCATAAAAACATTCTAACAACTTATATGCATAGGTACAAATCGAACTATCCCCTCCCCCACACTTAAAAATTCAACATGCCCTCATGTTGTGCAGAAAGTGAAAAAAAGACAAGAACTTAGCTGAATGCGCGTAGAAAACCGAGCCGTTGGTCAGGCTGGAGCATGAAAAGGCCAACGCTCGCAAAAAGCACGGAAAAATGTCCCAAAACTAACTCAATCGGATCTCGACAAAAACTATTGCTGCAAAATTCGAGAAACAGAAAACTCGGGGGAAAACGGGGGATAATACGGCAGTAGAGATAATAAATCAAAACGGAATGAAAAGAAAAGATCACCGATAAATATGTCAACCCAAGTCAAAGAACGAGAAACTAGAAGGTACAAGAACCATGAAAAGTAACCAAAAGTAATGTAACAAAATGTATAGGTACAGCCAAATCGAATGAAATGTATCAAAAAGTGCAATAACAACCGGAAAAAAACAGAAACTCAAGGCTGTCCCGGAGCATCAACTGGAGAAGGATCTGAAGAAGGAGCATCAGCCACAGATGCAGTCTGTGGAGGGTCTCGCTGTGCAACAGGAGCAGCAGTGGACGGCCCAGCCTCTCTATCAGTAGGAACCCTCTCAGTCCTCGGATCCACTGGAGTCTCCTCATCATCAGACTCGGGTTTTTCCTCCATCTTGACCACCTCAGCTATCACCCTCTCTATCTGCTCGGAGAAGACATAATCCATATTACTCGCATTGAATACCCTCCGATCTCTCGGTTGCCTTCCATCAACTATACATTCCAAAACCGATAAGATATTATCCTGGCCATCCCGGATATCACTCAACATCGCCCTCAAACTATGAGCCATACTATGCCGAGTAATCTCGGAAGAAGATAATCCAGAAAGAATCGAAGCTCGAGGCGGTGTGGAGGTGGAACCAGGCTCAGAAATGGGAACAGCCTTCTCTCTACGAATAGGGGGGTAACTCTTTGTCTTGTGGTCTGATGTATACTCAGCAACCCCGCATCCAAACATAACTGATGTATCAAATGGGGCACTATCAAACTCCGGGTAGATACCTTCGGTTTGCCAAAATGTCATCAAACAAAGCTTGCCCAACATCAACATTCAACCCGAAAACCAACGCATACAACATCCCAAGATCGATATAGAAATGTGTGAGATTATTCTTAGGAATCAACCGACTCTGGATAAACCGACAGTAGACCCGCCAATCCTCAGTCCAAGTCGTGGTGATTAACTCCTTCCTATCACCATTCGGTCTCAACACCCATGCCACATCCGGACAAACTTTCAATCGCAGCTCCTCCATCGGATCCTTACCCTCCTCATTTTGCCGTCTAGCGATCTCCTCCTTGTAATCCAAGCCGCTAAACGCCGGCAACTTATATTTCCGGTTGATCACCTTGGCGGAAAAAGGCACTTTGACACCTCGGACCATCACAAAACCGTCATCCAAATCCGTCTCAGAACAATTCGCATAGAACTCTCTCACTATAGAATCATTGACCGGGGTAGGAGGAATTTTCAGTAACTCATCCCATTTCCGAGCCTTTAACATCTTCACGAAGGCGGGATCAACTTGTTGTGTCTGGACCTCTCTGTCAAAGATCATACTCCGAGTCACATAATCCTTAGTGTAGGCACTATGAGCTCGTGGATTGACGAATCGACGGGGCATAGCAAGAGGGGCAACATTCTTAGCTTTCTTCTTAGGGGGTGCATGTGTAGCTTCGGTTGCAGCCTCCTCCCCAACGACATCCTCAGTACCAACCTCAGCTCTAGAAGATTCACCACCCCGAGTGCCTCGAGACATCCTAACGAGAGGGACCTCATCATCTTCCTCAGTTTCAGAATCGGAAGGGGAATCATCTCTTAAATTGGTTCTTGCTCGTTGAGATGTTCTAGGCGGTTGATCTCGAAAGACTACTCCTCTGTTAGGGTCCAATTCGGATGGATCAAACTCAGGACGTTGCCGTTTACCTTTCTCCCTGGCCAAACCTTTACCATAACGCTTCACAATTTCCTTCTTACGCACCATTGTCAGACTTATAACTAAACTAAACCATTCACACAAATGGTTACCCGTTTATCGTCCAAATCGGGATTTCAAACAAAGCATACCACCAACAACCACCACAAACGCACCACATCATCATCACAACCAGAATTCGGGGAAGAAAAAAAGCAACAAACAGAAAATATAACAGTATGAGTGCATATTCAAGAAAATGAGTCGAGCCGAAGATCGAACTCACAAAAACTTGAATGGAAACGAGAAAAGTTGCTATAGACTTACCCAACGCTATGCGAGGATGATGATTGAAAAGAGTAGAAGCCCAGAAACACCAAGATCGGCCACCAAAATGCCAACTTTTGTCAAAATGGCCGCACTGAATAAACTCTGATTCTTCAAATCTTGTTGATTGTTGGAGGAAATGGACTGGATAAATGAAAAGATGGTGCAAAGACCGTTCTTTTGCAACAAGAATCGCCAAATTTGGTTCGGAAATGAAGATTTTAGGTTTGGAGAAGGGGGAAGGTCGGTTTCTCTTTTGAAAATCGTAGGGAAATGAGGGTTCACGCCTAGAACAGGTATATATAGGCTCAGAGTGGACGCTCGTCCATCCTTACGGACGGGCGTTCACTAGTAACCGCATGAACTGGACGGGCGTCCATAAATTCAGACGCTCGTCCATGGGGCATTTTTTAATACAGGATAGGAGGAACTTTTATAGACGGGCGTCCATTATATTGGACGAACGTCCATAAAAACAAGCAATCTGGACGGGCGTTCATTTTCATGAACGGGCGTCCACCAGAGAAGGTGATAAAAATCAAAACTCTTTCACACAAATGCTAAATTAAAATTGAAGTGCAACTGTTATTACTGTCAAAATAAAATTCAAAAGTACAATGATGAAAGATTAAAGACACAAAATAGCGTAGAAAGCAATAAAAACATAACTAAAACAGTGGGTTGCCTCCCACCAAGCGCTTCCGTTTTACGTCGGGGCTCGACGAGAACCAAACTAACTAAGAACTCACTAGTCTGCGTAGATTTCGTCCCAATCCACTATGCGAATGAGACGTCGAAGCATGTCGACAGCTGGAGGAAAGTCGTACTCATCTTGCAAACACCAATCTTCACCAGCTACCTCAACCCCTCTGAAATGCTCAGCCTCCAGCACTAGTGCCAAATCTGTCAGCATAGGATCATTAAGGATCGTGTAGGGACGTCCTATGGCCTCCTGCAACTCCTCAGTCGTGAAATCGCTGCCTCCCGAACAAGGTGGAACTATGACAACATACGTGATGGTCTTAACCTGAGTGCTAATGTCAAAATCTACATGAAGAACTATAGTGCCTCCCGGTCCATCATCCACTGTGATCAGCGGGATCCGACTAATGAAGGGGAACTCCTCAGGAAGAACTCCGTAATCCATATCTAAAAGCACACTAACTGACAGACAGAAATAGAAAAACTTAGTCAGATAAAACTTAATCAAACTAAAACTTTAATAACTAAAACACTAATAGCATGAACAGAACCTAGCTAAAATAATAAGGGATATCTAGGATGCCTCCTAGTAGCGCTTTTGGTTAATGTCGTTAGCTCGACACAGTCTAAGCTCAGCCTGGATCAGGCCATTTGACTTTTCTGCCAGCCACTACCTCGTGTAAGCTTTGATCAGCAGTGTGGCTGCAGAAACAACATCTCACACATGGGGGAAAAGTTTTAATAGCCCTCCACATACGCTTGAACCTCCCCATGGGTGACCTCTTCATTCTCTGAGCCCTCTGATGACTCTTCAGCTGTCTCTCCCTTTCAAACTCTTCCATATCAGCACTACCTGCTAGAACTTCTTCAGAAGGGTCACTCCCGTCATCCTCGGAGAACAAGTCGGGTGATAACTCGTTAAAGTCTTCGACTCGCGGAACACCACATCCGAGAATATCGAGAAATTTAACAATCAAAGATGTCTCTTTAGGTTCACCGATATAGTGTTTGCACCTTTGACCGTTGACTCGAAACGGGTCACCACTATAACCACGAAGTTCTAGAACGCCTCCAGGAATGATTTGGAGAATCTCGAAGGGGCCGGACCAACGTGTCCTCAACTTTCCAGGAAACAAATGTAACCTAGAATTGTAGAGGAGAACTTGTTCGCCGACTCTGAATTCTCGCTTCTTAATTTTCGCATCATGGAGTAGTTTCATCTTATCTTTGCTGATCCTGGCACTTTCATATGCCTGAAGTCTGAACTCGTCCAGCTCATGTAACTGCTGCAATCGATGCTGCCCACAAGTTTGGGAATCAAAGTTTAAAAACTTTGTGGCCCAATAAGCCCTATGCTCTAGCTCGACAGGCAAATGACATGGTTTCCCGTAGACCATTTGATATGGAGATGTACCCATAGGAGTTTTATAGGCGGTCCTATAAGCCCATAATACATCATCCAACTTCAGACTCCAGTCCTTGTGATGACTGTTCACAGTTTTCTCCAGGATCTTTTTAATGCTTTGGTTGCTACGTTCAACCTGACCACTAGTCATCGGATGATATGGTGTGCCTATCTTATGGCGAACACCATACCTTTCTAGAACTTTTTCTAGAGGTCGATTGCAAAAATGCGTCCCTTCGTCACTAATCAAGGCTCTCGGACAACCAAATCTCACAAAGATATTCTTCTTTAGGAACTTCATGACCGTTTTATGATCATTGTGAGGAGTGGCTACTGCCTCCACCCATTTCGAAACATAGTCGACGCAGACTAAGATGTATTTGTTACCGCAAGAGGATGGGAAAGGTCCCATAAAATCGATACCCCATACATCAAAGACTTCGCACTCTAAGATGGGTTTCAAAGGCATGTCAAAACGCCTTGTCAGAGTTCCGGTTCTTTGACATCTATCGCAAGCTTACAGAAGGCTTCTGTATCCTTAAAGATCGTAGGCCAATAGAACCCGGACTGGAAGATTTTAGCAACGGTTTTCCAGGGACCAAAGTGACCACCTGTGGGTCCACTATGGCATTGCTCGATAATCTCACGTTGCTCGGATTCAGGAACGCATCTCCTAAGCAAACCATCTTTGCAGATCTTAAACAGATAAGGTTCATCCCAAACGAAATATTTCATATCAGAGAAGAACTTCTTCTTCTCTTGATAAGACATTTCAGGATCAAGGTAACGGGCATGAAGGTAGTTCACAATGGGAGAGTACCATGGAACATCAGGAGAACGACCGTCTATCAACATAATGTTTTCAAGAGGAAAGTAAAGATCTATATCATCAGGATCACCCTTTTCCTCACTTAACATCCTAGAAACATGATCCGCCACTACGTTCTCACTGCCCTTTTTATCTTTAATTTGAACGTCAAACTCTTGGAGGGTCAGTATCCACCGCAGTAAGCGCGGTTTAGCTTCTTTCTTTGTCATTAGATAGCGCAGAGCCGCGTGATCAGTCCACACAATCACTTGAGCACCCAGCAACTACGAAACTTATCCATAGCAAAGACTACGGCTAATAATTCCTTTTCAGTAGTCGTGTAGTTAACTTGAGAAGGATTCAGTGTGTGACTGGCATAATAGATGGCTGGAACTTCCCATTAAGCTTTTGTCCTAAGACCGCACCAACTGCATAGTTTGATGCGTCACACATAAGTTCAAAGGGTAAGTTCCAGTCAGGCGATATAAGAATTGGAGCAGAGATCAGACGACTTTTGAGCTCCTCAAACGCGTGCTTGCAGCTATCATCAAAATCAAACTCAACGTCTTCCTTTAGTAGGGTAGACAGGGGCTTGGCGATCCTTGAAAAGTCCTGGATGAACCTCCTATAGAACCCGACATGTCCGAGAAAACCTCGGACTTCCCGAACATTCTTAGGATAACTCATCTTCTCAATAGCTTCAACCTTGGCCCTATCTACTTCTATACCTTTGGCTGACACTCTGTGGCCAAAGACTATGCCTTCATCTACCATGAAATGGCATTTCTCCCAGTTAAGCATGTTGGGGAGATTTTGCATCATTAAAACAAAAGAAAATTTATAAACCTATACTACCATGCAAAACTACCTCCTAACCGGCCGAATACCGGGTAGTTGCTAGTAAAGTTGGATAAGTATGGGTATCGATCCTCAGGGAAAAGGGATGTTGAATCTAATCTAATTAATCCTCTCAATTTTTACTCAAGAAAACAAATAAACGAAAGATTAAACATAAAAACTCAAAGAACAACTAAAATAAATCTAAGCTAGAACAAATAATAAAAACCTAAACTAAGGATACATGGGATCAAACTTCATACAAACCAAGTGATCTCAATCCTAGTTCATCTCATGATTCTAATTCAAATTGTGGTTTCACCTTTACACGAGACACAAACCCCTAATCTCTTAGTGAATCTGTTTTCTCAAGCTATGAAATCCTACTCTCGTAGTGAATTCAATTTATCAATCTCTCATCTTCCGAATGTTGAGATCGATTTACCAAACAAAACTCGGTGTAGATTCAGGTTAACTCTCGTATTTTAGAATCTAACAACCTAGATAATTAACCAATTAATTTGTCACATAATTAATGATTAAAGATCCTATCTTTCTATGGTGATCTAGTCTACGCAACTTCCGTATGTTGTAAACGTATCAATAGCAAGGCGATCTCTCGATCTAATTCACATCATAGCATCAAAATCATAGAACGATACAAAATAAATTAAAGATCATAAAAAACGAATAAGGACTGAATAAATTAAATAAATAAACTCACGTAGTTTGGTACATGATTGAATCCATGAATCGAAAACGGAAGAAAAACGACATCCTAATCTAACCCGGATCACCCGAGCACAAGGCTCGGGTGACCGGCCTTGAAAGCTTCAAAGCTGCCGCTGTTGTGATTTGCGGCTGTATCAATGTTTGTATTATGAATTATTGGATATATTTAGGGTTGCATGCGGCTAATATATATATATATGCAAAAGAGAGGCGGCTGAGGCAATATGGCGGTGGAGGCTGTAATTAAATCCTTTTCCAATTAGGATTTTTGTATGTCGGCTGAATATTATGGATTTAGGAATGAAACTTCTAAAATTCATATCTTGAGTTGTAGACCTCCAAAAATTATGATCCGAATGTCATAATTAAGCTCTCGGAAAACTCTACAACTTTCATTAAGGACTCTTCTTCAGAAAACGCCTTTTTGACTAGCCCGTCGTATCCCGAGTCGTTTTCGGGATTTTCCAATACCACAGCATCATTATTCAAACTTGTAACGCTTATATCTCGGGCCTCATAAGTCAGAATGAAGTGATTCAAAATCCTGTAGAATCCTCTCTTCAAGCCCTACAACTCTTCTCTTGAGGTCGAGAGTCAAATCAGTGTATATCATATCAAGAACTGCGTCGGAAGTTCGGCTGCTTGAATGCTTCATTCCAAGCTTTATCTCTCTCTTTATCCTCTTCCAAGTCAAAAACATGTATCTACATTGCATCCAAACACTAAAAAAACGTAACAATATCCAAAACCATATAAAACAATCAAATAATGGTATAAATTGATACATTTTCATATTTAACTCTTTAAATCACCATTCACTCAATATTTCACAATAAACCTCGAATTCTATGAAAATCATACGTATATGGGGGAAATTGAGGTGAAATATATCCTTAAAAACACTACAATTTGACCCTTAACAAAGCACTAGGTCCTTTTCCACACATCTAGACAACACATGATCAAGATTATCGAGGCAATCATCGAAGGATTGACCAAAGACCGAGAAATCATCCATAAAAATCTCCATGCACTTTTCAACTAGCCCGTCAAAGATTGCCATCATACACCGTTGGAAGGTGGCTGGGGCATTACAGAGACCAAATGGCATCCGCCTATAAGCGAACGTACCATACGGGCAGGTGAAAGTGGTCTTCTCTTGGTCAATAGGATCAATGGGTATCTGGAAATATCCAGAATATCCATCCAGGAAACAATAGAATGCGTGCCCCGCCAGACGCTCAAGCATCTGGTCAATGAATGGAAGGGGAAAGTGGTCCTTCGTGGTTACTTCATTGAGTTTTCTATAATCAATGCATACCCTATAACCAGTGACCAGTCTCAGAGCTATTTCTTCTCCTTTTTCATTCTTCTCAATTGTAATTCCACCCTTCTTAGGAACTACTTGAGTCGGGGAAACCCATTCACTATCAGCTATAGCATAAATGATACCCATATCCAGAAGCTTAATGATCTCCTTCTTGACTACCTCTTGCATGTGAGGGTTGAGCCTTCTTTGGGGTGTCTTACACATTTGGCTCCTTCACTAGTCTTTATCTTGTGCATACGGATGTCGGGAGATATTCCTTTGATATCTCCAACTTGCCAACCAAAGGCTTTCTCATTTTTACGCAAGACGTTTAACAATTTAAGCTCTTCTGTTCGAGATAGCTTGGCAGAGATGATCAAAGGAAGCTTGTCACCCTCTCTTAAAAACACATACTTAAGATGTTTAGGCAACGGCTTCAGTACCAAATCTACGGGAGGATCCTCTAGACTTGATTTAAGATCGCCACTTTTCAACTCAACATCGTTGAGATTACTTAGTAGTCCTACTGCCAAGGCTTCTTCTCTTAGCTCATCCTCGAAATCAGCTGCTAATTGGTCTAGATTGACCACACCATGACTATTCAGCTTATCAATTAGTCGCTCATATTCTGATTCTACAGCCATGACTTGCTTATCCATGAAGTCATCGAAATCATCAGAAGTCTCCTCAACGGAAAAGCCGGTCGGAGCCCCAGAAGGTACATTGATGGATTTTGAAACACTATAGCTCACCTCCTGGTCACCAACTCGAATGGTCACATGCCCACCATCACAATCGATGAGGGCTCTAGCTGTAGATAGAAAAGGCCTTCCAAGAATTAAAGGGACATGTTCACTTTTCTCAATATCTAAAACGTACCAGTCAACTGGAAAGGTAAACCTATCTATTTGAACTAATACGTCCTTTAAGATCCCTGAGGCTTTCTTAGAAGATCTATCAGCGAACTGCAAATTCATGGTCGTGGGTTCTAGAAGACTTTGTAAACCCAGCTGCTTGCATACAGACAATGGCATCAAGCTGATAGATGCGCCCAGGTCACATAAGGAATTTGGGAAGACTAGGCCTCCCATCTGCAATGTGAGCACAAATTTCCCTGGGTCGCTTCTATTGATTGGTAAGCTTTCATTATTGACCAGAGAACACTCCTTACCAACTGCTTGGTCCATTCCTGCTAACTTCTTCTTGGAAGATACAACATCCTTGATGAACTTTGTATACTTAGGCATCTCGACCAAGACCTCGGATAATGGCAGATTTACCTGAGTATTTTTCAGAAGGTTCAGCACCTTCTCGTACTTTTTGTCTTCAACCAATGGAATGTTGCCCTTCCTCGGTGGAAACGGAAGCTTCTTCAGATCACTCTCGGAAAAGACTCTCTTTGAGGATGCGCTGATAGCTTTGTCTTCCAAATCCTTCCACCGAACCGTCTTTTCAGAAGCTTTCGTAGTCAGGGGATCAGCCACCTGACTTTCTTTTCCTTTTTCAATCCTCAAGGGATCAGCCACTTGAGGATCTCCAACTTTTTCACCTATCAGGGAATCGGTCACCTGATTACTTGCTTGCAGCCAAGGGGATGATGGGTGTTCAACTTCCCCTCCTGCCTTATCAATGGCAGGAGGGGCTAGTGGTTTCCCTGAAAGCCAGGGGGACCACTCAGCTGTGTACCGCTTCTTAAACTCATTGTACTGGCCTCCTCTTGTCCATAATGCATTGTTGGTACGAGGTCGGTACATTACATTTCTTGCTCAAATCGGCCCGAGCAACATGACCACCCTTAGGATTTTTCTCGGTAAAGCGCGCGATGCCCGGGGGTCTTGATGCTAATTGCTCACCAAATTGCCCTATCTCGTCTCTCAAGATTCTTATTGGTACTCATTAGAGCTGAATATTCTTGTTTTGCTCTTCTTTGAATGAGTTCCATTCAGCCTTAAGATCATTTGAATTCGAGGGACCTTGAGAGGCTTTGGAAGTTTGAAGAGTATGGTCGGGGTGGGCCGATTTTGAAAATTAGAATTGGAATTAGAAGGCCAATTCGATTGAACCTTTGTGTTTGATTTCGGAAAAATTAGAGTTTTGGTTTTGAGCGGAACCGGGGTTCTTATTGAGACTTGAATTCGAATTAAAACTCGAATTCGGATTGAAATTGGAAGCTTGATTGAACCCTTGGTTCTCGGAATTGATTCTCGGCCGATGGTTGATTAAATCTTTGGGTGTTCTGGCCATAGAACGCATTTACTTCAGCATTTTGCCCATTCATAGGACAGAATCTGGAAGTATGCCCCATATTATCGCAGTTTTGGCATTGGACCTGAGTGTACTGTCCATCGGCATGGACAGTATTGACTTGGTACGAAGAATTGGGGGTGAATTGACATTGGCCATTTACATGACCAGTCTGACAGCAAGATTCGCAATACAGAACCTGAGGGTTCTGCGGAAACGAAGAAGTCTGATTCATATGATTCGGAGTTTGAGGATTGGCCATCCGCCTCGCAAAGCATGGCAATCAGACTTTG
Organism: Gentiana straminea; assembly: GCA_036785695.1. Lineage (NCBI taxonomy): Eukaryota > Viridiplantae > Streptophyta > Magnoliopsida > Gentianales > Gentianaceae > Gentiana > Gentiana straminea. The sequence continues at coordinate 1,254,356 of JAVUPR010000433.1, forward strand.
AACATTTACTTCCTCCACCTTAGGAGGAGGAGGAGCTTGAATTGCCTGATAGGATGGAGCATAGTTATATTTGGCAATGTCTTCGAACAATGCCCATCCTTCGTCTGGAGTCTTCTTCAAAAACGCCCCGCGGATGAACTATTGACCATGCCCTTGGTGAGCTCGGTCAATCCGCTAAAGAAAGTAATGACTAGCCTCTCCAAAGGCAAGCCATGATGGGGGCACCTTCTAAGAAGAGATTTATACCTTTTCCAGGCCTCGAAGAACGATTCATTTTCCTTCTGAGAAAATGTGAAAATTTCATTTAAGCAATGGGCCGTCTTAGAGGGTGGAAAATATTGACTCAAAAACTCCTTCTCGAGTCCAGCCCATGTAGTGATGGATTCAGGAGGAAGAGAGTGATACCATTCCTTCGCCTCCCCTTTTAAGGAAAAAGGAAAAAGTTTGAGCTTGATAGCATCCTCACTTACACCTTGGATGTGGGTAGTACCGCATATTTCTAAGAACGTGTGTAAGTGGGTATGCGGATTCTCTGATTGGTACCCGTAAAAAATTGATGCATGCTGCATCATCTGGATAAGCCCTGGCTTGAGCTCGAAAGTTGGAGCAGTAATGGCGGGCAAGACTATAGCCGGGTTGACAGTGACTGCACCAGGCATGGTGTAGTCTGCCAACGTACGTTGATCCTCTGCCGCCATTATTACTATTTCCTCGATTTCTTCTATCAACTTTCGTTCAATTTCTTGGTTGGCTGAACTTCCTTCGTCCGAAGGATCGGTGAAACGAAGTTTCCGCCTATTGGGTCGGACTATGGTCCGCTCGAGGTCAGGTGTAAAGAGTAATGGCCCTTTCTGACTTCGAGTTTGCATAAACCGAAACCCAACTCAATTGAACAAAACCTAAAAACCACGAAATTAAAAACTTAAACTACGAAAAGGAAACCTAAGAATCTATCTAAAAGGTTAGGAACCTAGAACTATTATCAAGACCTAGGAAAAAGAAAGAGAAGAGAAAGGGAAAGAGGGCAGACGGACGGGCGTCCAAAAAGACGAACGAGCGTCTGCCTGGTTTTCAAGACGGACGGGCGTCCAAAATATGAACGCTCGTTTGTAGGTCAGGAATTGATACAGGATTGAAATTTTACAGTGGACGGGCGTTCATAGGTATGGACGCTCGTTCATATGCAAAATTTCCCAGGAAAAAGAACAGAAACGATTCCAGAACAGAGATAAAAGTAAAGAAAACAGAGCAGGAAAATCAGGGAAAAAGAACTAATCCCAAAACAGAAACTTTAACCCTAATCCAAAACACTAATATCCTAACTACTAAAAGGTTAATCCTCCTAGAAATCGACCTAAAAACAGGGATTAAAACGCAGAAGATAGAAAACAAAACTGAACTAACACAGAAAAACAAAAACTAGGCAAACCGCCCGGTTCCCCGGCAACGGCGCCAAAAACTTGTCACGGATTTTATTAATACAAAATAAACAAGTAATAAAACCGGTTAACCTCAAGTGCAAGGATCGTAGTATAGAGGCTATGCCGGGTCGATCTTACGGGGAACTAGACGAATGTTAACCCTAGCCTTTGTTTTTAACTAACTATTGTCACGATTACTAACCTAACGAATAACTAACTAAACAAATATGCAGAAAATAACTAGACAGAGGAGATTAATCCAATGCTAGGAGAGATTGAAAGCGATAAAAATAAACTAAAAGTGCAGGAAAATAAATTAACTAATCTAAACTAAGCTATGAGGATTGTAAATCAAGTTTATAAAAGACAAACGAGGATTGATCCACCTATCAACACGCATCGATCTCCTATCTCGATTTTACGTGGTATTTACTTAGGTTGTGATTCACCTTCTCTAAACATGAAATCCTAATTCCTTAGGTATTTCATCTATTAACCTAGTATCTTCCAATGCTAGATTAACGCGTTTAAAAGACCAAAGATGTCAACTTTTATGTTTAACCTAGTGATCGAACCTATTAACTTCCGTTACTATAGATTCAAAGACTATTCCTATTCATGGTGATCTAAAGGTTTAACATGACTCCCATCAAGCATAAACACAATCGAAAACATGCAATCTTCCGATATAATGCACTAAAAACATGAGTAAAGCATGAATAAGAAACAACCATAAATAAATACTCACAGTAATAATCGAGATAAACAGATCAATTCACATTGATGGCTTCACAACTCTCGTTTGATGGAGGTTTTAGCCTCTGAACATCCTCAGCAACTCAGCAATGTATAAAAACAGCATAAAAAGTAACCTAAACTAACCTAGATCTAATTTGCATAAAAGTAAAGGAAAAGATGTAAAAACTGCAGCCTTAGCCGCCCCTAGGTATTAGGGTTTATGTGTGTCGAATTGTTCGTGTCCTTGGGTGCAGAAATAGGCAGGTATTTATAGAAGATTAAGTCGGTCTCGGCTGAGTCGGCGGACGGACGAGCGTTCAGGATGGCGGACGCTCGTTCAGTATCTTGAACTCTCCTCAGACGCCCGTTCGGTATCAGTTCAAACTCTCTGAATCACTTTTAGCACCTTGGACGCTCGTTCGGTATTTCAGACGCTCGTTTGATATGGACGGAGCATGGACGTTCGTTCAGCATGACTTGAATGCGATTTTTGCATGTTTATCTCTTTTTTTCTTCTCTCCACTCGATCATTATCTCTTCCTTAAACCTTTGTAGCTCGAAATTTATCTCTTTTGATCATCATTTGAGCACAATAATCATACCTATAACACACGGAAAACATCGCAAACTGTAATAATATTCAAATAATCATAATTTAACCATGAAATCACATAAATATATTGATATTGCGATTAAGCCGTCAAAAATACCGTTTGCTCAATATTTTAATATAAAGACCATTTATTATGCAAATTATACAATATAGAGGGAAAAACGTCGTAAAATATATCCTTATAATTCATAGATTTTCACCCTTAACAACCAGAGAATCAATATTGGTAAAGTAGTAAATATTAGCATTGATAAAGGTAACACTACAACAGTTGTGGAAAACATGGGTGTGTTACTGAAGCCAAGAACTGATGAGCTAAAGCTTCTCTAAATTAGAGAAGTGGACTGTATTCTTTGAGTTTGATTTGGACAAATTCATTAGAACAAGTTGTTGGCAATATCCCATTCATCTTATTGGTTAAGATGATAATGAATTTTCAAATGAAAAATTCAATAAGAGGTTTCCTACCCAACCCTCAGGGAATAATTCTCTCAATCTTCGGATATAGAGAAAATGAGATAAATTCTATTTTGGATAGAGAAAGCCGGGTTATTAAAAGTCAATTATAGTCGAATCTTGGGTTCGAGCATTGGATAGCAGTATATTACATCCTCAAGTATCTTCCAAGAACGAGGAATCTTATGCGTGTATATTCAGGTGCAAACATGAGTAATGTTAACTACACTGATTCTGACTTTTAGTCACATTAAGGATGATCGTGAATCTAACTCGGGCTCAGTTTTTACTCTTTGTGACCGAGATATAGTCGGGAGCAATCCAGCACCACCAATTCGACTTTGTTAGTCAAATACATAGAAGCTTTCAGAGTAGCAAAAGAGGTGGCTTGAGAGGTTCTTTGTTGGATCTGGAAGTGATTTTAGGTCTCGATAAGTAGATACAATTTTATTGTGAAAACAATGAAGAAGTAGCTTAAGCAATGGATTTCGAAATCACAAGAGGTCAAAAGCATGCCACTGGTCATACGGATCGTGCGAGAGGCGATCTTTCGGTCCTAAAGATCTCCTCGAGCCGACAACCTAAATGATTAGTTTACCAAGTCGCGTGGTGATATGTTCCTAAAAATCCGAATAATTTTAGATGTTTTGGACTCAATTTGGTGTCGTATGTTTCTATTTTACGATATTTTTATCCTTTTTGGGCTAGATTACTGCGGATATTCGACTTATTGCAGGATTGTTTGAGATTAGAAGAAAAAGGCCTAAAAAGCGGAGCTAAAGTGGAAGAGTTCAAGAATCTGCCTCTATCATACCCAGGGTGTGACGCTTTTCAGAAATCTAACAACGAAATATTTTGATGGGTGGAAACTTTCTCCAACGTAATATGTTGAAGATGGCGTGATTTTTAATTAAAAGGGAGGAGCCCACACACTGAAAGAGTCCAAGATTTATAGATAATTGATTTTTAGAGATTTTCTTGATTAAATTAATTACGGAAACTTATATTTATGATGTAATTATCGTATTTTTAATCCCCTATGTCATACAATTCATTTTTCACGCCTCAACGTTAGAAAAAAAATAGGATCTTGGTTCACCTATTAATCATCATCATCATCTCCCATCCCCAAGAACAAGGATTTTAGGTTTTAATAATTCAAGAATGGAGATTTTTCAAGGTTGGATTATTTTATGCAATACTTTGACGGTTTATTTCTCACATTTCTCCTTTTCTCTATTTACTTATTTTTCATGTCAAAGTATGAATTTTATGATTGAATCTTGGAATCTTGATATGGAACGTGAGTAGAAATCAGTTTCGAGGATCATGAGAAACCCGGATATGAATATATGATGTAAAAACTCATTCATTCCATTGTTTTAGGAATTTGATGGTCATAAATTGATTCTTGTGTGCTATTCTTGCATGATTGTTAAAATTAATAGCTCGAGAGGGTGAATAATTGCAATTCTATGTAGAGAAGTTATTCGATTAATTAGTGGCCGAAAAAATTCCAATTAATTGATACTTTAGGAAACAAGAATTGAATCTAGGGTTTTATTGGAATGAAAATTTGGTAAAAACCTTGATGGCATGAAATCATGGTTCTTTAAGGGGTCTAAGTTCATTCTTTATCATGGGAAACCAGGTGTAGTTTGATCTTAGGTACGATCACAATAATAATTCGAAGGAATATTTTTGTGATAAAATGTGATAGTCGCCTTTATAAGTGTAAAATTAGTATCTTGGGGGAAATATTGTTGATAAATCATACAGTAATTTCGTGGTGACTCCTAAATCCTAGAAATGCTTTTAAATTGAATCTTTACGTAAATCTTGAAGTTCTTGGCTATAGTTATATTTTCTTTAATTTTAGGACTTTTAGATAAAAGAACCTCCAAGAATTTGAATTGTCTAGCTAATATAAATCAGGAATTGTTTGGTAATTGATTACAAGTACCCGTGGGATCGACATCCTAAATACTACTCGAAAAGCCGTGCGCTTGCGGTAGGATTTATTAATTGTTTATTGAAAATCACACATCAAGTTTTCTAACGCCGTTGCCGGGGACTTCAGTGTCAACATCAAATGTGTTTTTGATTTTGTTAGACAAGACTTTTTTTCTCTCACCATAGCAAGCTGCACCTTGCTACGGTGAGACCTTTTTGCTTTTGTTTTTTTCTTTTCTTGTGCAGAAATTTGAAGTGTCAAGGTTTCATGGAATCATGTTTCTCATGATTTAATGCTCAAGTGACACCAACTTATGAGAGGATGTATGGATATGGGCTTAACCAATTTAAAGTGAGATGTTCATATTGTGGTGACAACCATTATCATATTCAGTGCAATGTAGGTTATTACTCACCTGTGATTCTCCTTTCCCCAAAAAAATTACTTGCCTTTAACGTGAGTTTCACACCCACGTGTGATTTTTATCACACCCTGTGATCCCCATGTCTCCAAAAAAAGCTTTTTCTTTTTAATTATCCTTTCCCTCTTCTTCACATTTCACTACAACTTTCATACCCATGGACTACTATCTCATACCACCACCTTCCACAACTCTGGACAACCACCTCTCCAGTCATTAAAAAACGAACACCACCGGTCGCTGGAGTCCGGCAATGACCATCATTTTTCTCTCCCCTAGCTGTTTACGTCAAAAAACAATTCCCGACCACCACCGAGAATTAACCTATCCAAAAACTACCACATAAACCGAGCCACCTGCTATCCATTCAAACCACGTTCAACCCACACCCGACCTCATTCCACCACCATGTAATTCCGTAGACGGTGACCAACTCCGGCCACTTCGAACACTTTTCCCCAAGAACAAATTCTGCGATAGCTGAATGACGTGCTTGCCACCTTGAATGCTTGTGCTCTTTCTTCACTCCGCTTGACCTTCCGCAATCACGATTTGGTGAGTTTCACTCTTACCCTCACTTGCTTTACATTTATTTACATTGGGGACAATGTAACATTTACGTGTGGGGGCGCGGGTCACTTGTGTAGTTTCCCTGGTTATTATTCAAGACTTTTGACTTAGGTTCAATAAAAGTCACTTAGGTAAAGTTTTAGAGTTTATGAGTCGAGCCGTTTTGTGTCCAAGTCTTTCTTGGATTACACACAGTCATCTCGAGTATGATTTGAATGCATGAAAATTGGTTGAGTATACTTTGATATGAAACATGCATGATATAATATGTTTGATTCAACTTGATAAACCACACGTCAATGTGCATTGATTTTTGTTGAGGATGATTGAGACTAAGTGAGTAGACAAACTGGCCCGGTGAGATATTCCAGCCATAATGATTGATCAATTCAGTCTCACACAAAATGAGCGTTTATTTTTCTCTTTCGAGATTTTGTTCCTTTAGAACTTGTGTTGCATCTTATTGACATCACCATGGTACTTGAACCCACACTGAAATGATTAAGGCACTCGTTTCTTCCTCTAACCACACTTAACACCCATTAACCTTCACTTAATTTTTGCCTAGCCACATATTATACCCTCAACCACACATACCAAAAAATAAAATGAATAGCCCAAATTTCTATTTTGTCCGGACTTAAGATTAGTAGGATGTTGACTATTAAATTCTGAAAGCTCGATTGTAAGGAAATTAAGCTTGGCGAGTGCGTTTTGTGTTGATATGAATCATGATGATCTTATTTCACCAGTAGTTCCTATACCCAGCCAAGATCCATTAATAATCACCAATGGTCCAATAACAAGACTTCAAGCAAAAAGAGTCCGCGAGGCCATCAATGTTTTGATATGTGACACTACTACTGTACGTGAGGAATCACTGACAGTTGGAGCATTACCAGTGAGAATCATCATTTATGCACGTGGAATGGATGGAAGTCAGCTCGTTTAATATCTCAAAATCAAGATCAGCTATTTTAATATTTATAAGTGTTTTATATAAATATTTATTATTATATAATGCTGAAAATAAGGGCTGGAAATTAAGTAAAAAAGGCGCCATTTTGAAGAGAAGAAACAAGCTTGGAATAAACTAGGTACATTGACCTTGGACAATTCAAGATACATTGCATTATTGGAAGCATTGAAAGAAGTTACATTGAACTCATCTCACCACAAAATTGGCGCCACTTTCTTGGAGTTTTTGAGAAGACCTTTCATCTTATTTATGCTACAATTCACGTACTTATTTTCCTATAAATAGTCCTTATATTGTGCTTTGAAAAAACAGATTATTGTTGATATAAAACATAGTTCACTTTTAAACCGTGTTGAGAGTTCTTGTGTAGAGCATTCGATCCCGATCTTATCAAGATTTTGAGCAAGTCTTGAGCGTTCTATACCGGAGGTCTTAGATAACTTGGGGAGTTTGATAAGTCCACCATCTATCGTTATTCTAAGATCGTTTTGGCCTGTTTTGATAACTATTTTTTTATTTTTGTATGATAAACTGCCTCTTTTGGACAAGGTTACTGCCATGGCTTTGATATTTTGTTGATATATGAGCAGAAAAGGCCCCGAAAAAGAGGAAAAGATGCAAAGTTTCATTAAGGCAGGAAGAATCACACCCATGTGTGAAAAAATACGAAAACTATTTAGTTTTTTTGCAGGCCAATGAAATGTTCTGGTGAAGATAATTTCCAACGTAATTTTCAAGGAGATGGCGTGAAGAAGAGCAAAAATAAATGATATTTTGCCCTACTTTATCCTATTTTCTAAGAATTTTATTTTTTGAGATAAATTAAACAATTTTAATCAAGTAAAACTCCTATTTATGAAAAAAATTTCATTTAAGTCGTGTAATCCACAATTCAAGCCTGACATCAGATTTTTTGGGGTCGACAATTCTCCTCTTTTCTTCATCATCATCTCCCTATCCCCAAGAACGAATGTTTTAGATTCAAGAAGGAGGTTTTTCCATGGATCCAGTTGTTTTATGAACTATATTGACGTGTTTATTTTCTCTCTCCCATCTCTTTTTCCAATTTTTTCTCGTCAATATATGAATTCTATGATTGTTTCTTGGAATCTTGATATGTTACGAGAGTAAATATTAGTTTCTTGGAATAGGAAAAGCCCCGCGATGATTATATAGTTTTAAAGATACAATCTTTTTATTGGTAAAAGATGTTTATCATGTTTATGAATTTGATTTTGTATGATTATTCATGTAATTTTCCAAAAATATTATCTCGAATGAGTGAATTACCGTAGGATTGCATGAGAAACATCATTCGATTAATTGATGACAGAAAAAGTATTAATTAATCGATAACCTAAGATCAAATATTTAGGGATTTCTCGAATGAAAAATTGGTTAAACCTAAAGTGGCCCTTAATTATGGTAATTCAATTGATCTAATTTTATTCATCAATGTAGGTAACTGAATGCTGGATAAAACTAGGTACAATCATGATAATAGTTTGAAAGAATGTTTACGTGAAATATTTGATAATTGGACTTCGTAAATGGATAATTCATATTGATGGAAATATTTTGAAACTCTGTGTAGACAACGCTGTGGTGGATCCGAAATCCTAGAAATGCCTTTAAATCTCGAATTCTACAAAAATCTTGAAGTTCTTGTCTATTAATTAGAATTTCTACATTTACTTTAATTTTGGGACTTTTAGATAAAAACCTCCAAGAATTTGATTTGTCAAGCTTGTGATTGACTACACATCCCTATGGGATCGACATCCTATGTAGTACTCGATAAGCCGTGTGCTTAAGGTAGGATTTAGTGATTATCTATTGAAAATCACACATCAAGTTTTCTGGCACCGTTGTCGGGGACTTCGGTGTGAACATCGAAAGTGATTTTGATTTTAAAATCAAGCCACCAGAGAGGACCACCACACAATTCCGATGACTTTTTTGGAACTCCGATTAAGCCAACTGAAAGCGGCCCATGATTATATTGCTTCGATTCTTACTGGACCTAATGAGGAGAATGCACCTACTGAGGTTGATCCTATTGACGTCCCAGCTACATTATACACTCCTTCTATCAAGGCGGGACCTTCTGCACCTCCTCCTCCGGTTGAGCCTTCTACTGATGTACTTGGACAGCTTCTTGCCACTCAATATCACATGCAGTCTGAGCTGGCTACAAATTTAGATATCTTGGCGACACTTCAGTCCCAGCTTCAGACACTTACTGACATGGTGGCTACACTGCTTTCACGAGCTGCTTCCTCGGGTCCACCTGACCCCCAGCACAATGATTTGGTGAGTCTTCCCCCTTACCTGACTTGATTTTATATTTGGTACATTGAGGACACTGTACACATTAAGTGTGGGAGGATCATTTGCGCACATATTTTTCTACTCTGCAAATTGATACTTCTAGTTAGAGTTGGTAGTGTCAGTATGTTTAGGTTTTTTTGTCTTCATAGTTTTGGTGATCACACATAGCTACCTTAGATGAGATTTGTAATCCATGAAAACTGATATAGTTTGTTGTGACAAGAGAAATGCAGGACATGGAGTGAAAAATCTTTTTTTGGAATATCGTGTTTAAAAGTGTCATTTTTAGGAAACAATAGAGTCCGAGTGAATAGACAAAATTGACATGGTAAGATATTTTTCCAGCCATATGACTGACCACTTCAGTCTCGCCTAAAAATTGTGCGTATTTTCTCTTCCTTGGATTTGTTCCTTTAGAACTTGTGTTTAGTGTTGTTGATGTTACTTTGGTATGTGCAAACACATAGAAATGATTGAGGCATTTGTTTCTACCATTCACCACACCATATACCTTATACCTTTTGAGTCATGATCTTTATTATACCTCTTTTCCCTTCTACCTTATACATTGAACAGTCTCTAAAAGAGGTAACCCAAATCCTTTCATCCAACCTTAGCACTATTTGGGGCATGTGACAATCAAACTTCTTGTACTTAGTATGTAAGGATCAATATTGGGGGAAATCCATATTGGTACTATTTGTTTGGTTCTTAGTTTGAAAAAAAAAGAATGAAAAAAGGAAAGTGAAAAAAGAAAAAGAGAAAAAAAAAAAAGTCAATAAAGGAGGTAATCTCAAAGATAACCTCCTAAATCTTGTTTGTTCTATTACTAAGTAATGAAGAGAGAGTTGTATCATCATTCTCTCAAAGTAGAAAAATCATCCTTGTATTTTATTTTGTTTGGAAATAAAATGTTGGACCCCATTGCACTTGTATGACGTTGAAGTTTGGTAGTCATGTTGTTGGAAATAAAATTTATGTTTTAATGATAATTCATCATATTTATTCTAAGTATTATCTTAACCCCATTAATGAAGTGCTGAAGCTAGCTATTATAGTGAAAGGCTAAAAGATGTCTAGAACTGAATGTATAAGTTTTACTAGAGTCTGATATTTGTATAAGTTACATCAGACAAGCAATGTAATAGTTAGAGTGTCGTGAAACTGAAAACTGGAAGTCATTTAGAAAACTTGAAATCGTCAAGATAAACTGACTCAGACTACACCAATATGGAACAGAAGAAGATAAGTTCGCTGAGGGACACAAACTCGGTTGGCTTATCTAGAAGATTGAAGAACTGAGGGTCACAGACTCAGTTATAAAAGATTGAAGAACCGAGGGTTCAAACTCAGTTTACATGTCGAGACTGTAAGGTTAGAATTCATGCAAGTTTATGGTAACCTGAACTGACTTTATGGATCTTGAATGAAGACCTAAGAGTGATAAGGACAGTGAACTCTTAGATGATATTTGCTTATGGTGTACTCTGGTTCAGTCATTTATATTCAGATGAAAAATTAGAGTACTGATATTTGAAGAAGAGTAAAATCTCAGTTAATGCTCCAAGTTAGTCAAGGAACTGACAACTGACGAACTCAGTATAAACTAATCAGGAAACTCAGGTTTATAAGTCAGTCATCCATCAAACTGATAGTACAGTAGAACGTTGTAAAGAAAACATTTTTATTGGATGGAATACTGACACATCAGAACGGTCATAAAATTTAGCCGTTACAAATAGCCGTTGATACAATTTGAATTCAAGTAAATGAACGTTAGATCCTACACTATAAATAGAGGACTTTGCACCAAGAATAATACGGAATTATTAAGATCAACAAGCAGTTTGTGTGCACAAGTCCAAGTTCATTCGAATTGATATCATTATCTGCGATAACAAGATCTATCAAGAAATCTTCCAAGTGTTCAAGCCACAAAGATTTATCAAGAATCATACACTTAGAAGAACCAGAGACAAGAATCAATTTATTGATTCTCACCCTAACTTTGATTCTTAATCAAAGGTTCAGACTTTGAAGCAAACCGGGAAGGTTTTTCCAAAGACAATTGTAACAGCAGTCGGGTAGACTGTGTTTGTGGTGGTAGATGGTGAAGAGGCTTACATAACCCTTCAAGGACCAATGTTCGAGCAATTGAAGAGCTGCAATTGTCACGGATTTTATTAATACAAAATAAACAAGTAATAAAACCGGTTAACCTCAAGTGCAAGGATCGTAGTATAGAGGCTATGCCGGGTCGATCTTACGGGGACCTAGACGAATGTTAACCCTAGCCTTTGTTTTTAACTAACTCTTGTCACGATTACTAACCTAACGAATAACTAACTAAACAAATATGCAGAAAATAACTAGACAGAGGAGATTAATCCAATGCTAGGAGAGATTGAAAGCGATAAAAAAATAAACTAAAAGTGCAGGAAAATAAATTAACTAATCTAAACTAAGCTATGAGGATCGTAAATCAAGTTTATAAAAGACAAACGAGGATTGATCCACCTATCAAAATGCATTGATCTCCTATCTCGATTTTACGTGGTATTTACTTAGGTTGTGATTCATCTTCTCTTAACATGAAATCCTAATTCCTTAGGTATTTCATCTATTAACCTAGTATCTTCCAATGCTAGATTAACGCGTTTAAAAGACCAAAGATGTCAACTTTTATGTTTAACCTAGTGATCGAACCTATTAACTTCCGTTACTATAGATTCAAAGACTATTCCTATTCATGGTGATCTAAAGGTTTAACATGACTCCCATCAAGCATAAACACAATCGAAAACATGCAATCTTCCGATATAATGCACTAAAAACATGAGTAAAGCATGAATAAGAAACAACCATAAATAAATACTCACAATAATAACCGAGATAAACAGATCAATTCACGTTGATGGCTTCACAACTCTCGTTTGATGGAGGTTTTAGCCTCGAACATCCTCGCAACTCAAAGAATGTATAAAAACAGCATAAAAAGTAACCTAAACTAACCTAGATCTAATTTGCATAAAAGTAAAGGGAAAGATGTAAAAACTGCAGCCTTAGCCGCCCCTAGGTATTAGGGTTTATGTGTGTCGAATTGTGTGTTCCTTGGGTGCAGAAATAGGCAGGTATTTATAGAAGATTAAGTCGGTCTCGGCTGAGTCGGCGGACGGACGAGCGTTCAGGATGGCGGACGTTCGTTTGGTATTTCAGACTCTCCTCAGACGCCCGTTCGATCTCAGTTCAAACTCTCTGAATCACTTTTAGCACCTTGGACGCTCGTTTGATATTTCAGACGCTCGTTTGATATGGACGGAGCATGGACGTTCGTTCAGCATGAATTGAATGCGATTTTTGCATCTTTATCTCTTTTCTTCAATTCACTTCATCATTATCTCTTCTTAAATCTTTATAGCTCGAGTTTTAACCCTTTTTGATCATCATTTGAGCACAATGACCATACCTATAACACATGGAAAACATCGCAAAACTGTAATAAAGTCCAATTAATTATAATTCACGATGAAAACACATAATTTATTCAATATTGAGATTAAGTCCTTAAAAACCTAGTATGCTCAATATTTCCATATAAGGGCCGTTTATTATGCAATTAATCCAATTAAGAGGGAAAATACCGTAAAATATATCATAATAAAACATAGATTTTCACCCTTAACAACTCCCCCACACTTATCTTTGCTCGTCCCGAGCAAAACAAAACGAAAATTAGGCTCGAGAAAGGAAAGCATGCATCTAAACAAATATAACATACATCCAATAACTTAGATGTCCACCGGTGTGTGAGTGCATAGCCATAGGGAACTTCCACTAGATCCAAACTTGAACAACTCAAAGTAAAACTAGCTAATACCCCCTCGCAGAATAGTAATAAATGACACTCATAAGGTGCACCCTACAAACGTGACATATCCCGAAAAGGATGATCGAATATATATAGGGCCTTTCTGAAATACTCAGAGGATAATCCCTACATCATATCCATCGGTTTATACTGGGGATAAGATTAACGATAACTAAGTCTTATATTCAATTTCGCAACAATTCTTTAGTTAATTCAGCTTATTCACTTTAAACGCACATTAGAAGAAGCTATTGCCCTCATAGTAGAATAGGACATTTCGAGATAATACCCTACCTTACTCCAATCATAAGGCAGCTTTTTCTAACTGTCGTGAGCTTTTAGTCATCATGGTGGAATAGGACATACGTGGTATACCCTACCTCACCCAAATCATCGACTAGCTTCCGACACACCCATATTAATCAACTATTAACTCAACTTTTCGAATGACAATAGTTACGTGTTACTTATCACATTCAAACTATCAGATATTCACAGTATCTCATACTTCGGATCTAAATACAAACTATCATAAATCCCACGATATATACGTAGCACTAAGTACATGACTTATAAGATAATCAAAAACTACTAATCCAAAACGGGGTATAACTATAAAAATAGCTCATCATTCACTATGGCTCGTGAAATGTAATTCTGGTGAAACAACTAACTTATCAAACATATGAAATATCGCATAGATGACTGCAAAAACAACGAACTTCACATTGAATTGCCTACTCGGGACAAAACAAGAACACAAGTGTAGAATTTTTTTGAAAATTGACCAATTTTGTTTGCATAATAAACAAACTAACGTAGTAATTAAACGTATACGCCTCGAACTATCCCCTCCCCCACACTTAAAAACTCAACATGTCCTCATGTTGTGCAGAAAGGTAAATGAGAAGAAACTTAGCTGTATTTGCGTAGAAAAATCGAGATGTTGGTCAGGCTGGAGCATGAAAAGGCCAACGCTCGCAAAAAGCGTGGAAAAACGGCCAAACGTAACTCAACGAGTACTCGACAAAAACCACCTCTGCAACACGCGAGAAAACAGAAAACTCGGGGGAAACGGGGTATAACAACGTAATAATGCGAAAGGACTGAATGAAAGAGACATAACATCAAGCATTAACCAAATAAAATGATCATAATACCGACGAAATTGTAGTCCAAGTACGTTGCTAGCCAGCTTACATAACGCAAGTCAACAGACGCTAGAAAAATTGAAAGTACAGAAATCATAGAGGCACCCAAAAGGAAAGTAGCAAAATGTATAAGTACAACCAAATCGAATGAAATGTATCAACAAGTGCAACAACCAGAAAGATGTAACGCAAATAAAAACTCAAGGTAGCCCCGGAGTCGTCTCAGCAACAGGAACATCAACATGAGGAGGATCTGGAGTAGGCACAACAACAGTGGACGGCGTCGGTGTAGGCTCGGCCGCGTAGTAGACGCTAGCAGCAGGGTCTACCGGGGGCTCATCCTCCTCATCTGACTCGGGCTTCTCCTCCATCTTGACCACCTCAGCTATCACCCTCTCTATCTACTCGGAGAAGACATAATCCATATTACTTGCACTGAATACCCGCCGATCTCTCGGTTGCCGTCCATCAACGATACACTCCAAAACCGACAAAATATTATCTTGGCCATCCCGGATGTCACTCAGCATCGCCCTCAAACTATGAGCCATACTATGCCGAGTAATCTCGGAAGAAGATAATCCAGAAAGAACTGAGGCTTGAGGCGGTGCCGAAGTGGAACCAGGCTCAGAAACGGGAACAGCCTTCTCTCTACGAATAGGGGGGTAACTCTTTGTCTTGTGGTCCGATGTATACTCAGCAACCCCAGCATCCAAACATAACTGATGTATCAAATGGGGCACTATCAAACTCCGGGTAGATACCTTCTGGTTTGCCAAAATGTCATCAAACAAAGCTTGACCAACATCAACATTCAACCCGAAAACCAACGCATACAACATCCCAAGATCACTGATATAGAAATGTGTGAGATTATTCTTGGGAATCAACCGACTCGGATAAACCGACAGTAGACCCGCCAATCCTCAGTCCAAGTCGTGGTGATTAACTCCTTCCTATCACCATTCGGTCTCAACACCCATGCCACAACCGGACAAACTTTCAATCGCAGCTCCTCCATCGGATCCTTACCCTCCTCATTCGTTACGCCGTCTAGCGATCTCCTCCTTGTAATCCAAGCCGCTAAACGCCGGCAACTTATATTTCCGGTTGATCACCTTGGCGGAAAAAGGCACCCTGACACCTCGGACCATCACAAACCCGTCATCCAAATCCGTCTCAGAACAATTCGCATAGAACTCTCTCACTATAGAATCATTGACCGGGGTAGGAGGAATTTTCAGTAACTCATCCCATTTCCGAGCCTTTAACATCTTCACGAAGGCGGGATCAACGTGTTGTGTCTGGACCTCTCTGTCAAAGATCATACTCCGGGTCACATAATCCTTAGTGTAGGCACTATGAGCTCGTGGATTGACGAATCGACGGGGCATAGCAAGAGGGGCAACATTCTTAGCTTTCTTCTTAGGGGGTGCATGTGTAGCTTCGGTTGCAGCCTCCTCCCCAACGACATCCTCAGTACCAACCTCAGCTCTAGAAGATTCACCACCCCGAGTGCCTCGAGACATCCTAACGAGAGGGACCTCATCATCTTCCTCGTTTCGAATCGAAGGGGAATCATCTCTTAAATTGGTTCTTGCTCGTTGAGATGTTCTAGGCGGTTGATCTCGAAAGACTACTCCTCCGTTAGGGTCCAATTCGGATGGATCAAACTCGGGACGTTGCCGTTTACCTTTCTCCCGGCCAAACCTTTACCATAACGCTTCACAATTTCCTTCTTACGCACCATTGTCAGACTTATAACTAAACTAAACCATTCACACAAATGGTTACCCGTTTATCGTCCAAATCGGGATTTCAAACAAAGCATACCACCAACAACCACCACAAACGCACCACATCATCATCACAACCAGAATTCGGGGAAGAAAAAGGGCAACAAACAGAAAATATAACAGTATGAGTGCATATTCAAGAAAATGAGTCGAGCCGAAGATCGAACTCACAAAAACTTGAATGGAAACGAGAAAAGTTGCTATAGACTTACCCAACGCTATGCGAGGATGATGATTGAAAAGAGTAGAAGCCCAGAAACACCAAGATTGGCCACCAAAATGCCAACTTTTGTCAAAATGTCCGCACTGAATAAACTCTGATTCTTCAAATCTTGTTGATTGTTGGAGGAAATGGACTGGATAAATGAAAAGATGGTGCAAAGACCGTTCTTTTGCAACAAGAATCGCCAAATTTGGTTCAGAAATGAAGATTTTAGGTTTGGAGAAGGGGGAAAGTCGGTTTCTCTTTTGAAAATCGTGGAGAAATGAGGGTTCACGCCTAGAACAGGTATATATAGGCTCAGAGTGGACGCTCGTCCATCCTTACGGACGGGCGTTCACTCGTACTCGCATGAACTGGACGGGCGTCCAAAAATTCAGACGCTCGTCCATGAGGCATTTTTACATACAGGATAGGAGGGATTTTTGCGGACGGGCGTCCAACATTTTGGACGAACGTCCATAAAAACAAGCAATCGGGACGGGCGTTCATTTTCATGAACGGGCGTCCACCGAAGAGAGTGATAAAAATCAAACTTGTTCACACATAAGCTAAATTAAAATTGAAGTGGAATTTTTATTAATGTCAAATAAAATTCAAAAGTACAATGATGAAAGATTAAAGACCTAAAATAGCTTAGAAGTAACTAAAAACATAACTAAAACAAAGTGGGTTGCCTCCCACCAAGCGCTCGTTTTACGTCGGGGCTCGACGAAAACCAAACTAACTAAGGATTCACTAGTACGCGTAGATTTCGTCCCAATCCACTAAGCGAATGAGACGTCGAAGCATGTCGACAATTTGGAGGAAAGTCGTACTCATCCCGCAAACACCAATCCTCGCCGCCTACCTCAACACCTCTAAAATGCTCGGCTCGCGGCACCGAGCCAAATCCGTCAAAGCATAGGATCATTAAGGATCGTGTAAGGACGTCCTATGGCCTCCCGCAACTCCTCGGTCGTGAACTCGCGCCTCCCGAACATGGTGGAACAATGATAACGTACGTGATGGTCTTAACTCGGGTGCTAATGTCAAAATCTACATGAAGAACTATAGTGCCTCCCGGTCCATCATCTACTGTGATTAGCGGGATCCGACTAATGAGGGGGAACTCCTCAGGAAGAACTCCGTAATCCATACCTAAAAGCACACTAACTGACAGATAACAATAGAACAACTTTGTTAGCTAAAACTTAATCAAACTAAAACTCAAATAAATAAAACACTAATAGCGTGAACAGAACCTAGCCAATATAATAAGGAATATCTAGGATGCCTCCTAGTAGCGCTTTTGGTTAATGTCGTTAGCTCGACACAGTCTAAACTCAGCCTGGATCAGGCCACTTGACTTTTCTGCCAGCCACTACCTCGTGTAAGCCTTGATCAGCAGTGTGGCTGCAGAAACAGCATCTCACACATGGGGGAAAATTTTTAATAGCCCTCCACATACGCTTGAACCTCCCCACGGGTGACCTCTTCATTCTCTGAGTCCTCTGATGACGCTTCAGTTGTCGCTCCCTTTCAAACTCCTCCATATCAGCACTACCAGCTAGAACTCTTCAGAAGGATCACTACCGTCATCCTCGGAGAACAAGTCGGGTGATAACTCGCTAAATTCTTCGACTCGAGTAACACCACATCCGAGAATATCGAGAAATTTAACAATCAAAGATGTCTCCTTAGGTCCACCGATATAGTGTTTGCACCTTTGACCGTTGACTCGAAACGGGTCACCACTATAACCACGAAGTTCTAGAACGCCTCCAGGAATGATTTGGAGAATCTCGAAGGGGCCGGACCAACGAGTCCTCAACTTTCCAGGAAACAAATGTAACCTAGAATTGTAGAGGAGAACTTGTTCGCCGACTCTGAATTCTCGCTTCTTAATTTTCGCATCATGGAGTAGTTTCATCTTATCTTTGCTGATCCTGGCACTCTCATATGCCTGAAGTCTGAACTCGTCCAGCTCATGTAACTGCTGCAATCGATGCTGCCCACAAGTTTGGGAATCAAAGTTTAAAAACTTTGTGGCCCAATAAGCTCTATGCTCTAGCTCGACGGGCAAATGACATGGTTTCCCGTAGACCATTTGATATGGAGATGTACCCATAGGAGTTTTATAGGCGGTCCTATAAGCCCATAATGCATCATCCAACTTCGGACTCCGATCCTTGCGATGACCTGTTCACGCTTTTCTCCGGGATCTTTTTGATGCTTTGGTTGCTTCGCTCAACCTGACCGCTAGTCATCTGATGGTATGGGGTGCCGGTTTTATGGCGTACACCATACTTTTCGAGAACTTTTTCTAGAGGTCGGTTGCAAAAATGCGTTCCTTCATCACTGATCAAGGCTCGAGGGCACCCAAATCTCACAAAGATATTCTTTTTTAGGAACTTCATGACCGTTTTATGATCATTGTGAGGAGTGGCTACTGCCTCCACCCATTTCGAAACATAGTCAACGCAGACTAAGATGTATTTGTTGCCACACGATGATGGGAAGGGTCCCATAAAATCGATGCCCCATACATCAAAGACTTCGCACTCTAAGATGGGCTTCAAAGGCATGTCGAAACGCCTTGTCAGAGTTCCGGTTCTTTGACACCTATCGCAAGCTTTACAGAAGGCTTCTGTATCCTGAAAGATCGTAGGCCAATAGAGACCGGACTGGAAGATCTTCGCAACCGTTTTCCAAGGACCAAAGTGACCACCTGTGGGTCCACTATGGCATTGCTCGATTATCTCTCGTTGCTCAGATTCAGGAACGCATCTCCTAAGCAAACCATCTTTGCAGATCTTGAACAAATAAGGTTCATCCCAAACGAAATATTTCATATCAGAGAAGAACTTCTTCTTCTCCTGATACGACATCTCGGGGTCAAGGTAGCGGGCATGAAGGTAATTCACAATGGACGAATACCATGGAACATTAGGAGAGCGGCCATCGATCAACATGATGTTTTCCAGGGGAAAGTAAAGATCTATATCTTCAGGATCACCCTTTTCCTCACTTATCATCCTAGAGACATGATCTGCCACTACGTTCTCACTGCCCTTCTTATCTTTGATTTGAACGTCAAATTCTTGGAGGGTCAGTATCCAACGCAGTAAGCGCGGTTTAGCTTCCTTTTTGGTCATTAGATAGCGCAGAGCAGAGTGATCAGTCCACACAATCACTTGAGCACCTAGCAAGTAACTACGAAACTTATCCATAGCAAAGACTACGGCTAATAGTTCCTTTTCAGTGGTTGTGTAGTTAACTTGAGAAGGATTCAGTGTGTGACTGGCATAATAGATAGGCTGGAACTTTCCATTAAGCTTTTGCCCTAAGACTGCACCAACAGCATAGTTGGATGCATCGCACATAAGCTCAAAGGGTAAGTTCCAGTCAGGTGAAATAAGAATTGGAGCGGATATTAACCGATTCTTGAGCTCCTCAAACGCTTGCTTGCAGTTTTCATCGAAATTGAACTCAACGTCTTCTTTGAGCAGAGTAGATAGGGGCTTAGCTACTTTGGAAAAATCTTGGATGAATCTCCTATAGAAACCGACATGTCCGAGGAAACCTCTGACTTCGCGTACATTCTTAGGATAACTCATCTTCTCAATGGCTTCTACCTTGGCCCTATCTACTTCTATACCTTTGGCGGACACTTTGTGGCCAAGAACTATGCCTTCATCTACCATGAAATGGCATTTTTCCCAATTGAGCACTAAGTCCTTTTCCACACATCTAGACAACACCTGATCAAGATTATCGAGGCAATCATCGAAGGATTGACCAAAGACCGAGAAATCATCCATAAAAATCTCCATGCACTTTTCAACTAGCCCGTCAAAGATTGCCATCATACACCTTTGAAAGGTGGCCGGGGCATTACATAGACCAAATGGCATCCGCCTGTAGGCGAATGTCCCATAAGGGCAAGTGAAAGTGGTCTTCTCTTGGTCAACAGGGTCGATGGGTATCTGGAAGTATCCTGAATATCCATCCAGGAAGCAGTAGAATGCGTGCCCCGCTAGACGCTCAAGCATCTGGTCTATGAATGGAAGGGGAAAATGATCTTTCAAAGTGTGACCTCATTGAGTTTTCTATAGTCAATACGGACCACTATAGCTCGTAACGAGCCTCAATGCCATCTCCTCTCCTTTCTCATTTTTCTCAATCGTAATTCCACCCTTTTTGGGAACCACTTGAGTTGGGGAGACCCACTCACTGTCTGCAATGGCGTATATGATACCCATATCTAGAAGCTTGATAATTTCCTTCTTGACTACCTCTTGCATGTGAGGGTTGAGTCTTCTCTGAGGCTGTCTAACTCATTTTGCACCCTCCTCAGTCTTGATTTTGTGCATACAGATGTCGGGAGATATCCCTCGGATATCTCCCACCTGCCATCCAAAGGCTTTTTCATTTTTGCGCAAGACGTTTAACAATTTAAGCTCTTCTATACGAGATAGCTTGGCAGATATGATCAAAGGAAGCTTGTCACCTTCTCTTAAAAACACATACTTAAGATGTTTAGGCAATGGCTTCAGTACCAAATCTACGGGAGGATCCTCTAGACTTGATTTAAGATCGCCACTTTTCAACTCAACATTGTTGAGCTTACTTAGTGGTCCTACTGCCAAGGCTTCTTCACTTAGCTCATCCTCGAAATCAGCTGCTAATTGGTCTAGATTGACCACACCATGACTATTCAGCTTATCAATTAGTCGCTCATATTCTGATTCTACAGCCATGACTTGCTTATCCATGAGGTCGTCGAAATCATCAGAAGTCTCCTCAACGGAAAAGCCGGTCGGAGCCCCAGAAGGTACATTGATAGATTTCAAAACACTATAGCTCACCTCCTGGTCACCAACTCGAATGGTCACATGCCCACCATCACAATCGATGAGGGCTCTGGCTGTAGATAGAAAAGGCCTTCCAAGAATTAAAGGGACATTTTCACTTTTCTCAATATCTAAGACGTACCAGTCAACTGGAAAGTAAACCTATCTATTTGAACTAATACGTCCTTTAAGATCCCTGAGGCTTTCTTAGAAGATCGATCAGCGAACTGCAAATTCATGGTCGTGGGTTCTAGAAGACTTTGTAAACTGTTGCTTGCACACGAGACAATGGCATCAAGCCGATAGATGCGCCCAGGTCACATAAGGAATTTGGGAAGACTAGGCCTCCCATCTGCAATGTGAGCACAAATTTCCCTGGGTCGCTTCTCTTGATTGGTAAGCTTTCATTATTGACCAGAGAACACTCCTTACCAACTCGCTTGGTCCATTCCTCGCTAACTTCTTCTTGGAAGATACAACATCCTTGATGAACTTTGTATACTTAGGCATCTCGACCAAGACCTCGGATAATGGCGCATTTACACGAGTATTTTTCGAAGGTTTAGCACCTTCTCGTACTTTTTGTCTTCAACCAATGGAATGTTGCTCTTCCTCGGTGGAAACGGAAGCTTCTTCAGATCACTCTCGGAAAAGACTCTCTTTGAGGATGCGCTGATAGCTTTGTCTTCCAAATCCTTCCACCGAACCTTCTTTTCAGAAGCTTTCGTAGTCAGGGGATCAGCCACCTGACTTTCTTTTCCTTTTTCAATCCTCAAGGGATCAGCCACTTGAGGATCTCCAACTTTTTCACCTATCAGGGGATCGGTCACCTGATTACTTGCTTGCAGCCAAGGGGATGATGGGTGCTCAACTTCCCCTCCTGCCTTATCAATGGCAGGAGGGGCTAGTGGTTTCCCTGAAAGCCAGGGGGACCACTCAGCTGTGTACCGCTTCTTAAACTCATTGTACTGGCCTCCTCTTGTCCATAATGCGTTGTTGGTACGAGGTCAGTACATTGGCTGCTGCTCAAATCGGCCTGAGCAACATGACCACCCTTAGGATTTTTCTCGGTAAAACTGGGCAGATGCCCAGGGGGTCTTGATGCTAATTGCTCAGCCAGCTGCCCTATCTGTCTCTCAAGATTCTTATTGGTACTCATTAGGAGCTGAATATTCTTGTTTTGCTCTTCTTTGAATGAGTTCCATTCAGCCTTAAGATCATTTGAATTCGAGGGACCTTGAGAGTGCTGGAAGTTTGAAGAGTATGGCTGGCTGGGCCGATTTTGAAAATTAGAATTGGAATTAGAAGGCCAATTCTGATTGAACCTTTGTGTTTGACTGGAAAAATTAGAGTTTTGGTTTTGAGCGGAACCAGGGTTCTTATTGAAACTTGAATTCGAATTAAAACTCGAATTCGGATTGAAATTGGAAGCTTGATTGAACCCTTGGTTCCGGAATTGATTCTGGCCAGATGGTTGATTAAATCTTTGGGTGTTCTGGCCATAGAACGCATTTACTTCAGCATTCTGCCCATTCATAGGACAGAATCTGGAAGTATGCCCCATATTATCGCAGTTTTGGCATTGGACCTGAGTGTACTGTCCATCAGCATGGACAGTATTGACTTGGTATGAAGAATTGGGGTTTAATTGTCATTGGCCATTTACGTGACCAGTCTGACAGCAAGATTCGCAATACAGAACCTGAGGGTTCTGCGGAAACGAAGGAGTCTGATTCATAGGATTCGGAGTTTGAGGATTGGCCATCTGCCTCTGCAGCATGGCAATCAGATTTTGAACATTTACTTCCTCCACCTTAGGAGGAGGAGGAGCTTGAATTGCCTGATAGGATGGAGCATAGTTATATTTGGCAATGTCTTCGAACAATGCCCATCCTTCGTCTGGAGTCTTCTTCAAAAACGCCCCGCCAGATGAACTATTGACCATGCCCTTGGTGAGCTCGGTCAATCCGCTAAAGAAAGTAATGACTACCCTCTCCAAAGGCAAGCCATGATGGGGGCACCTTCTAAGAAGAGATTTATACCTTTTCCAGGCCTCGAAAAACGATTCATTTTCCTTCTGAGAAAATGTGAAAATTTCATTTAAGCAATGGGCCGTCTTAGAGGGTGGAAAATATTGACTCAAAAACTCCCTCTCGAGTCCAGCCCATGTAGTGATGGATTCAGGAGGAAGAGAGTGATACCATTCCTTCGCCTCCCCTTTTAAGGAAAAAGGAAAAAGTTTGAGCTTGATAGCATCCTCACTTACACCTTGGATGCGGGTAGTACCGCATATCTCTAAGAACGTGTGTAAGTGGGTATGCGGATTCTCTGATTGGTAGCCGTAAAAAATTGATGCATGCTGCATCATCTGGATAAGCCCTGGCTTGAGCTCGAAAGTTTGAGCAGTAATGGCGGGCAAGACTATAGCCGGGTTGACAGTGACTGCACCAGGCATGGCGTAGTCTGCCAACGTACGTCGATCCTCTGCTGCCATTATTACTATTTCTTCGATTTCTTCTATCAACTTTTGTTCAATTTCTTGGTTGGCTGAACTTCCTTCGTCCGAAGGATCGGTGAAACGAAGTTTCCGCCTATTGGGTCGGACTATGGTCCGCTCGAGGTCAGGTGAAAAGAGTAATGGCCCTTTCTGACTTCGAGTTTGCATAAACCGAAACCCAACTCTATTGAACAAAACCTAAAAACTACAAAATTAAAAACTTAAACTACGAAAAGGAAACCTAAGAATCTATCTAAAAGGTTTGAAATCTAGAACTATTATCAAAACCTAGGAAAAAGAAAGGAAGAGAAAGAGAGCAGACGGACGGGCGTCCAAAAATATGAACGAGCGTCTGCCTGGTTTTCAAAACGGACGGGCGTTCAAAATATGAACGCTCGTCTGATTTTTTCAGAATTTTTGGACGGGCGTCCAAATGTATGAACGCTCGTCTGTAGGTCAGGACTTGATACAGGATTGAAATTTTACAGTGGACGGGCGTTCATAGGTATGGACGCTCGTTCATATGCAAAATTTCCCAGGAACAAGAACAGAAACGATTGCAGAAACAGAGAGGGATAAGAGAAAGAAAACAGAGAGCAGAAAAGGAGGGAAGAAACTAATCACAAAAACTTTAAAAACTTCAAACCCTAAAAATCTAAACCAAAAACCTAACTACCTAAAGGTTAAACTAAAAACAAACCTAAAAAAAAACAGAAACAAAAACAAATCTAAAAACAGAAAACGAAAAAGACAAACAAAAACAAAAACTAGGCAACCGTCCGGGTCCCCGGCAACGGCGCCAATTTTGTTGCGGAGATTTTGCATCAATAACAAAAGAAAATTTATAACCCTAACCTATATGCAAAACTAACTCCTAACCGACCAAAACATCGGGTAGTTGCTAGTAAAGTTGGATAAGTACGTGTATCGATCCTCAGGGAAAAGGGATATTGAATCTAACGTCATTAATTCCTCTTTATTAAAACACATAACTAATCCTAATCTAAAACAGAGAAAATAAACGGGACGAGAGGATTGTTAATCCAAAGCCAGGAAGGATAAAAGTGATAAAAGCATAAATAAAACTACGAAAACGGTAAATCTATCTAACGAACATGATAACGACTGAAGCGATCAAACATGGAACGAACCATAATCCACCATCCCGCAACCCTTAATTTCTTCCCTAGATTATCTTATAGTGATTTAATTCAAGTTGTGTTTTCACCTATCAAACGTATGAATTCCTACTTTCGTAGATGAATTCGCCTATCAATCTCTATCTTTCAATTTACGGAGATTAACGCATCATAAAATAACCCAAGGTGCAAGATTTTCTAGATCTAACAACCTAGACATTCAACCTATCAACTTTCGTTTGACATAGATCAAACGTCTAATCTTTCCTATGGTGATCTCGCGTTTACACCGACTTTCGTCCTACGGTAGCATCAAATCATGCAATCATCTTTCGATATAAAATTGCAAGATACGAATAAACATAGAAAAGAAACAATTCGAATTAAAACTTACAAAACATCCATCGAAAAAGAATTAAAGTTGCAGCTGGAAAGAGGGAGCTTCAAGGCTCATCCATGGCTGCTCAACTTCATCATCACTCGAACAAGAAGAAAGAAAAACGAACTAACTACCTAATCTAACTAACCTCCGGCCGACCAAGCATGGAGCTTGGCCGGCCGGGCTGCTCTCTGCTCGAAATTTAGGGTTCAAGAGAAGCTGGGGCGTATTTGATAATGATTAGGGTCGAAGAGAGCTGCTGTATTTATAGAAAATCATAGGCGCTTGCTACAGTAACGGTGGCGGACGCCCGTTTGAAGATCCGGACGCCCGTCCACTATTTTCAGCAACAGCATCCAAACTTGTAACGCTCATATCTCGGGCCTCGTAAGTCGGAATGGAGTGATTCAAAATCCTGTAGAATCCTCTCTTCAAGCCCTACAACTCTTCTCTTGAGGTCCAGAGTAAAATCGGTTGTTATCATATCAAGAACTGCGTTGCAAGGTCGTCACTACTCGGAATCCTGATTTTCCGACATTTATCTTGCTTGATTTCTTTCCTTATATCTTTCAATCTTCCATAACTTTGATTGATCCTTTCCAAGCACGAATTTGGCTCTCTAAAATCCTCTCTTCCATCATCAATGAGTATCTACAACAATAGGAAAACATACCAAAGCGTAACGTATTTCCAAAATAACATAAAATCATCATTTAAGCACATAATTCGTTACGTTTTGCAATTAACCTCTTAAAAACACTATTTACTCAATTAATCGATTATAAGCTCGATTTCTATGAAAAAACATCCATATACGGGGGAAATTGATGTAAAATATATCTATAAAAATCATACAATTTGACCCTACAAACAATTCTACCTATTCTACAAACTTGTTTAGATAGTGAAGCTAGGATTAGCCAAGGACTATGTTTAGTACTTTTTGTAACAACTCACCTCAAGAAGTTCTAGTGGAATTTTCCTCCTACACCACAGGGGAAGAGAGGACTGACTGGATTACACCACCTGGAACCTCTATAATATTTGCCTCATTTACTTTACGCATTTATTTACTTACTTAGCATTTATTTACAGCATTATGAGAATTGATTGTTATACACCTCACAGCTCACAAACTGACATTCACCAGAATTCTATTTAGCACACTCAGCTTTCGCATAGAATAACAAGATCAAGAAAAAGGCTAGAATTATATCCGTTTCCGGTTGACTCTGTTTTGCTTAAGTCTATTTGACTTAAACTCAGCTCAGTCAGCGTAACTCCACACATGTTATAACTGAATCTTAATTTGTTTAAAATTTAGTTTTTAGGGACATGTTTATTCACCCCCTCCCTCTAAACTTGTGTTAGCCTTTCCGAGGGACCAACAATTGGTATCAAAGCAAGGTTTCTTTAACAAGCCAGTGTTAAAAGCTCGTTTGCTCCAAATCTCCTCTATTTGTTCTCATTAGAAAGCTCAGTTTCTAGTTTTCACATAATCAGTTTTCACTCACTCTCAATGGATAACAATCAGTATGCAAGACAGATGCTTATGTGCAACATGGATAGGTTTGATGAATACAAACGTCGTATGCAGGCTTTTCTAGCTGCTACTCATGACGAGATGATGGACATGCTCACAGATGGACCAATTCAGATCACTTATATGCAAACTAATGGTGAAAGAAAAGTTCGAGTTCCAAAGCCCAAAGCTGAATGGACTAGTGATGATTGCAAGCAAAATAATCTCAACAATGTTGCTATGGACTTTATCCTCAGAACTCTTGACAGCAACATATACTTGAAGGTGAAAGAATGCACAACTGCTAAGGAAATATGGGACAAACTTCAGTTAGTTTGTGAAGGAACTGACTCAATCAAGGATAACAAAATCTAGATGCAAAGCAGAAGTTTGAGAATTTCAAGATGAAATATGGAGAAATCATTGACCAAATGGAGACAAGATTCAGTGCTATAATGGATGAACTAGATCTACTCAAGATTAAATACACAAAGAAAGTAATCAATACATGAATTTTGAAGGCATTACCTATGTGTTGGAAAATGAAGGTCACTGCTATGGAAGAAGACTTGATATAGAAGACTCCTTCAAAATCTTCTCAGATTTAAAAGCTTATGAATTCAGTGAAGATTTTACAAGCACAGCTGCAATAATCAAAGCTCTGGAAGAACCAAAGACCACAACACTTATGGCAGCATAAAATGACTCTCAAGAAACATCCACAAACAGACTTGTGTCATGGTTTAGCAAAAAGAAAATTTCAATTTCAACTTCAACCGCTGAAGCTGAGTATATAGCAGCTGGATGTTGTTGTGCTCAAGTCATATGGATCAGACAGCAATTAAGAGATTATGGGATAGAAGAATGAATAATTCCCATAATGTGTGATAACACAAATGCAATTGCAATAACTGACAATCCAAGGACAAAACATATTGATGTGCGACATCATTATTTAAGAGATCATGCAGAGAAAAAGGGTATTATAGTTCTTTATGTACCTACTGAAGATCATTTGGCTGATATCTTTACAAAGCCATTCGACAAAGAAAGGATTGCCAAACTAAGAACTGAGTTAGGCATAATAATAGTCAGTTACTTCAGTTTAAGCTTGAAATTCGTCAAGGGGATTGATCTTTGTTCTGCTGGGTGCGCTCATTTAACAGATCATTCATTGACATCGACAATTTCAAACTGACTAACTGAAACTGAAGCATTAACTGATATTTAAGCATCAGTCAACTTTAGTCAAAGGTTGATAAGATAAAACCGACAGCGGTTATATCGTATTTAATTTCCGCTATTTTTGTCAGAATATGTTGGTGTACACCCCTTTACTGTCAGAACGGTACATGCATCGGTTACTAAAACCATCATGGAATTTGAAAAGTTGTACCAATCAACCGCCAATACATTACCCCTATATATCCAAGCTCCACTCATATTTTCTCAAAACCAAAATAAAAATATTCTTTTCATCACAAAATTCAAACGTTTACACACTAAACCCAGAAATTGCCGCCTCAAAGAAATCTCAAGAAGAAAATTGATCATAGATTTAGATGTCTATACATTTGAGATTTATGAAGCTATGTGCAACAACACTCTACTTGCAAGTTATATCTGCGAGAAGATCTAGAAACAACCAGGATTAAGAAGAATTCTGGAGGTCACTTTCAACGAAAAACGTGATGTGGAAGGAATTTTTCTGTTCTGGGAGAACATGCGTTTGGTAAGAGACTCCCTCTTTACTTACGTTCATGGATATCGAATCATTATCAATGAACGAGTCATGAAGTCCCTATTCGGTTTCACAACTCCACCTGTGACATCAATAGACTTGGCTTGTCTACCATTGAAAAGGGACACCTTTCTTAGGCAGATTTCCTTATCTAAGGAACCAGCAGAAGTTGGTATTCATATTGAGAAACTCAAGCCAGAATTTGGAATCCTCAGTAGATGGCTCAACAGACATGTTATTGGAAAATCCAAAGGAATCAATATATTATCCGATTACAGTGTTTATTTGATGAACATAATCTGGGACGAACTAGAATTCAGTTGGGCCGGTTATGTCATCAATGTGATAAAGAAACAAAATTTAGCTGAATTAGAAAGTGTGCAGAAAGCTAAAGCTGAAAGACAAATAACTATTGGCAGATTCCGACTGAAGAAATCACTTAGTGGAGTCATTCAATACTATTTGGAGAAACTCAAGGTAGGGAAGAAAGCAAATCAAACTGCAGCCGCAACTACTGATTCGGAACTAATTGCAGCATATGAAAGTTCAAGAAGAACAACTTCCCAACCTGAAGCCAGGCAGAAAATTGTGTCTCAGTAGGTTGATGAACACAAAGGAGTCAAGCGGAAAGCTGACTCAGCAAGAGAAAAATCAGTTGTCAAATGTTTATACCCAGGTACTTCAAGTCATCAAGCAACAACTGAGGGGGAACTACAACAACTGACAGCTGAAACTACAAGAAATATATTCTTGCTGATGATACTTCTCAGTCACCACAATCTCAGCACCATTCAAATCAGCAATCAGCCCCAGTGTTTGAAGCTGATAAAATCGTCAAGCTGATGAAGATGAAGCTCAAACCAGAAGACTCTCGTGATGCTACCTTAGAAACTAAAGAAAAGTTACTCTTGGAGAAACTTGAAATTAGAGACCTATATACTCTATTTCCTATATCAGAGTTTCTAGCAAATTACTTCAGTAGATTCAATGAAGTAGCCCAACGAAGAGAATAAGCCATATCATCTATTCCCAAGGATTCTTTAAAGAAGAAGGATGATGATGATGATGAAGATGATAATTCAAAGAAAGAAGCTGATATGACTACAGATTGGCAGACATATACTCAAACTCAATTCCAAGATCTGCAAACTGTAACTCAGCAAGAAGAATTGCCAGTTAGAAATCAGACAACTAACAATTAGCAAGCAGCTGTTGAACTTGATAATCAACAACTTATGGTAATTGAAGATATCACTCAGTCTAAAGTTCAAACAGAAGACACATATGATCCTGCTGATATTTTGACAAAGGAAGAATGATCAAAGTTCATGCGAACTTAAAGATTGTGCTCAGCCAAAAGGATGCATACAATGGTCTTCTGACAAACATCTCTAGATATCTACATTATAGAACGAAAATAGATATCTCAGCTCATGCAAGACTAGAGATGATTTATAAGTCAAGTTCAAGTTCTGCTTCAGAAATTTTGATACTCAAGGAGAAGCTTGAAGACTCAACCGCAGTAGATAGGGAAACACATGCTTAGGCTCACTGGCATTTAAATCAGCACATCTACGGGTTAGAGAATCAGCTCAAAGAAGTACTTGCTTCTCAACAACGTATCTCAGCCGACCAAAAAGCAACCCATGCTTTGGAAGATCAATTGTATGATGCCAAAAAGGGGGAAGCTGAAGAAGAAAAGCTGAGGCTAGTCAAACAAAATAAGCAACTTGAAGACGAATTGGAAAAATATAAATCAGCAACAGATCCAAGGTTTTTAAAGAAGAAATTAACCGATGAGCAGCTCATTGAGAAATATAGTCAACCTAAAGAAAGGAGAGCTACTCTAACACAGGATCTGTGGTTAAAATTTGTCAAAGATCACAATCCTATCAAAGCAAAGTACATGGATAAGACTATTGAAGAATCCTTGAACTACTTTTTATCTGACGTATATCACAATCAGAAGATGGCACAATATAAGAAGATCAAGAGGATTGAAGACAAACTGAAGATAAGCGACAAAGTTGAACAAATGAAAGCTGATGTAGTAGATTTTGAAATTTACTACAAGCATGAATCAACTTTGCCAAAGTTAATTTTATGGAGAAAATGGAAAGAAGGAAGTCAAGTGGACTGTAATAAGATTTTTACTAAGGAAGATTCTAAGCTAGAGTATGATTTTCGTATTCATGACAAAGAGATGAAGTATATCTCAGTTAAACAAAAAGCACAGGAAAGAGCTTAGCCTCTGATTAAATTTATATGAACAAAGTGTAACCTTTACAGTTTTTGCACATTCTAATGAAATCCAGTTTTCCAGTTTTACCTTGTTTTACATTGTTTTGATCTTTATGCTTTTTTTTTAGGGAGAGTTTTGGCATAATCAAAATGGGGAAATTGTTGGAAATAAAAATTATGTTTTGA
The DNA here is from genome assembly GCA_036785695.1 of Gentiana straminea. NCBI lineage: Eukaryota > Viridiplantae > Streptophyta > Magnoliopsida > Gentianales > Gentianaceae > Gentiana > Gentiana straminea. The sequence goes on from JAVUPR010000433.1 coordinate 1,285,414, forward strand.
TGATAATTCATCATATTTATTCTAAGTATTATCTTAACCCCATTGATGAAGTGCTGAAGCTAGCTGTTATAGTGAAAGGCTAAAAGATGTCTAGAACTGAATGTTTAAGTTTTACTAGAGTCTTATATTTGTATAGGTTACATCAGACAAGCATTGTAATAGTTAGAGTGTCGTGCAACTGAAAACTAGAAATCGTCCAGATAAACTGACTGACAAACTGACTCAGACTACACCAATATGGAACTGAAGAAGATAAGTTCGTTGAGGGACACAAACTCGGTTGGCTTATCTAGAAGATTGAAGAACTGAGGGTCACAGACTCAGTTATAGAAGAATGAAGAACCGAGGGTTGAAACTCAGTTTACATGTCGAGACTGTAAGGTTAGAATTCAGGCAAGTTTGTGGTGACCTGAACTGACTTTATAGATCTTGAATGAAGACCTAAGAGTCATAAGGACAATGAACTTTTATATAATATTTGCTTATGGTGTACTCTGGTTAAGTCATTTATAATCAGATGAAAAATTGGAGTACTGATATTTTAAGAAGAGTAAAATCTCAGTTAATGCTCCAAGTTAGTCAAGGAACTGTCAACTGACGAACTCAGTATAAACTAATCAGGAAACTCAGGTTTATAAGCCAGACATCCATCAAACTGATAGTACAGTCGAACGTTGTAAAGAAAGCATTTTTATGGGATGAAATACTGACACATCAGAACGGTCATAAAACTTAGCTGCTACAAAAAGGCGTTGATGCAATTCGAATTCAAGTAAATGAACGTTAGATCTGTTAGTAATATCATCCGCAGCGGAAGCGATTTTAGGATCTAGATCTATAAACTACACGTAATAAAATAACTAGATCTATATCTACAAGGGGGTTGTAGAACATACCTCTTGGATCTCAAAATCCAAGTTGAAGAACCGCAATAGGATGAACGAAGGAAAGCGTGAAGAGCACCACGATCTTCCATACGTGTGATCCAAGCAACTCCCGGTGGAAGGAAATTCTCGACTCGAACCCTTCCGACATGCTACCCGGAAAAATCTCCAAGATTTTCCCTCTTATTCTCCCCTTGGCCGAAATTTTCCTTCTCCTCTCTAAGAGGTAGAAGTCGAAAATTGTAGGGTGTTATTTGGCTTGGGAGAACTCTCTTTATATAGGAGAGTAAAACTTAAGCCCCAAGGATTTTATAATTAATACAAAATCAATTATGATAATCCTATTAAATAAAAGATAATCCCAAAATATTCTTGAACAAATCTAGAATAATCTTTATCTTTATTTCTTACCATAAATATTTATCCAATAAATATTTTATGCACATGTCTTATTAATCACAAGAAAACTAATTTCTTGTAGACTATATGCTTGGGTCGAAATTATCATTCTTGTGACCTAGTCACAAAATTCGACCAACACACTAATTTTGGGCCAAGATTATGAAAAATGTCTTTTCCACATATTTAATTATTTAGCCCAACTAATTTAATAGTCCACTAAACAATTAATTCACATATAGTTTTAATAAAGTCCAACGAGAACTAAATTAATATTATTAGGATTCGACGTCCGAGAATAGGGAAGTTACCGTTAACCCTTTTCATAACCTCTTATCCTTATTTACCATTAACCCCTAGTGATCAATTAATTCATACAACTCACTAGTGATCAATCAGTGTGATATGAACTCGCGCGATCGATCAGTTTCTAGGATTAACAAATAAGGGAACTGTCTATCTACTTCCATAAATGGAAGGAATGGATTCCGTATCTGTGATAACACAAACTACTCACTCAATCCAGTATAATGCCAAGATGGGGTAATTCAGACCACAGACTCAGTGTAATCCTTAACCGTCAAGTCAAACTTCATACTGATTCAAGCAGTTGACTGTGATCACCTCAGGATTAAGATATATCCATAAATATGATCATCCATTGATTCGATAAGACTTCTAGATTACGGAATTATATCGAGAACTCTAATCAAATCGGTCCAGCCCTATATGATATATCTATCATATATAAATGCCCCATTAGGTTCTCTTAACCGAAAGTCCGGATAGGACTATCACACCTATTGTGTTCTGGGCGCATTAATAGCACGTTAAAAGAGAGACCCGATACTCTCGATTAACTTCACTACGGGCTAATTGTGTTTTAAGTACATCTTCACTAACTCAATCCTCCCGTGTATATACCATACACTGAGTTAAGTGATTACATAAACAATATACTTTAGGGTTTTCTGTAGTGTAATTACTATTGTCACATCGGTGAATATGAGAATAATAAATATGAATAACAATATCATTTCATTTATTAAATAAAACAATTACAAAATTTTCTTTCGGGCATCACACCTAACAATCTCCCACTTGCACGAAAGCATGTGATTAATTGTTTTAGAGCACACCCTATTATTTAAAATACAACAAACTACATCTCCCACTTGCTCTAAAGCAATGGAGACCCATCCCGTATTCTAGTACCCATTAAGCATATCATAACCATTTCAGATGACAAAATACACTCCGAGTGTGCCGTCGTAGGATAGGTCAGTGACTCGGGGAGCACCTACATCTAAATGTCATGGGTCTTAATGATTAGTCAGGTTGTCGGCTCGAGACGGTCCGTAGAATCGAAACGTTACCGGTCCATCAAATCATGTGGTGCGAGTAAACACCGAGCCCGAGATCGACTTAACGATCATCCTCAATCCGACTTAAAGTCAAAATCAGTGTATCACACATATCCAAGTTCACACATGAATATGTCCGCATATTATTCCTCGTTCTCTCAAGATACTAAAGGACATACTAAACTTGCTATGTTAACCGCCGAATCTAAGATTCGATCAAAGTTGACGTTCAATAACCTGACCATCTCTTACTAGAAAGAGAATCTATCCCATTTCTCTTGATCCGAGAGAGTCATTCCTGAGGCATAGGGTAGAACTTCCTCGTTGAATGTTGCATACACGGATGCATCATCTTAACCAATAAGATGGATGGGAAACCGTGGATCGATTCTAATGAATTCGACCGAGTCAAACTCTTAAGAATGTTGTCCAAATCTCTCGTTGCGAGAGAATTGTGACATTGTCGTATTTCGACTTCGATAACACACCCATGTTGATTCCAACTCGGTGCGGTGTTATCCTTCACAAACACTAATATATATATTCACTACTAAAATTGTACTAAAATTGATATCCAGTCTACAAAAGACTTATCAATATTCTGGTCAAATCCACATATTGTAGAAATAGTATAACTGTCCCTTCCCGATTTCATGAATCTTATAACAAACCTTTTTCTCAATGGTACAAGATATAGAACGATTGGTCACTGACCGAACGTGTTCGCGAAATTTCCAGACCTACCTTCAAGCACCGTGTGCTAAATGCTTATATTTACGGAAGTGGGGTGAACCGAATCCACACCTTATCCGTAAATTCCAAAGCATATTCTAGGTAGACTTCTCGGTCTTACATTTCAATGTAAACCGTTATTTCGCTTCTAATATCTTTATTGAGTTATGCAGTGTATTGTAGCACATCAAAAAACATATATAAGGCAATTTTACGGTTTCTCACTTAGTGAGAACATGTCACAATGATGAGCGGTGAGCATCAGTCTCGAGGACTATGATTGGCCTATTCCGAGTATAGAATACTCTATCTCTGTTGAAAACAGAGAAACCTCAAAAATATTTTGGATAAACTGACCGGAGTGTTCGAATAGTTATCAGACAAGAAGTCACTACTCGGAAGCTCCTACTAGCTTGTATCTTTCATCAGACCCCGAAGGTCGTCATGAACAAGCTATGTTACTTCTTTATAACCATTATCCTTTCCCGATTGAAAGGAAACTTAGTCATTGAACCTTTGAGACAATATAACCGCGTACCGGGAGAAAGGAATCACCCTGAGCCAGTCTTCAGGTCTTGTCTTTTAGGGACTATGCACTAACTATGGAATATGAAGAAGCGTTTATCTAAATATAGAAACCAATTGCTTTTAATAGTTCTTAAGATGTGTTTTATATACATATTTCAGCAGTTCTAAGTGGTTTTGACTTTATCAAACAAAAGTCCGAGTCTTGGATTCGTACTACAAATGGTATATTCACTTTCTATACGACAAACAAATTATCGAATAGAAGGTAAATCCATTCGTTCCAACGAGTCTTAAACAGAAAATAAATTTTCCACGATATCCAAGGATTGAACCCGAGATTCATCTCCTTATATCACTCCCACTATTCTAGCTAAAATTAACTGCCCGTTGTTTACTCTTTTAATCGTTAAATGCACTGCTACCTTGTTCTTCCAAAGAACTTAGCTCGAGAAAATCACCAAGGATTCATAGGTTGGTGATCCAAAATCACTTTCCTTATCCTATGATTTTCAGTTAATTAATTTTCGGTTCAGCCTTAAAGTTTTCTCAGTTTAGGTGACTAACACTTTTAGACATATTCACCCATTCTTGACTTTCCGTGAATGGAAACAGTCTTGAACCAGCGGTTCGTTTGAGTAGACACTACTCTTGAACCGTGGGATGTCTATTTCGAGTGTTACTCGTCGGGAATTCTCGGATTTTCTAATATACCAGAAAAAAACAACAAATCATAACATTAAAGCTCCCACTAGTTTATCGGTTCCAAATACCGTCTAACGAGCAATGCTTTATTTTTATGATTTTCCGATTTTTTCGATTAGAAAATCTTTCGTACATAGTTCTATTGTTTCCAGAAAAACAACAAATCATAGAAACTCCCACTAGTTCATCGATTCCAAATATCGTCCAACTAGCAACATTTTATGACTTTCCGTTTTTTCAATTAGAACGGTTACGTGTGTAGTCAGTTACACTTTTCTAATGTTCTAGAAAAACAACAAATCATAAAGCTCCCACTAGTTATCGATTCCAAATATCGTCCAACTAGTAACACTTCATGATTTTCCGATTTTTCAATTAGAATTTACTCGTGTAATTACTACACATTCAAAATTCACTAAGAATTTCAAAGTCCGAAATCACCTTTGGTCAAACTAAGTTTGTCTTCCGTTTGACACGAATGACACTAGTGACATACCTATATGTTACTCTGGTTTTTAAAAGGCTTAAGAGAAAATATCTCTTTCGAAAAATAATTGCATTATCGATTAACTAGTTCAACGTCCTAGTTACTTTCCACTTTTTAACGAAGTCAATACTAGTCAATTATAAATTTTAAACAATTTAGTAAGGGATATAATGCTGTAAATAAAATGACATGTATTAATTCAAGTTTAACACTACTATATTTTATTTTAGGAATTGTAAACTAAAATTAAGTCTACTCTACCATTCCAAGGTTTTAACCTCGCATCTCAGTGCCGCCGAAGGGTAGGTCAAAGAGATGACGGTTAAATCGAGACAATCTCATCAATGAATAACTTGTGAGAATCGAACATCCCACGAGAATCGAACATCCCTTTATTCATTGACTACCTTCCTTTTTTAGCCTAGATATTTCCAAAAATATCCTTTATGAGTGTGACCTACTATATCGGATCTCTTAGGTACGCCCCGAGTGTGCCGTCGTAGGATAGGTCAGTGACCCGACGAGTACCCAGAAATCCTATCCTTTGGGAGACCAAGCCATGAATGTTGATAGGAGTGAACACCATCCGTAGGGGGACGAAATCAAAGCGCCGCGAGGCGTCACCCTTCTCTCACTTACTTGTATCTATTGTAGAGGCCGTGGGGTTGGCTGTCGCCTTCCCCGCTCCCACTCAATAATTTGGAAGTGGTGGTGGGTTAACTAACCACGTCTTTTTGATGTTAACATAAAAGTACATCAAATCAAGGATTCCGAATGGTGTCGGTAACGTAGGCAAGCCTACCCATCCTATTCGTTGGAACATATGTGACAGTCGGACGAAATCGGGTCAAGACAAACCCATTGAGATAAGAAGGAATCACCCTCTCGCTCTCCCGGTGTAGCTTAGTCTTGCCGGACCCCCGTGCATACATCACACTAGGAGGGTTAAGTCGGTCGAGCGAAGCTCAGTTCACCACCCAACCTATAGGCGAACCGTTTTTATCCAAGATTTATTGTTCTTTTACCATCATTCAATCTCGTAGACACTACGAATCGAAAACGTGATCTCGTTTGTGCTTTAAGGCGGTTCACCGAGAACACACACCGAAAGGCTTAACGATTTCATAACCCGTCCTCGGATCTTTAATTAGTTACTAAATTTATTAATTACCACGTATTAATTAAATTTCAACTAATTACACGAGTTTGTATACATGCCTATTTTAATTACCAAAATTAAAATTCTACATGTATGCATGGAGTGGATTTATCATATAATGCATGTCATGACAATTCCGGTTTTATATCTATTTTATGATCAAACACATAAAAAATAAATGCGGAAAATTTAAACACCGAGATGGATCGTTGGCACCCCCGTTTCTAATCTATTAGAAAATAAAAACCAAAACCCTAACTAGGGTTTACTACTTTCTAACTAAATCTGCAGCTGTACGAACTCTTCGATGATCGGGAAACCAAACGAACTCGGATCGGGACGAAACTTTCCAGATCTTTTCTTCACTCCTTGAAATTCAATATGGACGGTTGGATCGGTGCTTTGACTTACCAATTTTCTCCAGTAAACCTCCAAACTTGCTGCTGAATCTGACTTTGACTGCACTGCATCAAGGACTTCCTGAGGCAGATCGGGAATCGAGATGAATCCCGATCGACCTGAAATTTTTATGGTACGTCCAAAACTCAAATTTGATCAATCTGAACGGTCGGATTTGCTTTTCAACGGTCCAAACTCTCCCAGAAAATCGAGGAAGTCACAGATAGTGTTTGTGTGAATCCTGCGTTTTTCTGTTACAGCAGCCTCTTCGCAGCATCAAACGGATATCGAAACGGACTCTGATCGACGCCAACATTTGTGGAGTTGATCATCATCATCTAATCTTGATTCTGACCGGAGGGATCTTCGTTTCAACGGTTCGATCAACGGGAAAAGAAAAAATACTAAACAGCTACTAAACAGATCTATTTTCTGGAAATTAAAATTGCAATAAAAAAAAACAATTACATAATTTCCTATACTCATATGGACGAATTTTCATCGTTTATATGAGTTTACAATAGATCTAACGGGTAAACAGTGCCAACCCCAATCCATCTCTTCAACCACGACATTCATAAGCATAAAAATTAAACATATGCATCGGCCCCCAAAAAAATTGGGACAAAAAAATCTACATGTTTTACCACTCCTAGATCTAATATTTTATACGTATAAATATAGATCACCATGGCGACTGATACCATTGTTAGTAATACCATCCGCAGCGGAAGCGATTTTAGGATCTAGATCTATAAACTACACGTAATAAAATAACTAGATCTATATCTACAAGGGGGTTGTAGAACATACCTCTTGGATCTCAAAATCCAAGTTGAAGAACCGCAATAGGATGAACGAAGGAAAGCGTGAAGAGCACCACGATCTTCCGTACGTGTGATCCAAGCAACTCCCGGTGGAAGGAAATTCTCGACTCGAACCCTTCCGACATGCTACCCGGAAAAATCTCCAAGATTTTCCCTCTTATTCTCCCCTTGGCCGAAATTTTCCTTCTCCTCTCTAAGAGGTAAAGTCGAAAATTGTAGTGTGTTATTTGGCTTGGGAGAACTCTCTTTATATAGGAGAGTAAAACTTAAGCCCCAAGGATTTTATAATTAATACAAAATCAATTATGATAATCCTATTAAATAAAAGATAATCCCAAAATATTCTAGAACAAATCTAGAATAATCTTTATCTTTATTTCTTACCATAAATATTTATCCAATAAATATTTTATGCACATGTCTTATTAATCACAAGAAAACTAATTTCTTGTAGACTAATATATGCTTGGGTCAAAATTATCATTCTTGTGACCTAGTCACAAAATTCGACCAACACACTAATTTTGGGCCAAGATTATGAAAAATGTCTTTTCCACATATTTAATTATTTAGCCCAACTAATTTAATAGTCCACTAAACAATTAATTCACATATAGTTTTAATAAAGTCCAACGAGAACTAAATTAATATTATTAGGATTCGACGTCCGAGAATAGCTATGCTATATTAGGAGGCACGTCGGGGACCATGAACTAATAATCAGCGGCTCCGATAAATCAAATAAATAATTATAGAATAATTCTATTCGATAAATCAATCACAGGAATATGCCACCATAATCCCGTGACTGCACTCCTCCGATTATGAGATTATGTTTATCTCCTCACGAGAATAATAATAAGCGTCCATTGATATAATCATTACATATGGATTAATCCTCCATAGATCGTTCATTCTAAATCGGGAAGTTACCGTTAACCCTTTTTAGAACCTCTTATCCTTATTTACCATTAACCCCCTAGTGATCAATTAATTCATACAACTCACTAGTGATCAATCAAAGTGTGATATGAACTCGCGCGATCGATCGGTTTCTAGGATTAACAAATAAGGGAAGCTGTCTATCTACTTCCATAAATGGAAGGAATGGATTTCGTATCCGTGATAAACACGACTACTCACTCAATCCAAAAGTATAATGCCAAGATGGGGTAATTCGGACCACGGACTCGGTGTAATCCTTAACCGTCAAGTCAAACTTCATACCGATTCAAGCGGTTGATCGTGATCACCTCGGGATTAAGATATATCCAAAATATGATCATCATTGATTCGATAAGACTTCTCGATTACGGAATTATATCGAGAACTCTAATCAAATCGGTCCACCCCTATATGATATATCTATCATATATAAATGCCCCATTAGGTTCTCTTAACCGAAAGTCCGGATAGGACTATCACACCTATTGTGTTCTGGGCGCATTAATAGCACGTTAAAAGAGAGACCCGATACTCTCGATTAACTTCACTACGGGCTAATTGTGTTTTAAGTACATCTTCACTAACTCAATCCTCCCGTGTATATACCATACACTGAGTTAAGTGATTACATAAACGTTATACTTTAGGGTTTTCTATAGTGTAATTACTATTGTCACATCGGTGAATATGAGAATAATAAATATGAATAACAATATCATTTCATTTATTAAATAAAACAATTACAAAATTGTCTTTCGAGCATCACACCTAACAAGATCCTACACTATAAATAGAGGACTTTGCACCAAGAATAGATACGTAATCATTAAGATCAACAAGCAGTTTGTGTGCACAAGTCTTAGTTCATTCGAATTGATATCATTATCTGCGATAACAAGATCTATCAAGAAGTCTTCCAAGTGTTCAAGCCATATAGATTTATCAAGAATCATACACTTAGAAGAACCACAGACAAGAATCAATTTATTGATTCTCAACCCAACTTTGATTCTTAATCAAAGGTTCAGACTGTGAAGCAAACCGGGAAGGTTTTGCCAAGGACAGTTGTCACAGCAGTCGGGTAGACTGTGTTTGTGGTGGTAGCTGGTGAAGAGGCATACGTAACCCTTCAAAGACCAGTGTTCAAGCAATTGAAAAGTAGCAATTCAACCTGTTCTACAACTTTTTAGATAGTGAAGCTAGGATTAGCCAAGGACTATTGTTTAGGACTTTTTGTAACAACTCACCTCAAGAAGTTCTAGTGAAATTTTCCTCCTACACTACAGGGGAAGAGAGGACTGACAGGATTACACCACCTGGAACCTCTATAATATTTGCCTCATTTACTTTACGCATTTATTTACTTACTCAGCATTTATTTACAGCATTCTGAGAATTGATTGTTAGACACCTCACAGCTCATAAACTGACATTCACCAGAATTCAGTTTAGCACACTCAGCTTTCGCATAGAATAACAAGATCAAGAAAAAGGCTGGAATTATATCCGCTGCCGGTTGACTCAGTTTTGCTTAAGTCAGTTTGACTTAAACTCAGCTCAGTCATCTTAACTCCACACAAGTTATAACTGAATCTTAATTTGTTTAAAATCCAGTTTTTAGGGACAAGTTTATTCACCCCCCAAAACTTGTGTTAGCCTTTCCCAGGGACCAACACATGTGTTTCGCTAATTCCAATAATTTTTGCCAGTTCTTAAACTTTTCTTGCACCTATCACCATTTTTTTTCCTACTTGGTCTATTCTCACTTACAATTCTCTTTTTCCAAAGACATTATGATTTATGTGTTGCACAATGCCTCGGTGACTGACATGAGATGATATACAAGCATGTAGTAGGAAAACCATTTTCCTTTGATAGCTTGTGATGGGTTACATATACCTTTTCAGTATTAATTAGTGGTTTTGACTTTATCTGACAAAAGTCCGAGTCTCAGAATCGTATACAAATGTCATATTCACTTTGTTTAAGGAAACTATATGGTGGGTCGTCAAACCACCAAAAATAAATCAGCTACTACCTTTATAGGTGGTATAGCGGAAGTAGGGGTCGAACCCACAGAGAATGGTGAATTTATTTCTCCTAAAATTTGTAAAACAAAAGATTTTTGGGATTTTATCAAACTTCCTAAAAAGAGAAGGAAAAATAAATGAAGAAAATTTCCAGCTAATTAATTATTTCTCCCTCAATTTCTACGATTGATCATTGATGCAAAGATGAGTCGTTAAATTATTAATAAATTGGTTAAAGATGACTCGTTAAATTGGTTATTGTGGCCAATCTCTCTTAAATTCGATAATAAAGACACGGTTGTTAATTATTCACTAACCGGAAGACACCCCTAGACACGGTCATAGGAGTTTGGAATCCCGGAAGCATTAAGGTTTGAGAGACCCAATCAAGGTATTGATCCAACCGGACTAATTTTAACCAAGATTATATATTTCCACAATAGGGAATCCTACGGGTTACGAACCGGCAGGTAATGTATCCCCTTCTCTTTTTCATCTGCTAATTCACGTACTCAAGATACACGACTCCTAATTGGGCCAAGCCCACAAACTATTTAAATGGTCTATTTACTAATAAATAATAATAATAATAATAATAATAATAATAATAATAATAATAATAATAATAATAATAATAATAATAATGATAATAAAAAATAATGAAAAGGTCCTTCTAATAATAAAAATGTAATGTGACTAAAGAGCGAAAATCCACGGGTGGCTTTGACAGGCTTTGTCTTCTTTCTGTTAGTCGAGATCTCGAAATAGACGAAAACTGAAATTCATGATTCTTGAAATGGTGCTTTCCTCCTTTCTTCCACAAAACTTTCAACCATTGCTCTATATGTCATGAATTCCTCCATCATCTCTTTCGAGCTCTGAAAATCACCCAAGACATACCCGAAACAGAGCATCTCCCGACAAATTAGATATATAATAATCACAGAAAAATCCCATAAAATACAGTCTCATCACTCCCCCACACTGAGATTATTGTTTATCCTCAAGCAATGCACTCTCATCCCCAAAAATTAGAAAAGAAAAATGCAAGAAACTAAACCTATATGAATGGCCTAAAACTGCATGAAAGCGCAGCAAAAGAATTCCTATAATGACGCCCGTCCAACTGTCTCGTCAAACTCGCATTCCATAATTCAAATAAAATGGTACTCAAGAAAGGCACATCACACACAAGTGTTCACACGATGAACTTTAGCTCACTCGATCATAAACCTTAAAGTGGCTAAATAAGAAAGTTCCAACTTGTCCTCACGGGAAAAACTCTCAATATAATGCATAGGCATAATTCACAATCTCTCAAAAATCAACACACAAGCAAGCATTATCATAAGTTTTAATATCGATCAAATCTCCACCACTATAAATTCAAAATCCAATGCACAAATCATGAGGTCTTTACAAATGTTGTAACGGGGCTAGGCACTGAAAACAAGGTAGGGAAAAAGGGAATATATGGAGCTAAAATGTCAAGGAGAATGCTTGAATAACCACATCAATAATCACACAACCACCAAAAATGATTCCAACTGAAATGCAAAACATGGCTCCAAAACATCACATCTCATAACCCAGAATAGAAGTGCAAACAACAACATCCAAAGAAGCTTGCAAAAATTGCTAGTAGAAACAATCTTCCTCTTCAATATATAAAACAACCATTCAATGTAAGCTCTTTTTATTCTCTCTTTTTTTATATCATTTTTTTTTTCAACATTCAACCTTTTTTTTTAACATCTTGATATACACCTTCATAACATAATCTTGAGCCATACTTCTCTCGATATTCACTTTTAAGTACTTCTCCAAAATTTCATGCAACAATCCATACAATCTCTTGACAATAGGGGCAACAAAAGAGGGGATAACGTAAGAAATGGCCAAGGGTTTATTTTTTAGAGTTTAATCAAAGAAATGGTCAGACTAGAAGGGGCTCACTAGGGGGTATAATATATGGGTAGGCCAACAAAAGTGGGTTAATCCTAGGTGCCTCAATCATTAAAGTGCACTAAACCCGAAAAAGTGTGGTCTCGAAATGCATGTCAATGCAAAATCTAGAATGACATTGGAAGTGTGGATACCACTCAAAGGAACATATGAGCGAGTGCGCTCTTTGGCTAGGTAAAATCCTCACTTTTAAGTTGTTTTTCATTAAGGCTCAATGATTTTACCTCCAAAGTTCACAAACAAGTGATATAAGGTTAGTGTGTATCAACAAAAGTGTGTGCTTGCATTGGTTGTTTACCATTTGATTATTATTATCTCACACAATATTAAATGAAAAAGTTGGTAAAGTTTCATAAAAAATCAACCTTGGTTCTATGAAATCCTAACTAAAGATGCAATTCTAACATGCAAATGCATGAAAAGCTCCCCCACACTTAAATCATACAGTGTCCCCAATGTATGTTAAAAGTGGAAGAAAGAATGCATAATATGGAAGGATATGCAACTCCCATGGGATGCATGATATGCAAAAAGTACTAATCTAAATATGAAAAGAAACGAAAAAAAATAAAAATAAATAAAAGGAATGAGAATACCTTGCAATTCAGATCGTGGGGCGATGTAAAATAAGCATGTGAATCCATTATACTAAATGGTATCTGGGGTGGTGCGGGAGGGAAGATTATTAGAATGATTTTGGACTCACCGAGGGCGCTTGTGGATGAAGGAAAGAAAGGGTGGAAATGTGGGAGGTGAGTGGGGGTAGAAGTCGGGTGGGAAGTGAAATTTGTGGGTGAGAGAGGCATTTATTTAAAAGAAAAAAAAATTAAAAATATTTGGTTTACTTTTTATTATTTGGAAATTAGGGATAAGGACACAATCTGGAATATTTTTATGTAATAGGACAGCTACATATTTTTTATAGGGAGAAGGACAACTACATAATTTTTATAGCGAGAAGGACAAATAGTGAATTCAGAAAATCAGTGAATCTCCCTAGTGAATCCCGAAATCAGTAAATTTCGATAGTGAATCCTGAAAATCAGTGAATTTCGACAATGAATTTTGAAAATTAGTGAATTTCGACAGTGAATTTCGGCAGTGAATTTAAACAGTGAATTTCGAACACAATTGAAATTTGACAGTGAATAAATAGTTTTGTTCTTTATGCAAACGTTTCAAAAGACTGTGCTTCTACTCAATTGATGAAATATTTCTGTCATTCTTCCTCATTCCCCCTTTTTTTTATTAGGAAGGGACGGGTAATTTAGGAGGGAAAAAAGAAAGGAAAAAAATATGGGTTTCTTTTTATTTTTTTTTTTTTCATAAAAGAGATAATGTAATTCAGCTCCCCTAAAATAATGTGATCACAACATTATGTTTTGCACTATGTTTCTCAACATATTATTGTGGTAACACATCTCCGAATTCGATGTGATCACATCGTAATTATTTTAGCCGCGGTTTCCTATTTTTTTAGATTAATCCCCTCCCGATTACCTTAGGATCCGACTTCCCGGAAAAATGAAATTCGCCTTTCTTGAACAAGTCCCCCAAGCTTGTTCCTCCACACATGAACTTCAAATAAACGGCTCACATTTCTTCACAGAATTCAGCTCTTCACCTGTAAAACAGACAAAAGTTTCCACCAAACATACAAATCTCTCTTTTTTCACTTATTCATTAAAAAAACAAAACAAAATAAAATTAACAAATTTACTTTAATTGGGTTCCCTCCCAAAAAACGCCTTTCTTTAAAGTCTTTGGCTAGACTAACTTACCTCGACTATCCATTATGAAATGGAATAGTTTTTCTTTCATGATTCTTCCTTGCATATTGATTAAGTGAGCCATCCATCTCATCTTCAGGAAGAATCAGTTGTGCATTGGCTCTAGGCACTTTTATGAAGTATTTTCCCAAGAAAACCTGAACCGGATTAGGAGCTTCCACATCCCAGTTCATAATATAGTGATCCAGTGGGAAGACTACTTCCTTCTTGCTCACTTGCATGTCCACGGTCATCTCAACACTTTTTGGCTCCAGCGGCTCCTCAAATTCGACTTCCTTCGGGAGATTTTCTTCATAATTAGACACATCATCCTCTAACTTCTCCAACACCATGTGAATTTCTTTACCCTTTGGTTGATCAACATCTTCAACAATCGCTAGTGACGGATCAATCATAGGCAGTCGTCTTTATCGTCATACCATATAGGAGGAGAGGATGTTTTTAACCTTTGTTCTTTAAGCCGATCCACTGCAGTTTTCAGCTCGCCAATTTGTCTTTGCATATTCTGAACCCAGGAAACATGCTCTTCTCTAAACTCTGGAGTCTCTTGTACCAACTCTTGAATATCATGCTTCCACTTTTTTTGAAGAGGCTGTTGGAAGTAGTGCCCGAAAGACAATTTATGTAATTATTTATATAATTAATAAATGACAGATTTATTCTCATCTTATTATTTGTTCTGTGCTTATAAGTAATACACTACTGAAAACCCTAAGTTGTATCATATGTAGCCATATAACTTAGTGTGTGTCACACGTGAGGATTATGTTATGGCGATACACTTGAACTGCTAAGCCGTGGTGCACTTAATCAAAGTATGGGGTCTATTGATTAAACCACCATTAATGCGCCCAGAACACTTTATGGTGTGACCGTACTATCCGGACCGTCGATGTTGGTTATCTAAGTGGGGTATTTATATATGATGTAGTCATATAGGACTGGACCGATTTAATCTGAATTCCTCATATAATTCCGTGATTGAGAAATCTCATTTAATCACAAGATGATCATAGATGGATTAACCTTAATCCTGAAGTGATTGCAGACTCCTTCTTGTTTCATGATAGGGTTTGATGTGTTCGTTAAGGATTTCTAAGAGGTGCGGTCCGAATCACTTTCACGTTGGCACTATCGAGAATGAGTAGCTGGGAATGTGTCTCACAGATTGGAATCCATTCCTTCCTGCGGGAAGTAGAAAGACAATCCCCTTATTTGTTAATCCTAGAATATGATCGATCCACGGAGTTCATATTGGTTATGAACTAATTGATCACTAGTGGGTTAATGGTAAATAAGGATAAGTTGTAATGAAGAAGGTTTACGGAAATATCCTCACTTCATTACGGATAGTCTAAGGAGGGCTAGTCTATATGTAATGATTATATCAATGGACACTTATTGACTCGACTTTCTGAGAATAAGTTATATCTATAATCGATAGACTTAAGTTTCGGATTTATGGTGGCGTAATTCCGGAATTAATAAATAGAATATAAATATTATGTTTGATAAATAATTTATTCAATTTATTGTAGCTACTGTTTATAGGTCCATGGTCCCCGGGTTGGCTCATAACACGTGAGTGAATTCTCGTATTTTGGAATCTCGAGAATAAATTAAATAGTTGGTCTATTTAATGAATATGTTGATATTATTTATTCGGTAAATAATATGTAATATAGAAAAGACATTTTCTATTATCCCACATGGCATAAAATTGGTGCCATATTTTTATGATTTTGGGAAAATAATTTTCTCCTAATTAATTATAATTTGGATAATATAATTGTTGGTCCCTTGGAAAGGCTAATACATGTTTAAAGGGGGGGGGGGGGGGGGTGAATAAACTTGTCACCAAAAACTTTTCCAAAACTGAAAGTACCCTAGGAACTGAGTTTCTCAGTAACTCAAACTGAACTATCAAACTGATGTATAATATGACTCAGTTCAGTCTCGTTCCAACCCTTTAATCCTGTGTAGGAGTTAGCTAATTCAGTTTAGCTGATGCTACAACTGAACTAACTTGCAGCGGATAAGTTCAAGCCTTTTGTGCAATAGATGTGTCAATAAAGATCTAAGTTTCCTATGTATCAGTTCTGTGCTAACTCAGTGTCTGAAGTTTGCTGAGTGAGTGATAACAAGACAATTCAATAATTAAAGCAATCACATCACAAATATAAATGCGTAAAGTAAATCAACATAGAGTTTGTTTATGGAAGTTCCGGGTGGTGTAATCCCGTACGTCTCCCCTTCTCCTGTGGTGTAGGAGTGACAGTCCTTCACGACACCCTAGTTTCACTTGTCTACACATAATGAAGAAAGGTAAGATTGCTCCCTTCACTCGCACACTGATCCTTTGGAGGTGGAATGACTCCTTCACCAGCTCACCACTAACACAAACACAGTCCGCAGATTGCACCAACCGCTGTGGCAACCAAGTTGCAACCGTATGAGGAAAGGTGGAGTTGCTCTCCTCAAACTATGCACAACCAACCCTTTTTCACAAAGGTTAGGTTTATAATTAATCAAGAGATTAATTCAGTGAGTTGTCTGCTTCTTCTGGATATGGCGTTGCAGCTCCTAAATACCTTCTTCCCCCTTAATGGGTTACTGGATCTTTCTTTGTAAATCTTCAAGGCAATTCCATTGGCTTCCCTTTTTCTTGTTATGAATTCTGATTTTCCGGATCTGGATCTTTAGATATATGCTTGTAGAGCTTTTTCAGATCTATTCTCTCAAGTGTTTTCCTTTGTGTATTTATAGGGGCAATGTAACGGTCAGATAACTTTTATAGCCGATACATTGTCGTTTAGCCAACGTTCACATGTACGACCTTTTGTCGTTTTGTTATTTTAAATTCAACAAGGCCTTAACTCAGTTTCCTTCTCTTCTTCAAAACTGAGTACCTCGTATACTTGACATCTGACCTTAATTAACTAAGTCAAGGTACACCATTTAGTTTCTTCTTTTCTTAGTAACTGCTAATCTTTGTCCTCAAGATTATTCAGCTTTCCATGACCTATATTTCAGTTTCAGGTCACCACAGACTTGCCTGAATTCAGACTTATAGTCACGACTTAATCAGCTTCTAACTGAGTTTGCCACCTCAGTTCTTCAGTCTTCAATAACCGAGTCTGTGTCCCTCAGTTCTAAGGTCTTCTAGATAAGCTAACTGAGTCTGTGTCCCTCAGCGAACTTATCTTCTTTAGTTTTCTTATGACTGAGTCTGATCCCTCTATTCTTTATATGTATACTCAGTTTGCTTGTTGTGACTCAGCTATTCGCCTAGTTCCTTTCTATTACAATGCTTGTCTGAAACAACCTATACAAAGTTCAGACTCTAGATAGAACTTATACATTTTATCTAGACCATTTCTTGCTTCTTCTTTCATTACGCACTATAGCAAGTAGATAAGCATCTACTTGTCTGTCTTGTTCTTTAACCAACAGTTTGGCATAGATTTCTTCAGCTCTTTCAGTTTTATCAGCATCACCTTCTTTTTTATCTTCCCCCTTGTTTGAAGATATGGAAAAGCTTTCTTCAAATAACTTGTGCAAGGTGATGATATTGGAGTATTTTTTCAGACCTGAGTAATGTGCTGTTCTAATAAACTCATGTAGGTTGTAGAGCTTTTGTTGTAGAGTCTTCATCAGACTTTCGATGATATCTTTTAATCCTTCCAATTTCTCTTTAGTTTCAGTTAATTGGCACTGAGATCTTTCAGTTGCGTCATGGGGAATATCCTTCAGTACATATTTGCTTGTAGACGCTTTATGAGCTTGAGATGAGGAACTTGCTTCATGATAATGAGAGTAATGACTTAATAATTCTCTCTCATACTTAGTTGTGCAAAATTCAGCATCTTCCAAAGCTTCTCTTTGCTTCTCAGTATATTCTTCATGCGTCTCAGTTTGAAGTTCACTTTCTTCAGTTTCATCTTCAATTAGAATAGTGTCTTCTATTTCAGTTTTCTTTGCAAGATATCTGTTCCACATCCTTCTTTGTCTCCTCAAGGTTCTGTCATCCAGATTTATAGTTTCACTTGAGCTAGAGTTTGAAGTTTCACTCATGTCTTCCTCAACGACTTTCCTTTTCTTCGCTCCACTGGATATTGATTTCTGTATTACTTCTGTTTCTGTGGATCTTGAGATGGAGAAATAGTCTAGTATACTTTGGACTAGATATGTAAATCCCGTTTTCAATAAGAACTTTTCTCCAATAGTCTTCCCTCCTTGGCCTTTTGCTTTTTCATCTGAAACTTGTTTGATCAATTGCTTGAGAACAACCTTGTTCCAATCAAGTTTTTCTTCAAACCAAATAGCAAAGATAAGTTTCAGTTTCTCTATTGACAGAGTGTAAAGATTCCATGTGTGACCAATGACATTTTTGGTCCGGAGAATTGTCAAAAACGTGAATTCTCATTTTTGTTGATGAATGGATCCTATGAAATTATTCTTGTCTTTGTTGAGTGTTGTGATCTTCCAAAGTTTGTCTTTTTCTTCATTTCCAAAAGTGAGAGATGAAGATCCTCCAAATATGTCCAAGCCAAAGATTAGAGAGAGCAGATGTTCATTAATAGTAATGCTTTTATCTTGAACTGCTGTCCTGAGACTCTTTCCATCATCGGTGATTACGGCGAGTCTGTGAAATCTTTGATGTTTTCTGGGCACAGAGTATTGACCTTTGTATCAATCAGATTTTCAAGTCCTCAAACCTTTCTAATTTTGTCTGCAATCTGAGGTGATAGAGTGGAGTTTGAAAATTTTTGACTGAAGTCATCCAGACTCATTGTGATTCCTTCATCAATGTTATATCGCTCCATGGATCTAGGTTAAGAATTCTGGGGAATTTTGAATGTATTGAAAATGATTGAGCAAGATTTTGGCAAATATGCGTTTCTGAATCCTTCAATCGTTTTCAATAAGAGTCGTGTCGTAATCAATGAGATTTGTAGGGATGTACATCTACTTCTTCTCCTTGATTGACACATGGCTTCAGGTGATTTGTCTTGTCAACCCAAGCGACAGATGGTAGTTGGAAAGTTTTCTACTTTTGACCAATTTGCCCTTCATCAGCTTTTGCCTATTTCAGCTTTGTGTAGAAAGTCAGTTTTTCTAAGGATTTTGCAATGAAAACTGACTTTACCTGCAAAACAGTTTTAAGTTTTCTTCGGTACCCATATCTTCTTGGGTCCGGCTGGATTAGTTACTGAAGTATAGACTTTAGTTTCTTTGATGAGAGAATTAACCTTTCTCATCTCTTTTCTTGATAGGTCATTACGCTCAATCTTAGTTGATTTCACAAGGATTCTTTTAGATTTATCATCTTTGTTTTCTTGGTGTAATCTACTAGGTCTTCCAGTATTCTGATGTCTAAAGTTTATACTCCTTGAAATCTTAGGACTGGGTAACGATAGGGAATTATCATTGCTTTTGACAAATTTACTAGATAATAATCTTTCAGCTAGATTTGACATCTCAGTTTCAAGAAACTCATTCCAATCTTTTGGTTTGCCAAGTTCTATATCTTTTAGTTTCAACTCCAGTGTGAGTTTTTCTATCAGCTTGGCAAGCTCAGAGTTTCTCTGACTAAGTTCAGTGAATGATAACTGAGTTGTAGAATGTACATTTTCTTGATTACCTGTTGCAGCTTCACTATATGAATGCACATTCTTTGGTTGCTCTAATGAATCTTTTATATCGTCAGTTTCTTGCAACAACTTCTTTTCTTCTTCTTCTGAGAAGTTACTTAGTGATGGAACTCCTCTGGATTTGTCATCATGTATATTGATAATAATATCCACATCATCACTGATTTGAGGTTCTGGATTTATATGTGAATTTGTAGCACTGAACCTCTCAAAAACATGATCCTGAAAATCAGATACATTTTCCAAACAGTTAGTCAGGGGGTGAGTAAGCCAACTTCTAATTCTAGATGTATTCATTTTGATTAAGTGCTTATAACGACTGATACAGTGATGGGTATTCAACAACTGGTGTGAAAGATATTTGGATCACTTCCAAACGGAAGAACTGCACCGATACCAATTGTTGTTCCCTTGGAAAGGCTAACACGAGTTTAGAGGGTGGGTGAATAAACTTGTCACCAAAAACTTTCCCAAAACTGAAAGTACCCCAGGAACTGAGTTTCTCAGTAACTCAAACTGAACTATCAAACTGATGTATAATATGACTCAGTTCAGTCTCGTTCCAACCCTTTAATCATGTGTAGGAGTTAGCTCATTCAGTTTAGATGATGCTACAACTGAACTAACTTGCAGTGGATAAGTTCAAGCCTTTTGTGCAATAGATGTGTCAATAAAGATCTAAGTTTCCTATTTATGAGTTTTTTGCTAACTCAGTGTCTAAAGTTTGCTGAGTGAGTGATAACAAGAAAATTCAATAAATAAAGCAATCACATCACAAATATATATGCGTAAAGTAAATCAACATAGAGTTTGTTTATGGAAGTTCCGGGTGGTGTAATCCCGTACGTCTCCCCTTCTTCTGTGGTGTAGGAGTATCACAAGAATCTTGAGATAACTGTTACAAAATCCTAGCCCAATGACAGTCCTTCACGACACCCTAGTTTCACTGTCTACACATAATGAAGAAAGGTAAGATTGCTCCCTTCACTCTGCACACTGATCCTTTAGAGGTGGAATGACTCCTTCACCAGCTCACCACTAACACAAACACAGTCCGCAGAGTGCACCAACAGCTCTGCTAACCAAGTTGCAACCGTATGAGGAAAGGTGCAGTTGCTCTCCTCAAACTATGCACAACCAACCCTTTTTCACAAAGGTTAGGTTTAGAATTAATCAAGAGATTAATTCAGTGAGCTGCCTGCTTCTACTGGATATGGCGTTGCAGCTCCAAAATGCCTTCTTCCCCCTTAATGGGTTACTGAATCTTTCTTTGTAAATCTTCAAGGCAATTACGTTGGCTTCCCCTTTTCTTGATATGAAATCTGATTTTCCGGATCTGGATCTTTAGATATATACTTGTAGAGCTTTTTCAGATCTATTCTCTCAATTGTTTTCCTTTGTGTATTTATAGGGGCAATGTAACGGTCAAATAACTTTTATAGCCGTTACATTGTCGTTTAGCCCACGTTCACATGTACGACCTTTTGTCGTTTTGTTATTTTAAATTCAACAAGGCCTTAACTCAATTTCCTACTCTTCTTCAAAACTGAGTACCTCGTATACTTGACATCTGACCTTAATTAACTAAGTCAGGGTACACCATTCAGTTTCTTCTTTTCTTGCTAACTGATAATCTTTGTCCTCAAGATTATTCAGCTTTCCATGATCTATAGTTCAGTTTCCGGTCACCACAGACTTGCCTGAATCCTGACTTATAGTCACGACTTAATCAGCTTCTAACTGAGTTTGCCACCTCAGTTCTTCAGTCTTCAATAACTGAGTCTGTGTCCCTCAGTTCTTCAGTCTTCTAGATAAGCTAACTGAGTCTGTGTCCCTCAGCGAACTTATTTTCTTCAGTTTTCTTATGACTGAGTCTGATCCCTCAGTTGTTCATATGTATACTCAGTTTGATTGTTGTGACTCAGCTGTTCGCCTAGTTCCTATCTATTACAATGCTTGTTTGAAACAACCTATACAAATTTCAGACTCTAGATCGAACTTATACATTTTCTCTAGACCATTTCTTGCTTCTTCTTTCATTACGTACTATAACAGTTTGTTATGACTTCATCATCATGGTTTGTAAGCGATCTTACTAGATGTGTGACAAATCATCATCAAAACACAGATATTATTTCAAACAATAATTATTTTTGTGTTAAATAATTATAAAAAAGAAATTAGTTTTCTTATTGGATAAATAGGAAATTTCGTTTCCTATTGTATAAAGGTTTTTATTTTCCTTAAAGGAAAAGATAAATATGTGTGTATAAGATAAACTCTCAAACTATTTGGTTATTAGCCTATATAAAGAGAGTTTCTCCCAACACAAAATACAGATAAAAACAAGCTATTTACAAAGGAAAATGAGAGAAAATTTGTTTTTTTGTCTTAGTCATTGGGATGAAAAAAACTAGGTTTCTTTTGAAGGCATATTCGAGGAGGTTCGAATGCAGGATCGACGTCCACCGGTCTTCGCTTAGAGATACAACTCGGTAGATCATGGCTTCACTCCGGTTGGGTAAATCTTAAAACTCCATGAAGTTAAATAATTAATCATGTGAATCTTATCGTGGTAAAATGGTAAACGAATCTAATTCGTTGCTTTCACTGTGCATGATCGAGTATCTCGATCGCTCCTATGAAAAATATCTGACGATCCAATTTTGGGTCGGATCGGATTTGGGTTTCCATATATCCAGCATGTGGTATCGGAGCCAAGTTAAAATGATTTTACTATTTTGATTGCATAATTAATTAATAAGGAGTGGAATTCAATAAATATTGCATCTTTTATAGATCTGTTAAATATATATGCGTGGAATGTTCTGGTTCACGAGATGGATTGGGGTTGGTATTGTTTACCCGTTAGATTTGTTGTAAACCCGTTTTTCCGGGTGTAGGAAATTTTGTAACTTGTTGTTGATTTAATTTCCAAGAGAACCAGATTTGTTTTCGACGATGTTGGTTTAATTTTTTTCGTCCGGAAATCTACAAACAACATCCCGCTGGCGTAACGGTTCAGGAGGCGGCTTTAGACTTTGACATCAACGGTATTTGAAACCGATAAACTAATGGGAGTTTTAAATTTTGTGATTTATTGTTTTTCGATTTTATGGAAAATTCATAAGTCCTAATACATTAGGATTATAAAATTATTGGTGAATTTTAAATAATGTAGTGTCTACACAACGAATTTAATAAATCCATAAAATCGGAAAATCATGAATATAGTGACACTAGTTAGACGGTATTTGAAACCGATAAACTAGTGGGAGTATTAAATTAAAATATTCATGATTTATTGTTTTTCGGATTGTGAAAATTTTCTGAAATTCCTAATGAAACTACCTATTTTTCAAAATAGCGAGTGGTAGCGGGGAAGGTGACAACCGACCCCACGGCCTCTACTGTTGACATAAGCACCGTGAGAGAATGGTGACGCCTCGTGCCACTTTGATTTTGGCCCCCTTCAGATGGCCTTTACCGCTATCAAAGTCAAGGCTTGGTCTCCGAAATGATAGGATTTTGATTACTCGTCATGTCACTCACCTACCCTTCGGCGGCATACTCGAGGTCTACTTAAAAATCTGAAATAGTAGGTCACACTCTTAAGGATATTTTTGGAAATATCTTACCTAAGCCATTGGGAAGAAGAAAAACTAGGTTTTTCGTGAAGGCATATTCGAGGAGGTTCGAATGCGTGATCGACGTCCACCAGTCGTCGTTTGGAGATACAACTCGGAAGATCATGGCTTCTCTCCGGTTGGGTAAATCTTAAACCTTCTTGTAGTTAATTAATTAATCATGTGAATCTTATCGTGGGAAAATCGAAAACTAATCTAATTCATTGCTTCCGATGTGCATGATCGAATACTTGATCGGTGCTGTGAATCAGATCTGACGATCCAATTTTGGGTCGGATCCGGATTTGGGTTTTTGTATATCCAACATGTGGTATCAGAGCCAGGTTAAAACTATTTTACGATTTTGATTGCATAATTAATTAATAAGGAGTGGAATTGAATAAATATTGCATCTTTTATAGATCTGTTATATATATATATATATGTGTGGTTGAATGTTCGTGGTTCACGAGATGGATTGGGGTTGGTATTGTTTACCCGTTAGATCTGTTGTAAACCCGTATTTCTAGGTATAGGAAATTTTGTAACTTGTTGTTGATTTAATTTCCAAGAGAACTAGATCTGTTTTCGTTATTGTTGCTTTAATTTATTTTCGTCCGGAAATCTACAGAAAACACCCGCTGGCGCAATGGTTCAGGAGGCGGCTTTAGACTTTGACATCAAAGGTTCGAAACGCGTCAGTCGCTTTTTCATTCAAAGCTTTTTTTTTATAGAAATTCAGAATTACTTTAAGGAAGAAAAAGTCTAAGGAAACTTGCAGCAGCACGGATTCAAACCTGCGTCCAGATGCAAGAAAGAAGACAAAGTGACCAGCTCGGTTACGAGGGAACTTGTGAATGATCCAGATGGGCTAATTAATATAGAAGCAAATTCTGGTTTCATTTATAAAATAATTAGTGAACACATTGATTGGGTTAATTAGTAAACCCATTCGATTGGGTTTATGATCTTTGTTTTATGAAATGTTAGATACGGGGGTACCAACGGTCCATCTTAGTGGTTTATTTTACGCATTTATTTTCTTAGGTGATTATTTATGTGATATAACAATGTCGTAATGTTAGGAACATTTTATTATGTTTTGATGATGGCCATACTAGCTGTTATAGCAAGCCTGAAATAAGTTAGAATTCTCTGTATAAGTCTTTACTTAGAGTCTGACATGTTGTATAAGTTGAGTCAGACAAGTATTGTACTAGTTGGTAGGACGGCAAAGTGAAAACGGACATTCGGCGAGTGAAGCCGACCAAGCACCAAAGCGAGAGATACGAGAGAAGGGATTATGATCGACTTATAACCAAGGAAGTCCGTGATGACCTTGGATAAGTCTAAGTTATGTTTCAAGTGATGAAACTCAATATTCCAATATGGTGTACACTGATCTCACCCAAATCAATGATCAGTGAAGTATAAAGATTCTCCTGAAACTAAAGCAAAGAAGAAAACAGTGAATCGGCTGAGTACACTGACTGTCGACAAAAAGAGAAAACAAAACGGCGAAGAAAGAACTAACGGCTAAGTCAGAAGGCTCACTCCACCGTTCTACAGACGGTGAAGAGACACTTACAAGATCAGATTTAATATATATTGAAGATTCAGCAGATCATGCATTAAATGCATAATCATTAAAGGATCAATCAAGGACGGATTTTCTGCTATACATTTGAAAGAAGAATCCGATCACTGAAATCAAGGAGAATACAATTAAGGGGGAATCAAGAATAAAATCAAGGATTATTCCCTCATTAATATAGCCAACGGACGGAATTTCAAAATCAAGGCTATTCAAGGCTATAAATAGAAGGCATTGACAGAAAAAGAAAATAACGATTTAGAAAAAAAAAAGGAAAGCAGAAACTCTGTCAATTAGAAAAGCCTTCTCTCTGAACTTACAAGGATACATCTAGTGATCAACTCAAATATCAGAACTACAAAGTCATATTCAGAATTGAGATTGATCAAGCAAGTGCGTGAATCACATTCACATCAAAGCGAAAGCAAGCGAATCGAGGCAATCGAGAAGGAGTTGAAACGTTGATAGTTGTTGAAGGATTTTGATCTCAAGGAGCAAAGCAAAAGGAAGACCGAATCACCGAAGTCGTTGCGATCAAGGAGTGATAGTCTTGTAGATTGTGAAGCTTGGGAAGCCAAGGACAATCATACTTGTTGTATACGTGAAAACAATAGTGAATTCCTCCGATCATCACGGGAGAAGAGTGGATTAAGGGATTACACCACCCCGAACCACTATAAGCCTTGTGTCAATTTAATTTCGCAATTTACTTTACAAACACTTATTTAATTTGTCTACATCATAACATATATATCGTGATTGTCTAAATTGGTTTGAAAACAACATAGTAAGAAGGGACTTATCCATTTGCCCAAAAGCTTTTAAAACACAAGAAAAGTTTTTGAAACTCCACTACTGATCATTAACCCCCCCCCCCTCTGACTATAGTTTCACCCTTCTCTGGGACCAACAATTGGTATCGGAGCAGTGTTCCTAGTATCAGAACCTGTTCAGATCTAATTTCTGGTAACAAAGAGATCACATATTTTCAAAGTAGTTTTCAAATCTGAAGCTTTTCATTCACTGCCATTTTTATCTTCAATTGCACTGATGGATTCCTCAAACTTCTTGTCAAAAGTACTTGTTTTCAATGTTAATAATTTTGATGAATATAAAATAAGAATGTTATCTTATCTTGCAGCAACTCATGAGGAGATGCTGGATGTAATCAATGACGGCCCAATCATGATCACTACTGTGGTAGGCACAAGAGCAGATCAAGGAAAGGAGATAGACAAATCCAAGAAAGATTGGACCAAAGATGACAGGAGAAGAGCAAACCTAGACTTTGTAGCAAAAGATATGATCTTAAAGACTCTAGACAGCAACATGTTCATGAGAATCAAAGATCGCAAAACAAACAAAGGAGATGTGGGACAAACTATCATTGATAAATGAAGGATCCGAAGCGATCAAAGAAAACAAATTATCTACGTTGCAAAACAGAAATTTGAGAACTTTAAAATGAAGACTCGGTGAATCCATTGATCAAATGGACAACGGATTCTCAAGCATCATCGATGAAGCGCAACGACTTAGACACACATATCCACAAAAAGAAGTATGATTGAAGATCTTGAGAGGACTACCGAAAGATGGAAGATCATAACATCGAATCGAGGAACAACAAATCTTGCAAGCAACGACACTCGACACCGATGTCCCAATTGAAAGCTCATGAATTCGAATTGAATGGTGAAGATGGTGGTCCGGCGAGAGACACACAAAATTACTACATTAGCCGCACCCTGACAAAGTAACTTTGCCGAATGCATCAAGCAAAGAGACACAAGAACTAAAAGAACGGTAGCTTTATTAGTTAAACGTTTTGACGGGTTTAAAAAGAAGCCATTCAAGGGAAATTCAACATCAAACAAAAAGTCAAGCTCAAACAGAGACATGAAGAAGAAAGATGATGAATACGGATGCTTCAACCGCAATAAGAGAGGTCACTTCAAGGTGATTGTCCCTGAAGAAAATGACAAAGATGATGAAAAGAAGAAATTCAAAGCATCCGAAAAGAGAAAGGGCAAGAAGGCACTTAAGGCGAGAATCCAAGCGGTGAAAACCATGAAGAATCATCCGACAATGACTCGATGATAGTGATGAAGAAGACGACCTCGAGAAAATGAAAAGGCATGCCTATGCCTCATGACCAAAGAATTGGATGAAGACAAAAGTGATAGTTCGGACAACGAGGAAACAAGCCTATGTTTAATGGCTAAAGAATCGAGATGAAAGCGAGGTAACATCTAGTTCTGTTCTTCATCTAATGCATTCACATCTAACAACGCACAATCCTCTAGTCTTCCATTAGATACGACGAGACCTAGTCCAAAATCTCATGACTAAATTTGATGAAATTGAAAAGAATCATGAAATTCGGAAAAGGAATGCAAGGATCTAAGAAAAGAGAATAAGAGGTTAAAGAAAGAACTGGATAAAACAAGAGAGTTTGAATTAACTAGTAAGGAGACCTACTTAAATGATCAACAAAAAGCGAGATGACCATACATACGTTACCAACGAATCGATTAAGAAGAACTCCTCACCGAGTAAAGGTAATCACCGCACCACTAAAAGCACCGACTTACAAACCCTCAAAAAGGTTTGGATCGGATCGGTCTTGGCTATAACGATCGGGATGAAAGTAGGGATAATAGTCAACACAATTCTAAATTGAGGACCACTAATGGACCAAAATTTAGAAAGGGACGAACCATGTCTCCAACGAGATCATCTGTTCCGGTGAAGTCAAAACCCTTTGTAGTGAAACAACGAGACTAAATCCTCATTCCAATCATACAAAAACAACGACCATCCGAAAGGTAAAGGCGAGACTTTTTCCCTCGAGAGGATGATTGGAATGTCACACCTCCAAAATACAAGAGGAAACCATTCCACAAAATGCATCATGTGATTAAGAAAAATCAATCTAGCTATGTTCCTAGACACGTGAAGCAAGAAAGGTTTCCTATTGCATATTGGAAAGTGAAGAAGGATATAAATGCACCAAAAGGTGGAAAAAAGTATCGAATACCTTCGTAAAAATATTAGAAGCTATTTCGCCATGCCTTATACATATGAAGTTGATGACTTCAATTATCCAAAGAAAAGACCTTTTGGATACATACTTGGTATGGGAGGCATGATCAAGTATATATGGACCAGATATGGACCCAAAACGGTGTTGGGTACCCAAACTTAATTAATCTATTTTGTAGGATGTCTGGTACATAGACAGTGGATGTTCCAGACACATGATAGGAAACAAGAAATGGGTCACTGATTTTAAAGCTTTTGATGGACCCAAAGTCACATTTGGAGGAAAAGAAAACCCTGGAAAGATTAAGGGGGAAGGCACAATACTCAAAAACAATCTAAAGATTCAAAATGTGGCATATGTCAAGGGACTTGACTTCAATCTGATGAGCATCAGTCAATTCTGTGACAAAGGCTACAATGTGCACTTCAACAAAGAAGGATGCAAAGTGATTCACAGTCAAACAAACACGGTGGTTCTTGCGGGTAGAAGACAAGACAACATGTATGTGGTGGATCGGAGAACGACCAAGGCGAGAAACATGTCTACTTGTCAAGAATAAACAATCAACAAAATTTGGATTTGGCACGAGAAGATTAAATCACACGAATTTCAAGACCATCAACAAACTATCAAGGAGCAAGTTAGTTGAAGGCCGCCGAAGATCACATTCAAGAAAGAGAGTCTATGTGATGCTTGTCGAAAGGAAAACAAATAAAAAGCTCATTCAAATCAAAGCCTCATCAATCTACAACAAGAGTTCTACATCTACGCACATGGACTGTTTGGACCGGTCCTCAGAGTAAGTGTGAGTGGTAAGAAATATACTCTTGTAGTGGTGGATGACTTCTCAAAATACACATGGACCATCTTCATGAACAAGAAGAAAGAAACCCTCAAGAAGCTACCAGACTTGCTGAGAAGACTCCAGAATGAAAAAGAGCTAAAAATTATCAAAATCAGATCAGATAGAGGCACTGAATTTCTAAATGAAATTATCAGAACCTATTGTGAAGAAAATGGAGTACTACATCAACTATCTGCAGCAGGAACTCCACAACAAAATGGTGTAGCAGAAAGAAGAAACAGAACTCTCAAAGAAGCAGTCAGAACAATGATTGCTGAAGCATGCTTGCCAAAGAGATTTTGGGCTGAAGCAGCAAACACAGCATGCCATACACAAAACAGATCAATCATCAACAAACATCATGGAAAAACTCCATATGAATTATGGAATGGTAGAAAACCCAATATCTCATATTTTCATATGTTTGGATCAAAATGTTTTGTCTTGAACAGGAATCATCTGCATACCTTTGATGAGAAGGCTGATGAAGCAATCTTCATGGGATACTCAGACACCAGCAAAGCATTCAGAGTACTAAATAAAAGAACATTGGTGATTGAAGAATCAATACATGTGGTTTTTGATGAACCATATACAAATGGTGAAGATTTTCAAGACCAAGAAGAGAAAGCCGCACGAGAGGCAAATCTATACAAATGCAACCATACCGCCTACTATTCCGAATCATCTTTTTGAAAATCAAGAGGAGCCACATATCAATACAACGGGAGAAGCACACGAAATTGAAGTTCATGCTCGGCATGAAGGTATGGAAGCACCAAGTGAAGATCAACTTCAACCGGACCTAAATTGGCTTAGAGACCATCCCGAAGAACAAGTCATTGGAGATATTCACACCGGAGTCGAACAAGAAGACAACCTGGAGCACATGCTAACTTGCTTTCTATCACAAGTGGAACCCAAGACCATAGATGATGCAATCCAAGATGCATATTGGATCACGACCATGCAAGAAGAACTAAATGAATTTGAAAGAAATGAAGTCCGGGAACTTGTTGACAGACACGAAATGGCCAACATCATTGGTGCAAAATGGGTATTCAGGAACAAGATGGATGAGCAAGGAACTGTTGTCAGAAACAAAGCAAGGCTAGTTGCAAAAGGATATTCCCAAGCTGAAGGAATAGATTATGATGAAACATTTGCTCCAGTAGCAAGATTGGAAGCAATAAGACTTTTTCTAGCATTTGCTGCACACAAAGACTTCAAAGTCTATCAAATGGATGTCAAAAGTGCATTCCTAAACGGACTTTTGGAAGAAGAAGTTTATGTAGAACAACCTCCTGGATTTCAAATCAAAGGAAAAGAAGACAAAGTATACAAACTCAAGAAGGCCCTCTATGGCCTCAAACAGCACCTAGAGCCTGGTATGAAACTCTTGTCACAATTTCGATCAAGAATGGATTCGACAAAGGAACTATAGACAAGACTCTATTTAAACTAGAGGAAGGGGCAAGCACATTGCTAGTGCAAATCTATGTTGATGACATAATCTTTGGATCGAGAAGATGAAAAGTTGTGTGAGAAATTTGCAAACCTAATGAAGAGCAAATTTCGGATGAGCATGATGGGAGAATTAAACTACTTCCTTGGCCTTCAAGTAAAGCAAATGAAGGATGGCATTTTCATTAGTCAAGCAAAATATACAAGAGATTTGATACACAAGTATGGGATGGATACAAGTGGCACGACAGACACACCAATGTGTGCCAGAGTCATACTTGGAAAAGATGAAGGAGGAAAAGATGTTGATCAGAAAATGTATAGAGGAATTATTGGATGACTATTATACTTAACTGCAAGCAGACCTGATATTGCATTTGCAGTAGGAGTGTGTGCTAGATTTCAAGCACAACCAAAAGAATCACATCTTCTAGCAGCTAAAAGGATAATCAAATACTTGAAACACACCATCAATGTTGGCATTTGGTACCCAAAAGATGGAGGATTTACACTGATATCATATTCATACTCGACTATCTTGGATGCAAAATAGATAGAAAAAGCACCTCCGGAACATGCCAAATGCTAGGAACCGGACTAGTCTCATGGTTCAAAAAAAGCAAAACTCTATATCTACATCAACACCGAAGCGAGAATATATATAGCGACGGAGTTCTTTGTTGTGCACAAGTCTTGTGGATAAGACAACAGCTAAGGGACTATGGAGTCGAAGAGAAAACAATCCCAATCATGTGTGACAACACAAGTGCAATATCTATTACAGAAAATCCGTATTGCATTCAAAAACAAAGCACATTGATGTAAGACATCATTTTATCGAGACCATGTTGAAAAGGGAGATGTCATCCTAAAATACATATCCACCGAAGACCAAGCGTCGACATCTTCACTAAACCACTCGGTTATGAAAGATTTAGTATGTTGAGAAGCGAGTTAGGGATGATTGAAATTGACTAAGTATCAACGAGCGGCTAAGCGGAGTAATCGGCTAAGTGACTTCATCAATCGGTACAACCTTTGCCGTTACGGGAGATGTAGCGAGGTAAGGCACCGGTATCCAAGCAGAGGTAACTTAAGCGATTGTTAGGAACAGTTCAATGAAGCGACTCGGTGAAGAACTCATTGGACCGGTTAAGTGACCGGCGAAGGCACTTCACCGAAATAAAGACTTGGACAAATTCAAAGTGTGAACAAAATCAATTCTGAATACACGTAGAGAATAAGGAAATTATGGAGGATTATTCAGTACACACATGGCGATCACTTTATGATCATCGAGGTAATTATATTATTTTTTGAATTATAAACTCCTCGATTCCCGGGCTCTATCATTACTTGCCTCAAACCACTCCCCCTCTACGCTCGAATATCGCGTTTTTCATACACAAAATCACGCCATTATGTCACTAAATCCTTCCATATTCAAACCACGTTCACACTACCCAAATCACACTATATAAACAATACTTAGAGATGTTCAGAAATCTTTACATACTTCTGCAAATTACAAACCCTACTTTTTCTCAAAATATACTCTTCTAATCCTCCTCTACCTATCGATGGCTTCATCCTCCCAAATCACTCTCTTACCGAAAAATACTACGAAAAATCAATCATAACCGGCTCGTTTTTCAAGCACGAGTACTATCTCTCTTATTGTGACAACGATGCACAAGCACGACGCCCGGTCGATTCTTTGTACAAATTTGGGGCGATGACCTTTCTAAACCCCCCAATAAGCGGTATACGCTATGAGAATCGATAGCATTTTGGAAAAACGCAAAGTTTATGCCCAAGCACGAAGAAGGCGAAGTTGATCGCATCACAAGCTCAATCTTTGGAAAGCACATAGTCATCACGCCCGATACACTCAACGGGTTCCGAACCTCCCCCAAATTGGTCCCGCAAATGTCAAGCTTGTGACGACGGACATCCCAAAATTTCGGGCCGAAATAGCCAAACGCCCCAAGCCAAACAACAAAACGTACAATCTACCTAGATCAACGCTCAAACTTCCGTTTTGAATTTGCACCGGTCATCACCAAAAATATTGAAGGGAGAAAGGGGTCACTGGAAAACCTAAGCGAGGTCGGGATCAAACCGATGGCCATAATCTACGAACGAATAAAGTTTGATTGGGCAACCTTCGTATTCAATCGATTGAAGGATCAGATTCAAAAGGAGATTGACTTATCAATCACCGCACCAAACAAGGGTTTGCAGAAAAAGGGCGATTTCTGGGAAAAGAAATCATACGGGTTCCCTCT
The DNA here is from genome assembly GCA_036785695.1 of Gentiana straminea. Lineage (NCBI taxonomy): Eukaryota > Viridiplantae > Streptophyta > Magnoliopsida > Gentianales > Gentianaceae > Gentiana > Gentiana straminea. The sequence goes on from JAVUPR010000433.1 coordinate 1,318,141, forward strand.
TCAACACATGTTCAACGCCATGAAAGTACAACCTACAAATTTGCAGTCCCCACACAAGTCCAAAACAATGTTCACCTACATCAAGGCTTCCCCGAAGCCAAAACCCATCTTTGGTCAAAAGAGGAAACAACCCGAATCCGGCGGATCGGGGAGTGGGACGAAGAACCAGGTCTCAAAAGGCACAAGTAGATACCACTGTGCCCAACACCAGCAACTTAAATGAGCCTATGATATTAAGTGATGACACAGAAACAGAAGAGGAAAAGAAACAGGAGGAAATTGTCTATCTGGAGGAGGGTGAGGAAGGATATAGAATCACCTCATCTGAAGAGGAAGAGATAGACGAGGCAGAAGATGAGTCAGAATATGAACACCTAGAAGGTGAAGCTCATGCAGCAAATCAGGAAGATATGGGCATATCTGACGATGAACTGACCCTCCAGGAAGTGCTTTTCAAAAGCATTGGTACGGTTGACAAAGCTCGGTGAGCACGGTGATAAAGCTCACTCGGTGAAATTGCCAACGCCCCCACAATTGCACAAGGGGGAAAAGAAGCGGATGAAGAAGTTCAATACCAACAACCTCCTCTAGATGACCCCGGGCCTACCGAGGCGAGAACAAGAAAAGTTGGAAGAAAAAGAAGAGGTTCAAAATGAGGAGGCGAGAGAAGGAAAAGAAAGAAAAAGAAGTTGAAGTGGAAGCGAGGAGCAAGCAAGGTGAAGATGCTGAGAGTGAAAATGATGAGGATGAAGAGGATGTCCATGTGGCACCTGAAGAAATTGATCCAGAGAGAGTCTTCAATCTGGACATTCAACCCCTTATTGTGGACATGGAAAGGCAATATTACAGCAGGCAAAACCTGAAGCATGCCTTAAAGAGTGAAGCAACCTCCTTCAATCACAAGATTGAGGCTCTCATCAGCCACATCAAAATCCAAGATGAAGTCATGGAGAGACAAGGGAACTTAATTTGCAACTTACAACACCTCATCCATCACCATGTCCAAACCAATCTTGAATTCCATGCTGAGACGGTTGACAACAATCTCAAGCCCTTGGTGGACACCCTCAATGCTCACACATCCAAAATTCAGCATCTGGATGAGATCATGGAGCATTCTGGCAAGCAACTGGACTTTCTCATCAAAGTTGGTGAGGCCAACAACAAATTACTGGAGAAAAGATTTGGCCCTCTCCCTGAGTCTGATACAGAAATTGCAGACCTTGAGGCACATTTTGATGCTGCCACAAAGGGGGAAGATAACTCAAAGCCTGAAAGCTCCAGTGGAAAGAGACAGGGCAGCAAAGGCAAGGACATCAAAGGCAAGGGCATCAGGTTTGAAGAAATGAAGAAGTAAACCAATTGCCTGTTGCTTAATTCAATTCAATTTATCTTATCATTTGTCTTTGTTCATTTAAATAAAAAGATGCAATATCTTATTTCCCTATGATGGAAGAATAAATTCATTGAGTTTTTGATCTGTTGACAATTATGAAAATTTTTGATTACTTATGTTCAGGCTTATGAGGGTTTTGGCATCATCAAAAAGGGGGAATTGTTAGGAACATTTTATTATGTTTTGATGATGGCCATACTAGCTGTTATTGCAAGCCTGAAATAAGTTAGAATTCTCTCGTATAAGTCTTTACTTAGAGTCGACATGTTGTATAAGTTGAGTCGGACAAGTATTGTACTAGTTGGTAGGACGGCAAAGTGAAAACGGACATTCGGCGAGTGAAGCCGCCAAGCACCCAGCGAGAGATACGAGAGAAGGGATTATGATCGACTTATAACCAAGGAAGTACGTGATGACCTTGGATAAGTCTAAGTTATGTTTCAAGTGATGAAACTCAATATTCCAATATGGTGTACACTGATCTCACCCAAATCAATGATCAGTGAAGTATAAAGATTCTCCTGAAACTAAAGCAAAGAAGAAAACAGTGAATCGGCTGAGTACACTGACTGTCGGCAAAGAGAAAACAAAACGGTGAAGAAAGAACTAACGGCTAAGTCAGAAGGCTCACTCCACCGTTCTACAGACGGTGAAGAGACACTTACAAGATCAGATTTAATATATATTGAAGATTCAGCAGATCATGCATTAAATGCACAATCATTAAAGGATCAATCAAGGACGAATTTAATTTCTGCAATTTACTTTACAGCACTTATTTAATTTGTCTACATCATAACATATATCTGTGATTGTCTAAACTGATTTGAAAACAACATAGTAAGAAGGGACTTATCCCATTTGCCCAAAAGCTTTTAAAACACAAGAAAAGTTTTTGAAACTCCACTATAGTCATTCACCCCCCCCCCCCCTCTCGACTATAGTTTCACCCTTCTCTCGGGACCAACACGTAACATGCCATGCATCATATTCATTAATTCCACTCCTAGCATATGCATACATATAGATAATTAAATTTGGCATTAATTAGGCATGTATGAACACGTAGTTAATTTAGATTAATTTTAGTAATTAATTAAATTAATTGAACAAACGGAATTTTATCTGGATATAAAATTCACATCATAAAAATAAAATTTACTAGGTAAATTTTGATTTTGGGATCTTAAATCCTTCAGCGTTTTAATTATGTACTGTCTACATAAAAATGATTTTAATAATTAAAAATTTGGAAAATCGCGAAAACATAGGACACTAACTAGACGGTATTTAGAACCGATAAGTTGGTGATTGGTTTTCATGATTTATTGTTTTCGGATTATTGGAAAAAAATTCTAAGATCCTAAATTTTTATCATGACCAAATTAGGACTAGAAAATTCTTTAGTGAATTTTAGTTGTGTAGTGTCTACACGAGAGATTTCTAAATAACCGGAAAATTGGAAAATCATGAATATAATGTGACTAGTTAGACGGTATTTGGAACCGGTAAACTAATGAGAGCTTTAAATATTGTGATTTATTTTTTTTCAATTTTATGGGAAATTCATAAGTCCTAATACATTAGGATTATAAAATTCTTGGTGAATTTTAAATAGTGTAATGTCTACACAATGAATTTAATAAATCCATAAAATCGGAAAATCATGAATATAGTGACACTAGTTAGACGGTATTTGGAACCGATGAACTAGTGTGAGGATTAAATTTAAATATTCATAATTTATTGTTTTTCGGATTGTGGAGAAATTATGAGAATCCTAATGAAACTACCTATTTTTCAAAATAACGAGTGGGAGTGGGGAAGGTGACAACCGACCCCACGGCCTCTACTGTTGACACAAGCACCGTGAGAGAATGGTGACGCCTCGTGCCGCTTTGATTTCGGCCCTCTTCAGATGGCCTTCACCGCTATAAAAATTCAAGGCTTGGTCTCCGAAAGGATAGGATTTTGAGTATTCATCAGGTCACTGACCTACCCTTCGGTGGCATACTCGGGGTCTATTTAAAAATTGGAAACAGTATATAGGTCACACTCTTAAGGATATATTTGGAAATATCTTGGCTGAAAAAAGAAGGTAATCAACAATTAAGTAAGGGTGTCTGATTCTTAATTGATTTTTGAGAGAGATTGTCTCAATTTAGTAGTAACATCTTTGACCTACCCGTCGGCGGCACAGATGTGTGAGATTAAATCCTTGGAATGGTAGGATAAACTGCGTGCATGACATCACGTTTATAATTCCTAAAATTTATTATTTGTTGTGGTGTATGATTTGATTTATATTTCTGTCATAATTTATTTTCTCAACTACATATCATCTCAAGATATTTAAACTGCTAAACATGATAAATTGACTGCTGATGACTTCGTAAAAGTGGAAAAGTAACAAGAACGTTGAACTTGTTAATCGAGAATGCAATTAATTTTTGTTAGATGATTCTCCTATTGAGCCTCCAAACTTGAAGTGACATTGATAAGTATGTCACTAATGACACTCATAATGAGCGAGAGACAAACGAAATTAGTTCAAAGGTGACGAGAATGATTTGGTATCAATATCACTTGACAATCCACAATTCACGAGTAGAGTCTACTCAAATGAACTACTAGTTCACGGCCATTTCCTTTAAAGGAAAGCCGAGAATGGGAATGTAAATGTCTACAAGTGTAAGTCATCTGAACTAAAAAGTTGAAGGCTAAACCGAAATATTAAAAGAAAGTAAAGAATAAGGAAAGTAGTTTCGGATTACTAACCTATGAATCCTCAGAAACATTCTTGACCGGGTATATAACCCGGAAGCTAAAGTAAGAACAAGGTAGCTGGGCATTCATGATGAAGAGTAGACAACGGGTAGTTATTTCAGCTAAAATAGTGGGAGTGATATAAGGATAGAAATTTTGGGTTTTTATCCTTGAATATCGCAGAAGTTTAATTTATGTTTTCAGATTCGTTGGAACAAATGGATTCACTTTCACATCAATAATATAGTTGCCTTAAAAAAAGTGAATATGACATTTGTATACGATTCTGAACTCGGACTTTTGTCTGATAAAGTCAGAACCACTAGATACTGCTGAAAAAGTATATGTAACTCATCATAATCTATTAAGACAAATGGTTTCCTTAAGATAAACAATTCTTCAGCATCTATTAATTAGTGCATATATCCTAATGATAAGATCTTAAAGACTAGTTAAGGGTGATTCCTATTTTCGGGTCAAAGAACACTATCTCAAAGGAAAAATGACTAAGTAACATTTCAATTGGGAAAGGGTAATAGAGCTAAAGAAGTATCATGGCTTATTTATATTGACCTTCGGGGTCTTATGAAGGATACAAGCTAATGGGAGCTTTTGAGTGGTAGACATTTTTCTGACGACTACTCGAAAAACCGATTAGTTTATCTGAATATTTGGAGGAATCTCTGATATTACCAGAGAAATAAGTATTCTATGCTAGATATGGGCTATAGCATAGTTTTGGCAATAATGCTCGGCCTCCCTCCAAGAGAAACGATTTCACTGAAAGGATAAACCATGTATTGCCTTGCATAGTTATTGATGTGCTACATTACACTGCTTAACTCAATTAAGATATTGGTTGCAAAATAACGGTTTACATTATTATGTAATACCGAGAAGTTTACCTAGAAGATGCCTATGAATTTGTGGATAATGAGTGAATTACATTTATCCCACTTCCGCAAATAAAGGCATTTAGCACTAGTGCTTGAAGGTAGGACTGGAGATTTTGCATACACGTTCAGATGGTGACTGTTCGTTAATGATAAATAAGGATAAGATGTAATGAAGAAGGTTTACGGAAATATTCCTGCTTCATTACGGATAGTCTATGGAGGGTTAGTCTATATGTAATGATTATATCAATGAACACTTATTGACTCGACTTTTTAGAATAAGCTACAGGGGGAGTGGTTTAAAAGGACAAAAAGAGGGAGGAAATAAGAATCAGGACAGTGGAAATATAAATTGGGTGATAAGGATAAATCCATTGTTCATAACCCCAAATCCACTGTTTGTTGTAGTGAAACTGGCCTCAAATATAATTTTTCACTATCACAGTGGAGTAAGGACATGTATTTTTTACCCGGAAAAAAAATCCACTATCCTTTTTCTAGATTTCTATGTTCAAATTGTCCTTTTTAACAATAAACCCTAAGCTATATCTATAATCGATAGAGTTCAGTTTCGGATTTATGGTGGTGTAATTCCGGCATCAATAAATTGAATAGAAATGTTCTGTTCGATGAATATTTTATTAAATTTATTGTAGCTACTGGTTATAAGTCCATGGTCCCCGGGTTGGCTCATAACACGTGAGTGAATTCTCGTATTTTGGAACCTCGAAAATAAATTAAATACTTGGTCTATTTAATGAATATGTGGATATTATTTATTCGGTAAATAATATGTAATATGGAAAAGATATTTACTATTTTCCCGTATGACATAAAAATGGCGCCATATTTTTTGATTTTGGGAAAATAAATTTTCTCTTAAAATTAATTATAATGTGGATAATATAATTATTTATGTGTTAAATAATTATAAATAAGAAATTAGTTTTCTTATTGGATAAATAGGAAATTTGTTTTCCTATTGGATAAAGGTTTTTATTTTTCTTAAAGGAAAAGATAAATATGTGTGTATAAGATAAACTCTCAAACTATTTGGTTATTAGCCTATATAAAGAGAGTTTCTTCCAACATAAAATGGACATAAAACACGCCATTTACAAAGGAAAGAGAGAGAAATTTTGTTTTCTTGTCTTAGCCATTGGGAAGAAGAAAAACTAGGTTTTTCTTGAAGGCATATTCAAGGAGGTTCGAATGCGGGATCGACGTCCTCCAGTCGTCGCTTGGAGATACAACTCGGAAGATCACGACTTCTCTCCAGTTGGGTAAATCTTAAACATTCTTGTAGTTAATTAATTAATCATGTAAATCTTATCGTGGTAAAATCGTAAACGAATCTAATTCGTTGCTTCCGTTGTGCATGATCGAGTGTCTCGATCGGTGCTGTGAATCAGATCTGACGATCCAATTTCGGGTCGGATCCGGATTCGGATTTCTGTATATCCAGCAGAGGCAACATTTCTATTTGGATTATTTGTGCAATACTTGTAGAAAAAATCTTCACAAGTTCTTCAAAAGTATTACCTGAATTTAAAATTGACCCTCCTTGTTGACTAGGTGGCTAGAAAGTAGCGTTGTAGCCCGAATTCTGATGGTGCGGCCTACTTGGATTATATCTCTCCTCATACAAGTTGTTCACCCGGTATCCGTAATGATCATGATTCACCATAGAACTTGTGTAATTGTAACCTGACATGCTTGCAAACAAGGGCAACGCAAAAGTAAAAAAAAATAACTATACACAAAATTTCAAAAAAAATAAATCACTTAACACCGTTCCCTAGCAACGGCGCCAAAATTTGGTGGGTCGTCAAACCTTTATAGCTAGTATAGGGAAAGTAGGAGTCGAACCCATAGAGAACGGTGAATTTATTTCTCCTAAATTTTGAAAAACAAAAGATTTTTGGTATTTTATGTAACGTCCTAAGAAGAGAAGATAAAATAAACGAAGAAAAGTTCCAGCTAATTATTTATTTACTCCTCAATTTCTACGATTGATCATTGATGCAAAGATAACTCGTTAAATTATTAATAAATTGGTTATAGTCACCGACAGCCGCCAAGTGGCAATCTCTCCTAAATTTGATAATCAAGACACGGTCGTTAATTATTCTCTAACCAGAAGACACCCCTAGACACAGTCATAGGAGTTTGGAATCCCGGAAGTATTAAGGTTTGAGAGACCCAATTCAAGGTATTGATCCAACCGAACTAATTTTAACAAAGATTATCTATTTCCACAACAGGAAATCCTATGTGCTACGAACCGGCAGGTAATGTGTTGTTTACCATTAAAAATCCAATCTTTTATAGCAACCGCCTAAGATGGATTTTGGTGCTTGACTAGAAAATCAATTCAACTATCGTGCACAAATAACCAAATCAATAATCTAATCACGTATGGATGAACACACACAAAAAAAAATACTAATAAGATAACGAGGATCGGGAATAATTTGATCTCACAATCTATAGCAATCGATGGATCAATAATCAATCAACCGGAATTAGAAACTAGTTATTCATTAAAATATAAAATAAGTAAAAGAAAAATAACAAAATTACATTACCAATGGAAGAGTAGTCAAGAATAAAATTCGCCGGCAACCATTGATGCGCAGCTTTTTCCTTGATTCACCTCCCCTCCCTATTATTTTTTTGTTGAAAACCTCATCTCTTTTCTTTTATTGCTAACCTAAGTGTGTATCCTCTTTTTTCCTTCTGCTAATTCACGTACTCTTTTATTTTACTTTTTTTAAATTTTTTTTTTTAGGAAAGCTAATTCACGTACTCAAGATACACGATTCCTAACTGGGCCAAGCCCACAAACTATTTAAATGGTCTATTTACTAATAATAATAATAATAATAATAATAATAATAATAATAATAATAATAATAAAACATAAATAATGAAAAGGTCCTTCTAATAATAAAAACGTAATGTGACTAAAGAGCGAAAATCCACGGATGGCTTTGACAGACTTTGTCTTCTTTTTGTTAGTCGAGGTCCCGAAATAGACGAAAACTGAAATTCACGATTCTGAAATGGCGCTTTCCTCCTTTCTACCACAAAACTTTCGAACATTGCTCTATACGTCAAGAATTCCTCCATCATCTCTTTCGAGCTCTTAAAACATGAAAATCATTAAAGACATACCCGAAACAGAGCATTCCCAACAAATTAGATATATAATAAGCACATAAAAATCCCATAAAATACAGTCTCATCACTATATCATCGATGTGGAAGTAAATCCATTTGTTCCAACGAATCTGAAAACAGAACTTAAACTTCTGTGATATTCAATTATTAAAATCCGAAATTTCTTTCCTTATATCACTCTCACTAAGCCGAAATAACTGCCCGTTGTCTACACTTTAATCATGAATGCCTGGCTACCTTGTTCTTAAAAAAGAACTTAGCTTCCGATTCATAATCCCAGTAAAGAAAGTCTCTAAGGATTCATAGGTTAGTAATCCGAAATCACTTTCCTTATCCTATACTTTCTTTTATTAATATTTCGGTTTAGCCTTTAACTTGTTTAGTTTTAGATGACTTACACTTTTTGGACATGCTTTCCCATTCTGGACTTTTCCTTATAAAGAAATGGTCTTGAACTAGGAGTTCTTTTAAGTAGACAATACTCGTGAACCGTGGGATGTCTGGTGAGATTGATACCAAATCATTCTCATCATCTTTGAACTAATTTTGTTTGTCTCTCATTCAACACGAGTGACATCAGTGACATACTTATCAATGTCACTTACGTTTGAATGCTTAAGAGGAGCATCCCTACCGAAAAATTAACTTGCATTCTCGATTAATGAGTTCAACATTCTTGTAACTTTTCAACTTTTACAAAGTCGTTACCAGTCAATTTTGTTAAGTTATGAGCCCCAATTGCACGTAAGTTTGATTAATTTCCTAAAATACCCCTAATATGTGATTTTACTATAGTACCCCTGCCAGTAACTGCCATGAAGCTAAAACTTACATTAAATGGCAAATTATCGTGTCTGAATTTGAATTTGCAGGTTATAAATTTTATATTTGATTGCTAAGTGATTAATTTAGTTTATAAAATTAATTAACTAACTTAATTAATCAATATATAAAGTTTATTGTATTTTTATACAATAAGGTCGACCATTCTCCTCTTTCCCATTCTGAAGCCCTAATCGCCGCTTTCGTTCTTCTCTCCTCACAATCCACCACAATATCTCCTCTCTTCAATGGCATTCAAGACCCCGATCCTTAGTATATGTGCTGTTGAAAACCGCTCATCTTAACCTCTACACTTCTTTCTCCCTCAATGCTATCTCCTGAAAATCTATAAATCGTTTCACCTCTCCACCTTTCTTTTCCGATTCACCCTCATGATGAAAATCATATTACAAAGCAACTCAGAACCGTTTTCTGAGAAGGTTTTTCAATCGAGCAACCACATGCAGTTTTCGTATAAGGAATGTTCGGTTGATTCAAATTTCTGATGAATCAAGCCACCATGTGCTTAAAACCCATTATTGGAAGGTCTGGTTCCAAAAATTAGCCGTTTCATAATCAGAGCAACATTGACTGTGAAGGCTCCATTAAAAGGTCGTATATTTTCTATTTATTATTAATATCATATCTTTTTTACTCTGATTTGAGCTTTCCTCTGCCTTTTTGATCTTGATCTGTAAAGATACGACCCAGAAACACGTTTTTCACGTGATAGATGGTCTCATAGCTATTAAAGGTTGAACCTGTCCCGATTCCAGTCTAGGTTCACTAAGAGTTGAAGTGTTGCCGTCCTTAAAGACTGTTGATTCTCCTCTTTAGTGAATCAGCCCCGGTTTGGTGTATCTCAACCCAAACCGCTCAGGTAAGACGGCTCAAACCCTCTCTGGGCAACATATTTCAGTCTAGGGTTATCTGACCTGAAGATTATTAGGACCAAGTGCTTACCGTTGTACTAAAACCAATTGGTGTTTGTAAAGGTGCTACTATATTTCCTTATATCACGCCCCCTCAGGTGTGGGTCTATAAGAAGGGAGAGAGGCCCAACACTTAACTTGTTTTTTGGTTTGTTTTTAATTGTGCTAGAAGCGGGGCTTGAACTCGGAGTTTACTGCTCTGATACCATATTCGGACCAAGCGCTTACCGTTGTACTAAAATCAATTGGTGTTAGTAAAGGTGCTACTATATTTCCTTATATCAAGGATGACTGAGGTTTGAGTCACACGCTGAGGGTCTCGACCCAATGATGTCCTAAAAAGTAAAATTAGACCAGGTTTCATCATAACCAGGGCCTAATTGGGTCTCGAGTCAGTATGTTCAGTCACTAATTCAACCAAAGTCTATATATGTGTCTGTGCCTAGTCTGTTATTGGTTGAATCAGTGGTTGGACCAGTCCGTATGGTTATGTGTAAACCAAGAATAGAATTATACAATGGTAAGAGAGGCAACTTTCCCAAAATAAGTGTAATCACATGTCTATAATCTGCGTTTATAAGCTTGAATGCACCCAGTCATAGATTACATGTAAGATACACTACAACTTATTGAAATTGCCTTGACTAGTATTACCACACGTGCCTTGTTTTTCTATTTTGAAATCTTGGGTTCACACTTAAGGTCTCAGGGTCATTCACTCCCTAAGCCCTATAAGTAGCCACTAACACCAATACTGGATTGCACCAATTGAACATTCACTAGCAATCCCACATTTTTACACACTCAAAATTTTCTGTTTGTTCTTGTTGAGTTTGTAGTTCAATTCAGTAAAGGATTGATATTGCAAGTTTAGACACGGCAATATCAAGTTTCTGAATCCACCGGTATAGACATCTGGCTGTTCAAGATTCAATTGAGTTCTGGTCTGCCGGCAATGCTACTCAGAATTTTTGTTCTTGTCTTTCAGTGTGTGTCTATTTATAGAATTTTCTTAACAGTTGTGTACTTTGATTAAAATTCTATGCTTATGTGTTAGTGTGAACTCTTGTGTGTAGTTTTTGTTGGTATAGTGCCAATAAAGTTTGGTCTGCTTGCTTAATCTTAGTGGAATAGTTTAAGATCTGTTGGAGAAAATAGAGCAAAAATGATTTTATCGATTTTTTAATCATTTTCGACAACTACTTTAACGAGCGAGTTCGATAAGACTTTTATTGAACATAAGTGTCTCAATGTCAAGTATTTATATGATGAAAGTTGATGACTGGTATAAGCTCGTAGAGAAAGGGAGAGAGTTCAAAATGGTTTTAGACCTTTCACCTTTCATTTTCTTCGAAACTGGTTGAACCTTTTCACCTTCTTCGAAATTGTCATGATCAATACTGATATTAATGGTGATCAATGCTGAGATTTCTCATTTATTTGGTTATCAATGCTGAGAATTCTCAGTTGCTTGCTTATCAATGTTGAGACTTCTCAATTGCTTGCTCAAGCCTCTATATATACAAGCCTTCACAAATGGAGGAAAAAAACAAGAACATTTGTATTCAAACAATACAAGAAGCATACATTCCATTGCATAAATTTTTTTTTCTTGCATTCATAGTTGAAGAGTTTTTGGGCATTGTCAGAGTCCGACGAAGTTCATAGTTGAAGTACCTCTCCATCTGAATAGGTAAACTGAGTTATCCCGAGAGACAATTGCAACAACTGTGGGTACAAGCCGGTGCAAATTTGTCTTAAGGACAGAGTGCAACTCGTCTCAGTTTTGCATATCCTTTTATAAATTTTACATCTATTGTAATTATATTTATATTTTGAATTGGAAATAAAATTGTTCTTTATTTTTTCTGAATATTTATTTTATTCGCATACGGGGATAACAATCTTAAGACAGAGTTCTCAGAACCTCTTTGTTCTGAAACATTTTTCTGCATATGAAATTAAATAATTTTTTGGTTCGATTTTGAACAATTGTTTTTGCTAAAGCTGAATATCATTCGGTGATATTCAGAAAAAGTCTCTTCATTTCTTTAGGTCTCATTTTGAACGAACCATATGCTAAACTATTGATCTTCTATTTCTGAACAGAAATTACTACTGTTAATGTTGCGTCAGTGACACCCACTCCTAGTGCTGCGGCAAGTGGAAGTGAAAATGTTGTTGCGGCTGGTGTTGCTCAAGGTGAGAAACCAGAAAAATTAAATGTGAAGAATCACCGAAGTGAATCTTAATGTGAATGTGTTGTTGTGACACTTAATTAAGTGTTCGAATGAGAATTGTTAAAAAATAATTCTTTCTTTGATTATAGTGATATAATCTACCGTGACAAAATATTATGTTGTGACTAAAAAATATTATTTCGATGCAAGTTTTATGCGAAATAACAGTTTATCTTCTGTTTTTGAACAGAAATGAAAGAAATTAAAGTAAATTTTGAGAATGACGTGGGTCTAATCAATGAAGAGACATACGGATGGTGTGTAGACACCGATGCTACTCAACATATGTGTGCGAACAAATCTTTATTCTTGGGATACCAGGAAATTATAGAAATTGTTTTCATGGTAAATTCAACAACGTCCTAAATCGTTGGATATGGGAATATCACATTGAATTTAAAATTATTGGGTTATCCGAGATGTTCTGCATGTGCCGGACCTACATGCAAGGAAATTTTATTTCTGGTCCTCAGCTTACCAGCCTGGGTTACAAGTTAGAATTTGTCGATAACAAATTTAGACTTTCACATAATGGATTGGTAATTGGCGAAGGCACTCTGGTCGATAAATTATATTTTATGGACCTTCGTATTGTAAAATAAAATTAGATTAATTTTATGTTTGCATAAATGTGATTGTGGGGATGTATGAGCGCGATGTTTTGACTATTGTACGTAAATCAAATTTGCCTGTTTAAGGCATAAATAATTAAGACATGGACCGAGACTTCATGTTTGTGGCATAATCGATTAGGACATGTAAAAAATAAATCAATTTGTAGAATGATGAATTTATATTTATTACCTAATCTAAAGTTTAATAAAAGTGGAAAAATGCTTAATATGTGTCGAAGCGAAAATGACTAAGGCACCGTTTTTCCATCAGTGGAAAGAAACACAGAACCGTTGGAATTAATTCATACAGATTTGTGTGATTTAAAATTTGTGCAATCGAGAGGCGGTAAAAAATACTTTGTAACATTTATCGATGATTGTACAAGATACTGTTATGTCTATTTGCTAAGTACCAAAGATGAGACTATCGAGGCTTTCAAAAATTATGAGAATGAAGTCGAAAATCAACTTAACAAACGAATCAAAAAGATTCGTAGTGATCGAGGTGGTGAACTTGATGGACCGTTTAATGCACAATGTACAGAGCTTTGCATTATTCATCAAACTACTGCTCCGTATACACCTCAGTCGAAAGGTATTGCTGAACTCAAAAACCGCACTCTAAAAGAGATGATGAATGTTATGTTGATAAGTTCGGGTTTACCTCAGAACTTGTGGGGGAGGCGATCCTCTCAGCAAATGTCATTCGTAATTGTATTCCATCTAAAAAGATGGATAAGACCCCTTATGAGTTGTGGAAAGGCCATAAGCCAAGCAACAAATACTTGAAAGTGTGGGGTTGTTTAGCAAAGGTAGAAGTGCCTAAACCTAAACAAATAAAGATTGGGCCTAAAATGGTAGATTGCGTATTTATCGGTTATGTGAATAACAATAGTGCATATAGATTTCTAGTGCACAAATCTGACATTCCTAATGTACATGTGAATACAGTCATGGAGTCAATAAATGCTGTGTTTTTTATGGATGTCTTTCCGAACAAAGACAGAAACAATGAAGACATGAGTCCAAATAAGCGGTCACATGAATCCTTAGAGGATAACACTTCAAAAAATGAGGAGGTCAAACCTCGTAGAAATAAAAGTGCTAGGAGTTCAACGTCATTTGGTCCGGATTTTCTCACCTATATGGTAGAAAATGATCCAAGAACATATGCTGAGGCTATGTCAAATCCAGAAACACCTTACTGGAAAGAAGCGATCAAAAGTGAAATAGATTCCATTATGCAAAATCACACTTGGGAGTTGGTTAATATCACACCAGGGCATAAAGCTCTCGGTTGTAAGTGGATTATTAAGAAAAAACTTAAAGCTGATGGCTCTATTGATTAATATAAGGCCAGATTGGTAGCCAAAGGTTATCGACAAAAAGAAGGTCTTCACCGGTAACTAGAATCACTTCAATAAGGGTTCTTATTGTGATCGATGCGGTCTATCACTTGGAAATCCATCAAATTGATGTCAAGACTACCTTTTTAAATGGTGAATTAGATGAAGAAATTTACGTGGAACAACCCGATGGTTTTGTAGTTCCAGGTCAAGAACAAAAGTGTGTAGACTCGTTAAATCATTGTATGGGCTGAAACAAGCGCCAATACAATGGCACCAAAAATTTGATCAAACGATGTTGTCAAATGGATTTAAAATTAACGAGTGTGACAAATGTGTCTATATCAAGAACACATATAATTCTTATATGATAGTATGTCTATATGTTGATGACATGTTGATCAAGGGAAGTACTCGTGATGTAATCATGAATACTAAGAAGATGTTGACTAAAAAATTTTGATATGAAAGACATTGGAATTGCATATGTAATTTTGGGGATTAAAATCTCTAGAATATCTGATGGACTTGCATTGACACAATCTCATTATTTTGAGTTTGTTATAAAAAGATTTAATGTCTTTAATGAAAGTCCAGTAAAAACTCCAATTGACTTAACTTTGCATTTAGTCAAAAACAAAGGTGAACCCATGTCTAAGTTAAAATATTCACAAATAATCCGTTGTCTGATGTACATAACTAATTGTACTAGACCACATGTAGCGTGTGTTGTGAATAAATTAAGCAGGTTTACAAGCAATCCAAATGATGATCATTGGAAAGCTTTGATAAGGGTACTAAGGTATTTAAAATATACAATGAATATGGGATTATGCTATACAAGATATCCAACAGTATTAGAAGGATATTGTGATGCAAATTGGATATCTGATTCCATAGATTCTAAGGCCACAAGTGGATACGTATTCACTATTGGAGGTGCTGTGGTGTCATGGAACTCCACAAAACAAAAATGCGTAGCTCGTTCCATGATGGAAGATGAGTTTATCACATTAGATAAAGCAGGGGAAGAAGCAGAATGGCTTCGTAATTTCCTAGAGGATATTCCATGTTAGGCTAAACCTATTGCTCCTTTAAGCATACATAGTGATAATCAGTCGGCGATACATCGAGCACAAAACAGTATGTATAATGGTAAGTCTCGACAGTCGCAGACAAAATACTATTAAATAACTGATCTCTAATGGTGTGATTTCCATCGATTTTGTTAGATCGAAGGAGAATCTTGCAGATCCGCTTACAAAAGGCTTATCTAGAGATCAAATGTCAAAATTGACACTCGAAATAGGATTAAAGCCTATTGAGACAAAAACTTTGTAATGGTAACCTATCCATGTTGACTGGAGATCCTAAGATCATGGTTCAATGGGACAACTAAGTTATAAAGATTCCGTGAACACTTACTCATTCTATGAATAAAAGAGTTGTATGTCAGTGGTGTAAAGGTTAAGTGAAAAACTTTTATGATTCCTATATCTTGTTTAATTTAGTGGGGTATGTCAGAATACTCTTGATAGGAGATCACCTATGTCAGTGCGAAGTGGGGCCGCTTCTGTGAGAATTCAGAGGCTAGAATTCTCTAACGCACTTTCTGAAACCAAGGGTGATTCATGGCCAAAATGAACACAATCATGAGAACCAAATACGATGCTTAAAGAAATATTGTGCGAGTACTATTGTCTGGTTTTATAATAAAAGCTGAACAGTTCAAGACATAGTTCACTGATTAGCCGAGTAGATTCGATAGTATTTCACTAAGGCAGGTTCAAAGCCAGAAGATACCTCTCCTGATGCAATATTTTTCTGTCAGATATCTCTTCAGAGTCGGCATATACATTAATATCCATTCATGTGGGGGATTGTTGGAGAAAATAGAGCAAAAATGATTTTATCGATTTTTTAATCATTTTCGACAACTACTTTAAAGAGCGAGTTCGATAAGACTTTTATTAAAGTTATCGAGACTTTATTAAATCATTAGAAACTACATGCTACGTAGTTGACAATAGGATTTCAAATTATTCAATTCGAAGTACGGGTGAATGAGATATTAACGCTTTAAGTTGTTGTGAGATATGGGAAGTAAAGTACCGTAAAACTTTATCCCAAATTGGAACATCAGTGTTTCAATGTCAAGTATTTATATGATGATAGTTGATGATTGGTATAAGCTCCTAGAGAAAGGGAGAGAGTTCAGAATAGTTTCAGAACTTTCACCTTTCATTTTCTTCGAAACTGGTTGAACCTTTTCACCTTCTTCGAAATTGTCATGATCAATACTGATATTAATGGTGATCAATGCTGAGACTTCTCAATTGCTTGGTTATCAATGCTGAGACTTCTCAGTTGCTTGTTTATCAATGCTGAAACTTCTCAATTGCTTGCTCAAGCCTCTATATATACAAACCTTCACAAATGGAAGAAAAAAAACAAGAACACAAGTATTCAAGCAATACAAGAAGCATACATTGCATTGCATAAAATGTTTTTTTTTCTGCATTCATAGTTGAAGATTTCTGGGCATTGTCAGAGTTCGACAAAGTTCAGAGTTGAAGTACCTCTCCATCTGAACATGTAAACAGAGTTATCCTTGGAGACAATTGCAACAACTGTGGGTACAAGCCGGTGCAAATTTGTCCTAAAGACAGAGTGCAACTCGTCTCAGTTTTGCATATCCTTTTATAATTTTTACATCGATTGTAATTACATTATATTTTGAATTGGAAATAAAATGTTCTTT
The DNA here is from genome assembly GCA_036785695.1 of Gentiana straminea. NCBI lineage: Eukaryota > Viridiplantae > Streptophyta > Magnoliopsida > Gentianales > Gentianaceae > Gentiana > Gentiana straminea. The sequence continues at coordinate 1,335,097 of JAVUPR010000433.1, forward strand.
ATTTTTTCTGAATATTTATTTTATTCGCATATGGGGATAACAAGATCAAGACTCACAACTGAAAGCTTGAGTCAAGTTCTGGCCCTGAGAAGATTCTATCCATTTGACTCATATTTCACTGTCATTTGATCTTGTGTCAATCTGACACTCAGAATAAAGCTTTGTTTTGGTTTACCTTGTTTTCAGTTACAAGCTGCAGAAAGCTGTAAAATTAGAACACAGTGATTTGGTGGTATCACCAAGATCATCACCTTGAGCATAAGGTTAAGAGCTCTGATTTTACTTACTTGACTGCACCTTGGATCACTGAAGATCAAGGTCTGGTTGTGGCTGACTTGGTACAGAAATCAGACTTGCATAAACTTCTAAGTTCAGGACTTGTCTTTCTGTGTGACAAACTGAATTCTTGATAATCTTGCAAGGATCTGCTTCCTGGTACCAGGCTCGCTCCCTGTCTGTTTTATCCCCAACTAATCTGTCAAGATTTTCAGTGCCTGATCCTTGCGATTAAAAGACTGACTTTCTGCCCCTTGTTGGTCATACTGCTGAATCATTGTATTCCTATAAACCTACTGCTTGTGTTGCTGCAAACTTGAAATCTGTTGTGTGCTACATACCTGTTGAACCTGCTGTCAAGTCTGTTGTGCTGCACTGAAGCTGTACTCCTTGGTGTTTTAGTATATACATATATATATATATAGTGTCAGAATCTGTTGTAATAAAGTTTTAGAATAACAGGCTTTGTTGATCTACTGATCTTTGAGTTCTCAGCGTTTGATCAACAGTTTTGATAGTCTCAGACTCAGTCCTTGACCGTCAAATCTGAAGATCAAAACTGAGTGAAGCAAACTGCATCCTAGTCCTGGACAATCTGTAATTGGCCTTGAGTTCATGTAATCTACTATTTTGTATCAAGGTCAGAACCTGCGTTGTATCTTGCTTGAATTAATTGTATAAGACAAGATTTTAATTATAATATCCTTATTCTTGTTTTCTGTTAGAACTTGCCTCTTTCATACAATCCATTAGTGATTCAATCTGATTTGTTAATCTGCATCTGTAATATTTTTTGCATCTGTTCACATCACTAGCACTTAATCGTTTGAGTCATAGCACTTGGTTGATATTTCTGTTTATGCAAAATTTTCTTTAATCTAATCACACTCAAATAACCTTGATCACTTAGGTTATACACAATCGAATAATCTTGTTAAATAGCTTCTGGTTTAACAAATTAGTAATTGTGTATTATACTTGATCCTACTTGCTGTGTTCATTATTAATAAGAAAAAGTGGTATTAAACCCTATCACTCTATTCAACCCCCCCCCCCCCCCCCTCCCCCTCTTGAGTGTTTTAGCGCATTATCGATCCTACAATTGGTATCGGAGCGAGGTCACCCAGTGATCATAACATGATATCTCTTGGTGTGATTTATAGTGCCTTTCAATTTCTTTGATTTACCTTGGTCTTTTGCTCATTTTGTTTTGTAGTTTTTAGTTACCAAGTAAATCATCTCAACCTTGTGCTTTAACGTTGTTCATATCACACTCACGTCATAATTTAAAAATAAAAAAATTGGGTCAGAGTCCATAAGGACAGGTTTTAAACTTAAATGGTTGAGAAGGACAGTTGATCACTACATGTTTTACTACATTTTTGTACATGTGTTACTACATGTGTTACTACGTGTTTGTCCTTCTCAACCATTTTAAATTAAAATATGTCCTTTACAACATTTAACCTAAAAAATATTGTATTGTAATTCATTTCAACTTGCATTGTAATTCATATTTTTGCATATCGTACTTGTTGCATATCATTGTTTTTCATTGTAATGGCATCCCTAAATAACTTCATGAACCCGAGGGAGGGCTTATCTTTGGTAAGGCCTCTGTGCTTTGACGGTTCCGGATTTATTCAGTGGAAATGCTCGATTATGACTTATGTGCAACAAACGGACTATCAACTGTGGATTATCATAAACAAAGTTCCGTTTGTTCCCACAAAAGACATCATCGAAGCCGGCGTCAGCACAAATGTTACTAAGACTGAGGACGATTTTAACGAAGAGGAATGTAGAAAATGTCCTTAAATGCCAAAGCCGTTGCCATTCTTATCAACTCATTGAGTCCCTCCGAGAACCGAGTTTTTGCCACATGCGAGACTACCAAAGAAATTTGGGCTGCTCTTATTAAACGACATAAGGGCACCAGTAAGGTTAAAAAGTTCAAGATCAGTCAGCTAAATCATGCATATGAGTCTTTTCAAGCAAAACCGAACAAATCTATCATTGACATGGATAATAGATTCACGGACATAGTCAATGCACTTAGCGCTCTTGGTAAAGACATCTCTACGGAAGATGATGACACTCTAAATGGTATCAATAATTATACCTATATTCACCCCGAATTCTGCTCAAGAGAGGATAGATAGGCTCGTTATTGCTTAGAATATATGACAAATGCTCTGTGAGTGCTTCCAGGATCGTAATTCTGCATCTATGCTATTTTCCTGATGTTTTGGTACTGTTTTGTCTCATTTTGCGTATTTTATAGGATGTACCGAATCCGGAGCATTGAAGAATGGATCTGGACTGAAAGAAAGGCGTTAGGCTGAGTGATTGAAGTCCAAGAAGAAGCCTGCTGAAGAAAAAGAAGAATAGAAGGCCCGGTAACCCGAGGGTTAGGCCCGGTAAACCGGTGACTTATTCAACACGAAATTTATTCTGCCGCATTGTCTAAGTCGGTTAGGGTTTTAGAGAGTCCTAAGTCGGCTATTGTATTTATATAAAGCCGCATATACTGAGAGTTTTCATATGCTTAATACAATCTTCAAATTTATATAATACATTACAATTATTATTATGCAATAAAGATTTCTTGAGCTTTGGAGAGTTGTTTTTGGTTTCCTCCCTTCTTCCATCATCTCTAGCTTGAGTTGATCGAGCTAGATCTCCATTGTTGAAGGTATGAAGGTTTGAACGTTCCTTTATTGTCTTCAATATGGTAGATCTGTTCGTATTTATGTGTTTTATCTAATCTGCATGTTTAACAACCCCATAATCTACTTATTTCAATCGTACTGAGCAATGTAGAACCAGAAATTAGAAAAAGCCACCCCCGGTAAACCGTCATTCTATACCGGTTTACCGAGGCATATTTTAGAAAACCTAAACTGGGATTCACTACAGCTACGTTGATCGGCAGGAATAATTAAAACGAGTAATAGGTCTGGCCAATCTAGTATTCGTAATTCGTAAATTAACATGAAGGACCACAAGTGAAGTGTTAATTAGGACATAGTCTTGATGGACCCTAGGAACGTGCTGGTCAATGTTGACAGCTGTCTAGGCGGGTAAGCGGTATGAGGTAACGCTCAATATCGGCAGTTCTAGTTCTTTATGTGTATGGGCTATTACGGACCAATTAAGGAGGATAGCTTGCGTAAAGATTGTCTACTGCCAATGTCGGAGTAGATAGGAGTAGGAATTGCACCCGTAGCTGATAAATATGATAATAATCATTAAAAGCTCATGATTAATCTAAGGAAATTATGTGGGGAAGTTAACATAACGATTATGTAATCCAAGTTAGTAGATCGGTGCGGAGAGGGAGAGGTATACCATGTTTGTTTTCTTTTCTGTTATTGTTGGTCAATGAACGCCTTTATGTTGCTTCTTAATTAGGTTAGAATCATTTATACTTATAAGTTGCATTGTCTTTGTGGGATCGACCTTGACTCGAATTTACTATACTACGATGTACCTAGCATTCTTGCTAGTGATATCGACGGTAGTGACTTACACGCGATCAAGATTTTTGGCGCTGTTGCCGGAGACAATGGCCAATTTTAAATATAAACGTTTTAATTTTAATTAAGAAGTCCTTTTTCTTTTCTTTTATTTTATTTTGAGTCTTGAGTCGTTCTGTATCAATCCTGCACATGTTAAACTGCCATAATTAGAAAATTCAGGGCCGGTATCCCGAAGGTAACCTCCGAGTTACCGAGGCCAGGAAAATCGATTTCTGAACAGTTCCTGTTATTCTGTGTTATTCCCTGTTGATTTTAGTTAGTAGGCCGGCAACAGTTGGGATCACACCCAACTGAAGCGGAAGTTTCTAACCTTTTCCTTGTTTTATTTTTTCTTTTTACAGATTGATCAGAACACTTTAGAAATTTGATCGATTCAGAGTTGAAAAGGCACACATGAGTCAAACAATATGCCTAGAACGATATTGAACATCACACCGATTTCCATGTATCCCGGAACTGAAGCACGAGAGCATTATGAGACTATAAAGAAACAGTTGGAAAAAGAGGAGAAATCAATCAATCAAGAGCCTGAAGATGACCTGAAGGAGTATAGCACATATCGCCCAGGTGAGTTTCCTTGCGAATTAATTGATATATCATCTTCGGATTATGATTCGGATGATCCTGAAGAGAATCCGGACACGATGTTTTCAGAGCCTGAGGATTACCCAGACTCAGATGCCGTGGTGAAGTAAGGAGACCCTGGCACGTTTAGACTCCCGATTTCTGTAAATGGAATATCCGTAGGATTAGGTCTCTACGACTCTGGCTCGAGTGGCAATATTCTACCTTTTTCCCTCTGTCAAAAGATAAAACTTCCGGTTGTAATGAATCAAACCGGACCATGACCTTCATAGATAGAACCAGAGACATGCCTGCTGGTTTTCTTAAGAAATGCACAATTAAGGCAGGAGGGTTCATGTATCATATTGACTTCACAGTCATAGATGTACCTGAGGACACTAGTGCCCCAGTTCTCTTAGGACGACCTTTCTTAGCAACGATCAGGGCGGTTATGGATTTTGATAAAGGGAGATCACTCTAAGGATGAATAATGATGATGTATCTTTCAGGATTTTGGAACCCCAAGAAAACCGACCTGAGAGTTGTAAGAGGATGTATGCTTCAGGAAAAGTGGAAATTGTGGGGATCGAAGGGCATAAACATAGAGAGGTTGTCATAGAAACCGTTGAGCAAGAGTTTATGAGATTAATGCCGAGAGAGAAAGAAGATAAGGACACGACAAGATGCTCACGGAAACTAGTCCTTCCGTGCTGCGTAGTGAACGAGTCGAGTTAAAAGTGGAAAACGTGGAGTCCTTGGGTTTAAAGTCTAAATCTCGATGCAGAGGCAGACCTAGTATGCAAGCTAAAAATGAAAGGCGTGCTAGGAAGAGACCTCAAAAAGGTTCTTTAAAAGTGCAAACCTCTGGAGTGAAAGTTTGGCGAGTTAAGGCTCCAACCCTTGATTGATCAAAGATCTGAAGAAAGTCGAGCTGGCGACTATAAACTCAGAACTATTCTTCAAACCCTTAGGTAGTTTAGGATTGAATAAAAGTAGCCAGATGAAGGGACGAGTTTTTTTTCATCCTACCACAAACTTAGGCTTGAAACCGAATGGTTGTGGAAATGTTTTTTTACCTCGTTGCAGATTCTAGTGAAGTATGTTAGGTTTTGAGTCGGAAATAACAATTGAAGAATAAAAGGGTAGTCAATTTGAGGTCAGAATTAAGCAGGAAGGTTGAGTAAGAAGTGCAGTAAATGTAGATCAAAAATCTGGGGAAAAGATAACCCCCGGTGTCTCGAGGGTAACCTCCGGGTTGCCGAGGCTTGATTTTTAGATTTCTAAACGTCAGTTCATAAAGCTGAATTTTTAGAGACACGTGAAGGACACACGTTGCACCAGATACGGCCAGTCAGTAGAAACCGAACCATTTTCCCCTCTTTTCAATTTTTTCATCCTTTCCCACACTCCACCATAACTCCACCTCAATCCCTTCAATAACCTCCACAAATCCCTCACCCTAATAACTTCTCTACCCACAATCCCACTAAAACCAACCACATTCACTCCATTCTTCAAATTTAAACCACCCTTCATCACCATTATCATCATTCTTATCATTTTCATCTCTTTCATTCACCAAACTTCTTCCATTTCTTCCTTCTTCATATATTTCGGCCACCATCACCACCACTATCACCACGAAATCACCACCATAACCAATCCATTTCCTTCCATTTTTCCAAACTTTAAACACCCATTTTCTAAGCCTGTTGCTGTTCTGTAGTGATGCTGCAACGGTGAAGTGCCCAAAACTCTTCTTTTTCCACCATCAGAGGAACAACCCAGAAAGAAATCCAGAAAAATTTAGGCCGGTAAACCGTACCCTACCTCCTGTTTACCGAGTTTTCTTTTCCATAAACAACTTCTATTTCAGGTTCTGTACTCATTCAGGATGGGTCCTAAGCGTCAACGGTCAGCTGTTCGTCCTAGTGGTTACCAGACTGTATATGGAGATGCCAATCCGTTAATCGACGGGGTTGCGCAATTCCATTCATTAGCTATCTATGAGTTATTCCGAGGCCATTAGAACGTAAGGCCAGTGGCTCGAGAACGAGAGGTAGATTTGGATGACTTTGGGTCGATATTGCCGGAGGCCCTACAAGCGCAAGATTTATTGGACATGGCTGAGGCATCGGCCCGATTCAACGCCACGGTGGTCAGGGAATTCTATGCTTACGTTTCGCATAACCCCGGAGCAACATTTTATATGGTCTGCGGTGTTAAGGTTGATTGTTCTATCGAGAGGATCAACGCTCATTTTGGGGTTAGAAATCCACCGGTAGGCCCGGATGAGTACGCATCCTCGAGCAACATTGTTGATTTCGAGAGGATGGATATGGTTGCTGATTTCTTAGGGGTGGAATGGAAGCGTAATCTTGCTGGAACCCCCACCATCTTCCTAGAGAATGAGCTATCTTGGGACCGGAAGATGGTCAACCGATTTGTTTGTGCTCGCCTTCTCCCGACGAAGCACACGGTCTTTGTCACCACTTCAAAGGTAGATTTAATATCCTACTTAGAGACGGGTGCCCCTATAAACATCGGTCTTTTAATGCACAGCCGTATTCATGAGCTTGCCGCCACTTCTGAGCTAAAGCTGCTACCATACGGGCCGATGATTGATATGTTTGCTCTAGAGGCCTAGGTGAAGATGCTTGTTAGTGATGATTGGGAAGATCCTGAGCCGCAGCTCAGTTCATAGTCAGTTTCGAGAGTACAAAGACGGGTTAGAGCATAGAGGGAGTTTGCATCACAATATGGATCGGATTATTGACTTTCTAAGAGTTCCGACTGCTACCCAACCACCTAGGACTGCCCCTCGTCATAGAGCATCCTCTTCCACCACCGCCGCCTCGAGTTCTGCACCACCTCCCGGTTTTGAGCATGGAGTTTACTGGGAGGGTTATTCTGATGATGACTAGCTTTTATTTCTCTTCATTGTTGTTTTCCATTTTCTTGTTTTTCTTTTTGTTTTTGTTTTTCTGTTCCTACTTAGTTGATGTAGCAGAATAATTTTCATATAATAATTTTGTCGGCTTAAATTGTTTTGGAGTTATGTTATTTTCTCTTTTACTGCCGCATTTTTGTTATACAGTTTGTTGTCACCACTATTCTTCTTGGTTTGTTTGAGATACTTAGCACAGATTCTTCATGGACTCCTTACCTGAGCTTGATGATTTATACAACGATCCGATTCTTCTTTGGTTCCGCCCTTAACCGAAGCTAAGTTCCTTTTCGTTTTTTATTTCTCATCTTACACATTGGGGATAATGTTTCGATTAAGTTTGGGGGAGAGGGTAGAGGAACGTCACTTAGCTTTTTAGCATTATATTCCATGAATTGCGTGATTGTCTTGATTCTCGTTGATGCACGATTCACCACTTAGAATTTGATTCCTTTCGACAGAATTTTGAAAAAATTATGATATTTTTTATCTTTTCGAGTTAATTGACTTTATCTTTGTTTTACTTTGTACAGGTAAGAGAAAGTGTCCACTTCTGAAGTAGTGGCGTATTAACCGCATACTCCATTATGAGCCACCATTTTAAGCTCATATAACTCACTTCCCATGGTATGTAGTAGATAGCATACTGCTTTGACTAGAGTTGACCGTGACTTTATCACGGATCATGTTTCACTTACGCTTAGAAAGGCAATGGAATTTCGGATTCGGTAGTTTATCATGAGTGGGGCCGTGAGGGTAGTTAAATCAAAGTTCACCCTCCAAGAAAGTGAAGTGCATAGAAATATATACATCTGTATTCTCTTTGGCAATATCTTAGTCGATGGAGCGTAAGACGTGGGACTTTTGCATAGACCGATAAACGTGATCCTAAGAGTAATTCATGCTTGGTTCTTGATCCGCCTTTCCTGATCCATTAAGTAATGAATAACATGTTCGAGACTGGTTAGTTCGACTATAGGTTGATGTAATGTGAGATTGTCTTCATTTCTAAGCAGTTGTGAAAGTTCTTGCACACACACATTGGCTCATGACGTGAATAGTGTTTAATATGTTACTGATGGATATGAGTGGCATGATCTTGATCTTGAGTTAGTGAGGCATAGTAGTTTTTAATTAACTTGTATATTGATCAGAGTGTTATTTTTTTTCGCCTTTTTGCTCGGGACGATCAGAAGCTAAGTGGGGGGTAGTTGATGACACTCTAAATGGTACCAATAATTATACCTATATTCACCCCGAATTCTGCTCAAGAGAGGATAGATAGGCTCGTTATTACTTAGAATATATGACAAATGCTATGTGAGTGCTTCCAGGATCGTAATACTACATCTATGCTATTTTCCCGATGTTTTGGTACTGTTTTGTCTCATTCTACGTATTTTATAGGATGTACCGAATTTGGAGCATTGGAGAATTGATATGGACCGAAATAAAGGCGATGGGCTGAGTGATAGAAGTCCAAGAAGAAGCCCGCTGAAGAAAAAGAAGAATAGAAGGCCCGGTAACCCGAGGGTTAGGCCCGGTAAACCGGTGACTTATTCAACACAAAATTTATTCTGCCGCATTGTCTAAGTCGGTTAGGGGTTTAGAGAGTCTTAAGTCGGCTATTGTATCTATATAAAGCCACATATACTGAGAGTTTTCATATTCTTAATACAATCTTCAAATTTATATATTACATTACAATTATTATTATGCAATAAAGTTTTCTTGAGCTTTGGAGAGTTGTTTTTGGTTTCCTCCCTTCTTCCATCATCTCTAGCTTGAGTAGATCGAGCTAGATCTCCATTGTTGAAGGTATGAAGCTTTGAACATTCCTTTATTGTCTTCAATATGGTAGATCTGTTCGTATTTATATGTTTTATCTAATCTGCATGTTTAACAACCCCATAATCTACTTATTTTAATCGTACTGAGCAATGTAGATCCATAAATTAGGAAAATCCGCCCCCGGTAAACCGGTGGTCTATACCGGTTTACCGAGGAATATTTTTGAAAACTTAAACTGGGATTCACTACTGCTACGTTGATCGGCAGGAATAATTAAAACGAGTAATAGGTCTGGCCAATCTAGTATTCGTAATTCATAAATTGACATGAAGGACCACTAGTGAAGTGTTAATTAGGACATAGTATTGATGGACCCTAGGATCGTGCTGGTAAATGTCGACAGCTATCTAGGCGGGTTAGCGGTATGAGGTAACGCTCAATATCGGAAGTTCTAGTTCTTTATACGTATGGGCTATTACGGACCAATTAAGGAGGGTAGCTTGCGTATAGATTGTCTACTGCCATTGTTGGAGTAGAATGAGTAGGAATTGCACCCGTAGCTGATAAATATGATAATAATCATTAAAGCTCGTGATTAATCTAAGGAAATTATGTGGGGTAGTAAACATAACGATTAGCTAATCCAAGTTAGTAGATCGATGAGGAGAGGGAGAGGTATACCATGTTTGTTTCCTTTTTTGTTATTGTTGGTCAGTGACCGCCTTTATGTTGCTTCTTAATTAGGTTAGAATCAGTTAACTTATAAGTTGCATTGTCTTTGTGGGATCGACCTTGACTCGCATTTACTATACTACGATGTACCTAGTATTCTTGATAGTAATATCAACATTAGTGACTTACACGCGATCAGAAGATCAAAACTATAAGATACTTCGCTCCCTCCCTCCTATATGGGAACCTAAGGCTATGGCCTTAGAGGAAGCGAATGATCTCTCGGTCCTTACTAAAGATGAACTTATCAGAACGCTTTTAGTATACGAACAACATCTCAACACTCCCAAGCTAAAATATCGCGAGACGTCTGTTCCAGTACTAAAAGCTTGTGAAGAGTCTGAATCTTTTAGCCGAAGACGAGCAAGTGGATGATGAAAGTGAAAACAACGATGAAGAAATCGCTATGCATGTATAAAAATTCAGGAAGTTCCTGGTAAATGAGAAATGAAACAAGTCTGGTGGGAGAAACAAGCCCCAAAACAAAAGTGGATGGAAATCGGATATGACTTGTTTTGAATGAAATCAAAAGGGACATATTGCCAATGAGGGCTAATAAGAAAAGTGGAAAGCCCAAGCCTACATCCAGTCAAAGGAACAGAAATGCTCAAGAAGGCAAAGGCAAGAAAAATGGCAAGGCAATGGCGGCTACTTGGAATGTGATGATGTAGAGCAAGTGAAATTAAAATACTTGACCACCATAAACCAATACTAGCAAGAGGACTAGGTCCGTCGCAGTATAGCTATAGCGAATCAAGGTCGATCCCACATGGAACCAAATTGTGGGTCATTCTATAAATAATTAATTAAGCATGGCAAGCACACAAAACGGTCTATGACCAACAAAGAACAAGAAAAGATAAATTGACACGACTCGACACAACTCAAATAAATACAAGATAATTAACCTCCCCAATTATTACATTATCGTTTGGATCCAGAGGTTATATATAGTTAAACTAGACTCACTAACTATTAATCCGATTCGTATCTCTTTTATATTGGCTACGGGAGTCATCCCCTACACTAGATCTAGCTCCGGGTAGGCCATCCAGATCACTATGCTACATCACGTGACTTCGCTTTTTCGGCCTCCATCTCATATGACTCGCACGCTTACAAAACTAAGGATGCCGATATTAACCGTATTCCTCACCTAGGCAACATTCCTGTGATTAGGCGTACTTCCTAAGCGATCGCATCAGTCTCCGTCCCATTAACACTAACTTTTTAGGTATCATGTTAATCTACGATTTACGTATAATCAGGTGCGTGCAATTCCCTAATACAACACAGATCTAGATCTCGCTGAAAGTCCCGAAAGATCAATTCATGAGCCGACCTAGGAGCACTATATTGGTATTTCCTCACTACACGTTTTAATTAAAACAGACGAGCAACGTAGCCGTAGCCATACCTACTAAGATAAGAAATTCTAAATGGACAATCACACCATAAAGACGTGGCTAGACTGACTCGGCGAAAAACTAAATCTTAGCGTTTCTCCATACTTATCGGATAAAATAAAAGCTCATAAAGTAACCATATATACCTACTAGAAACATGATTATTAATCGAAATAAAATCATACATAGATCACAAAACATAGACGTGGGCGTGTGGATCCTTATAGACGAGGAGTCCCCACTGCCTCACGTCACAATCCTAGATCTACCTCATTTAACTAAGAAATAACAATCTCAAACGATAAATAATAATTGGGGAAATTAATTAAAAGAACTAAGAGAAAATAAATACAAGAACTTACATAATTGAAGAACTTGTAAAAAACTGCTCTAAGAAAAACTGACGATTTTATTATGAATTGTGTGTATTGTGGTGTGTGTATATGGCGTGTGTATGTACAAATATATAGGAGAGAAATTTGCATAGGATAAACCTAAACCAAACTGAAATAGTTTTCCTAAATCCAAAAGGAGTTTGAAAACACATTAGGATAATTCCCGGCCGATCTTTGGATAAGGGCAAATTTCGCCCCTACATACGTCCCAAAGTCGGCGCCAATCCTTTGGATTGGCTTGCCGGATTTTGTCTTGCCTTACTCCTCTTTTCCGTGCTTATCCGATCTTTATCTTCAATGCATCCGTATTTGCTTGGATTTATCTTGTAGTTTAATTCTTCCATTTATAATTATCCTCCAAAAATTATCTCAATCTACAAAACAAATAATTATCCCGAAATAAATCATATTTAAATAATAAAAAATGGATAAATACCAAATTATATTTTATAAATCACATAACATTAAATAATAGATATAACCATATGATTTAATATAAAATATATATTATTAGGCTCGATTTAAGGATAATGTTGATGACTTTTACGGGTATATTTTGACCGTCATCAACTACCCCCCCCACTTAGACTTTGATCGTCTAGAACAAAGCATCAATAAGTCATTCCCCAAGAAAACATTTTCCATGGTCAAATCATACTTACGCAAGAAACTCGATTCAACTCATACCCGTCATGATCATAAGGTATCCATTATCCACTACTCTCTATGAACCGAAGTGATGTGTGCATGTGCATTCAGTTTTATATATTCATGGAAAGATTAGAGTTTATGCTAACTTCGCAATCTCAACCTACCAACATCCGCATTCCCACTTCTTAAGCCTCGCATGGGTAAAGACATGGTGTAATAAGCAAGAGCGTTATCTAAGAGGTTTTTGGACTTGGAGACCGAGAAAAATATACTCGAAGCCTCTTAAAAGTATAAATTATTTTTTTCATATTTTCAAGCATTAACACATCTCAAGAAAGAAACTTGCTTTAAAAGTAAATTATGCATTGCAAGAATCCCCTTTCACGGATTGGTCAATAGCATGAATATTACCACAAGCGCGAGGCTACTTTGGTAATGTTACTAAAAGCCCAGTGTTCAACATTTGGTTAAAACACAGATAAATCTCAAGCTTATTACTCCGCTTAAATGGCTAAAAGATAAAAATACATCAGTCGATATATATTGATACTAGGTTAACATAACCAATCATCTATGCAATGTACATATAATTTCTTTAGTTATTACAATTTGCACGGTAAAACTCGATTCAAAGATTGAGTAATCGAATAATAAATAACTACTTGCGACAAATGGCATGAATATCCTTAAATTTGCATTCACATAAATATAAAATGATCACACAGTCATGCAACCTGGTTCCTTTCCTATCAATTCTTAGCTAGGAACTCACAATTCTAAGGGTACGAGATAAAAAATATGGCATTTATTCAATTTTTTATTTATTCAAAAAATTTCTATTACACCGTTTCATTTAATTTTTAATTATAGCACACCATAGCTAAGTCTCCTACCCACCACTTAAACATGTCATTGTCCCCAATGACAAAAAAATGAGAATTTAAGAATAAGACTTAGCTCTGGAAACGGTTCTCGAGTAATAAGCAGAATATCGGAGTAGTCCAAGCACGTCGAGAAATATAAGCAAACCAGAGACCGAACACGAAGTTCCATCGATGCAAAAGAAGTCTTCAACATAGCTCAAAATTTGTTACAGCGTCAGCTCATAAAAATAATAATCATTTTCAAAACATTAGAATTAATCCCAACTTGCTTCTCAGTACAACTTTGCGATTTAGAAACAAACAATAGACTCGATGTAGGACATGCCTATGAAATTTCACTTCACGTTATAACGAGTTGAGTAAAAAAAAAAACTTTTGCACATCCTTAACCCAATGGTCATCGGAACACGGCAAAAATAAAAAAAACCTCAACTGTTTTAACGTTACTTTTATTTGACTAAAAGAAAAGAAAAACCTAAAAATCCGAAAAAAAAATACTACAAATACCTAAGAGATAAAAGTAGTTCTGAATTTATAGACTTCAGCTCGACTTTCCAAATATCATTATTCCTCTGAATTATTGTCCTTAGCCTTCCAGATCTTCACCTGGTTGGCTTTTACTGAGATCTGCCTTCCTTCCTTGAGGATTCGTGCTTTTCCTTTGGTGACAAGACCTAAGAAAATGCAGTCGTCCTTGCTGTCTAAACAGGCACCAACCTCAGCTTCTGTCTCTGAAACTAGAGATTTTCGAGATCGAACTCTACGAGTTCACTTTTTCACCCTTCTCCGTCTATCTTTTAACTTTAAGATCTCTCGATCCGCAGCGAGTCCTTTGGATGGGGTGGACCCATCTCTAAACACGGCTTCTGCCTCGTCTGCCAAAATCATAGAGGTATCCACCGGTTCTATCCGCTGGGATTGAGCGTCTTTATCCCTTTGTAAGATACACATGAATTCTGATTCGCCATTTCTTGGGGCAGCGTCAACCATATCCGTATCTTCTTGGCTAATAATTTGAGAAGTCTCACCCGCACCATGAACCGTCACAACTGAAATACTCTGCGGGAGCAAAAATCGGGGTCTAAGGATGTTATGAACTTCTGAGCCCTTGGCATCGAACAATGTGAACTCAAATTTCTCCATGTCTACTTTTGCCTTCGAGGTTGCCATAAATGATCGGCCCAATATTAGTGGGCAGTTGAGATCCTCCTCCACGTCCATCACGACTATGTCAACTAAAAAGCGAAGCCTTCCAATTCCTATAGTCATGAAGTTTAAGGCTCCAGTACGCACGGTACGAAGACCATCACCAAAGCGAATGTCCATCGTGTTGTTCATTACCGTGTAGACTCCAATCCTCTCGCAAACGCTATGTGGAACTATATTGAGACTCGACCCGGAATCAATTAATGCTAAGCCAACTCTCTTCCCATCTAAGACTACGTCAACGATAAAAGCTCCAGGATCTCCTAATTTTGGAAGTAAACGGGCTCGATCCTGTAAGTCCTCTGCCTCCGGATGGCAGGGTACTATAGGTTTATTGTTGAACTCAGACTCAGGGTCAGAATCAGAGCTCGGGTATTCTGGAGTTGAGGAAAGAGTGGGTAGGTACTAGGAGTCAGACTCCGAACTTGAGCTAGAATCGGAATTGGAAATAACAATCGGAAAGCTAGCATGTATACCTTCAAAAAGATCGAATTTCTTTGCCTTCCCCTCCTCTTGTCTCTTTCTTTTTCGTTCTTCTATTAACGTTCGCCTATCCGGCCGTACTGGCGTGGTTTTACGTGTGACTTTGACTTCACTCTTCGCTGCAGAAGATTGATTGGTCGACATTTTTTCTCGAACAATATCCGGTGGAATAATACTTTATCTGGCTTGCTGTGGAGATAAAAAAAAATACAAATGTCAATAACCTAACGGTCAGCATGAATATCCATGCTGCCGCTAGACCTACAGACTACAAACGGGAAATAACAAACAAAAAAAATGACCTAAAAAAAACGGGAGACATGAGAATCACATGGTGTGATAAAAACGTCTCTTTTTTTTTTTTTTTTTTTTAAATTGCAGCTAGCCAGATGGACTCTGAAAACATAAAAACAGACTTTGAAACATAAAACTTGAATTGACTAAAAATTATTTATATAATTGACCGTTGGTTCCCCGGCAACGGCGCCAAAAACTTGATGACGTAGATCAAGTGAAATTAAAATACTTGACCACCATAAACCAATACTAGCAAGAGGACTAGGTCCATCGCAGTATAGCTATAGCGAATCAAGGTCGATCCCACAGGGAACCAAATTGTGGGTCATTCTATAAAAAATTAATTAAGCATGGCAAGCACACAAAACGGTCTATGACCAACAAAGAACAAGAAAAGATAAATTGACACGACTCGACACAACTCAAATAAATACAACATAATTAACCTCCCCAATTACTACATTATCGTTTGGATCCAGAGGTTATATATAGTTAAACTAGACTCACTAACTATTAATCCGATTCGTATCTCTTTATATTGGCTACCGGAGTCATCCCCTACACTAGATCTAGCTGCGGGTAGGCCATCCAGATCAATATGCTGTTAGGTGTGATGCCCGAAAGACAATTTTTGTAATTGTTTTATTTAATAAATGAATTGACGTTATTATTCATATTTATTATTCTCATAATCACCGATGTGACAATTGTATTTACACTACGAAAACCCTAAGTATATCGTTTATGTAATCACTTAAACTCGGTGTATGGTATATACACGGGAGGATTGAGTTAGTGAAGATGTACTTAAAATACAATTAGCCCGTAGTGAAGTTAATCGGGAGTATCGGGTCCTCCTTTAACGTGCTATTAATGCGCCCGAACACGGTTGGTGTGATTGTCTTATCCGGACTTTTGGTTAAGAGAACCTAATGGGGCATTTATATATGATAGATATATCATATATGGTGGACCGATTTGATTAGAGTTCTCGACATAATTCCGTAATCGAGAAGTCTTATCGAATCAATGGATGATCATATTTATGGATATATCTTAATCCCGATGTGATCACAAATCAACCGCTTGAATCGGTATGAAGTTTGACTTGACGGTTAAGGATTACACCGAGTCCGTGGTCCGAATTACCCCATCATGGCATTGTACTTGGATTGAGTGAGTAGTCTGTGTTATCACAGATACGGAATCCATTCCTTCCATTTCTGGAAGTAGATAGACAGTTCCCTTATTTGTTAATCCTAGAAACTGATCGATCGCGCGAGTTCATATTACACTGATTAGCTACCAGTGAGTTATATGAATTAATTGATCACTAGAGGGTTAATGGTAAATAAGGATAAGAGGTTCTAAAAAGGGTTAACGGTAACTTCCCGATTTAGAATGAACAGTCTATGGAGGATTAATCCATATGTAATGATTATATCAATGGACGCTTATTATTATTCTCGTGAGGAGATAAATATAATCTCATAATCGGAGGAGTGCGATCACGGGATTATGGTGGCATATTCTGTGATTGATTTATCGAATATAATTATTCGTTCGTAAGATAATTATTTATTTGATTTATCGGAGCCGCTGATTATTAGTCCATGGTCCCCGACGTGCCTCCAATATAGCATAGCTATTCTCGGACGTCGAATCCTAATAATGATATTAATTTAATTCTTATTAGAATTTAATTAATCGATATGTGAATTAATTGTTTAGTGACTATTTAATTAGTTGGAACTAAATAATTAAAATAAGTGGAAAATATATTTTCCATAATAATTGGCAAATTAGTGTGTATGACAAAAATTAATTGACTAGGTCAATTAAAGATGCAATTCACGCCACATGCATATTTTTTGGTAACAAGAATTAGTTTCTTGTGTATTAATAAGACATGTGCATAAAATATTTATTGGATAAATATTTATGGTAAATAATAAAGATAAATATTATTCTAGATTTGTTCTAGAATATTATGGAATTATCTTTTATTAAAAGGATTTATTTTGTTTGATAAATAAAAATCCTTGGGGCTTAAGTTTGACTCTTTATAAAAGAGAGTTCTCTCAAACTTAATAGACACACAAAATTCGAAATTCCTTAATGAATTAGAGAGGGAATTTTCGGCCATAAGCAAGGAGGAAAAAGCTTGGAGTTTTTTCCGGGTAGCATATCGGAAGGGTTCGAGTCGAGAATTTCCTTCCACCGGGAGTTGCTTGGATCACACGTACGGAAGATCGTGGTGCTCTTCACGCTTTCCTTCGTTCATCCTATTGCGGTTCTTCAACTTGGATTTTGAGATCCAAGAGGTATGTTCTACAACCCACTTGTAGATATAGATCTAGTTATTTTATTACGTGTAGTTTATAGATCTAGATCCTTAAATCGCTTCCGCTGCGGATGATATTACTAACAGTGGTATCAGTCGCCATGGTGATCTATATTTATACGTATAAAATATTAGATCTAGGAGTGGTAAAACATGTAGATTTTTGTCCCAATTTTTTAAATGGGGTGCATGCATGATTATTTTTTTATGCTTATGAATGTCGTGGTTGAAGAGATGGATTGGGGTTGGCACTGTTTACCCGTTAGATTTATTGTAAACTCATATAAACGATGAAAATTCGTCCATATGAGTATAGGAAATTATGTAATTCTTTTTTTTTTATTGAAATTTTAATTTCCGGAAAATAGATCTCGTTTAGTAGCTGTTTAGTTATTTCGTGTTTCCCGTTGATCGAACCGTTGAAACGAAGATCCCTCCGGTCAGAATCAATATTAGAAGATGATGATCAACTCCACAAATTTTGGCGTCGATCAGAGTCTTCGATATCCGTTTGATGCTGCGAAGAGGCTGCTGTAACAGAAAAACGCAGGATTCACAGAAACACTATCTGTGACTTCCTCGATTTTCTGGGAGAGGTTGGACCGTTGAAACGCAAATCCGACCGTTCATATTGATCAACTTGGAGTTTCGAACGTACCATAAAAATTTCAGGTCGATCGGGATTCATCTCGAATCCCGATCTGCCTCGAGGAAGTCCTTGACGCAAAGTGCGGTTAAAGTCGATTCAGCAGTAAGTTTGGCAGTTTCTTGGAGAAAATTGGTAAGTCAAAAATCCGATCCAACCGTCCATATTGAAGTTCAAGGAGTGAAGAAAAGATCTGGAAAGTTTCTTCCCGATCCGAGTCCGTTTCGTATGCCAATCGTCGAAGAGTTCGAACAGCTGCAGATTTTGTTAGAAAGTAGTAAACCCTAGTTAGGGTTTGGTTATTTATTTTCTAATAGGTTAGATACGGGGGTACCAACGATCCATCTCGGTGTTTAAATTTTCCGCACTTTATTTTTTATGTGTTTGATCATAAAATAGATATAAAATCGGAATTGCCATGACATGCATCATATCATAAATCCACTCCTTGCATACATGTAGAATTTTAATTTTGGTAATTAAAATAGGCATGTATACAAACTCGCGTAATTAGTTGAAATTTAATTAATACGTGGTAATTAATTAATTTAGTAACTAATTAAAGATCCGAGGACGGGTTATGAAATCGTTAAGCCTTTCGGTGTGTGTTCTCGGTGAACCGCCTTAAAGCCCAAACGAGATCACGTTTTCGATTCGTAGAGTCTACGAGATCGAATGATGGTAAAAGAACAGTAAATCTTGGATAAAAACGGTTCGCCTATAGGTTGGGTGGTCAACTGAGCTTCGCTCGAACGACTTAACCCTCCTAGTGTGATGTATGCACGGGAGTCCGGCAAGACTAAGCCAAACCGAGAGCGGAGGGGTGATTCCTTCTAATCTCAATAGGGCTCTCTTGACCCAATTTCGTCCGACTGTCACATATGTTCCAACGAATAGGACGGGTAGGCTTGCCTACGTTACCGACACCATTCGGAATCCTTGATTTGATGTACTTTTATGTTAACATCAAAAAGACGTGGTTAGTTAACCCACAACCACTTCCAAAATATTGAGTGGGAGCGGGAGAGGCGACAGCCAACCCCACGGCCTCTACTATAGATACAAGTAAGTGAGAGAAGGGTGACGCCTCGAGGCGCTTTGATTTCGTCCCCCTAAGGATGGTGTTCACCCCTATCAACATTCATGGCTTGGTCTCCGAAAGGATAGGATTTCTGGGTACTCGTCGGGTCACCGACCTATCCTAAGACGGCATACTCGGGGCGTACCTAAGAGATCCGATATAGTAGGTCACACTCATCATGGGTAATTTTGGAAATATCTAGGCTGAAAAAGGAAGGTAGTCAATGAATAAAGGGATGTTCGATTCTCGTGGGATGTCCGATTCTCACAAGTTATTCATTGATGAGATTGTCTCGATTTAACCGTCATCTCTTTGACCTACCCTAAGGCGGCACTGAGATGCGAGGTTAAAACCTTGGAATGGTAGAGTAGACTTATTTTTTTGTTTACAATTCCTAAAATAAAATAATATAGTAGTGTTAAACTTGAATTAATTTATGTCATTTTATTTACAGCATTATCCCTTACTAAATTGCTTAAAATTTATAATTGACTAGTATTGACTTTGTTAAAAAGTGGAAAGTAACTAGGACGTTGAACTAGTTAATCGATAATGCAATTAATTTTCGAAAGAGATATTTTCTCTTAAGCCTTTTAAAAACCAGAGTAACATATAGGTATGTCACTAGTGTCATTCGTGTCAAACGGAAGACAAACTTAGATTGATCAAAGGTGATTTCGGACTTTGAAATTCTTCTAGTGAATTTTGAGTATGTAGTAATTACACGAGTAATTTTCAAATTGAAAATTTGGAAAATCATGAAGTGTTACTAGTTGGACGATATTTGGAATCGATGAACTAGTGGGAGCTCTATGATTTGTTGTTTTTCTAGAACATTAGAAAAGTGTAACTGACTACACACGTAACCGTTCTAATTGAAAAACCGGAAAGCCATGAAATGTTGCTAGTTAGACGATATTTGGAATCGATGAACTAGTGGGAGTTTCTATGATTTGTTGTTTTTCTGGAAACAATAGAACTATGTACGAAAGATTTTCTAATCGATAAAATCGGAAATTCATAAAAATAAAGCATTGCTCGTTAGACGGTATTTGGAACCGATAAACTAGTGGGAGCTTTAATGTTATGATTTGTTGTTTTTTCTGGTATATTAGAAAATCCGAGAAGTCTCGACGAGTAACACTCGAAATAGACATCCCACGTTTCAAGAGTAGTGTCTACTCAAACGAACCGCCGGTTCAAGACTCGTTTCCATTCACGGAAAGTCAAGAATGGGAGAATATGTCTAAAAGTGTTAGTCACCTAAACCGAGAAAACTTTAAAAATTTGAACCGAAAATTAATTAAGCGAAAATCATAGGATAAGGACGGTGATCTTGGATCACCAACCTATGAATCCTTGGCGATTTTCTCGAGCTAAGTTCTTTAGAAGAACAAGGTAGCAGTGCATTTAACGATTAAAAGAGTAAACAACGGGCAGTTAATTTTAGCTAGAATAGTGGGAGTGATATAAGGTAATGAATCTCGGATTCAATCCTTGGATATCGCGGGAAAATTATTTTCCGTTTAAGATTCGTTGGAACGAATGAATTTACCTTCTATTTGATAATTTGTTTGTCGTATAGAAAGTGAATATACCATTTGTAATACGAATCCAAGACTCGGACTTTTGTTTGATAAAGTCAAAACCACTCACAATTGCTGAAATATGTATATAAAACACATCTTAAGAACTATTAAAAGCAATTGGTTTCTATATTTAGATAAACGCTTCTTCATATTCCATAGTTAGTGCATAGTCCCTAAAAGACAAGACCTGAAGACTGGCTCAGGGTGATTCCTTTTCTCCCAGTCTGGTTAAATTGTCTCAAAGGTTCAATGACTAAGTTTCCTTTCAATCGGGAAAGGATAATGGTTATAAAGAAGTAACATAGCTTGTTCATGACGACCTTCGGGGTCTGATGAAAGATACGAGCTAGTAGGAGCTTCCGAGTAGTGACTTATTGTCTGATAACTATTCAAACACTCCGGTAAGTTTATCCAAAATATTATGAGTTTTCTCTGTTTTCAACAGAGATAGAGTATTCTATACTCAGAAATGGGCCATCACATAGTCCTAGGGACTGATGCTCGGCCTGCCTCATAGTGAAATGCTTTCACTAAGTGAGAAACCGTTAAATTGCCTTATATATTTTTTAGATGTGCTACAATACACTGCTTAACTCAATAAAGATATTAGAAGCGAAATATCGGTTTACATTGAAATGTAAGACCAAGCAGTCTACCTAGAATATGCCTTGGAATTTTCGGATAAGGTGTGGATTCGGTTCACCCCACTTCCGTAAATATAAGCATTTAGCACACGGTGCTTGAAGGTAAGACTGGGAATTTCGTGCATACGTTCGGTCAATGACCATTCGTGCTATATCTTTTAAACTATTGAGTATAGAGGTTAGATATAGGATTCTTGAAATCGGGAAGGGACAGTTATACTGTTGCATCCTTTCTGATAGAATCCATGTTCAGAAAAACCTTGAACCTTGAAGTACGTTTACTCAAGGTAGTTACTAACTGATTAAAATCAGACCACATCCAACATCGGTTGTTGGTGATAACACTAAATACTACTAAACTAGATCAGAATTTCGATCCACCCAGAATGTAGTGGGAGTATGGTTTATCCATTACCCATTACGGTTTCGGCGGACTTTGTAGTCTGAGGATCGATTGATCACCTATGGCTCTTTTGTGAGCAGTATAGGATTCTGATAATAGAGGTTGGTTTAATAGCCATAACCCTGTGAATGGAGTTCGGTATTCCATTTCTGTTCATACTCTTGTAGAACCACCTGAGCGTCTCAGGCCCAGTGGGAGTAATTGGATCTACACGGAAAAGAGTAGAAAGAGATCGGTATTGCACGATTTCGTTCAAAAGCAGAAAATAGGGGTGATTCCCTAAGACTTTCTTGCCAAACAAACGGAGTCTGGATTCATTCGAAACAGAAGGGTATTGACTTATGAACTTATGACATGATGACCTGTCAAGGCTTATGTCCTTTGTGGATAAAAAGCAAACCTCTCGGTCATTGGAAGTCATATATTTCTACAATATGTGGATTTGACCGAATATTGATAAGTCTTTTGTAGCTTGGATATCAATTTTAGTACAAAGTAGTGAATATATAAATTAGTGTTTGTGAAGGATAACACTGCACCAGTTGGAATCAACATGGGTGTGTTATCTGAAGTCGAATCCGACGATACCACAATTCTCTGCAACAGAGATTTGGACAACATTCTTAAGAGTTTGACTCGGTCGAATTCATTAGAATCAGTCACTGGTTTCCCATCCATCTTATTGGTTAAGATGATGCATCGTGTATGCAACATTCAACGAGGAAATTCTACCCTATGCCTCAGGAATGACTCTCTAAATCTTCGGATCAAGAGAAATAGGATAGATTCTCTTTCTAGTAAGAGATGGTCAGGTTATTGAACGTCAACTTTGATCGAATCTTAGATTCGGCGGTTAACAAAGCAAGTTTAGTATGTCCTTTAGTATCTTGAAGAGAACGAGGAACAATATGCGGACATATTCATGTGTGAACTTGGATATGTGTGATACACTGATTTTGACTTTAAGTCAGATTGAGGATGATCGTTAAGTCGATCTCGGGCTCAGTGTTTACTCGGTACCACATGATTAGATGGACCGGTAACGTTTCGATTCTACGGATCGTCTCGAGCCGACAACCTGACTAATCATTAAGACCCATGACATTTAGATGTAGGTGCTCCCCGAGTCACTGACCTATCCTACGACGGCACACTCGGAGTGTATTTTGTCATCTGAAATGGTTATGATATGCTTAATGGGTACTAGAATACGGGATGGGTCTCCATTGCTTTAGAGCATGTGGGAGATGTAGTTTGTTGTATTTTAAATAATAGGGTGTGCTCTAAAACAATTAATCACATGCTTTCGTGCAAGTGGGAGATTGTTAGGTGTGATGCCCGAAAGACAATTTTTGTAATTGTTTTATTTAATAAATGAATTGACGTTATTATTCATATTTATTATTCTCATAATCACCGATGTGACAATTGTATTTACACTACAGAAAACCCTAAGTATATCGTTTATGTAATCACTTAAACTCAGTGTATGGTATATACACAGGAGGATTGAGTTAGTGAAGATGTACTTAAAATACAATTAGCCCGTAGTGAAGTTAATCGGGAGTATCGGGTCTCTCCTTTAACGTGCTATTAATGCGCCCAGAACACAGTTGGTGTGATTGTCTTATCCGGACTTTCGGTTAAGAGAACCTAATGGGGCATTTATATATGATAGATATATCATATAGGGGTGGACCGATTTGATTAGAGTTCTCGATATAATTCCGTAATCGAGAAGTCTTATCGAATCAATGGATGATCATATTTATGGATATATCTTAATCACGATGTGATCACGAGTCAAGCTGCTTGAATCGGTATGATGTTTGACTTGACGGTTAAGGATTACACCGAGTACGTGGTGCGAATTACCCCATCTTGGCATTGTCTTGGATTGAGTGAGTAGTACGTGTTATCACGGATACGGAATCCATTCCTTCCATTTACGGAAGTAGATAGACGGTTCACTTATTTGTTAATCCTAGAAAGGCGATCGATCGCGCGAGTTCATATTACAGCGATTAGCTACCGGTGAGTTATATGAATTAATTGATCACTAGAGGGTTAATGGTAAATAAGGATAAGAGGTTCTAAAAAGGGTTAACGGTAACTTCCCGATTTAGAATGAACGATCTATGGAGGATTAATCCATATGTAATGATTATATCAATGGACGCGTATTATTATTCTCGTGAGGAGATAAATATAATCTCATAATCGGAGGAGTGCGATCACGGGATTATGATGGCATATTCTGTGATTGATTTATCGAATATAATTATTACGTTCGTAAGATAATTATTTATTTGATTTATCGGAGCCGCGATTATTAGTCCATGGTCCCCGACGTGCCTCCAATATAGCATAGCTATTCTCGGACGTCGAATCCTAATAATGATATTAATTTAATTCTTATTAGAATTTAATTAATCGATATGTGAATTAATTGTTTAGTGACTATTTAATTAGTTGGAACTAAATAATTAAAATAAGTGGAAAATATATTTTCCATAATAATTGGCAAATTAGTGTGTATGACAAAAATTAATTGACTAGGTCAATTAAAGATGCAATTCACGCCACATGCATATTTTTTGGTAACAAGAATTAGTTTCTTGTGTATTAATAAGACATGTGCATAAAATATTTATTGGATAAATATTTATGGTAAATAATAAAGATAAATATTATTCTAGATTTGTTCTAGAATATTATGGAATTATCTTTTATTAAAAGGATTTATTTTGTTTGATAAATAAAAATCCTTGGGGCTTAAGTTTGACTCTTCTATAAAAAGAGAGTTCTCTCAAACTTAATAGACACACAAAATTCGAAATTCCTTAATGAATTAGAGAGGGAATTTTCGGCCATAAGCAAGGAGGAAAAAGCTTGGAGTTTTTTCCGGGTAGCATATCGGAAGGGTTCGAGTCGAGAATTTCCTTCCACCGGGAGTTGCTTGGATCACACGTACGGAAGATCGTGGTGCTCTTCACGCTTTCCTTCGTTCATCCTATTGCGGTTCTTCAACTTGGATTTTGAGATCCAAGAGGTATGTTCTACAACCCACTTGTAGATATAGATCTAGTTATTTTATTACGTGTAGTTTATAGATCTAGATCCTTAAATCGCTTCCGCTGCGGATGATATTACTAACATATGCTACATCACGTGACTTCGCTTTTTCGGCCTCCATCTCATATGACTCGCACGCTTACAAAACTAGGGATGCCGATATTAACCGAATTCCTCACCTAGGCAACATTCCTGTGGTTAGGCGTACTTCCTAAGCGATCGCATCAGTCTCCGTCCCATTAACACTAACTTTTTAGGTATCATGTTAATCTACGATTTACGTATAATCAGGTGCGTGCAATTCCCTAATACAGCACAGATCTAGATCTCGCTAAAAGTCCTGAAAGATCAATTAATGAGCCGACCTAGGAGCACTATATTGGTATTTCCTCACTACACGTTTTAATTAAAACAGATGAGCAACGTAGCCATAGTCATACCTACTAAGATAAGAAATTCTAAATGGACAATCACACCATAAAGACGCAGCTAGACTGACTCGGCGAAAAACTAAATCTTAGCGTTTCTCCAAATTTATCGGATAAAATAGAAGCTCATAAAGTAACTATATATACCTACTAGAAACACGATTATTAATCGAAATAAAATCATACATAGATCACAAAACATAGACGTGGGCGTGTGGATACTTATAGACGAGGAGTCCCCACTGCCTCACGTCACAATCCTAGATCTACCTCATTTAACTAAGAAATAACAATCTCAAACGATAAATAATAATTGGGGAAATTAATTAAAAGAACTAAGAGAAAATAAATACAAGAACTTACATAATTGAAGAACTTGTAAAAAACTGCTCTAAGAAAAACTGAGGATTTTATTATGAATTGTGTGTACTGTGGTGTGTGTATATGGCGTGTGTATGTACAAATATATAGGAGAGAAATTTGCATAGGATAAACCTAAACCAATCTGAAATAGTTTTCCTAAATCCAAAAGGAGTTTGAAAACACATTAGGATAATTCCCGGCCGATCTTCGGATAAGGGCAAATTTCGCCCCTCCATGCGTCCCAAAGTCGGCGCCAATCCTTTGGATTGGCTTGCCGGCTTTTGTCTTGCCTTACTCCTTTTTTCCGTGCTTATCAGATCTTTATCTTCAATGCATCCGGATTTGCTTGGATTTATCTTGTAGTTTAATTCTTCCATTTATAATTATCCTCCAAACATTATCTCAATCTACAAAACAAATAATTATCCCGAAATAAATCATATTTAAATAATAAAAAATGGATAAATACCAAATTATATTTTATAAATCACATAACATTAAATAATAGATATAACCATATGATTTAATATAAAATAAATATTATTAGGCTCGATTTAAGGATAACGTTGATGACTTTTACGGGTATATTTTGACCATCATCAGGATGCAAGTGATTGATCCGATAACGACTACAAGTCCGAGTCATCGAAAACGGCAAATCTATGTTTTATGGGTTTCTCACAACCCATGAACTCAAGCGATAGTGAGGTATCCGACAAATCTCTTACTAAGGATGACCTGCACGGACTTAATGAAAAATTAGCTACGGAAAACCTCACACTAAAGGGTAAAAATGAAACACTTAACGAGATAAAGGCACAACAAGACTATGAACTTGTTACCTTTATAAATGAACTAAGTCGTTTGACAACTAAGCACCAAGAAACCGAACTTGAGAATGAGTCTTTGAAGCTAAAGGTTGCAACACTTGAATAGGTCATTTCAGGACATGAAGTACAAATCGAGAAACTCAAGTCGCAACCCTCAACTTTTGAGAAATCAAAGGGTAAGGCAGTTTGTGAAGACGAGTCATCTGATACACAAATCTCACCCGCCTCAATCATAATCTAAGAGCCAAGACCAATCGCCTTAGCACACACCACACCGGTATAACCCATCAAAAAGAAAAGAATAAATAGAAAGAAAATGGCACACACCGCACAAAATAACGTTTCATCAACATCTGCACACACTTCACCGCGTTCTTCCCCCAGATTTATGCTTACACTTATGATCAAAGTGGTTCAGGGAGCTACGCTTGTCTGGATTTTATCTAATGAAAAATAAACAAGTAATAAAAATAAATCCGGTTTACCCCAAGTGCAGGGATCGTAGTAAAGAGGTTGATACCGGGTCGATCTTACGGGGAACTAACGATTGGTAACCCTAGTCTTTGTTTAACTAACTATGTCATGAAAACTAACCTAAACAACAAATAAAACTAAACGAGACTGAACGTAAAGATAACACGAATGTAAAACTGGACAGAAGAATGAATCTAAAGCCAGGGAAAATACGGGTTGCGAACAATTTAAACTACTACTAAACCTAAGATGCAATAAGAAGATTTGATTAAACTAAACAATTCAAGTTTTAAGGGATTAAATTCAAGTTATAACGAACAAACGAGCAATTGATCCACCTATCCTATCAACATTCAATTCCTAATCAGATTAATTCGTGACTTCTAACCAAGTTGTGATTCACCTCATCTAAAGTACGAACCCTAATTTCTTAGATAGTCCATCTATTAATCTCTATCTTTCGATCTAAGATTAACGCTCTTTCTAACCAAAGATGTGAACTTTGACGTTTCTAATCTAGAAATCTAACCTATTAACTCTCGTTATATAGATCAAATAACTATTCTTTTATCATGGGGATCTAGGGTTTACATGACTTTCATCAAAGTAAAACGATCAAGCATGCACATCTTTCGATATAATTGCAATAAACATTCAAACATGATAAAGAAACAACTTTTATTAAAAACTCACAAATTAATCATGATTTGAAACTGAATAGTTGACGGAAAGGCTTCACAATGCTCGTTCAAGGGCTTTTAGCCTCTAAGCATCCTCTTGAAAGCTTGGAATTGTTGAAGAAAAGAACATAAAACTAACTAATTTAATCTAGGATTTAAGTGCATAAAACTGAAGGAAAAGTATGTAAAAACGCAGCATGAGCCGCCCCTAGGATTAGGGTTTTAAGTAATGTGTAATTCGCCTCTCCAATGTGGAAAAACGCAGCTGTATTTATAGATGTCAAAGTCGGCTGTGCTAAGGCGGTGGACGGACGCCCGTCCACTCCTTCTGGACGCTCGTCCGGTCTTTAATATCAACTTCGAATCGGGCCGAGTTATGATCAGACGCCCGTCCTTCACAAAATTGGACGCTCGTCCAGAAAAATCTTCACAACTCTGAATCAAATTCCCTCTCCTGGACGCTCGTCCACTTCTTCAGATGCTCGTCCACTCTGGACGCCAGTTCAAGCTTCTGGACGCCAGTCCAGGATCGACTTAATCTTGATTTTTCCATACTTATCTCTTTTTCTTCAATCCAAATCATCATTATCTCTTCTATCAGCAATGTAATTCGACTCTTATCTCTTTTTGATCATCATTTGAGCATCAAACATGTACCTATAACACATCAAAACATCGCAAAACGTAATATCATCCAAATAATCATAAAATCAAAAATTAAAACACCAAAATTAACCTATTTTGCGAATAACTCATTAAAAACCTCATTTACTCAATAATTCCATTAAACACTCGTTTCTTATGCAAATTATACAAATATGAGGGAAATTATCATAAAATATATCAATATAAATCGTATAAATTCACCCTTAACAATGCTCAACAGAATCACTTTGCTCATAAGAGCTATGCTCCACCCAGTTTTACTCGACTGCACACTACGATCCATGCATACACCTAGCACCCACCTATGCACCTAGATTCCCTCAGTTTGACCCCATCTTGGCCCAAATGCTATTTTGGCAAGATCAGGTCAATCAAATGCAGTCGAGCACATACCAACCCGGCCCACGTCATTGCGAACAGCCCGAGTCCTCCCGGACAAAGAAGGCTGCTAGAAAACCAAGGGTTAAGAATGTATGAGTTCGAAAGAACTCGATCAAACCTGATTCTAACCCCTAAGGACCCAAGAACTAAGGGTACCTATACAAATCATTGTATTCCAAGCATGTCTTAAAGCTAAACTATACAGAAGCAATACAAAGTGGTGATTGGACAGTGGATGCTCTCGACATATGACTGGAAACTCCGCAATCATCCGGGACTACAAAGCCATACCAAATGGAGGGTCAGTCACCTTTGGAGACAATTCCAAAGGCAAGATCCTTGGAAAAGGATCAGTCGGTAACCTTAATTGATTTATCATTCATAATGTCTTATTAGTCAAGAATTTATAGTGTAATTTATTAAGCATATCACATTTGAGTGACTCAGGCCTTAGAATTGTGTTTGGTGAGGATAGTTGCACGATATCTGATAAATTAGGGAAACTTGTCCTAACTGGTCTTCGTGAGCATAATCTCTACATGATCGAACTTGAAAACCTCACTAATTGCCCGATAACATGCCTCGTATCCAAACATGATGACACAAATCTATGGCACCGTCGCATAGGTCATGTTGGTATCACCACTATTGAGAAACTGTGCAAACAGAATCTCATACAAGGTATACCAGCATTAGATCTGGATGAGTTTGATACTTTGAGCCGTGTATACATGGCAAGCAAGCTAGAACTTCATTCAGATTAAAACACAAAGTGTCTTCAACTCGTATCCTAGAATTGTTACACATTGACTTGTTTGGTCCGAGTAGAGTAGTAAGTCTCAGTGGAAAGTCTTATGTGATCGTCGTTGTTGATGACTATTCCCGATATACATGGACTCTGTTTTTTACTCACAAGAGTGATAGTGCTCAGGCATTCTCTACTCTCGTGAAACAACTACATAATACCTTTGATATATCTGTTGTAGCTGTCAGGAGTGATATAGGTGGTGAGTTCGTGGATACTAGTCTCATAGAATTCTGTGAGTACCTTGGTGTCCGTCATAAATTCTCTGCACCTCGAACCCCCTAACAAAATGGCATTGTTGAGCGTAAGAACCAAACACTGCAAGAATCTACTTGAACAATACTAAATGAGTTCAAGGTGCCTCGATTTCTATGGGCTGAGGCGGTTGCTTGTGCATGTTATGTTGTCAATTGAGTGTCTATTAGACACAGATTTCAAAAGACACCCTACAAAGTCCTATGAAATCGGCCTCTGAAAGTTACCTACTTTCACGTTTTCAGATGCAAGTGTTTCGTGTTGAATGATAAGGGAAATTTGGATAAGTCTGTATCTAAGTCCATCGAATGTATATTCATTGGCTATTTCGAGACCTCACGGGCTTATAGATTCTACGATCCCATTTCTCGACACATCCTTGAGTCCATATATGTCTCATTTCTTAAGTCTATTTCCTTGACTAATGTGTGCTCTAGTGTGAAAGATAATCAATTAAGTGTAGAGCAGTTGGACTTGGAGGACAAGTTTGAGCTACTTCCACCTATACAAAATGATACATCGCCTGGAATGGAAGTAGCACAAGAAGTATCTGTTGAATCAACAACACCCGTTGTGGATGACATCTTAGCAAATGATGCTCCCAACGAGGAAATTTTGCAAAAGGAGAATGCCGGTGCTCCGCAACATATATGGGAAAAGTATAACACGCCTGATCTAATCATTGGTGATCCCAATGCTGGTATAAGCAGCCGAAGGTCCACATACTATCCCTCCTCTTGGAATGCATTCTTCTCTGACATCGAACCTAAGAAAGTTGATGAAGCCCTCTTACATAATGAGCGGTTATAGCTAAGCAAGAAGAGCTTCATCAATTTGAAACGCAAGATGTTTGGGAACTTGTTCCCCTACCTAATGGTAAAACCTGGTAGGCACATGATGGATCTTGAAGAACAAGTTAGATGAAAACGTAAAAGTCGTTTGGAATAAGGCTTGACTGGTGGCCCAGGGTTATACCCAATAGAAAGGCATCGATTACGATGAGACCTTCACCCCAGTTGCTCGGCCGGAAGACATTCAACTTTTAATCGCGTTTGCATCTGGCTTAGGAATAAATCTCCATCAAATGGACGTCAAGAGTGCCTTCTTAAACGGACTTATCGTTAAAGAAATGTATGTTCGTCAGCCCCCAGGCTTTGAGGATACACTTCATCCCGATTATGTCTTTCATCTCAAAAAGCACTTTATGGACTCAAACAAGTGCCTAGAGTATGGTATGATAAGTTGTCATCAGTGCTTTTAGCCAATGGTTTCGTTAGGGGCGGGGTGGATAACACCATGTTCATAAAGAATTCTGGCTCTGACATCCTAGTTGCCAAGGTCTGTGTCGATGACATTATCTTTGGATCCACAAACCTTGCTCTATGCATTGAGTTTGAGAACTTGATGTCATCTCAGTTTGAGATGTCTGCCATGGGAGAATTAAGTTTCTTCCTCGGCTTACAAATCAAACCGACATAGTCCGGCACACACATAAGTCAAACTTAGTATATCGGAGATATGTTCACCAAGTTTAAGTTTGACGGTTTGAAACCTTCTATGACTCCTATGAGTTTGTCGGTCAAACTCACTCTTGATGAAGATGGTGAGCCGTTTGACTCTCACTTATATCGATGCATAATCGTTTCTCTGCTATACCTGACCGCATTAAGACCCGACATATGGTTTGCCATAGCACTATGTGCATGTTTTCAGTCTAACCCTAAGATATCGCTTTACAAAGCTATAAAGCAACCTTTCCGATATCTCCGGCACACACCCACTCTGAGTCTCAGGTACTCTCGAGACTCATCACTTACACTTATCGCATACAGCGATGCCAACTATGGTGGCTGTCGTATACGAAAGTTTACTAGTGATACCTGTCAATTACTTGGGGACCGTCTCATCTCTTGGTTCTCTAAGAAGCAACCTAGTGTTGCCCTTAGTACTACTGAGGGTGAGTACGTAGCCTTGAGCAATTGTTGTGCTCAAATTGTTAAATAGCTTCTGGTTTAACAAATTAGTAATTGTGTACTATACTTGCTCCTACTTTCTTTGTTTAACAATCTAGATTCCTTAAGATGATATGTAGTTATAAAAAATAAATTATGACGAGTACCCAAAATCCTATCATTTTGGAGACCAAGTCTTGAATTTTGATAGCGGTGAAGGTCATCCTTAGGGGGCCGAAATCAAAGAAGCATGAGGCATCACCATTCTCACAAGGTGCTTATGTCAACAGTAGAGGCCGTGGGGTCATTTGTCCCATTCTCCGCTCCCACTCGTTATTTAGAAAAATAGGTAGTCTCATTAGGATTTTAAGAATTTCTTAATAATCCGATAACAATAAATCATGAATATTTAATTTAATTCTCTCAGTAGTTTATTGGTTCCAAATATTGTCTAACTTGTGTCAGTATATTCACGATTTTCTAATTTTATGGATTATAAAATTCCTTCCGTAGACACTGCACAATTAAAATTCACCAAGAATTTTATAATCCTAATACATCAGGACTTATAATTTCCCCGATAATTCAAAAAACGATAAATCACAAAATTTAAAACTCCGACTATTTTATCGGTTCCAAATACCGTATAACTAGTGACATTTTTTCATGATCTTCCAATTTTCCGATAGAAATCTCTTGTATAGACCCTACACAATGAAAGTTCAATAAAGAATTTTATAGTCCTAATTTTGTCACGATAAAAAATTAGAATCTCATAACTTTTCCAATAATCTGAAAACAATAAATCATTAAAAGCAATTACCAACTTATCGATTCCAAATATCGTCTAGTTAGTGTCATATCTTTCACGATTTTTCAAAATTTCGGTTATAAAATCCCATTATGTAGCCACTACAAAATTAAATCCCTGAGGGATTTAAAATCCTAAAATTAAATTTACCTAGTAAATTTTATTTTTATCATGTGAATTTTATATCCAGATAAAATTCCGTTTTGCTCAATTAATTTAATTAATTACTAAAATTCATCAAAACTAATTACGTGTTCATACATTCCCAATTAATGCCAAAATTAATTATCTACATATATGCATATCCTAGGACATGTATTCATATGCTAGGAGTAGAATTTATGAATATGATGCATGACATGGTATTATATGCTTATATCACAAAAATAATCTTTCAAAAAAATAAATACGTAAAAGTAAAACTTCTGAAATATACCGTTGGTTCCATGTATCGAATCTAAAAAATAGTAAAGAACATAAACCCAAAATAACGGGTTTATTAATTTCTAATTTAAGGAAATAATAGATTTTGCTTCAATATTTACAAGCCCGGCTAAGTCTTTACAAATATCCTTCTTAGGGTATTTGCATCAGAGTCTTTATCTCCATCTTTATCCCTACATGTAGGGAAAAAATAGGGAAGAAGCAAAAACTCTCCTGCATCAGATACTTTATCCCCACCCTACATTGGGGTGGATGAACAGTGTCACCCCAAATCTGGGGTGACACTGTAGCTATCCTTACATATTTTTTTTTTTTTTTTTTTATGAAACGATTTTATTTTTTTTTCTTCCCTCTGTTGAAATATAGCCGTTGAAATATAGCCATTGGAGTAAAATTGGAATTTAAAAAGTAAGTTTTGAAAAATGTGTGTGTTCAAATATAGCCGTTGGAGTAAAATTTTGAATTTTAAAAATAATTTTGGAAAAATGTGTGTGTTCGAATATAGCCGTTGAAATATAGCCGTTGGAGTAAAATTTGAATTTGAAAAGTTACCTTTGACAAAATTATTTATAGTTAAAAAATGAATATTTTAATGTTGTAAAGATAGAGATAGGGATGCTGATGTAGAGTATTGTGAATTTAGTTGCTGTAAAGTAGGGATATGTATTTTTTAATAGTATATGTGAGGATAGGGATATGGATTCTCATGGGAATACCCTTAGCCTTACCGGTAGACGCGTCTTCCTTTTCATATGCAGGTTGCGGGTTTGAATCCCATAGGTTGAATTTTTTATTCACCAAAAAATAAAAAAACAAATTTTCGGGAATTAACTTGAACAAAAACTCGTTCAATGAGTATGAAACCTGAGACCTCCACTTTGTCTTGATCAAATCTGGACCGCTCTGCCGCCGACAATGTTTTTTATAAAAGCTCTGCGTTTTTAGTAAAAAAGCAAACAGCCGAAAATGGACTATTTTTCTAGGAAACTAAAATTACAACAATTTCCTCTATTATATGTGGTGTTTTTGGAACGACGATCGCATTCAGATTCATATCATATCTTGGACAAACCAATGCTTGAACATAGCTGTAAAGCAAGCAGGGGTTATTTCCTCTATTTTTTCATTGATTTATGCTTCCCCGACTCCGTCTGCCAGAAATGATCTATGGGACTACATTCAACGCCTCTCGACCGTTATTACTTATCCTTGGTGCCTAATTGGACATATGAACCAAGTGGTTTTTCAGAAGGATAAGAGAGGTGGGAGGCCGGTGTGCGGGTTATAATGCGGACAAGTTTTGGAGGATGACTCAAAATTGCTACCTGATGGGATCCCATTCCAAGGGCCTCGGTTTACTTGGGTTGGAACCATGTGTGGGGGAGAGAAAATTCATCAGACATTAGACCAAGCTTGGTGTACCATGGAGTGGATTGCAGCTAACCCGAACGCATCTGTGAAACATCTGCCGAGAGTCCATTCGGATCATAATCCTATTATGCTTATTACGCGAGAGGAAACTCGGAAACACAAAGACCCGAAGAGCTTCTTTTTTCAGCGAGCCTGGCTTGAACATGAGGAGTTCGAAAACTTTGTGGAAAAGAATTGGGACTATACGGGGGACATTTGCTCTACTATCCCTAAGTTCAAGAAAAAAGAAGCGAAAACGTTGGAACAGAGATGTCTTTGGAAATATTTTTGAAAAAAAGAAAAAGTGCTTGGCTAGGCTTGAAGGCATTGAGAAGAGTTTGGACCGTTATCCGTCGGCTTTCCTATCTAATCTTCACAATGACATCTCAACTGAACTCAACTCCCTCCTCGACCAAGAGGAAATTTACTAGCATCAAATGAGCCAACTTCAATGGATGGTTGAGGGTAAACGCAACACACACTTTTATCACCTGGCGACCATAAAGAAACAGTTGAAGCGGAAAGTTCTTATCTTAAAAAATTATTGCGGGGATTGGATTAATGACGAGACCCAGATTCAAAACATGGTTCGGGACTTTTACCACGCCTTATACCAGCCTGACTGCGAAGAAGATCTTGGTATGCCGAATGTGAAGATTGGGACTCTCTCAGCTCTTGATGTCGGGCTTATTAACTGAGAGGTCACTGAGATTGAAATAGAAGACGCGGTGTTTCAGATGGGATCCTATAAGACTCCAGGCCCGGATGGTATTCCTGCCATTTTTTTGAAAAAGTGTTGGTCTCGGGTAAGCACATCTATCATTGATTTTGTTGTAAATGCTTTTAGGAATAGCCATTTCCCTGAGGAATGCAATGAAATGCTAATTTCTCTTATCCCGGAAAATACCCCCTGAGAACCTGGCCCATTTCTGACCAATAGCTCTCTCAAATGTGCTTGTGAAAATTATTTCGAAAATTATAGCTAACAGGTTGCCGATGGTGCTCGACAAACTTATCAGTCAATCTCAGAATGCCTTTATTCCGGGAAGAGGGAGTACAGGTAATGTCCTGATTGAGCAGGAAGCCTTGCATACCTTCCTGAAGAAAACGGGTCGAAAAGGCTATATGATGTTGAAAATAGATTTGGAGAAGGCATACGATCGGGTGAATTGGGATTTTATGAAAGCTACGATTAAAAAGGTGGGATTTTCTAAAAAGCTTTTTCAGCTCATTATGTATGGCCTAACTCGTCGAATTGTCGATCTTGTGGAATGAGAATAAACTTGAACCGATAATTCCTAAGAGAGGGCTACGACAAGGCGATCCTCTTGCACCGTATCTCTTCGTCTTATGCATGGAAACGCTTGGTCAACTAATTGAAGAATCGGTTGGTAGAGGAGAATGGAAACCAATTTATCTTAAAAAGAACGGCCCTCCATTATCCCATTTATTCTTTGCCGATGATCTCTTTCTTTTTGCCGAGGCTTCTGATAACCAAGCCGCAGTCATCCATCAGGTACTAGCCGCATTCTGCCAGCAATCAGGTTAACGGGTTAGCACGGCTAAATCGAGCTTTATGGTTTCCAAAAATATCTCCGTCTCTCAACAGAGAGCTATTGCACAAATTTTGAAAATTATCTTGGTGTGCCGCTCAATCAGTCTCGTCAAAAAATAAAACCATTCCGCTTTGTTCTCAAGAAAATGCGGAAATAATTATGTACATGGAGGATGAATGCACTGACAAAAGATGGTTAGACGATTCTTATCAAGGGTTCACTTTCAACACTTCCGAACTACGTAATGCAAACGAGGAAACTTCCGGTTGCCATCACGAGCGAGATCGAGAAGATTTGTCGTCAGTTCTTTTGGGGAGAAGAGAATGGTAGCCGAAAGATGCATACTATAGCTTGGGAGCAATTATGTCAACCCAAGAGTGCGGGTGGCCTCGGCTTTAAGAATATCAAAGCAATGACTACAGCTTTCCTGGGAAAATTCACGTGGCAACTCCCAACGGATGACTCCTCTTTATGGGTTTCGATCTTCATTCATAAGTATGGCAGCCCGTTCGATAGACCGAAACTCGATGCCTCCCCGACTTGGAAAGACATTTGTGTGACTAGTAAGGCCATCCAGGATGGCTTTGCTATTCGTGACAAAGATATTGTTTGTAGCCCGTCTGATACAGGGAAGTACATCGTCAAAAGTGCGTATAATTGGCTAATGGACTTTTCGGGTAACATGAATTCGACATCGTGGAATTTGATATGGCATCTCAAAGGCCCCACCAGATACAACTTCCTTCTTTGGCAGGTGTGTCATAATAGTCTAATGGTAAGTGTCTTTCTCTTTCATCGACATGTTGCCTCCAATCCGGAATGCAGTTTGTGCAATCATGCCGATGAAACAATACTTCACGCTTTATGCAATTGCGACTGGGCACATTCCGTTTGGCGAAACATTGTCCCGACAGCAGCACGCGAAAGATTTATCTCGCACTCGTCCCCGCAATGCTGGATCACGGACAACCTTGGGAAAGATAGTAGATGGGCTTACATGTTTCGCGAGATATGTTATGGCATTTGGTATTGGAGGAATAAAGTGGTCCATGACCCCTTCGTGTTGCGGCCCCCTACCCACGTATTCACCTCACAAGTAGTCAGAAGATCCAAAGACCTCCGTCTTGCATGGAACGTCGAAGACTAGTTGCTAGTCATTCATAGTGCCTAATTCAATTGAACCTGAATATTTCTTTTTATTAATGCCACTGTGGGGGGTCTTCCCATCTGATAAATAAAATCGATCTTTCTTTAAAAAAAATATTTACAACAATTTTCATAATTTCCTATACCCGAAAAACGGTTTTTAACAGATCTAACGGGTAACAATACCAACCCCAATCCATATCGTCAACCACGCAATATGTAAATATATATATATATATACCGAACATATAAAATATGCAACTTTTATTCAATTGCACTCCTTATTAATTTTATGCAATCAAAATCTCAAAATCGCATTAACCTTGCTCTGATACCACATGGTGGATATACAAAAACCGAATCAGGATCGGAAACGCAGGAAAAACCGGATCCGGAAAAATTTCCGGTGCTCGCAACTGCGGCAAGGGTGCTCACAACTGCCAGGGTGTTTTTACTCTTTTCTTCAGATCTGATTCACAACACCGATCGAAACACTCGATCATCCACAGCGAAAGCAACAAATTAAATTTGTTTACGATTTTACCACGATGTGAATCACATATTTAATTAATATAAACTACAAGAAGGTTTGCAGATTACCCATCCGAAGAGAAGACGTGATCTTCCGAGTTGTATCTCCAAGCGACGACTGGTGGACGTCGATCCCACATTCAAACCTCCTCAAATATGCTCCAAGAAAAACTCCAGTTTTTCTTCTCCCGATGCTAAGACATGAAACTAATTTTTCTCTCTTTTAGATCTAAAACTATCGCAGAAGAACTTGTGTCTAATGTGTTGGAGGAATTCTCTTTAAATAGGAAAATAACCGAGCAACTGAGAGTTATTGTGACGCCCCGTTCCAGACACCGTGTCCTTATCCGGAAATGAACGCCCGGCACGTATATAACTTAATACTTAAATCAATTATATACGTAAGCCTTACGTAATTACATCAGAGTTAAAGCGGAAATGAAACGACACGGGAGAAATCTTAAACGACAAACAATGTTGTACCGACTAAAGAAAAGTAAATGATGTTTCCAACAACATTTAACTGAAAGGAACGTAAAAGAGTCTAAACATTATGACAAGTTCAAATTTGAAGGATCAAAAGTTTAATGAACAAAACGAAAGTATCATCCTCTCATTTCTCGAACCATCAAAAGAAAACAATAAGCAAAACTTCCGGAAAGTTTGCCATAAGATTACGCCTCATAATAAACATCTTCGTCATAGTAACACGCATCACCTTCTCGGGGTGGGAAACATACATAAAAATAAAGGGGTGAGTATATAAATACTCGGTATAGGGTAGAAGCACCGAATTTAAAACAAGTCCTAACACGAAGTTATCATTACTACCATGTATGTATAAAGACTCGCTCTTCTCTACTAGTCTCACTAGTAAAACTCAACCAAACAAAGGGTTTGTTACACACAAGGTCTAAGGACACTTTGCATGGTGAGAATGCACCACGACATATCCTCAGCTCCTCATATGGCACGGCTGCTACCCATGTGGGAGACTACCCAGTCCACGCAGCGGCTACCTTTGTGGAGGGGTAATAGTCCCAAGCTGCGAAACAGAAACGTGTCTTACCGAAGACCACGGTGTTTTATCTTTTAGACTCTCAAATATGTTTAAGCGTAGTTAAGCTAACCGCCGAGTTCATTCCACATAAAAGGCTTCCCTAAGGACTTAATCCTAGACCATTCTAATTATACTACTTATCACTTTGCACAGAAAGTGATGGCTACTAAGCACAACACCCCACATAGCTAAGGGTTGTCTTCCGGTGATCCCGTGTTTCTCCCCGCAGAGGGTCTCCACACGGTGCTGTGCCAAATACACCAGAAACCATACCCAAAACTATGTCAATTAACATTTAAGACTTATCACAATACACATCACCAAAGAAAGCGGCAACGATTAAGCATTTCAAAGAAAATACAACACAATCATCCATTCCACTTATTGCATCATCTGTTGCTTCAAAAATGCTACACATTATAATATTTCATTGTATCAATTTAGATATATATTTACTACCTTGTGTTTATTTATTTTTTTTTTTTTCTAGCGTCTGGCAAGAAAAAGAAATAGACACTATTATTTTGTTTTATTATCTTTTATTTTCTTTCTCATTGAAAAAAATAAATAAATAAAAGAAAAAGAAAACATATTGCAGAATACAGGACTGCAATTCTTTTGTTTTCATTTGAAAGCATACCTGTTGTAAACGAATATTTTATACAAATTTCCAATTCATATTTATTTCTAAAAGAAAATCCCTAAATTTTGCATATCACTCATTGACTCTTAAATCCTCCCCTTGAAAACATACGTTCAACTCTCGGTCGGCTACACTTTCTTTTCCTGAGAAGTTCTTTCACCACTAGTATCCATAAGGCCAAAATACACAAATGTATCCAAACCAAAACTAAATCAAACGAGCATTATGAAACAACATAAATAAATAAAACCAATTATAACATGATTAAATTA
Source organism: Gentiana straminea (assembly GCA_036785695.1). Classification (NCBI taxonomy): domain Eukaryota; kingdom Viridiplantae; phylum Streptophyta; class Magnoliopsida; order Gentianales; family Gentianaceae; genus Gentiana; species Gentiana straminea. Next base: position 1,374,760 of record JAVUPR010000433.1, read on the forward strand.
CGGTTGAACACCCCTTTACCTTTTAATTTGTAGAAACTTTGAATCAAAAAGCCAAACTTTAATTTTGAAGCAACTATTGTGATTTCTTCGATTCCTACAATAAAACCACAACCTACGATTAATCTAAAGCATCTATTCAAGCCTAATTGTTTAGAAATAATCAAGAACACTAGATTCCAAAAAGAGGGATTTTTGATTTACCTTTTCGTTTATGGTGATTCTTATACCAAAACGTTAGCCTCGTCGCGATGATCGTCGTGGTATGAATTATCTGACAAACGGAGAAACGAGTCAACCCGTAGGATAAAGATTATGTCAAGTCTTTTCTCTTTTCTTCTTCTCTGCTTTTTGATAAATTTAGTCGACAAAGAGTTTTGGAAACTGCTAATCGCATAATGAGGGGGTTAAGGTAGGAGTTTTAAATAGGATAAATCCCATTAATACCTTATTATCCAATTAATTTTATTAATGTAAAATATGTAATAGGTTTATTTAAAAATAAATAATTTCCAATTACCCTTTTACCCTTGATTAATTTCATGGATATTACATTCTTCCCCCCTTACAAAAAGTTTCGTCCTCGAAACTTGACACACGTGGAAGTTCTCAAACCACTGGGAACTCTGAAGTCATATCCTTTTCAACTTCCCAACTTGGATCTTACATCCTTGAACTGTCTGATTAACCTTAGTTGTTTCTCCCAAAGGTGTGGTAATGGACAAAGGCTTCCTTAGTTTTCCATAGGACCATCCTAACTGTGTTGCTACCCTAGCAGATACAAATGTATTTGAGGCACTAGTATCAAACAAGGAATAAACAACTAGACCATTTACAAAAATTGTACCTAACAATTATGCAAAAAAAAAAATCCATTTTCAAGTAATCACTAAGTTTACACCAAAAAGTTACAAGGATCTATTCAGCAATTACGCAAAATAGAAACTCAAAACTAAAAAGTACCTGTGACCACAGCTTCTTCAGATTCATAAGCCGATGCATCTATAGCAAAAACACGTGTAGGACCACTTGGCCTTATTTTCCCTGAAGGAGGCCTAGAAGATGACGCCGGTGCACTCCTCTTTTGAGGGCATTCCCTCACAAAGTGGGATGAGCTCCCACACTGATAACATCCCACAAAACCGTGTCTACACTCTCCTGAGTGATACTTGTTGCATTTCGGGCATTGAGGTAACGACGGTGCTGGTACGGTAGGCGGTGCTGCTGTCCTCTTTGCATGCGGTGGCGGTGCACCCCCATTACCTTGACTATTTTCGAAAGATCTCTTCTCTCCAACGATCACAGAATTTTGAGCCAAGACCCTTTCAAACTCCATTACTCTATTCAACAACTCTCTCATAGTGTCTGGCTTGTAACCTCCCAAACCAATCCGTAGCTCCCTTTTCATCCCTTTAATAAACCTTGACACCTTCAGCTTCTCACTATTCATGACTTCCGGTACATACTTTCCAAGCTCATAGAACTTCGCGACGTCGCATAACACTCATCTCAAGTTGCTTCAAGTCCAAGAATTGGTCCATCTTCTCCGACCGACTCGCTATAGGGAAGTACTCTTGTAAAAATTCCTCCTGGAACTGCTCCAATGGTGAATCTCGCCAAGAGATCTCTCAATCGTATTGACCCGAGTCTCTACAGCGGCTCCCATCAAAAGAGCTTTACCCAAGTTGGCCCACTTAGCTTCTGGTATCCTCATTCCTTTGAACAGTGCTTCTGCATCGCGCAACCATCTTTCTGATTCAACTGGGCTCTTATTGCCGTAGAAAAGAAGTGCCTTGTTCTTTCGAACCTCATTAAAAAGTCTTGCATCATCCATGACTTCTTCACCCTGTGGCACGTATGTCGGTAAAGCCTGACGGTAACCTACATTAGGTGGGGCTTGGTAAGCTGGAGGGTATGCTGGAGGGTAGGCTGCTGTGACTTGAGGGTAACTGCGGGTGCTCGAGGAGTACCGATCAACATGAGCTTGTTGGTATAGGCGATAACCGTAGTAAGGCGGGTTTGGTCTCGTTGGTTCGGAGCCGTGGTAGTGAGGTCTTTGTGGTTGAGTAAGCGGTGGGTACACGGGATACTTGCTCGAGTCACGCCTCATAAAGAGTATGAGGTGGATACAAGGGCTGCTGAGGAGGGTAGATTGGATGCATAGAGATCGGTGGTGGTTGGTAAACAGACCATGGTGGAGGGTAAGCAAGCTGCTGAGGTGGATAGCCAGAAACATGTGGTGAAGGCACAAAGGGTGGTGGTAGTGATAGGTTTCCTGAGGATTGAGGCAATGACATCTCAACCCGAGAGATTGGTGGGCGACCGGCGATGATGTAGGAAGCTCGGATACCACCGAAAATCCACACGAAGCTAGAAGAGTAACCGCACCGTCGGTTGAGTCGTACGAAGAGTCCCCGCCTGCAAGCGTAGTCCGAACTACTACTCCCACTAGGCCATGTTGTCCTCCACGACTCGCAAATTCGCCGGGCGATTCCTCTCGACCCCCGAAGTTCTTGAGAAGCGCGGATCCATCCAGATTAGGGTTTGATCGGGTGGTCACCATCCCTGTAACCAAAGATTGGTTAGCTAAGGCTCTAAGAAACTCAAAGAACTTATCTTTCAACTTTACGAGTCTAAGGAATTTTCTCTCTGATACCAACTGTGACGCCCCGTTCCAGACACCGTGTCCTTATCCGGAAATGAACGCCCGGCACGTATATAACTTAATACTTAAATCAATTATATACGTAAGCCTTACGTAATTACATCAGAGTTAAAGCGGAAATGAAACGACACGGGAGAAATCTTAAACGACAAACAATGTTGTACCGACTAAAGAAAAGTAAATGATGTTTCCAACAACATTTAACTGAAAGGAACGTAAAAGAGTCTAAACATTATGACAAGTTCAGCTGAAGGATCAAAAGTTTAATGAACAAAACGAAAGTATCATCCTCTCATTTCTCGAACCATCAAAAGAAAACAATAAGCAAAACTTCCGGAAAAGTTTGCCATAAGATTACGCCTCATAATAAACATCTTCGTCATAGTAACCTGCATCACCTTCTCGGGGTGGGAAACATACATAAAAATAAAGGGGTGAGTATATAAATACTCAGTATAGGGTAGAAGCACCGAATTTAAAACAAGTCCTAACACGAAGTTATCATTACTACCATGTATGTATAAAGACTCGCTCTTCTCTACTAGTCTCACTAGTAAAACTCAACCAAACAAAGGGTTTGTTACACACAAGGTCTAAGGACACTTTGCATGGTGAGAATGCACCACGACATATCCTCAGCTCCTCATATGGCACGGCTGCTACCCATGTGGGAGACTACCCGGTCACGCGGCGGCTACCTTTGTGGAGGGGTAATAGTCCCAAGTCACGAAACGAGAAACGTGTCTTACCGAAGACCACGGTGTTTTATCTTTTAGACTCTCAAATATGTTTAAGCGTAGTTAAGCTAACCGCCTGAGTTCATTCCACATAAAAGGCTTCCCTAAGGACTTCTAATCCTAGACCATTCTAATTATACTACTTATCACTTTGCACAGAAAGTGATGGCTACTAAGCACAACACCCCACATAGCTAAGGGTTGTCTTCCGGTGATCCCGTGTTTCTCCCCGCAGAGGGTCTCCACACGGTGCTGTGCCAAATACACCAGAAACCATACCCAAAACTATGTCAATTTAAGACTTATCACAATACACATCACCAAAGAAAGCGGCAACGATTAAGCATTTCAAAGAAAATACAACACAATCATCCATTCCACTTATTGCATCATCTGTTGCTTCAAAAATGCTACACATTATAATATTTCATTGTATCAATTTAGATATATATTTACTACCTTGTGTTTATTTATTTATTTTTTTTTCTAGCGTCTGGCAAGAAAAAGAAATAGACACTATTATTTTGTTTTATTATCTTTTATTTTCTTTCTCATTGAAAAAAATAAATAAATAAAAGAAAAAGAAAACATATTTCAGAATACAGGACTGCAATTCTTTTGTTTTCATTTGAAAGCATACCTGTTGTAAACGAATATTTTATACAAATTTCCAATTCATATTTATTTCTAAAAGAAAATCCCTAAATTTTGCATATCACTCATTGACTCTTAAATCCTCCCCTTGAAAACATACGTTCAACTCTCGGTCGGCTACACTTTCTTTTCCTGAGAAGTTCTTTCACCACTAGTATCCATAAGGCCAAAATACACAAATGTATCCAAACCAAAACTAAATCAAACGAGCATTATGAAACAACATAAATAAATAAAACCAATTATAACATGATTAAATTACGGTTGAACACCCCTTTACCTTTTAATTTTGATCGTCGTGGTTATCCCTTTTCACTTTTTGATAAAAGACAATTATCTTTTTTCCAAAGTTTATTTAAAAATAAATAATTTCCAAAAGATATTTTCCATAATTAAGAGATAATCATCATAAATGAGATATTCATTGGAAAATCAATCTCTTATTTTATGAATTAATTATTTAACAATTAAATAAATAATTACACTTGTTATATAATTCAGGAAAATTTCTTTTCCCAATTTTTCCACATGTGGCGCCATATACTGGCACAGAATAACAAAAATTGTCTTTTCTATTTTATATATTATTTACCGAATAAATAATATTTTCTATATTCATTAAATAGACCAACTATTTAATTTAATTCTCGAGGTTCCATAATACGAGAATTCACTCGCGTGTGAGGAGGCAACTCGGGGACCATGGACCTATAACTAGTAGCTACAATAAATTGAATAAAATATTCATCGAACATAACATTTCTATTCAACTTATTAATTCTGGAGTTACGCCACCATGAATCCGAAACTGAACTCTATCGATTATAGATATAACTTGTTCTCAAAGTGTCGAGTCAATAAGTGTCCATTGATATAATCAATACATACAGACTAATCCTCCATAGACTATTCGTAATGAAGCAGGAATGTTTCCGTAAACCTTCTTCATTACATCTTATCCTTATTTATCATTAACCCACTAGTGATCAATTAGCTCATAACCAATATGAACTCCCAGGATCGATCAGTTTCTAGGATTAACAAATAAGTGGATTGTCTCTCTACTTCCTTCGGGAAGGATTGGATTCCGTATTTGTGAGACACACACTCACTACTCATTCCCGAATAATGCTGACGTGAAAGTGATTCGGACCGCGCCTTTTAGCAATCCTTAACGAACACATCTAACCCTATCTTGAAACAAGTAGGAGTCTGCAATCACTTTAGCATTAAGGTTAATACATATATGATCATATTCTGATTTAATAAGATTTCTCAACCACAGAATTATATGAGAAATACAGATTTAATGCCCCACTTAGATTACCAATATCGATGGTCCGGATAAGACGTTCACACCATAAAGTGTTTTAAGTGTATTAATGGTGGTTTAATCAATATACCCATACATTGATTAAGTCACTACGGACTAACAGTTCAAGTGTATCACCATAAACTAAATCCTCACGTATGACACACACTAAGTTATATGGCTACATATGATACAACTTGGTGTTTTCAGTAGTGTATTATTTACAAACACGAAGCAAGTAATAAGATGATAATATATCTATTATTTATTAATTATAAAAACAATTTCATAAATTTTCTTTCGGACACTATTTCGATCAAATACACACACCTCAACATACTCAGAGATATGTGTTTGACTCCACGCATATCAACTTTATATACGTGGACTACTACCTCGTGACTATCAAAATGTGTGACATTTTCATTCAAATTTGATGGTCTTAATACTATTTTAATGTATGTAAAAACATTTAAATAAACTTATAGTAATTTTTAAGAGGAGTATAGAAAATTGCATTCCACTTTTTTTTTTTGAGAGCACATTTCTCTTTTTTTTTTTGTTAGTGCCTGGAATTCTAAGATCGAATTTAAAAGCATACAACGCAATTTTTATTACTTTTATGTTTTTTTAGAGACACGCATACACATTTTTGTCTTCACTGAGACTAGGAACCTCTAGGTTAACAATCTCGGTGATTACCACTGAGGCTAATGCCTTAATGACTTTTTTTAGATAAGATGCAACTTACTTTGGGGCGTTGGTATCAACATTATACTCTATTTATGGCGAAACTAGACTTTGGGTAAGCTTTGATTTTACAAAGGTCCAAACTAGACATTCGACATCTGTAGAATCGAGTTTATATTCAACTTTATGATGGTTAGATATCAATTTGATGTCCTGAAAAGAGATTCACTATGATGTCAGTAACAATTTTTGTTACTTTATCTTTGATCGAAAATGAATGTTTGACCTCTTCAAAATCGATCTTATATTCAACATACAATAGTCGAATGTCAGTGTGGTGAACTGAAATAGATTCGTTACGGTGTCATTAACAAATCCTCTTACTTTATCTCTGATTGAAAATGGACATTCAACCACTACAATATCAAATGTTGAGTTATATTCAACTTTGTAATGGTCAAATATCAATATGATATCCCGAAAATACGTTGGCTAATGGCTATGTTGGTGTTTTTTTTGTTGAGAAAGGCTATGGTGTTATTAACAACTCCTTTTTACTTTATCTGTGATTATGTTTCTCTTCCCCCTCATCCTAACAGAACGAGAACTTTCAAAATTAGGGCTTGAGTAATTTATCTTCAACTTCCTTGAAATGCCTTGAGGTATGTTTTGATCAATATCAATGTGGTGTGAAGTTAATGGCTCCCTCACTCGAGTACCTTGAAATAATTGAATATATATCTCAGATTTTCGTGCAAAAATGTTTAAGCTCTCTGGTTGAAGCCGACTTGAGAATAAATTTAGTGCTAAAGTCTTAACATATGACTCAAGGCACTTTTATATCATTTATAAAGTTGTAACACACTAAATAAGTCGTAAATCAGTATCAAAGATATAAAAAGTGTATTTTCACGTCCTTTGAATTCGAATGGTAGGAATATGGAAGCTAAAAGGGCATTTGCAACGATGAGCTGGAAAATCTCCATCCATGCCGTGCGAGACCATTCATGTTTGGCCAATTCTGATTCTCTCGTCATTTGACTAATTCTCCAGATTGTTCCCTTTGCAACAATGAGCTGGAAAACCTCCATCCATGCCTTGCGAGACCGTTCTTGGCCCCAGCTCTTGTGGAAAATTGTGCATCCAATAGAGGACTGTCATTCTTTCTTCTCTACATCCACTCCACAAACATGGATTAGCAAAAATTTGAAGATGAAACCCAGATGGACTTATGTGTTCAGAGATATATCATACAACATTTGGCGATGGAGAAACAAGTAGCTACCCCCAGTGGCGGATCCAAGAAGTTTTTCCAGTTGGGTCACCGGACTGTAAAACTATATTTTTATTCACAAATTTGTGACATTGGGGTCACCGGAGCCTAAAACTAAATTTTTTTTATCAATAAAACGGCACATTTTAACACCAAAAGATATTTCCTCCTCAAACAAAACGCTACCAACTTAAGAACCTGATGTGATCCAGCCCAAGCATTATTTGAAGACAATGAAGATGGGCTTGGTTAAATTACAATCATAGTGATTTATTTTGTTTATTTTAGTTTCGGTGTTTTATTGAATAAAACGGCCTTTGGCCCGTGTCAAAAGTTGCCCATATGTTAGTATATTGGGTTAAGTGTTTATTTTTAGCAAATAAATGTCATTTGGGCTTATTAGTTGCAAGTTAGGCCCACTAGGAAATAAAGTGGCGAAAATTACTAAGTAATTTGTCCCACATTCTTAGGAAGTTATTTGTCTCTTATTTTGTAGCCTATATAAAGGCATTCTACTTGTTCTTTTAGAAGACATCAATATACCTACATTGAGTGAAATATTATTGATTAAGCATTGTCTTAATTGTGCACCTTGTGTGTGTGAGGTTCTCTTGGATTGGAGGATCGCCCCCTTTGAGAACTTATCAACGTAAGTGAGCATTACGTTGTGGCGTTCCAACCGTAGTCTTGGTCTAAGGCGCGGATCATAGCTCGTATTGACTACCTTCAATTTCTTCCTGGGCAAAACAAAGGATTTGATTCGTAAGAATCACATCAGTTGGTAGCAGAGCTCAGTAATTGTTGGTAATCAAATATCCCTTTTCGTTTCGTTTTCTTTCGTTCATCGTTTTTGTTTTCGTTTCTACAAACCTGTGTTCTTCGTTGCTGCCATCTTTCACTAAAAAAAAAAAAAAAAAATAAATAAATAAATTCCAAAAAAATTATATGTTTTAGTTCTTTGTGTTATCTACAGTTTCATTCTTTGTGTTTTCTCTAAATTCTCAGTGGAAATCGTTCAAAAAGTGTCAACAAATAAATTTGTCAAAATCGTCAAATCCTGTGATCAGCTTCGTATTCTTGTGTTTTGACCCCTAATACATTCTCAAATCGAAAAGTGGTTAAGATAAAAGTTGCAGATCATTAAATTTCTTACAACTTTTCTCTTTTGTGATTTTCGAAATTCTCCCCGGAGTCCATTGAAAAAAATTGTTGAAAATTCTGCAGTTTAGGTCTACAAACTGCCCGGAAAACCAATGCTTACCTTAAAATCCGTACAATCTTCCATTTACGTCCAAAAATTCTGATATTTTGCGATTGAATAGTACACTTCCATATCTAAATTTTATCTCTTTTGTGCAACTTCAAATTCGTAATTTATCATGCCTGAAATCAGCTTTGTTGCCGTGTACAGCCAACAGCAAACATAAACTTGACCTAAATTCCCAGCCGCCACCACCGTTAACCTAATTTTCGTAACCATCAAATTTTATCCGGACGCCCGTCCATATCATTAAACGCACGTCCACAGCGCAGACGCCAATCCGACATAACCAAACACCCGTCTTACCCGAGTCTTAGCCCACCTTTAGCCTAGATTCGTTTTGCTTGTTATTTTGCTTTGTTCATAAAAGGGTGCTTTACTTTCCACAAGAGAGAGGGTGAGTGCAAACACGAGAGTTTGGTGAGGATTTATTGTCTATCCTATGGAGGACTCTAAACATTCTAAAAATTTGAGTAATGAGTATCTTGAAGTGAGATTGGCTTCCCTTGTCAAAGAATTTAGCAAGGCATTTAATGCCGAAAATAATGCAAAGTTTGAAAGGATTTTTGCGGATATGACTGCTATAAGGGCTTCTATTGAGACTTTAACAGCGCAAATGGCTAATCTTAATCGTGGTGCACAACCTGCTGTTGCACAACCAGCTGCTATTGCTGCGGTACCTAGACTTCGACAACCGCTCCGTGTACTTCATGCTCCGAATAACCGTGATCATGCAGTTGGAAATGTTGACGAAGATGTGCTCATCCCGGATAATAATATGACACAGGTAAAGATGAAGCTTCCTAGTTTTGCGGGTTCCGGTACACTACAAAAAAACAGCGTTTTTGCGACGGACAATACTTCCGTCGCAAATTTACGTTTGCGACGGATGTTTTATTGTTAGCGACGGGACACTTGGCGGGATCGATTTTACCATTTGGCGGGCAATTTTGCGACGGACATTTTAATAATTTGCGACGGACTATTTAAATAAATTTTCATTAATTATTTTATTAATCTGGATTTTTGATAAACTTTGCGACGGAAATTAAATTCCGTCGCAAGAGGGCATTTTGCGACGGAGTTATTCGTATTTTGCGACGGAAAATTGTATAAAATTTTATACAATTTTATTAATTATTTTATTGTTCTGAAATTATAAGTTTGCGACGGCAGTAGGGTTAATTTGCGACGGACATTAATGTCCTTCGCAAAACGGCGGATATGAGTCGCATTTCCCCCTTTTCTTCCTCATTTCTCTTTTCTCTCCTCTCTTCTCCTCTCCCGCCGCCCCCCCCCCCCCCCCCCCCCGCTCGAACCTGTTTCCGGCCACCTCCGAACCACCACCGCCGCAGCCACCACAAGGTAAACTCTTCCCCCCCCTCTCCCCCTCTCCCCGAGACCCGATTCCCCCCCCCCCCCTCCCCCTCCCCCGCCGCGTATTTATGTATGTATATTTTTTTTATTTTTTTTCCGTTTTATGTAGCATTTATGTATGTATATGTAGTATGTATTTTTATGTATCTTTTTTTTTTTATATGTAGTATATATATATGTATGTATGTATATGTAGTATGTAATATATGTATGTATGTATATGTAGCATTATTATGTAGTATGTAATATTTTGGTTTTTTTTTTTTTCGGTATGTAGCATTATTATGTAGTATGTAATATATGTAGCATTATTATGTAGTATGTAATATATGTAGCATTTATTTTTTTTTATATAGTGTATCATATGTAGTATAGATTTATAGATATATATGTGTAGTAATTATAAGTTAGGAAAATGCTTACTTATGTGTATTAGTTAGATAAGTTAGAAAATTGCTTAAGTATGTGCAAAGCCGGATGTTGGTTGAATTGGTTGAATTGGTAGGTTGAATTGGTTTGTTGAATGCTTAAGTATGTGCAAAGCCGGATGTTGGTTGAAAATGCTTAGTTTAGAAACCGGATGTTGGTTGAATTGGTTTGTTGAATTTGGATTGAAATGATGATAAGTATGTGGTTGAATTGGTTTGTTGAAAAGGGTGCTTGTTCCTACCCGTTTGGAAAATGGTACTTTGGGGGTACTTTGTTATCCGGCAAAGCCTCCGAATTATTTTGACGTCGAACCTTTGACCATGAATTAAAAATTTAGGTTAAAGTGTTGTTAGTTTCATAGTAAGTTGAGTAAAACCCGAGTTTGCAAAAGTGTTGAGAAAACCTTCAAAGACTATTGTTAGTCTCATTTTTGTATGATATGATGTGTAGAATTGAAAATGAAGAGAATAGAACGTAGTTGGATGTACGAGAGGTTGGATGCTAACAAGAAATTTAACCTGGTATTTGTGAATGGTGTGGAGGAATTCATAAAACATGCAAAGCAGTTAGATTCGTTTCGGGCAAATAATGGAATGATCAAGTGTCCATGTAGTAAATGTAAGAACACTAAATTTTCGATCGAACATGACGTTAGATTACATTTAACTAAATATGGGTTTTGCGCAAACTACTATGATTGGGTGTGTCATGGTGAAGAGTTTCCCATTCCGATGAACGTTCAAAGCAAAGACGGAATGTGAACCCTTATCGGGACATGGTTAATGACGCATTACGTGATAGGATTGATCACGTAAGAGAAGAATTGCTTAACCAAGAGGAGAACAATGAGACACCAAACCCGAAGTTGCATCGTTTTTTGAAATGCCGAAAAACGCGAGAGGAACCGTATGTGATGGAAGTAGTGTCTCCGTACGCAAGCGGCTTCTAGGTTGCTCACTTTGAAATGTGATCACAACCTCTCTCACAAATGCGTTGACGGGGTTACCGGTTTGATAGGAGATATTCTTCCGAAGAATAACTTAATGACCTCGAACTTCTATCAAACAAAAAAGTTGTTAAAGGCATTAGAGCTACCCCATGAGAAAATACACGTGTGTCCCGCGGGGTGTATGTTATTTTGGGAGGAGGACGCGAATCGGACAAGTGTCGGAAGTGTGACCATGATCGATATAAACCGAAAACGAACGCAAGAGGTCAACGTGTGCCTAACAAAGTGATGACTTATTTCCCGATTTGACCTAGACTCCAAAGGTTGTACGCCACGAAACATATAGGCAAGGAAATGAGGTGGCACGCGGAAAACCCCGGGACAAGCGGTATAATGGCCCACCCAAGTGACGCTGAAGCTTGGAAGCATTTTGACCAAATGCACCCTGAGTTTGCTAAGGAGCCTAGAAATGTGCGGTTAGGACTTTGTACAGACGGTTTTGCACCTTTTGGTAATTTTGGGAAGAACTACTCTTGCTGGCCAGTCATGGTTACACCATACAATCTTCCGCCCTGGTTGTGCATGAAAAGACAGTTTATATTCTTATCAGTGCTTGTACCGGGGCCAAAAAATCCGAAAGGAAACCTCGATGTTTATTTGCAACCATTGATTAAGGAGTTGAAGCAGCTGTGGGAAACAGGGTTGTTTACTTACGATGTATCCACAAAACAGAATTTTCATATGAAGGCTGCACTAATGTGGACTATCAATGATTTTCCTGCGTATGGCATGTTATCCGGGTGGACTACGGCTGGTGTGAAAGCTTGTCCCTATTGTGGTGATGGAAACAAGTCATTCTGGCTCAAACATAGTGGTAAATGCACTTGGTTTGATTGTCATCGGCAGTTTCTCCCCGAAGACCATATTTTTCGCACCGATAAAGGTTTTTTGAAGTCCAAACCAGTATGAACACGCGACTCCACCCCGTAGATTGAGTGGTGAGGAGGTATGGGAATTTGTACAACACCTACCAAGCATCATTGATGGCTCAGATTCAGACTTGAAACGGCTTAAAAACTTCAAGAATGGTTGGTGGAAAAGAAGCATTTTTTGGGATCTTCCGTATTGGAAAACATTGCTGCTTCGACATTGCCTGGATGTGATGCATATTGAGAAAAACTTCTTTGAAAAAGCGATTGACACGGTTATGGACGTTAAAGGCAAAACTCGCTTGTGGTCCAAAATCGCTAAAGATTTGAAAGAGCTTTGCAGAAAGCGCCCCGATTGTACACTTGTTCTTGACAAGCAGAAAAGAAAAGTGTTGTGTGAATGGGTCACCAAGTTGAAATTCCCTGACGGTTATGCTTCAAACCTGAGTAGGTGCGTAGATCATGATCAATACATTCTACGTGGTTTGAAAAGCCATGATTGTCACGTTTTTATGGAACGTTTGTTGCCAGTTGCCCTTCGAGAATTGATTCCGAAAAATGAGTGGAATGCATTGACTGAGATAAGTCAATTCTTTCGAGACTTTTGTGCTGCTACCCTAAAAATAGAAGACGTGATTCGTATAGAGAATAACATTGCCGAGATTATTTGCAAGTTAGAGAAGATTTTGCCTCCCGGCGTTTTTTAACTCGATGGAGCATTTACCGGTACACTTGCCGTATGAGGTCAGAGTTGGTGGTCCCGTGCAATATCGATGGATGTATCCATTCAAAAGGTTTTTGAATCACTTAAAACAAAAGATTGGTAACAAAGCTTTCGTAGAGGGATCAATATGCAATGCGTATTTGTTGGAAGAGATTTCAAACTCTGTTCTATGTATTACGATGATCATATTGAAACAAAAGCAAAGAATCTTCTTGTTGGTGAGACTTCGGCATCGGCAATCGTTTCGATTTACCCGAGTTATTCCGTGATCATAATGGTACAACAACTCGGGAAGTGCAAGACGAGGTTCTTGGATAATAAAGAATATGACTTTGTGCACAAGTACGTATTGTCTAAGCGGGAAATCATGAAACCGTATGAACTGTAAGTACCTCATTACTACATATATACAATGCTTAACAGTTTTTTTCGAACAAATATACATTAAGCGACAAAATGATTCATTCTTAGATTGTTCGAGCAATTTATTCGTGTTCAACGGCCTCAATTGACCTCGACAGATATTTGGAATAAACATGAAAATGAATTTACCGAATGGTTTGCACAACAAGCATCATTGTTGAATGATGATTTGCTAAAAGCTTTGGCAAGTGGTCCTTCTCGTCAAGTCAAAACTTGGAAATGTTATTCGATTAACGGCTACAACTTTCGGACATTCAACCGGGCAACTGATATTGGTAAATCTTCAGTCAACAACGGAGTTTGTGTCGGTTCCACGGCAGAAGGTGCCGACTATTATGGCACTTTAAATGAAATCATTGAGTTGGTGTATTATGGAGCTTCGACGAGTCTACAAAGCCGTATTGTTCAAATGTGATTGGTTTGATAATTACGAATGGGGCATGAATGTGCATAAAGATTATAAGATAGTTGAAGTTCATCGTGGTAGGAAATATGGCGCTTATGATCCATTTGTTACGCTTATCAAGTCGAGCAAGTCTACTATGCTCCATATCCATGTTTGAAAAAAGACAAAGATCAATGGTCGGTTGTTTTCAAAACAAAGGCAAGATCGACTATCGATGCTCCCGTCGAGGAAACCGTTTTCCAAGAACAAGTGATCAATGATGTTTCCCGATTATCGATCCTCTTAACATTGTCCACCAAGATCTTGATGTCGATGTTGACTCCAATGTTGGGGATAATGACTTGGATGATGATGAGATGGCGGATTTCATTCAATAAGAAGATGGAGAGGAAGAAGAATCGGTTGATGATCTAGATACTGATGAAGAGGAGGAAGAACTCTTCCATTCTAGTAGTGATAGTGAATAATAATGTATTAAATATTTTATTTTGTCATCATTGCTGAATAATAATGTATTAAACATTGTAATTTATTATTAATTAGTATAATTGCATTTAGATTAGTATAAACGTCATTTTCTGTGTCAAATAGATGTCAGGTAGAGGTAGAGGTAGAGGTAGACGCGGTAGGGGTAGTTCCCCCTCTCCCGGAGCGTCTTCCTCCACACAGACAGCAAGTTTGGATGATGAGATACACCAGATGAGCGAGGAGGATTTTGGTGTCATTGTCAATGGTGACCTTGGATTGCCGGTTTTGGATCCCGAGGGGAGATGGTAAGTTAATACATATCTTGCGTTAATTTGTTTGAATTTTTATTTATATTTTGATTAACCAAATATATTAACAACTTATTGTTTTCAATATGACGGGTTTACCGACAACTATGTCAAGAAAATGGCCAAGAACGCCATAATCGGCGGCTTCAACACTTTTGCCACCACGTGGCATAATGCCGCCCGGGAGCGACGGGATAGGTGGTGGCACGCATTTAGGGTACGTCGTTCATATAAATATAACTATATATAAATATAACTATAATTATAACTATACATATAACATATATATAACTATGTTGCAGGGTCATTTCAGCTTCGAGTTACGCCACGAGCGCCTGGTTAGGGAAGCTTTTGAGCGGTATGCTATCAACAGGGTCCGTGATTATATGTATCGGGCTCAAACAAACCCCCGTGCTCGGCTTTGGATGACCCCGGATATTCTCCGTCAGTTCGAGGAGTGGATTGGGAGTCCCGTAAGCAATTATTCAATATTTAATTAATAATACTTGTGTTTTATATATATATGTATGTACTAACTTGTTTATCTTATGTCGGAATAGGCGTTCCAGGAAACATCTGAGAAAAAGAAGCTAAACCGAGCTTCGGATCCGGTGAGGAAGGAAGATCCCCGGGACACATGCTATGGGCGTACGCGGCGTTATCGATTTCGCTCGGGCCATGGAGGACAATAGAGGAGCGCCCCTATCAGTCGGTGATCTGGTGAGTAGTTCGAAGAAGAAGAAGTCGGGCAACTTCGTCTCAAGGAAGTTTGAGAAAATCATGGTATGTTATGTATTGTAAATATTATATATACATTATATATATATCATGTAATTATTGTTACTAACAAATTTATATCATACTTTGCAGGATGTCTTCACCTCGAAGAAGGCGAAAGCCCAGGAGACGCAGCCTGACACCCCTGTCGACGAGTCGCGTCTTTATTACGAAGCCGCCGGTGGTTACGACAAGAAGGGGAGAGTTTTTGGCATGGGGTCGGTTTGCCTCCATGTACTACGACAGAACTGCTCGCTCGCTCGACACTCATCCGCCGAGACATACTCTCCGGGCATAATCACCCGTCTCACCCGGGAGATGGCGAGAGAGACGACGGACTCATGCGAGAAACCCGGGCGAGGTTGGAGGAGCTAGAGAGAGACGAAAGCGTCAGGATGACAGACTAGCGCAGATGGAGGCGTGGATTACCCAGCGGTTAGGCAGCATCCCTCCGGAGGGATGCAACCCGGGTACGAGGCAAAGACAGAGATGACCATTCGATCATGGACCTGGAGGAGGTGACGTGGGTTTAGGTAGTACACCGGGTCTGACTGGGTGACATTGTTTTGATACATTTTTATTTATTTTGGCTTATCGTATCCCCTTTGACATATCGTTTTATTCATTTTTTGACATTTCCCCTTTGACGTATTTTTTGACATATCCCCTTTGATATCGTATTCCCGTTTATATTGTTGTTGTTGATAGCCGGTAGCAATTGTAATGCTACCGGGGAAAATTAATTTGTTTTGTAGCGGTGGTTTGGCCGGCTGCTGCAAAACAGCCATAATTTTCTGTTTAATTTTATTTTTTGCGACGGAATATTTCCGTCGCACTATGGTATTTGCAACGGCAAAGGCTCATTTGCGACGGATATACAAAGATCTAAAAATAAATAAATTATTTAATAAAAAAAGTTGCGACGGATTATACATTTTTGCGACGGAGTATACATTTGTGCGACGGAATATTTCCGTCGCTATTTGTTATTTGCGACGGGAAAGGCTCGTTTGCGACGGATATGCAAAGATCTAAAAATAAATAAATTATTTAATAAAAATAATTTGCGACGGGTTATACATTTTTTGCGACGGATTATACAGTATTTGCGACGGACTATACATTTTTTTGCGACGGAAATTATAATTTAAAAATAAAATAAAATACGTTATTATCCGTCGCAAAATCCGTCGCAAACAATTTGCGACGGATAAACCGTCGCAAAACTGGGTTTTTGCGACTAAAAAATGAGATAAAGAAAAATCGTCGCAAATCCGTCGCATATTAGGGTTTGCGACGGAATACCCCTTGTTTGCGACGGTAATCTTCCGTCGCAAAACTGTTGTTTTTTTGTAGTGGTAGTGCTTCGGTATATCTTGATTGGGAGAGTAAGCTAGACCAGATCTTTGCGTGTAACAATTATACTGAGGAGTTGCCAGAGAAAGAATGTGAGGGTGTGGTGGATTTGAAAAGACCTGAAATTTTAGAAGAGTTGGTACAGAGTGTTGATGAGACAGTTCTCACGACTGAGGCTCATGTTGACCTTCCTGTTGCTGATGTTGTTGTTGTTACAACAGAGGCTGAATTGGTCATTGAGGCTGACGTACAAGATGATTCACTTTATTTTGATGGTGAAACTGTTGAAGCTGTGAACTCAGTTGACGTGATGGTGCTATTCAAAACGTTACGGTGTTTACACGATTATTCTGATCCGTTCCTCTTGAATTGTAATTCGTTGGATTTCGTTATTGCTAATTTTTATGTTGCTTCCATTTCATTATACGAGAGGAGGACAGATTCATTGTTCACTTTGTTCTATTTTGTTGGTGGTATTCAGTATATGGACCTACTGGCGTATGTTGGTCCAAGGTTTCTATTTGATCCAGGTGTACCCCATTGATCGAGGACCAGATCCTTCCCAACTGGGAGGGAATGATGTGATCCAGCCCAAGCATTATTTGAAGACAATGAAGATGGGCTTGGTTAAATTACAATCATAGTGATTTATTTTGTTTATTTTAGTTTCGGTGTTTTATTGAATAAAACGGCCTTAGGCCCGTGTCAAAAGTTGCCCATATGTTAGTATATTGGGTTAAGTGTTTATTTTTAGCAAATAAATGTCATTTGGGCTTATTAGTTGCAAGTTAGGCCCACTAGGAAATAAAGTTTCGAAAATTACTAAGTAATTTGTCCCACATTGCTTAGGAAGTTATTTGTCTCTTATTTTGTAGCCTATATAAAGGCATTCTACTTGTTCTTTTAGAAGACATCAATATACCTACATTGAGTGAAATATTATTGATTAAGCATTGTCTTAATTGTGCACCTTGTGTGTGTGAGGTTCTCTTGGATTGGAGGATCGCCCCCTTTGAGAACTTATCAACGTAAGTGAGCATTACGTTGTGGCGTTCCAACCGTAGTCTTGGTCTAAGGCGCGGATCATAGCTCGTATTGACTACCTTCAATTTCTTCCTGGGCAAAACAAAGGATTTGATTCGTAAGAATCACATCAGAACCTGTAGCAGGAATTGTTGCGACATAAATAAGAAGAATGCATGAATACAAACATGCACTCCATCAGAAAAGCAACACCAAAATAAATCAGGACAAGGCTGGCCGGTTGCATATTTTATTGCAACACCTTGGCTCGGCTCAATGGCATTACTCCCGCCATGTCCCATACGAAGAGGCATCTAAAACAGCACATGATCTATACCTGTTATTATCAGTAGTAGAAAACGAAAAGGACACCTTACTAATATCGCCCAAAGGAGGGAACATACTATTAATGGTACTGTGAAAACGTGTTGAGTCTAACTTACAATACTAAACCAATAGCCTTTTCAAGTCCATCCTTTGCATCTCACTTTCTGCTTAAAATGAGGTAAAAAAGACAATACAACGACAAATAATCCATTGATACCCTTAATGCCTTAACCAATATATATTATGGTGCATAGACAACTCTTCAAATTACTGCTACGTAAATTTGACAAAAGAAAAAGATACACTTATGTATTCTGATATAACTTAGATACTAAGTGCATGCTAATGGTATCAATGAAAACAAATAAAAATAAAATAAAAAAATGAACTAGACTTTCATAGCTTTCTGCATGAACAGAAACAAATAGCAACAAAATAAGGGCTGAAAGAGTGTAAAAGTAACTATCAAAAAGAACAATATAACACAAACACCAACATAAAAGCATGACTATAATAAAGAATAGTATGCTATGCACTATAAGCATAATACAAACTTATCGAACATGAGCTTTTGCTGTCATAGACGGACTTTAAGGAAACACGTTTGAAACACACTTTACTTATCAGGGAGGAGGGCTATGAACGCCACATAACATATTATTGACTGAACATTTACACGTCATTTCTCAAACAAACCCAACATAACATTGATCATGCATCAGACCTATTGTTGGAAATAAAATTTATGTATTGATGATAATTTATCATATTTATTCTAAGTATTATCTTAACCCATTGATGACGTGTTGAAGCTAGCTGTTATAGTGAAAGGCTAAAAGATGTCTAGAACTGAATGTATAAGTTTTACTAGAGTCTGATATTTGTAAAGGTTACATCAGACAAGCATTGTAATAGTTATAGTGTCGTGAAAGTGAAAACTGGATGTCATTTAGAAAACTGGAAATCGTCAAGATAAACTGACTGACAAACCGACTAAGACTACACCATTATGGAACAGAAGAAGATAAGTTCGCTGAGGGACACAAACTCGGTTGGCTTATCTAGAAGATTGAAGAACTGAGGGTCACAGACTCAGTTATAGAAGATTGAAGAACTGAGGGTTCAAACTCAGTTTACATCTCGAGACGGTAAAGTTAGAATTCAGGCAAGTTTGTGGTGACTTGAACTGACTTTATGGATCTTGAATGAAGACCTAAGAGTCATAAGGACAATGAACTCTTAGATGATATTTTCTTATGGTGTACTCTGGTTAAGTCATTTATAATCAGATGAAAAATTGGAGTACTGATATTTATAGAAGAGTAAAATCTCAGTTAATGCTCCAAGTTAGTCAAGGAACTAACAACTGACGAACTCAATATAAAACTGATCAGGAAAGTCAGGTTTATAAGTCAGTCATCCATCAAACTGATAGTACAGTCGAACATTGTAAAGAAAGCATTTTTATTGGATGAAATACTGACACATCAGAACGGTCATAAAATATAGCCGTTACAAATAGCCGTTGATGCAATTCGAATTCAAGTAAATGAACGTTAGATCCTACACTATAAATAGAGGACTTTGCACCAAGAATAAATACAGAATTCAGTTTAGCACACTCAGCTTTCGCATAGAATAACAAGATCAAGAAAAAGGCTTGAATTATATCCGCTGCCGGTTCACTCAGTTTTGCTTAAGTCAGTTGGACTTAAACTCAGCTCCCTCAGCTTAACGAAACACAAGTTATAACTGAACCTTAATTTGTTTAAAATCCAATTTTTAGGGACAAGTTTATTCACCCCCCCTCTAAACTTGTGTTAGCCTTTCCAAGGGACCAACAATTGGTATCGGAGCAGTGTTTCTTTAACAAGCCAGTGTTAAAAGCTCGTTTGCTCCAAATCTCCTCTAGTTGTTCTCATTAGAAAGCTCAGTTTCTAGTTTTCACATAATCTATTTTCACTCACTCATAATGGATAACAATCAGTATGCAAGACGGATGCTTATGTGCAACATGGATAGGTTTGATGAATACAAACGTCGTATGCAGGCTTTTCTAGCAGCTACTCATGACGAGATGATAGATGTGCTCACAGATGGACCAATTCAGATCACTTACATGCAAACTGAGGGTGAAAGACAAGTTTGAGTTCCAAAGCCCAAAGCCGAATAGACTAGTGATGATCGCAAGCGAAATAATCTCAACAATGTTGCTATGGACTTTATCCTCAGAACTCTTGACAACAACATGTACTTGAAGGTGAAAGAATGCACAACTGCTAAGGAAATGTGGGACAAACTTCAGTTAGTTTGTGAAGGAACTGACTCAATCAAGGACAACAAAATCTCAGTTGCAAAGCAAAAGTTTGATATTTTCAAGATGAAATCTGAAGAAACCATTGACCAAATGGAGACAAGATTCAGTGCTATCATGGATGAACTAGATCTACTCAAGATTGAATACACAAAGAAAGTAATCAATACATGAATTTTGAAGGCCTTACCTATGTGTTAGAAAATGAAGGTCACTGATATGGAAGAATCTAGAAGACTCCTTCAAAATCTTCTCAGATTTAAAAGCATATGAATTCAGTGAAGATTTTACAAGCACAACTGCAATAATCAAAGCTCTGGAAGAACCAAAGACCATAGCACTTACGACAGCATCAAATGACTCTCAAGAAACATCCACAAACAATCTTCAACAGTTGGATGAAATGGAGGAACAAATGGCACTCATGATGAGTCGAATCAGAAGGATGAAGAATGGTCATCCTGTAACTCAGAAGTTTATCAAGAAGACTACTGAAAAGAGAAAAGATGATGAATATCTTTGTTTCAACAGTAAGAAGCCTGGACACTACAATGCTGAATGTTCAGAAATGACCAAGAAGACTCAGCAATGAAGAACCGGTAGAAGAGCACTATTAGCTGGAGATGAGTCCGACTACGAAGCTGGTACAGAAAGATTATCTAATGACACAGCTTTAATGGCACACATGGAAGATCCAATGAGGTATGTGAATCAAACTCTAAATACAGCTCAGCTCAGATTTCCATGCAAAATGCATGCTCTTCAACAGTCGATTCCAATCCAAAGAACTCATAATTAGAAGAAACTCTGGACCAATTGATGAATCAGCTTGTCACCATACAAGCTGGTTATGTATCAATAAAAGCTAAGAAAGAAGCTCTAATTCTAGAAGTCAAAAGATTGAATGATGAACTGAATACGTTAAGACTAGCAGAACTGATAAAAGAAAGAATCGTGTCGGTCTGCATCGCATCACCGACGCGAAGAAGAATCGAATCTTTTTCTCAATCTAGTTCTACAACAGGATTCAAATCAGGCAAGCCATATAGAGATAGAACTGGCTTAGGATTTGATACACAGCAAACTACGAGGTAGGAACAAGTAAAACAACTGAACCTAATACCAAAACTGGTGTTAAGTTTGTAGCTGAACAATATCCTTAAACTAAGAAGCATACTGAACCAGTGAAACAAGTTCAACGTGAATCAGATCAGTCTCAACATCAGTTTTCAAAGAAGTCAGTTGTATACAACAACAGGGTCAATCAGAAGGGTAAATCAGCTGTACATCATGAAAATTGAAAAGGTAGATCAACTGCTGAATCTACTAAAGCTGATCAGGCCAAGAACCAAAAAAACTTCAGTCAAAGTAAATCCAAGAATATCAATTATTCAAAGATTCACAAAGTCGGGGGAAAGGCTATTTCCAACTGATGATGACTGGAATTTCACTGAATCTACTATTAAAATTGATAAAAGCAATCATTTCAGACAGAAAACTTATCACAAGTTTCAATCCAAAAGTCAGTAGAGGAATCACTTCACTCCTCAGCCTAAACCTCAGTACCAAGGTCAGCACAGACCTCAGTACAAGAGAAATGATGTTTATTATTCAAGTGTTAATAATAGAAAACATCATGGAAATCAGTTTCAGTCAAAGGATCTGAGAGATCATGTAAATAAGACATAGTCCAAGCATAGCTACTATGGGAGTGTGGCTTATATATATGAAAACAAGTGCAACAATATCCGAAGGATACCGAAAGGGTAGATTCCCAAAGTTGTACTGCCAACTGACCCCCATGGACCCAAACAGAGTTGGGTACCTAAAATTTTTTAATTTATTTTGCAGGATATATGGTACTTTGACAGTGGTTGCTCAAGACACATGACAAAGAGCAAAGACTGTCTAAGCAATTTTATTGCCAATGATAGACCAAAGGTTAATTTCGGAAGTAAAGACAAACCTGGATTCACCAAAGGTTATGGTACCTTGATCAGAAATGGACTTACAATTAAGAATGTATCGTATGTAGAAGGATTGCATTACAATCTACTATGCACCAGTTAATTCTGTGATATGGGATACAAAGTTACTTTTGATAAAGATTTATGCGTTCTCGTCAGCGAAACAACATTTCAAGTTGTTTTATCCGGAAGAAGAAAAGAGACTATGTATGTTGTATATTGGACTACAGCTGTTGCAGAAACCTGTTTACTTGTGCATACCAAATCAGAATTCAGCTAGTTATGGGACAAGAAACTGAGTCATCTAAACTTTGATGACATCAACACCCTTGTCAAGAAACAGTTAGTCATTGGACTACAAGAAATCTCTTACAAAAAGGATAGCTTATGTGATGCTTGTCAGCAAGGAAAGCAAACAAAAGCAAGTTTCAAGACAAAATCTCAGCATTCAACAACCAGAGTCCTGGAGCTACCACATATGGACTTATTTGGACCTATTACTCTAAACAGTATCAGTGGAAAGAAGTATACATTGGTGGTAGTAGATGATTTTTCAAGATACACTTGGGTTATCTTCTTGACCAAGAAAAGTGAAACCAAGCAAAGACTTACTGAACTACTCAAAATGCTTCAAAATCAAAAAAGTCTATCAGTTGTGAAGATAAGATCAGAAAGGAACTAAATTCCTCAACAACGTGATTATTGAATACTGTGAAGAAAATGGTGTTTTACATCAACTTCCTGCCACAACAACACCTCAACAGAATGGTGTAGCTGAAAGAAGAAATAGAACACTCAAAGAAGCAGGAAGGACTATGATCTGTGAAGCAAAACTGCCTGAAAGGTATTGGGCAGAAGCAATCCACACAGCTTGCTATACACAAAACAGAGCTCTCATGAATAAAAGGCATAAGAAGACTCCTTATGAAATTTGGAATGGAAGAAAGCCAAATGTTTCTTACTTTCATGCTTTTGGAAGCAATTGTTTCATACATAATAATGCAAAAGACCAACTTTATGTTTTTCAGCCCAAAGATGATGAAGGAATTTTTTCGGGACATTCAAGTGTCAGCAAAGCATTCAGAGTACTTAATAAAAGGACACTCAAGCATGAGGAATCAATACATGGGGTATTTGATGAACCAAATTTTCCTATGAAATAACTGAAAATATACCAGAATCTATTTCTCAGTCTCAGTTACCAGTCCTGCCAGAATCAGTTTTTGTTGACATTGGAAGACTAAGGATTTCGGAATCTTTAGATCAAGATCAGTATCAGTTTCCACACAACAACCTACTCTTGAACAACATGATTCTGACTTAGTGGATGAAAATCAAGAACCAGTTCTTGAAGAACCAGTTGGACAAAATATAGATCCCTTGATGCAAGCCCATGTACATCAATGGATGAGGGATCACCCTGAAGAACAAGTAATTGGGGATACTCAAGCTGGTGTTCGAACAAGACATTAACTAGATGCAATGATTGCATGATTTCTATCTCAATCTGAACCTAAAGAGATAGAAGAAGCTTTGAAAGATCAAGATTGGATACTAGCTATGCAAGAAGAACTGAATGAATTCGAAAGAAATCAAGTATGGGAATTGGTAGAGAGACCAGTTCATGTGAATGTCATTGGAACCAAATGGGTGTTCAGAAACAAACTTGATGAAGATGGGAATATCATCAGAAAAAAGCTAGACTTGTAGCTAAAGGATATTCTCAAGCAGAAGTCATAGATTTTGATGAAACTTATGAACCAGTTACAAGATTGGAAGCAATCAGACTATTTCTTGTCTTTGCAGCTCATAAAAAGTTCAAAGTATACCAGATGGACGATAAATGCGCATTTTTAAATGAAATACTTGAAGAATAAGTTTATGTTCAACAACCACCTGGATTCGAGATCAAAGATCAAGCTGACAATGTTTTCAGACTAAGGAAAGCTCTTTATGGACTTAAACAAGCACCAAGAGCTTGGTATGAAACTCTATCTCAGTTTCTAGTGGATAATGGATTTATCAAAGGAACCATCGACAAGACTTTAATCAGAATGAAAAATGAAGAAATCACTCTCCTTGTACAGATTTATGTTGATGACATTATTTTTGGATCAGAAAATGAACAGTTATGTGAGAAATTTGCAAGTTTAATAAAGAGAAAATTTCAGATGAGTATGATGGGAGAATTGAATATTTTCTTGGATTACAAGTTAAACAATTAGATGATGAAATTTTTATTCACCAAACCAAATATACAAGAGAACTTATCAAAAAATTTGGTATGGAAAAATTTGCTTTAATTTCTACACCAATGGGGACCAACATCAGATTAGATGAAGACAAAGAAGGCAAAGATGTTGATCAAACACTTTACAGAAGAATGATTGGAAGCTTACTCTATCTTACAGCATGTAGGCCAGACATATCTTTTACTGTTGGTGTATGTGCAAGATTTCAATCGAAGCCAAAGGAAAGTCATCTCACAGTTGTTAAAAAGACCTTGAAATATTTGAAAGATACAGATGGAGTTGGAATTTGGTACTCAAAAGAAGGAGAATTCAAAATAATATCCTACTCAGACTCGGATTATATAGGATGCAAAGTGGACAGAAAAAGCACATCAGGCACATGTCAGTTGCTAGGAAATAGACTTGTGTCATGGTTTAGCAAACAACAAAATTCAATTTCAACTTCAACAGCTGAAGCTGAGTATATAGCAGCTGGAAGTTGTTGTGCTCAAGTCTTATGGATCAGACAGTAATTAAGAGATTATGGGATAAAAGAAGGAACAATTCCCATAATGTGTGATAACACAAGTGTAATTGCAATAACTGACAATCCAGTTTTGCGCTCAAGGACAAAACATATTGATGTGCGACATCATTTTATAAGAGATCATGCAAAGAAAAAGGATATTACAGTTCTTTATGTACCTACTGAAGATCAGTTGGCTGATATCTTTACAAAGCCATTGGACAAAGAAAGGTTTGCCAAACTAAGGACTGAGTTAGGCATAATAAGAGTCAGTTAAGTCAGTTTAAGCCAGAAATTCGTCAAGGGGATTGATCTTTGTTCTGCTGGGTGCGCTCACTTAACAGATCAGTAATTGACATCAATAATTTCAAACTGACTAACTAAAACTGAAGCATTAACTGATATTTAAGCATCAGTCAACTTTAGTCAAAGGTTGATAAGATAAAACCGACAGCGGTTATATCGCATTTAATTACTGCAGTTTTTGTCAGAATATGTTGCGTGTAAACCCCTTTACTGTCAGAACAGGACATGCATCGGTTACTAAAACCATCATGGAATTTGAAAAGTTGTACCAATCAACCGCCAGTACATTACACCTATATATCCAACCTCTACTAATTTTTTCTCAAAAACAAAATCAAAAATTTCTTTTCATCACAAAATTCAAACGTTTTCACACTGAACCCAGAAATGGCCGCCTCAAAGAAATCTCACGAAGAAAGATTGATCACATTTAGATGTCTATACATTTGAAATTTATGAAGCTATATGCAACAACACTCTACTTGCAAGTTATATCTGCGAGAAGATCCAAAAACAACCAGGATTAAGAAGGATTCTGGAGGTCACTTTCAACGAAAAACGTGATATAGAAGGAATTTTGCAGTTCTGGGAGAACTGTAGGATGTAATATCACCGGATGGATCAAGATTCACCCGATTACGCAGCGGAATAAATATCAGATCTACATCTAAACAAACAAAATACATGAATAATAAATCTAACCTACGAGGGGTTAGATTACCAAACTTTTTATGGTGCAAAACACCAGAAAAAGGTCAATCCAAACCGAGCTAGTTGAGAACCTAGTTGATAAGCCAAAGTCTTCCAACGTGTGTCTCCAAGCACTACCAGGTGGATGGTTTTCAAGCCGCCGGACCGCCTCGATATGCTACCTTCGAAAACCTGAAATTTCTAAAACACGAACCCTTAGTAAAATAGCCAAAATATCAAACCTATTTTACTACCCAAAAGTCATGTGATGTTATGTGATAAAAGGCTTGGGAGAACTCTCTTTATATAGGAGAGAAATCCTAGTCTCCAAGGCGTTATTTAATTAATACAAAATCAATTAAAATAATTCTTTTCCTTAAAAAGATAAATCTAGAATATTCTTAAATTAATAAGGATATATAAAATATTTTCTTTTCCTTAAATTTTTAACCACTAAATAATTTAATCCCTTGTCTTATTATTTATCAAAAAAACTAATTTCCCAACAAATTATTAAACCAAAAATGCGGCCAAACCCTAGGTCAAAAGGGCTTCATGCATTTTTCATCATTTTGGGTCGAGTCCACGAAATATGTCTTTTCTGTGTATTTAATTATCTAGCCCAACTAAACAATTAATCCACATATCAATTAAATAGTCCAATCCAACTATTTAATTATAATTGAGGTGAAACGACGAGAAAACGTATATGCTATATTAGGACCCATGTCGGGGACCATGGACCCATATTCAGTAGCTACAATAAATTGAATAAAATTATTCGTCTGACCGAACAGTAATATTCAATCTTTTAATTCTGGGATTACACCACCATAAACCCGAAACTGAACCCTGCCGAATATAGACATAAACTTACACTCAACCATGAGTCATAAGGTGTCCACTGATATAATCATTACATACGGATAAATCCTCCATAGACTGTTCGTTACGAATCGGGATATTTCCGCAAACCCTACTCGAAACATCTTATCCTTTTTTACCATTAACCCCTTAGTGATCAATTAGTTCATAAGTAATATAATATCAACTGGTGCCATCGATCACTTCTAGGATTAACAAATAAGGGAACTATCTGTCTACTTCCCGAGGGAAGGAATGGATTACATATCTGTGATAGCACAGACTACTTACTCATCCTAAAATAGAGCCAACGAGAAGTGTTGGACCACATACTAAGAAGTGATCCTTACTAACGCATCAAACCCTACCCTAGTCTAAGCAGTCGTCTGTGATCACCTCAGGATTGTGATTAATCCATAAATGATCATCTTGTGATTCGATTAGATTTCTCGATCACGGAATTATATCGAGAACTCAAATCAAATCGGTCCATCCCTATATGATTATCATCATATATAAATGCCCCACTAGGAACCTTATTACCGACAGTCCGGATAAGACCGTCACACCTAAAGTGTTCTGGGCGCATTATTAGCAAATTAATCTTGAGACCCGTACTCAGATTAATAAACACTACGGACTAAGTTAATTTTAAGTACATCTCACTAACTCAATCCTCTTGTGTATGGCCATACACTGAGTTATATGATTACATAAATGAGGTACTAAGGGTTTTCAGTAGTGTCTTAATTATAAGCATACATGCATATAATAAGATGAATTATTAATTCTGTCATAAAAACGATTAGATAATTGTCTTTCGGGGCACTACACTTAACAATCTCCCACTTACACGAAAGGCAAGTGGATTAATTGTTTAAGAGCACACCCTTCATATCTATATCTACAACATTCTCCCACTTGCTCAAAACAAGTGAGACATATCCCCAAGATTCATACCCTCCAAGCGCATCTTAGTAATTCAACCTTCCAAGCACGATCAGAGTGTGCCACCGCAGGGTAGGTCAGTGACCCGGAGCGTACTTAGAATCCGAATACCATGTGACTTGTACACTGATTAGGTATGTTGACGGCTTAAGTCAATCTTTGGGATTGAAACGTCGCCTTTCCATCTAATCCGGTTGTATGATTTCAATATGCTTATGACCTCTAGTGATTGAAAAATCCTTATGAGCTACCTTTCCAATGTTTTCACAATGAAGTGGTATCAACTTACTGGATAATACTTTATCACATGAGTAAACACTGAGACCGAGATCGATTTAACGATCATCCTCAATCTGACCTAAAGCTAGAATCCGTGTTATCACTTATATTCTAGTTTGCACCTGAATATATTAACATATTATTCCTCATTCTCCCGAAGAGACTTGAGGATTTACTAAACATCCCATTTAGTATTCATTCACAGGTTTAGACAAGCATTCCTGAGAGGTAGGGTAGACTACATCATTGAATGTTGCATTCCTCTATGCAAGAACATCTTAACCATTGAGATGGATGAATGGGATTTCCAATTGCTTATTTTTGAGAATTTGAGTGAGACAAATTCTTTAGAGAATAGCCCGATCACATGTTAACCTCTGACTTCAGATAACACACCCATGTTGTTTCCAACAGTTTCAGTGTTACCATTCACAAACACTAATCTACATACTACTTTACTAATATTGATGCCCAGTCTACGAAAGACTTATCAACATGCTGGTCCAGTCCACATATTAAAAAATATATATATGACTTTGAAATGACCTAGAGGTTTGCTTTAATCCCCAAAGGATATAAGCTATGGCAGGCATCCTGCCAAAGGTTCTTTCTGAATAAATTAAGATACCATTAGTCTCGCAAAAAGGTCTTAGGGAATCACCCCTATTTTCTGCTTTGTAACGAATCTGTCATTTTTTCTTAGCTAAAACCCTTCTATTCTGAATGAGTTCAGATTCCGTTGTTCAGCAAGGAAGTCTTAGGGAATCACCCATATTTCCCACTTTCTAACGAAATCAACAAAGACTGAGTGGTAAGATAGATCACGGTCTGGTTAACTCTCTACGTTTTAGGGAATCACCCCTAAATTATTCAGCTTTGCGTTGAAAGTTAAACTTTCCTATTCATTCGACTCTTCTCCGTGTAGTTCCAATTACTCCCACTAGGCCTGAGATACTCAGGTGGTTCTACAAGAGTTTCAACTGATCTGGAGTATCAAACTCCATTCACAGGGTTATGGCTTTTAAACTAACCTCTATGATCAGGATCTTATACCGCCCACGAAGGACTATATGTCATCAATCTACCCTATAGACCATAAGGTCCTGCAATGGGTAATGGACAAACCATACTCCCACTGCGTTCGGGGTGGATTGATATACTGATCTAGTTTAGTAGTTTTTATTAGTGTTATCACCAACTTCCGGTGTTGAATGTGGACAAAACAAATCAGTTAGTAACATCTTGAGTACAAATACTTCAAGATCCAAAGCTGTGATTTATAGACTCTATCAGACCGAGTTTGATAGTATAACCGTCATTCTCTGATTTTTCGAGTTTTATAATCAACCTTTACTCAATGTATTAAGATATTTCACGCTCTGAACGTGTACGCAAAATTTCCAGTCCTACCTTCAAGCACTAAGTGCTAAATGTCTATATTTGCGGAAGTGGGGTGAACCGAATTCACTCCGTATCCAAAAATGTGTAGGCATCTTCTAGATAGACTACTCGGTTTCACATGATAATGTAAGTCATTATTTTTGCAACTAATATCTTAAATGAGTTACGCAGTGTATTGTAGCACATCAATAACTATATAAGGCAAATTTATGGTGTATCCCTTAGTGAAAATATTCCACTGGGAGGTAGGCCGAGCATCAGTCCCGAAGACAATGTGAAAGCCTATACTTGAGTATGGAATACCCTATCTCTAGTGAAATCAGAGATTCCGCCTAATATTTTGGATAAACTTATTGGAGTTTGGAGTAGTTGTCAGACTAGATGTTACTACTTGAAAAAGCTCCTACTAGCTTGTATCTTTCATATGACCCTGAAGGTCGATATGAACAAGCTATGTAAATTCTTTAAATCTATTACCCTTTCCCGATTGAAAGGAAACTTAGGCATTGTTCCTTTGAGACAGGGTTCCTTTGACTGGGAGATAGGAATCACCTAAGCCAGTCTACAGATATTGTCGTTACGGAATATGCACTAATAGTATATAAAGAAGTGTTTATCTAAATACGGAAACCATTTGCGTTTACGTTGTTTAAGATGTGTTACATATACCTACTCAGCATTTCTTAGTGGTTCTGACTTTATCAAACAAAAGTTGGAGTCTTGGGTTCGTGCTATGAATGTTATATTCATCGTCAATAAGACAAACAAATTATCCTATTGAAAATGAATACGTTCGTTCCAACGAATCCGAAAACAGAAAATGAATTTTCTGTGATACTCAAAGAATTGAATCCGAGATTCATTTCCTTATATCACACCCACTAGTCTATCTGAAATTACTGCCCGTTGTCTATTTTATTTATCGTTTAATGCAAAGCTACCTAGTTCTTCCAAAGAACTTAGCTTTTGAGAAAATTGCTAAGGATGCATTGGTCAGTGATCTGAAATCAATTTCCTTATCCTCTAAATTCCAATTTATTAATTTTCCGATTTAGCCTTAAAACTACATAGTTTAGATGACTAACACGTATAAACATTCTTTCCCATTATGGACTTTCCTTAAATGGAAACAGTCTTGAACTAGCAGTTCGTTTGAGTAGACACTACTCTTGAACTATGGGATGTCTAATGATAGTGTTACAAGCTTGGACTATTGGATTTTTCTAATCGACAAATCATAAGAGCAAAGCTCCCACTAGTTTATCGGTTCCAAATACCATCTGACTAGCGACACTTTGTTATGATTTTTCAAAGATTAGAACATCACCTAGAACTAAGCTCCCACTAGTTTATAAGTTCCAAATACTCTCTAACTAGCAATGATGTGTTCATGATGTTTCAAAGATTATAAAATCTCCAGGATAAGCTCCCACTAGTTTATCAGTTCCAAATACTGTCTAACTAGTAACGCTTTATTATCGTTTTTCAATGAATGGAAAAACTCTAGTGCAGTCTATTACACATTTCGAATGATTCAGAGAAAAACAATCATGAGACTAAGGCTCCCACTAGTTCATCGGTTCTAAATACCGTCTAACCAGCAAATGCCTTATGTATGATTTTCCAAATTTTCAATTATAAATTTTTGCCGTGTAAATACACCTTTTAAAATTCACTAAATGAATTTATCTGATAGTCCTATATCATCTTTTGTAAACTAAGTATGGTCGTCTCTCGTTCAACACGAGCGACATCCGTGACATATCTATACAATGTCACTTAAGTTTTTAAAGGCTCAAGGGAAAAATCTCTTCCGAAAAATTAACTGCATTCTTTTGATAATTACAACGTACTTGTTACTTCCACATTTTTAATGAAGTCCTTTTACTAACGGTTTAGTAGCCTAGAGATTAAAGTTGTAAAATAAACATGACAGAAATTTAAATTCAAAAAATAAATTTTCACTACTAGATTTTTAATTTAGGAATAATAAACTTGTTAAAAGTCTATCCTACCATTCCGAGGATTTAATCTCACACATCAGTGCCGCCGCAGGGTCAGTCAAAGAGGCGACGATCAAACTGAGACAATCTCTCTCAATGATTAAACTTTGAGAATCAAACATCCCACGGGAATCAGACATCCCGGTCTTTAATCATTGATTACCTTCCTTTTTCTAGCCTAGATATTTCAAAATATCCATAAATAGTGTGACCTACTATATCAGATCTCAAAGTATGCCCCGAGTATGCCGCCGTAGGGTCGGTCAGTGACTCAACGAGTACCCAAAATCCTATCCTTTCGGAGACCAAGCCTTGAATTTTGATAGGGGTGAACACCATCCGTAGGGGGCCGAAATAAAAGCGGATCGAGGCGTCACCCTTCTCTCACGTGCTTGCATTTATAGTAGAGGCCGTGGGGTTGGCTGTCGCCTTTCCCACTCCCACTCAATAATATGAGAAAAGTGGTGGGTTTACTAATTACGATTTTGGTATTGACAATAAGAAACAATAAATCAAAGCACTCTGAACCGGGTCGGTTAAGTAGGCAAGCCTACGCCGTCTTGTTCATTGGAACATATGTGATAGTTCAGGCTAATCCGGCAAGAGAAGCCCCGTTTAGCCCGAAGACTTATCGGCTATGCTAAGTCTTGTCGAACTACTGTAACATACATCACACGTGGAGGGGAGTCGATTGAGCCGAAGCTCGGTTGAACTCGCCCAACCATGTTTAGACCATTTCTGAACCCATGTACTAAGATTTTCCGATTTCTAAATTGTCAACCAAAGCGTAATCTCGTTTCTGTTTAAGGTGGGTTCACCGAAAACTCAACGATTTATCTAAGTGGGATTCACCGAGAATCCATCACTTAAATCGTAACGATCGACAAAACCCGGTTCCTCGGTTTTTATAATTAGTTACTTATTTATTAACTACCACTTATTAATTAAATAAGCCTTTAAACTAATTATACGAGTTATACACGCCTAATTAATTCGGAATTAAAGAGCTACGTGTATGCATTAGAGTGGAATCATGAAGATGCATGTCATGGCAATTTCCGGTTATATCACACAATTTTTGACCATACACGAAAAAATAACGGAAAAATAAACACCGAGATGGACTATTGGTACCCCCGATGAACCTATTTTCTAGGGAAAAGTAAAAACTTAAACTAATCTTCGAGTCTTGAACTTTGAATCTTGAACTCGAACCGTCGGATCACGAACCACGAACACCCGAGAGGAGAAAGACTTTTTAAATTAAATAAATCTGATTTATTATAATTAAAAAACCTTTTTAGTTATTAATATTAAATTTTTTTTATATACGGCTGTATTAAAAAATATTCCAGAAAAAAATATATATTTTTTAATGTATTTTCTACCAAAAAGGAAGATTTTATTAAAAAAAAATATACAGCCGCCGAAAAAATAAACCCTAGCCGAGGGTTATAAAAAAAACAGACTTATAGCGACACTTTTCAGCGTCGCAGAAAGTCTTGTAGTGCAGATTTTAATTAAAAAACAGGTTTTTAACCGTTTCTCCTCGTTCATACCTTGGGTTTCTCCTTGATCTTCATCTTTTTACCAAGATCTTCATATTTTGAGCCCGGAATAAATAAAATTACAACAAAGATGCTATTTTTACATATAAATCCGATTGAATTAAATTAAAAAACAAATCCTATGCTCAATTGATACTAATCAAGAGAGCTACAAAATAGATCTACGGGTAAACAATACCAACCCCAATCCATCTCTTCAACCACAACAGGCACAAGAATACAACATGATATATATTTCGATTCATGTAAAAATACATACGAAAATAAAATAAAAAAAACTAAAACATGCTTTTCCACTCCTAGATCTAAAATTCACATACTTTGATCGTTAGATCAAAGGCTCTGATACCACTTGTGGTATGTAATATCACCGGATGGATCAAGATTCACCCGATTACGCAGCGGAATAAATATCAGATCTAGATCTAAACAAACAAAATACATGAATAATAAATATAACCTACGCAAAGGGGTTAGATTACCAACCTTTTTATGGTGCAAAACGCCAAGAACAAGGTCAATCCAAACCGAGCTAGTTGAGAGCCTAGTTGAGAAGCCAAAGTCTTCCAACGTGTGTCTCCAAGCACCACTAGGTGGATGGTGTTTCAAGCCGCCGGACCTCCTCGATATGCTACCTTAGAAAACCCGAAATTTTCTAAAACTCGAACCCTTAGTAAAATAGCCGAAATATCAAAGCTATTTTACTAACCAAAAGTCGTGTGATGTTATGTGATAAAAGGTATGGGAGAACTCTCTTTATATAGGAGAGAAATCCTAGTCTCCAAGGAATTATTTAATTAATACAAAATCAATTAAAATAATCATTTCCCTTAAAAAGATAAATCTAGAATATTCCTAAATTAATAAGGATATATAAAAGATTTTCTTTTCCTTAAATTATTTAACCAATAAATAATTTAATCACATGTCTTATTATTTTTCCAAAAAACTAATTTCCCAACAAATAATTAAACCAAAAATGCAGCCAAACCATAGGTCAAAAGGGCTTTACGCATTTTTCATCATTTTGGGTCGAGTCCACGAAAAATGTCTTTTCTATGTATTTAATTATCTAGTCCAACTAAACAATTAATCCACATATCAATTAAATAGTCCAATCCAACTATTTAATTATAATTGAGGTAAAACGACGAGAAAATGTATATGCTATATTAGGAGCCACGTCGGGGACCATGGACTCATATTCATTAGCTATAATAAATTGAATAAAATTATTCGTCTGACCGAACAATAATATTCAATCTATTAATTCCGGGATTACAGCACCATAAACCCGAAACTGAACTCTGCTGAATATATATATAAACTTACACTCAACCATGAGTCATAATGTGTCCACTGATATAATCATTACATACGGATAAATCCTCCATAGACTGTTCGTTACGAATCGGGATATTTCCGCAAACCCTACTTGAAACATCAAATCCTTATTTATCATTAACCCCCTAATGATCAATTAGTTCATAACTAATATAATATGAACTGGCTTCATCGATCAGTTTCTAGGATTAACAATAAGGGAACTGTCTGTCTACTTCCCTATAGAAGGAATGGATTCCATATCTTTGATAACACGGACTACTTACTCATCCTAAAATAGAGCCAACGAGAAGTGTTGGACCACATACTACAAAGTGATCCTTACTAGTGCATCAAACCCTACCTTAGTCTAAGCAGTCGTCTGTGATCACCTCAGGATTGAGATTAATCCATAAATGATCATCTTGTGATTCGATAAGACTTCTCGATCACAGAATTATATCGAGAACTCAAATCAAATCGGTCCAGCCCTATATGATTATCATCATATATAAATGCCCCACTAGGTACCCTATTACCGACAGTCCGGATAAGACCGTCACACCTAAAGTGTTCTGGGCGCATTATTAGCAAATTAATCTTGAGACCCGTACTCAAATTAATAAACGCTACGGACTAAGTTAATTTTAAGTACATCTCACTAACTCAATCCTCTTGTGTATAGCCATACACTGAGTTATGTGATTACATAAACGAGGTTTTCAGGGTTTTTAGCAGTGTCTTAATTATAAGCATACATGCATATAATAAAATGAATTATTAATTCTGTCATAAAAACAATTAGATAATTGTCTTTCGGGCACTACACCTAACAAGAATATGCATTTGGTAAGAGACTCCCTCTTTACTAAGGTTCATGGAGATCAAATCATTATCAATGAACGAGTCATAAAGTCACTATTCGGTTTCACAACTCCACATGTGACATCAATAGACTTGGCTTGTCTACCATTGAAAAGGGACACCTTTCTTAGGTAGATTTCCTTATCTAAGGAACCAGCAGAAGTTGGTATTCATATTGATAAACTCAAGCCAGAATTTGGACTCCTCAGTAGATGGCTCAGCAGACATGTTATTGGAAAATCCAAAGGAATCAATATATTATCCGATGACAGTGCTTATTTGATGAATATAATAGAGGACGAACTAGAATTCAATTAGGCCGGTTATGTCGTCAATGAGATAAAGAAACAACATTTAGCTAAATTAGAAAGTGTGCAGAAAGCTAAAGCTGAAGGACAAATAACTATTGGCAGATTCCGACTGAAGAAATCAGTCAGTGGAGTCATTCAATACTATTTGGAGAAACTCAAGGCAGGGAAGAAAGCAAAACAAACTATAGCCACAACTACTGATACAGAACTACTTGCAGCAGTTGAAAGTTCAAAAAGAACAACTTGCCAACCTAAATCCAGACAGAAAACTGTGTCTCAGCAGGAAGCTGAACACAAAGGAGTCAAGCGGAAAGCTGACTCAGCAAGAGAAAAATCAGTTGTCAAATGTTTATACCCTGGTACTTCAAGTCCGCAAGTACCAACTGAGGGGGAACTACAACAACTGACAACTGAAACTACAAGGAAATATATTCTTGCTGTTGATATTTCTTAGTCACAACAATCTCAGCACCATTCAAATCAGCAACCAGCCCCAGTTTTTGAAGCTGATAGCTGATAATGATGAAGCTCAAACTAGAAGACTCTCGTGATGCTATTGTTGGTCCCTTGAAACGACTTTGGTTAAGTTTAGAGAGGGGGGGGTGAATAAACTTAACACTTAAAACTTTTGGAGTTAACAAACACAACAACTTCAGCAGCCTGCTGATACTTTAGTAGTCTGCTGACTGTTGAGTTTACGAATTTATACAGCGGAATAATATCAAATATTAAGCCTTATTACTTGTTGTTAAATATGATACCAAGTATTAGATACTCAGTAGTGTATGTGTGTGATTCAGTTGCTAGATTCAGCAGATTGATGTGTTAGATAAACTAAGTGCAGAATATAAATGCAGAAAGTAAGTACCCAGATTTTATAGTGGTTCCAGGTGGTGTAATCCTGTCAGTCAACTATTCTCCTATGATGTTGGAGGTAATTCACTAGTGATCTTTGATGTAGCTGTTACAAAATTCCCTAAGTTGCTTGTCCTTCACCAGGAACTATGGCTTCACAAACTGAACACTTGGAACAGGTAAGATTGCTGCTCCAAAGTCTTCCACTGGTCCTTGAAGGGTAGGATTGCCTCTTCACCAGCTCCACCACAAACAACAGTCTTACACACCCAAGGATGCTTCATTGTCTTCAGTAGATTTCTTGTAAAAGAAAGATTGAATCAAGTAAGTGATTCAGCTTTCAACATCTTGATCAGAATGATATGATCAGCAGCTTGATGTCTTCAAGTGTGTAAACTTGATGCAGCTTGAATGCAGATTACACTTGAAGAATATTTCTAGATTAGTAGATTAAAGCTCAGTAGGGTCAGCAGGGTGTTTTTCTTGATCAGAATTTGAAGCTCAGGATTCTCTGTATTTTTCTCTTAATGTTCATCACTTGTATCTGAATTAGGAGTCCTCTATTTATAGGAAGGAATCCTTGTGACTTATGTTTGAAATTCAAACATAACCGTTTCAGACTTGTCTCCATCTTGACTTGCTTTTTCTGACTGTTCCTAGGACTGACACTGTCAGATTCCTTTTTGACAGTTTACAGTCAGTCCACCCTTTGACTTGTATCTATTGGATAAAGGTCTGAATCATCCCAACGTTCATTTGATCTTAACCATTGATTTGTTTGATAAAATCAGAGGTTGTTAGCTGTCCCTTTCTTTGTAATCTTCCAATGTAGCCTTTGATTAAATCGAAATGTGTGTCAAGCAGGTTCCTGAGAACATAAGTCTGCTGATATACACATCAGTAAGCTTATCCTTATAATGCTGTGTTTAAAAACACTTCAGCTTACTGTCTTTTATCTAACTTTTTTTTATGAAGTTAGATTACACCTTTTTGCATATAACTAAGTTACAATCACCACTTAACTTGTGGAACATAGACCTTGTACACAAGGTATATGTAATCAGTTTAGGTCATCACAGACTTCCATAAATTCTGATTCCATATCCTTGACTTTAATTACTAAGTTTGATCCCTTAGCCTTCAATAACTGAGTTTGAGCCCTCAGCCTTCAGTCTTCAGCAGGTTCCTGATAAGTTTACGGACTCAGCTACCCTACTGATCTAGACTAGTCTGCTGATGTAAGTCAGCTGACCTTTTACAGTTCTTGTTTGATCAAACCTTTACAAAATCAAACTCTAATAAACCTATACATTTGATCTAGACATCTTTTTTCCTTTGCTCTATAACAGCTAGTCTGGCACTCATCACTAAAACTTAAAAATAAGTCCAACAATTTCTCCCTTTTTGGTGATGATGCCAATACCCTCCTAACCGCAAAGCAAAAAGATTAAATACAAAAACAGAACAAATGTGGTCAAATCTCATTATAATCAGTTGTTCAAGAGTATTAAAGTCTAGATACAGCAAATGTGTAACATCCCGACTTTTCGTAAAAGGGTAAAATAGTCATTGGGTGTATTTACTACGACCTAATTATTATTTGTCCCATGTATTTAATTAAAAAGGAATTAGTTAAAGGATTTAGCTATTAATTATAAAGGATTTAATTATTGGCTATAAAAAGGAAATAATCTCCAAATCACTCCTTTTTATTTACACGCCTATTCTGACAAAAGAGAGAGGAACGGCGCTGAAGAGAAGAAACCAACGCAGAAGATGCCAGGAAAAGACAGAATGTAATCTTCAACCGTGTGACCAATCCGTTCGTCTGATCAAGAAGCCGTAGGAGAGAAAAGTGATCAGCATGAGGAGACGCAACTTTGGAAAATAACATCTCTCGATTTCGTAAGTTTTCAGTTTAGCCCTAGTTTTCGGTGTTCGTAGAGTTCGATTCTTGAGAAATTCGTATCTTTTGATCCGTAGCTCTGTTTCGCAGCCGTGAGTAGTCGAATGTAAAAATAGTTTCACGGCAGTAAGCCCAGGTAACCTTCTGTTTTTCAGGCTCTTTCAGTTTCGGTTTTCAGCAAGAAATAGGATTTTAGGGTTTCTTGTTGATCACATAGGTTTTGGGGTTGAGGATCAACAATTGTTGCGATTCTTTGGGTGTTTTGCGTCGGTGTTGCGGGCAATTAAGGTAAGAGGCTCTTCCTATGATTTCAAATTATCGTTTATAAGGTTTAGATCAAGTTTTAAGGTGTTTAAGATGTTTTGATGCTAGGAAGATGTGTTTTTCGTTGATCAAGGATCATAGGTGTTCTTGGAATGGTTAGATATGTTTATCTACGTTTTACTATGTTTAAATTTCTTGTTATTTTGGGTTAGAAACTGTTTTGGATCGAACTTGAGGATTTTAGGGTTCTAGTCGAACCCGGGTGGACGAGCGTCTGGCCTCTCTGGACGGGCGTCTACTTGGGGCACATTTCGGACGAGCGTCTGGCTTTCCTAGACGGGTGTTTGAAGTGTTGTTTTACATTCAGGATTGAAACTGTTTTAGGTGGACGGGCGTCAGGGTATAGTGGACGGGCATCCAGTAGGTTCCAAACGGGCGTCCATGTCTTTAAACGGGCGTTTGGTGGTTGTTCAGCCTTATA
The DNA here is from genome assembly GCA_036785695.1 of Gentiana straminea. Taxonomy (NCBI): domain Eukaryota; kingdom Viridiplantae; phylum Streptophyta; class Magnoliopsida; order Gentianales; family Gentianaceae; genus Gentiana; species Gentiana straminea. The sequence continues at coordinate 1,413,946 of JAVUPR010000433.1, forward strand.
AGTACGTTTTATCATTTCTAAACCTTTAAACGTGATATGTTGTCACTGTACAAACTTGAACAAGCCTGAATTGAGCTTCTGATTCGTTCAGTTAAAACACCGAATGTACTCTTAAAGGGAGTTGAAGTTCAGATCCGTCGGAAGAGCATGATAGGCTTGTGCTTTGATGAATGAGCATTCATCAATGTCTGTGTAATTGCTAGGCCTTGTCCGTGTCTAGTGGTCTAGGAAGAGAGTAGTGTGTGTGGGGGAGATTATTTGAAAACACTTAGGTGTCTAGTTAATCATCCTAATAATCAACGTACTTGACTAGTAAAAGATTAAACAACATGTCTCTCTTGGCTAGGCACCAGGCTAAATCGCGATGCATGTGCTACCTCTGAAGGTGGAGGAACTCTGTAGGTCAAAAGACCCTAAGTACAGAGGGACTCCGCTGAGGTGTGCGTACTATCGGAGTCTACCTTTTCTAGACTTCGTGGATATTGGTGTGATTCACTAATATGTTGCAAAAGAGTGTCCCTGAGGTGGAAGAACTCCGTAGGTCATAATGACCCTAAGTACGGAGGGACTCTGCTGAGGTGGATGCGCGTAGTGCCCTTGAGTGCGGTTGTAACATAGATAAGCTAAGTAGAAACGTTTAGTCAATTCATGTTGATGGACATGAAATGAACCCTAGATTGAGTCGGTCACATAAAGATAACTAAACGATTAAATATCTTTTCTTTATAAATCTTAATTGTTGTCGTAGCTTCTCACTTTTACTAAGTACTTTGTACTTACCTCCTTTGCATTTTCTTTTGTATGCATTGTGGGGTGAGAAGACGAACAGGTTGACCAAGTGTAGATGTTGACTTTTGAAGACTTGGAGTCTTGGCGAAGCTTTTAGTTTAATTTCCCTTGCAAAGGTTGTTCTAGATTAGTTGCAGTTCGTTTATTAGACTTGTTGTACTTCTACTTTTAAGGCACCGTATTGTATAAGTCTTTGGGTTTTTAATCATTGTAATCTTAACTATCCATCTTTAGTATGGTTAATTTCTATTCATAGTAGCTTTTATGTTTTTACCCGAGTCTTTTTGGCTTCCGTTTGCTTTTATTTGATACGACGACGTAGAGGCTTGCGTATAATATTAGACTTATTTAATGCTATACGCGCCGAACGTTTCTCTTCCGGATAAGGGCTCGGTATCCAGGAGCGGGGCGTTACAGTTGGTATCAGAGAGAAGCGTCCCTTCTGTTCTAGGCTTCTCTTCCTCTAAGATAAGAATCCTTTAGACCTTTTAGAACTTGAGCTTGGTGGTAATCCTCGTAAGACTAAGAATCTTAAACCGTGGTTAAGTTCCACTAGGACCAAGTGAAGAGTCGTCTTAGACGAAGGTTAGGTTGAGTTCTCAGTTCACATCTTTCTTGTGATCACCTCAGGTTTTGTCCCTTCTAGGATCCTTAGTAGAAACTCTTCCTCCTTTTGAAGTTCCAAACCGTAGCTTGTCGCATAGGGTAAGTGAAACCCTTTAAGTAAAGCTTTGGGATCGGAATCTTATGCCTACACCTTAAAGTCGAGGTCCTCTTGGTTGATTTCCTTAATTTACCTATTGAAATCTCTTCACATTCTCTACACATGAATATCTAAGTTTACTTTTATCTTGGCCTAACTTTGTAGAGAATGATATTTGATTCAGCTCTACAAGTCCTCCACTTTCTCTTTTTACTATCACATGGTTTGAGTTCATCAACATTCTTTGACCTTTGCTTTGCTTGAGATGGTTCTACACGAACTCCATGTGTAACTCTATTATTTCCAAGTACTCCTCAGTCGTTTCAACTCATAGTGTTAAAAGTCTCTTACTTTGGCACAAACTTTTCATCATCCTCGTGTTTTGGATTTACCCAACATGAGTGAATGCTTTTGTTTCCGTGTTTTCCCTTTGACGTAAGACTGTCTCTCAATACTCCAAAAATTCTGCAAATTTTCAGCAAAGTAGATTACTGTCTTATCTACAATTTCTCCTTTTACACCAACTCGATAATCATTATGGAATGTTCAGAAAATTCATGTTTATACCGGACACTCTGTCCAGAAAATCTGCAGCAGCACCTTCACTTCTTCTTCTGTTTTGAACAGGTTAAACATCTTCAAATGACCTGAATTTTTGATATGTTGCAGACAACAATTTTATCTACAGCTTCTATTTTGGAGTTAAGTTCAGATTCTTCTTAGTTTGATCTCGATTTGCAATTCAACACAGTGTTTATTAATCTGAAAATTCTGCAAGCTTGTGCAATCATCAGAAATAACTGTTTTGACCAACTTACTTTCATTCAAAAATTCTAATATTTCTATATCACCTGGAAAACTCGGGTATCTAAATCTTTTCTCTTTGGAACGTGCTCAAATTCTTCTTCGTTTGTTCTGTACAAATCGATAATGTCAGAACCGAGTAAAAATCTTACACAACAACCTAAAAGGAATATTCACCTCCTTGACTTAGAGTTTGGGCTAAGAGGGTAGTAAGTTACGACTGCTATGTTTAGGAGTTCCCTGAAGTTTGATCTCCTTATGAGATAAACCTTTTAGTAGGAGTTTGTAAAGCTAACGTTGTAGTTTCTTTTGCAGTTGTAAACGAGAACCAAGATGCTATCCTCCAGCATGCCATGTTTGATGTTCAGACCCTTTTCGTGCCCATTTGTAGTTATTCTTTTCTGGTAATTTGGTTCTCATGTAATCCCTCACTTGAGATCTTTAAACGCAACAAATCCTCTCGGCTTGGTGTCGTGAATTATCTCCGTAACATATCTCCATAGGCCTTTCTTTCGAACAAATTCATGCTTTCTTACCTTTCAAATCAAGAAACAAATTCTCTTCAAAGTTCTAAATTGTTGCACTCCCATCATTCATGCAAATTCAAAGTTTGCTGAATATTTTAATGTCAGAACATTATTTTTACTTGTGTCTATTCTCAGCTCCCCTCCTAACTCCTAAGGATAGTGTCGATAGTGTAACTATTTCACCTAATGCTGCTTGTTCCTTTAAGGCATGCATATCTTCTTTTACTAGTCAAATTTTTTAAGCCTATCATGACATTCCTCTTCAGTTACTTATATTTGACCTTCTAGCAATTTACGCTAAGCTAGTTTCAAGCAGAAGGTAGCCTTTTCCAATGTGCCTTCCGAACATATATAGCCAAGCGACGTTTGAGTTCCTAAACTTTTGATCTCCATTTCAGATTATTGTACCTTGTACCCTTCAGTTTTAAATCTCCTTCGGGCCGTTTAGAGCCATGAACCGCCATATACATCATTTTGACTTCCCACTTTCTGTTTGACGTTTCTATACCAATTTTGTTACACCGGTTGAAAGTCTATTTTATTTTAACCTTGAGCATTTATTCCTAGGCAGTGTACTCTTCCTCTCGAGTAGTGCAACCTTGAATCTTTGTTTTGAATCATCAATAATCGTTTAAACTTCCTTTGAAACTTCGAATTAATTCTTGGAAATCAAACCTTACCTGACAATTCTTAAGTGTCGTTTCCTCTTCACTTAAAAATCTTGCTTACCGCTTACTTATCCAGACTTTTGATATTCCCTTACTATTCCTTGAGGGAAATTTCTATTTCTTTTAAATCTCGTAATAACCTCTCTTTGACTATTGCGAACTCGGACACTTCTTGACAAGTGTTTAATTTTATTCTGAGACCCTTTGATGTGCTCATTTTCCCTCCATAGCCACTTCATGATGAAATTCTTGCTCTCTTTTGATTTCTATCTTCCTAGTCCTTCTGGTGCTCGACCTTGCATCTTTACTTTGTTTTTCTGTTGGGTGATGTTTTCCTCTATGAAACTCATGTGAACTGGAGATTTTTCTAGTCCGCCAACATCCATTTTCTTTGTTGACCAAGTTTTTAACAATCAAGGTCACCTGCCTAATGTCCTCAAGTTTAGCAATCTCTTTCCTTCACAGTTAATGTCTTCAAGTCCATCCTGTGATGTTCTAACGTCTCCACTTTTTAAAGGTTTATATGAAAGCCTATTACCATTCTTCCAAGTTGCCTCTGAAGTCCTTGTAGACCACCGTATCTTGCGGAATCCCACTCTCTTCAAAGAACTTCATCTGCAAGGTGTTCTTTGTTGTCCTTCTAGTGGCCATCTTTTGTATTATGATACAGTGCCTCTTTCTTCATTCCAGAACCAACTTCAACTTTCTCCAACGCGGATTTTTTTTCTTGTTTTGCTTGTAACCCAAGCAACCTTTCTTATTCCAAGTGCATTGTACCCTTCTTGGCTTACCTAGTTGACATACCACCCTGGTACTCAACTTGTTACTTTCAACTTCTTTTACTTTCCAAGTTAACCCTAATTGGCACGAGGATTGGATCAGACCGTCAGAGAGAAAGGATGGTAAATGCATGTTCCCCACCCCCAAGAAGTCTCAGAAGTCTTTCAACCGGGATCTTTGCAGTTCTTCAGCAAGCTTGTGGTGCCATGATGGAATTTGAGATCGAAGGAAGTCAAGTATGCCGGGAAGCTGTGAGTCAGTTGGGAAGCTCAAGCACTAAGGGTATAGGTCAGCATGAGCAATCAAAGAGTGTTGAACCGATGATTGCAAGATTCGAGGTAGTCGAGGAGTTCGTAAAAGAAACAAGATGAAGATCCAGTTGTTTCCGGTTACAAGTGAGTGCATTTTGGAGCCCAAGCGGCCATTGGTCACAGGTTAGATGAAGATGGCAACAGTTGGCATCGGAATCAGCTTTGGGTTCTGAATGTGGAAGATCGGGAAGGACAATGAAGAATGATAACCTCGAGATGACAATTGCAGTTCCTCTCGGAGCGACCAAGAAGTACAAGAATTGGAACAGTACTGCTGGTGATCTTTCATGAGGATAGAGATAGAAGAACACGAGTTTCTGGGATGAAGTGGAGCGATGACAGAATACGAGACTAAATTTGATACAGCCAGCCAACGAGAAGATCGAAGTGGATCGTCGCAACCTCAAGTTGCCTCATTACAAGCAAAAGAGTTGGGAAGATGGAAGAAGAAGAAGACTGTACAAGTTAGGAGACGAAACGCTTCGCAAAGTCCAGAGTTCAAGTACCTCTTGGTTACATTCGAGTTTCGAGGACGAAACTCCTCTTAAGGGGGAAGGAATGTAACATCCCGACTTTTTGTAAAAGGGTAAAATAGTCATTGGGTGTATTTACTACGACCTAATTATTATTTGTCCCATGTATTTAATTAAAAAGGAATTAGTTAAAGGATTTAGCTATTAATTATAAAGGATTTAATTATTGGCTATAAAAAGGAAATAATCTCCAAATCACTCCTTTTTATTTACACGCCTATTCTCGAAATTCGACAAAAAAGAGAGGAACGGCGCTGAAGAGAAGAAACCAACGCAGAAGATGCCAGGAAAAGACAGAATGTAATCTTCAACCGTGTGACCAATCCGTTCATCTGATCAAGAAGCCGTAGGAGAGAAAAGTGATCAGCGCGAGGAGACGCAACTTTGGAAAATAACATCTCTCGATTTCGTAAGTTTTCAGTTTAGCCCTAGTTTTCGGTGTTCGTAGAGTTCGATTCTTGAGAAATTCGTATCTTTTGATCCGTAGCTCTGTTTCGCAGCCGTGAGTAGTCGAAACTATCGTCTCGGAGCGTAGAATAATCTAAAAATAGTTTCACGGCAGTAAGCCCAGGTAACCTTCTGTTTTTCAGGCTCTTTCAGTTTCGGTTTTCAGCAAGAAATAGGATTTTAGGGTTTCTTGTTGATCACATAGGTTTTGGGGTTGAGGATCAACAATTGTTGAAGTTGCTGGGTGTTTTGCTGTCGGTGTTGCAGGCAATTAAGGTAAGAGGCTCTTCCTATGATTTCAAATTATCGTTTATAAGGTTTAGATCAAGTTTTAAGGTGTTTAAGATGTTTTGATGCTAGGAAGATGTGTTTTTCGTTGATCAAGGATCATAGGTGTTCTTGGAATGGTTAGATATGTTTATCTACGTTTTACTATGTTTAAATTGCTGTTATTTTGGGTTAGAAACTGTTTTGGATCGAACTTGAGGATTTTAGGGTTCTAGTCGAACCTAGGTGGACGAGCGTCTGGCCTCTCTGGACGGGCGTCTACTTGGGGTACATTTCGGACGAGCGTCTGGCTTTCCTAGACGGGCGTTTGAAGTGTTGTTTTACATTCAGGATTGAAACTATTTTAGGTGGACGGGCGTCAGGGTATAGTGGACGGGCGTCCAGTAGGTTCCAGACGGGCGTCCATGTCTTTAAACGGGCGTTTGGTGGTTGTTCAGCCTTATAAGTACGTTTTATCATTTCTAAACCTTTAAATGTGATTTGTTGACACTGTACAAACTTGAACAAGCCTGAATTGAGCTTCTGATTCGTTCAGTTAAAACACCGAATGTACTCTTAAAGGGAGTTGAAGTTCGGATCCGTCGGAAGAGCATGATAGGCTTGTGCTTTGATGAATTAGCATTCATCAATGTCTGTGTAATTTCTAGGCCTTGTCCGTGTCTAGTGGTCTAGGAGAGAGTATTGTGTGTGAGGGAGATTATTTGAAAACACTTAGGTGGCTAGTTAATCATCCTAATAATCAACGTACTTGACTAGTAAAAGATTAAACAACATGTCTCTCTTGGCTAGGCACCAGGCTAAATCGCGATGCATGTGCTACCTCTGAAGGTGGAGGAACTCTGTAGGTCAAAAGACCCTAAGTACAGAGGACTCCGCTGAGGTGTGCGTACTATCGGAGTCTACCTTTTCTAGACTTCGTGGATATTGGTGTGATCCACTAATATGTTGCAAAAAAGTGTCCCTTAGGTGGAAGAACTCCGTAGGTCATAATGACCCTAACTACGGAGGGACTCTGCTGAGGTGGATGCGCGTAGTGCCCTTGAGTGCGGTTGTAACATAGATAAGCTAAGTAGAAACGTTTAGTCAATTCATGTTGATGGACATGAAATGAACCCTAGATTGAGTCGGTCACATAAAGATAACTAAACGATTAAATATCTTTTCTTTATAAATCTTAATTGTTGTCGTAGCTTCTCACTTTTACTAAGTACTTTGTACTTAGCTCCTTTGCATTTTCTTTTGTATGCATTGTGGGGTGAGAAGACGAACAGGTTGACCAAGTGTAGATGTTGACTTTTGAAGACTTGGAATCTTGGCGAAGCTTTTAGTTTAATTTCCCTTGCAAAGGTTGTACTAGATTAGTTGCAGTTCGTTTATTAGACTTGTTGTACTTCTACTTTTAAGGCATCGTGTTGGATAAGTCTTTGGGTTTTTAATCGTTGTAATCTTAACTATCCATCTTTAGTATGGTTAATTTCTATTCATAGTAGCTTTTATGTTTTTACCCGAGTCTTTTTGGCTTCCGTTTGCTTTTATTTGATACGACGACATAGAGGCTTGCATATAATATTAGACTTATTTAATGCTATACGCGCCGAACGTTTCTCTTCCGGATAAGGGCTCGGTATCCGGGAGCGGGGCGTTACAAAATGACAAACCATAAAAAGTATGCTGATCTACTGTCTTCTTTCCCTTTCTTCTCTTGCTTTCTGCACTTGTTCTTGATAAGCTCTTATTTCTCTGATCATATCTCTCATCCATTCATTTTCAATCTGAGAGAAATCAATATGAGGATTCACTTGTTTCCACCAATGCCATGCTTCAGGTAGAGTAAGATTGATCTGTTGTACTCTAAAGCCTAAACGCATGTATACTTCTTTAAACACATTAAGTGACTCCTTTGCATTTGTAGTAGGTAAACTTCTTCCACCTCTACCACCTCTTCCACCTCTGTGTGTAGCCCTCAAGGCTTTGACCCTTGCCTCCCAAAAATTGAGTCCAAGAAAAGAATTGAGTCCCTCATGGAAACCTTAATCATGATAAGGTCTTCTTTTGCTGTTGTAGACTCTCTTGTATTCTTTGAGAAGATCATTAGTAAGTGGAAGTACGCAAAAGTGTGCGGGCTCCTAAAAGCATTAGTATCATCTTCCCATCTTTTCTTAGCAAAGATTCTCGGCGCCTCTTTTGCTACCGCTTTGTTTGGCTCTCTTCCCCCTTATTGACATTATCAACAAAACGGGATAGCAGGCCATGTACACTCTCTTGTGTGAGCACTAAGTTGTTCAGTTGACCTTCCATAATTTCAGTCCTAGTGTCAATAGCTATGATCCTTCCTTGCAAAGTTTTCTCCAGTAGATTTATCCTCTCAGTAACTTTAGGATCCGGTAAAGACAAGAAAGTTGCAGTGTTCCAGCAGATTCAGCCATAGCAGGTTTAGGTGTCTCAGCAAGCTTGTCAAGTTTCTGATGAATGGATGCAAATTGTTCTTTCAGAAACTTGTCCTTTAGTGTATTACCTTGTCTGATCCCCTTTACATCCAGAGCAAGGCCAGCAAGAGCATACTGAGTGGAGGTTATATTGGAAGCAACATTTTCAATGGTTCTTCCTCTATTCTCCACTAAGTTCATTAAATCTTCAAATCTCTGCTCTTGCCTGTCAAGTTGATTTCTTAAATTTGCAATGTCATTTCTGACAGTCCTCAACTCATCCAAAACACGTGCTGGTACCCCACCAGCCATTCCTCCATCAGCTCCATTAGCAGGCTCTTCTACATTATATTGTTGCCTCTATCTGCTGATAACCAAGGCAAAACACATATCCCTTCTAGCAGGGTTAGGTCCTTGGAATTATTCCAGAATGGGATCAAGAGCAGGCTCTTCAAAAACTGGTACAAATGCCTGTTGAGGTTCTTCATCAATAGGTTCTTCCTCAGGCACTTGAAACTCCTCATCACTGTAGTCATAGTCCACCAGCTGCTCCTATTCATCAATTACAGCAGTCTGCTGACTATCTTTCTCTTCAGTGACCTTTCCTCCAGAAGGCTACACTACAGCAGCCTGTTCTTCAACAACATCAGGGGTTTCCTCCAAACCCATAGATAGTTCCAACCTATGTCCAGGTGCTGTTTGAGACTCAACAACCTGTACCTCCTGTTCCAACCTTTGTTCAGGTGATGTTTGAACCTCAACAGCCTGAACCACCTGTGCCACAACAACTTGTTCAGGGAATACATCCATATTCTCCTTTTGAAATTCCTTAATATCAGGAATCCTTCTTATAAAATTGGCAGCCTTGGTAAGAGTGTTCTCAGTGTCAATCCAGTCATGATATTGAATTGAATCTTCAGAACTGACATCAGGCTCACTATGGTCAGTATTCCTATCATCATCCAAATTTACGATCCGTCGATCATCAAGTATGCTCGGCGGGTTCAACAACAAACAAGGTGTCTATCTCACCAACCATCTGTTTGCACCAATGTCTATTCCCTCATTGATTTGTGCCTCTAGATCATCCATGGTGAGATTTTCCACATCCTCATCCATTTCTTTAGTTTGTTGTCTCTCAGTAGATTGTCCAGCATCAGGAGACGGCTCCACTCTAGGTTCAATTAACATAGCAGTTCCACTGCTTCCTCCTGGTCCAGAGGGGTAGTTACCTCCAGAATCAGATGATGAATCATCACTGTCTGATTCATCTCTGGAGTCTCTGAACTTGATACCCTCCTCCTTCTGTTGTTCATCAAACAAATCCATCAGTTAGATCCAGTAAGGAGGTATCAACCAGATCCAGCAAATTATCCACTCCTAATTTCTCAAAAGCCCATTCTTCAAAATCTGTCATTGGTTCTGCAGCTGGATTTTGTCTCTTATAGAATCCAAACTTCCATTGGAAATAGTTTGCAATCAGTAAGAGTTTAGGATCAACAAACTCCTCTTTCTTCTGCTTCTCATGTCTCTCAAATGGCATGGTTGGTTTCCTAGGAGCTGTTGTAGTACCTTGCTGACCTCCAAAGGTCTCAACAAGTAAATTCAGAGTTTCTTCAACAGATGCCTCTAGGTCAGTAGGCTGCTCAGATTGTATCTTTGTTTCTACTACCTCCATCTGTACTACACTTGGTTCCCCCTGACTTACATGCTCATCAGCAGGGTTAGCAACAGATTGCTCTTCCCCCTGAACTATTGCCGAAATTGCAGGGTCTTGTAACAACTTTTCCACTTCCATAGCAGGTGTAGACTCAGTGGTTTGCTATGGTTCTTCTACAAGTTGCTCAACAACAACTTGTACAATGTCAGTAGGCTCAGCAGTCTTTGCAGGGGAGGATTCAACAACTTCAACAGTAGGCTCAGGGTCAGTAGTCTGTTGTGATTCTCCAGCAGTTTGCTCAACAACAACCTTTACAACCTCAGTAGGCTTGATAATTGTTAAGGGCTCAGCCTCAATAGCCTCTCCTACTTCTTCTTCTTCTTTTTCTTCTTGTTGCCTTTGAGCCTCTAAGGTTTTCAATTTCTTTCCTTTGCCATGTTTCCTTTTCTTGGCAATTTCCTTCATTCTTTTGGAAAGATCTTCTTTTTCAATTTCAGCAGCTTTCCTCTTTTTACTTGCTTCCTTCTGTTGCTCCTTCAATATTTCAGCAACAGTTTTCTTCTTTGCAACTACAGGGTCAATAACCTCAATCTCTACTGGACCCTCAATAGATTCAGTAGTCTATGCTGTTTGCTTCCATGTCTTTCTAGGCTTTAATAATTTAGTAATTTTTCTTATGTCAGTAGCCTTTCTCTTTTCAGTAACCTTCTTGGGTGCAACAGGTTTGACAACATTCTTAACCTGCTCACCACCAACATTATCATCTCCATCATCACCATAACTTTCAGTAGCCTCATCAACTACATCTTCATCTTCATCCAGACCAGGGATAGGATTACCAACTTCTGGCTTGAATCTGGACTTGTTAATATTTTCAGATAAAACATCAGGTATCTGAAAATGATTCAGCAGGGTTTGAATCATTAGACCTAAAGGCTTGACCTTGGACTTCCTTGTCCCATCTCTATCTTCAACACACACTTTCTTCATGTAGTGTATGAAGAATCCAGCCCAATCAAACTTCATAATTCTGCAGATGATGATCAGTAGGTGTATTTTGGGTCCAAACAGTGTATCTAGGCTTCCAACAAATCCCAAAATGGTTTTGGCAATCAATTTGCTCAGCAGGTTGTACTCATAACCAATATACTTCACATCAATTCCCAAATTTGAAGCAATTGTATCATCTATTTTTATTGAATCCACAAACTTCATTCTTGGTAGATTCATTGCTTCTGGATTGGTGGGTGCATTGTTTCCAGGTGCAAATCCAAATACCTCTCTCAGTAGGTCTGAGGATATTTCAATCTCTATTCCATTAACAGTTGTAGTGAAGGCCTCTCTACCTTCATGTATGACAATGTTTTTCCAAAATTCCAACACATTGACATAAGATATTCGTTCCAATCTTCTGTTTATGATACCTTCTAGCCCAGCAAACCGTCTGATCCTTCGCCCAATATTAATGGTTAACTCAATGGAGTTACTGTCAGGAACATATCCTCTTACACTCTGACTGGTTCCAATATGAACCTCATCCTTCTTTGCCATTGTTGTAAGAAAAAGATGAAGAAGATAGCTCTCAAATCTGTGTTCACACAATGTATACGCAGAGAAAATCGATCTGAGTTTTTGTAAGTAGCCTCTATGTATAGGTCTGTATATATATAGACAGATATGGTTGAAACTGTCAGAACACGTACTGTGCATTTACCACGATTAAATTTGAGTGAATGCTGTCTTGACACGTGGCCCATTACTTTTCCATAACGTTTTGTAACCGTCAGATCGTGTTAACAACGGTTATAAGGATGGAATAAATATCCTGCCATTTGCTTTTTGACATTAGTAAGTTTGACTGTGTAACGTTTCCTTCAGCAGCCTTGTCATCAGTAGACTTGGCTCAGCAGCCTGCTGATAGAGTCACTCTGCTGATGTTTAATTCCTTTTGTATTGTCCAATTGATAATACAAGATGAAGTTTAATACCAATGACTGATCTCTCAAGTGAGCTCACCTAACAGGACAAAGACCAATCCCCTTGGCAACTTCACTTGCTCAATTTTCCAAACATAAGTACACAATACCAATGACTAATCTGCTAAGTGAGCTCACCCAACATAGCAAAGACTAATCCCCTTGGTGAATTCCAATACACTGCTGATTAAGATTATATCAGTCAACTTTTATAATTCCAAGTTCAGTCCTTAGTTTAGCAAATCTTTCACTGTCCAGTGGTTTAGTGAAAATATCAGCAAGTTGATCTTCAGTAGGGATACAAAGAACCACCACATCTTTCTTTTCAACATGATCTCTTATAAAATAATGTCTCACATCAATATGCTTGGTTCTTGAGTGCAAAACAGGATTTTCTGTGATTGCAATTGCACTTGTGTTGTCACAAATAATTGGAATTTCTCTTTCTTCAATTCCATAATCCCTTAATTGTTGTCTTAACCACGGTATTTGTGCACAACAGACTTCCAAGAAGAAGATACTCGGCTTCGGCGAGTGGAAGTTGATATAGAATTTTGTTTCTTTTCGAACCGGGAAACCGGTCTATTTCCCATTAAGCGACAGTTCTGTGGTGCTTTTTCTATCAATCTTGCATCCAGCATAATCAGAATCTGAGTAGGATATAACCTTGAAGCTTCCATCTTTTGAATACCATATCCCTACTCCCAAAGTCTCTTTTAGGTACTTGAGAACTCTTTTGGCTGCACATAAATGACTTTCTTTAGGTTTTGATTGAAATCTTGCATAAACACCTATAGCAAAGGATATATCAGGTCTGCTGGCAGTAAGGTACAACAGACTACCTATCATCCTTCTGTATAAAGTCTGATCAACATCTTTGCCTTCTTTGTCTTCATCCAATCTAATATTTGTGCTTATAGGAGTTGAAATCTTGGTGTTGTTTTCCATACCAAATTTCTTCAGTAACTCCTTGGTATACTTGGTTTGATGAATGAAGATTCCATCTTTCATTTGTTTGACTTGTAAACCCAAAAAGTAGTTCATTTCTCCCATCATACTCATTTGGAATTTACTCTTCGGTAGATTTGCAAACTTTTCACATAGCAATTCATTTTCAGAACCAAAGATTATGTCATCAACATAAATTTTTCACCAGCAGGGTGTTGTTCCCTTCATTGATTCTGAAAAGAGTCTTATCAATGGTGCCTTTTGTAAAACCATTGTCCACCAAGAATTAAGATAGAGTCTCATACCATGCTCTTGGTGCTTGTTTTAAACCATAAAGTGTTTTGTTGAGTCTATACACTTTATCTTCTTGATCTGTAACTTCAAAACCGGGAGGTTGCTTGAACATACACTTCCTCTTCCAGAATGCCATTCAAGAATGCACTTTTGACATCCATCTGATATACTTTGAAGTTTTTATAAGCATCATGTGACAGGAATAATCTGATAGCTTCCAATCTTGCAAAAGGGGCATATGTCTCATCAAAATCTATTCCTTCTTCTTGAGAATATCCTTTTGCTACTAGTCTGGCCTTATTCCTTACAATGGTACCAGATTCATCAAGTTTGTTTCTGTATACCCATTTTGTACAAATTATATTTTCATGACTAGGCCTTTCCACTAGTGTCCAAACTTGATTTCTTTTAAATTCATTCAATTCTTCTTCCATAGCAATTATCCAATCTGGATCTGAAATTGCTTCCTCAACAACTTTAGGTTCCACTTGAGATAGAAAACAAGTAAACATTGCTTCTAACTGTCTTCTAGTCCTCACAGCTTGCTGTATGTTTCCAATAACTTGTTCAGCGGGGTGATCCCTTAACCATTATGGATTTTGGTTAGATTGATTCTTAGGAACCTCATCTGAAGTAGGGTCTATTGTTTCTTCAATAGGGGGTTCAGCAGATCCTTGAATTGCCTCAGTTGTTGCATCAGTAGTATTACCAACAGGGTGTTCAAGCAGGGACAGAATCAGAATCCTTTAAGTCGTTGAATCATTCCAAAACTTCAACACATTCTGGATCAGTGACTTGTTGATTCTCAGCAGGTTCTGAAGCTTGATCTTCCATTCCAGTGAACTTAGGTTCATCAAATACAACATGTATTGTTTCTTCATGTTTCAGTGACCTTTTGTTTAGTACCCTGAATGCCTTACTAACTGATGAATATCCCAAGAAAATTCCTTTATCTGATTTTGGTTAGAATGTCTTCAATTGCTCCTTATGATTTAAGATAAAACACTTTCTTCCAAATGGATGAAAATAGGATATATTAGGTTTTCTTCCATTCCAAATCTCATAAGGTGTCTTCAGCAGCTTCTTGTTCACTGAAGTTCTATTTTGTGTATATCATGCTGTATTAACTGCTTCAGCCCAATATCTTTCAGGTAGCAATGCTTCACAAATCATAGTTCTTCCTGCTTCTTTTAATGTTCTGTTTCTTCTTTCAGCAACCACTACAAGAAAACTGTGATTCAATGACGAAAACTTAATGACAGGATGTAAAACTGTCATTAAATGGTACTTATAATGACGGGACACAAATTAATTTGTTGATGAATGACGGAATTTAAATTCCCGTCATTAATAATCTTATTTCCCGTCATTACAAATACAATAAAAAAAACCCTCTCATTATTTGTATAGAAAATTAGTGAAGGGTGCAAATCCCATCATTAAAAGACTGTTTTAATGAGGAGTAATGATAGAGGCACAACGGTTGTGCCACAACGAGTGACACAACGGTGATCACAACCGTTGATTGTGTTTTGATTTATATCATTATTAATTAACTCATTATAATAGTACTATCTGATATATATCGTCAGTTCGTTATCGAGCGATTGATTTGAATCTCGGGGTTCGTTAACGACCGATTGATATGCTAAATATCCCACAAAATCACTTACTCAATAACAAACCTCGGGTTAAAGAGAAATTTACTCGAGAATGAACCTCGGGTTTGAAATCACTTACTCAATAACAAACCTCGGGTTCTAATCAATTACTCAAGAATGAACCTCGGGTTTGAAATCACTTACTCAATAACAAACCTCGGGTTCTAATCATTTACTCAAGAATGAACCTCGGGTTTGAAATCACTTACTCAATAACGAACCTCGGGTTCTAATCACTTACTCAATAACGAACCTTGGGATTGAACTCATTAACTCAATAACAAACCTCAGTTTGTAATCATTTAATCAATAACAAATCTCGAGACTGAACTCATCAACTCAATAACGATCCTCAATACTAAAATCACAATTCAATAATGAGCCTCAGGCTTTAATCAGTTACTCAATAACGAACCTCGAGTTTTAATCACTTACTCAATAACCAACCTTATTGTGATTGAACTCACCAACTCAATAACGAACCTCGGTTTGTAATCACTCACTGAATAACAAATATAGGGTTTAAAATCACTTACTCAATAACGAACCTCGGGGTTGAGCTCACCAACTCAGTAATGAACCTCTGATTGTAATCACTTACTCAATAACGAATCTCGAGATTGAACTCATCGACTCTACAATGAACCTAGCTCGGCACTGAAATCACCAAGCCGACAGCCTAGTGCCGCCGACACCAGAAAGGTAAGGACGTGTTGAAGTGGAATGCTCGAGCAGAAGGTTTTAGTGACCTTGGAAGAGAGAAAGCTTTTAAATCCGTTTTTATCTTGACTCGATTCGGTTTTTTTTTCTGAGTATGAGCTCGAGTCGAGCTGCTCGAATTTAATCAAGCTTAGATCGAAGTTCATAATACATTTATCGAGTAGCTCGCGAGTTATTCAAGGTTTATACAAAATATTTAATTAAATATACATATATGTAAGTGTATCATCACAAAATATTTTATAAAAACATTAATTATTAGTCGAGTCGAGTATTAGAGGTATCGAACTCAATTTTGACATATAATATAAAAAAGATTAACAAATTTTGAAAAACAATCGAACTCAAGACCCGAGTCCAGTAATTAAATAAAATAACTAAAATATATACTCGAAATTTTAATTAAATTAACATATATACTCTAAAAATACAATACCTATCCCCATTATTACCCAAACCCTCAATTATCATCATTCATTATCCATTCCATTCGATCAGCCCCTACCGCCCTCCCCTCCCCCGTCGTCTGAGCCGTCTCTGCCTTGTCCTCGCCCTCCCCCCCTCCCCCGTCGTCCTCGTCCTCATCCTCGGTCCTCCTCGTCCCTAGTCCCTCCATCCCTCAAACCTCAAACCTCCAACCGTAGCCGAGCACTAGCAAGTAGCAACCTCAAACCTCCAACCGCAGTCGTATCGATTGAGCCATTAGCTACGGGAGTCTTCACCAGCAGGATTTTCACGTAGTGACCGGTCGTTCCGCCTGAGGTATGTCAATTTCCGGCCAATCTCCTGTATTAAAAGTTCTGATTTTGTAAACTTACAGTCAATGTTCGAAAAAGGTGCAATCTTCTCTGCGGATTCGAGCTATTAAAGCTCTGATTTTGTTCACACTATGCATTGCGGATTAGTCTGTTTTGTTCTCATGTTTTATTCCCTGTTCTGGTGCTGAATCAGTGACTTATTTACTGATTCAGTGTTTTTTGTTGAGACTGTGTGCATTGGGTGTTTTTTGTCTTGATTCAGTGTTTTTTGTTGAGACTGTGTGCATTGGGTGTTTACTGATTCACTTTCTACACTGCACTTTGCTGAATCACATCACCTGCACCTGTGCTGAATCTGTGAAGTGGTCTAATTTGGTGTTTGCTTTGATGCACCTGCTACACTAATTTGTACTTGCCGAGCTTCATATTTGAGGGTTGATGAACTTGCTTTCGATCTCATAAATTCTCCGTCTTTATGACTGATTCGATTGCGATTGTGACAGAGCAGCAACACAAGAACCGTTCTTGTGAAGGCCTCTCATTTCCGGCAACTCTAGATGGAAGGCCAACCGTATCTGCATTTAATCAGGTCATATTTTTCTGATTTTATGTTTATATCATATATTCAGAGTTTAATGATGATTTGGACTTGACTCTGCTCTGATTTTGTGCCCTCGTGTCTGATTGAAGGCGTGCATATGAAAGGTGTGATCTTTTATCAAATCCGGTGACTGTTACGAGCCATTAATGTATGATTCTCTGAATTTGCAGTTAACCCTAAATCAAGGTCGTATCTTTTTACTTAATAGTTAATATTGTGCCTGTTATTTTCTGATTTGATCTTGATATTTCCTTGACCTTTTCCATTTGTGTTGATCTTGCAAAAAAGATATGGATTCAAGAAACACGTGTTTAACGTGTAAACTGTTTCCATAGCCGTTAAAGGATGATCCCGTCCCTTTTCCAAGCACTCGCATTCGAGGTGGATCGATGTGTTGCCATTTTGAACAAGAACAGTGGTTCTCTCCCCTCTCGTTTCAGCCCCGGTTTGGTGAATCTTAACCCGGACCGCGCGTGTAAATTGGCTTGAACCCTTTATGTGGGCTAGATAGTTGACATAGGTGGGCTTGAACCCTTTATGTGGGCTAGATAGTTTATTCAATATTCATATGTACTTAAAAGCTGCAAAAGATTACTTACTGTGATGTAATACTAGACCATTTTTGCTCCTGATTTCACTTTTTTTTAAGTTCCATGTTTTTTTTTTTCCTTTTTCTTTATAATGAATAACCCAATTTTCGCACTATAGTCAAGTGAAATGCTCTATTTTTTTGTCTCCAGGTTATGTTATCAAGGACTTGACATTCTATAGCTCTCTTTGATCGTGACTACTCCAGAAATGGATGTGAATCAGATTAATTCATCCTCCACTCAAGTGACATGAGGAGAGGTATAATTTCTTTAAGATTCCATTGTTTTTCTATTTGGTAAAGTTTTTTCTTTTTTGATGTCTCTAAGTTTCTATAATACCATTTTCTTCAATGCTAGTCACGAAATAGTAGCATTAGTTGAAATATGGCTAGAATTTGATTATTAATTATATAGAACATTGTATTCGAGCTTGAATTTAGGTGCCTTGCTTCTATTCGAGCTTGAACATTGTATCCCGGTTCCATCACTTGCAACAAAGGATCTTTCAATAATTATGTCTAAACTTTCTTCATATTTCTACTGCTGTTCTTGTTTGAGTTCCAATAATACCACTCCATAAGTCCATGTATATTTTTTCTTCAATTGGAATGTAAGTTGGCAAAGTTCTTCTAGCACTAATGAAAATTGGAGTTATATATGGATGGATATTATGTCATATATCTTGTATTAGAAACCATTATTTTCTATGGTGGTTTGATTTAAATAATTTTTTCTTTCCATTTCATGGTTTTAAGTAGCTATTTCTTAGAGATATCATTGTTTTAATGGCCTATAAAATTCAAAAAAATATTCCTTCCATGTAGCCCTTCGGAAGAAAGACCATTCAGTTAGTAACTTCTAATGCTACATTCTTTTAGTGCAATGGCAGTCAATAATTTTTTTGAACATATATATTTCTTCTCTTCTTTTAGTGCAATGGAAATCCAACTATATTCCCCGATATCGACAATCACATTTCCTTTTCCTAGTGTAGCAGAAATTAAATGATAATTTTTCTATTTTGGCATTCTGTTTCTCAGGAGATTTATGGAGCTGGAAGCATGATTATGGGTTCTAAACAACCCCAATAAACTGATTCACCATCCAGCAGTTTCTGTTGTGGTATGTGTCAGGTTTAATGAATAGCTTTTTTTTCATACCGATTTTTGTTGGATACCCGATGGAACTATATTTGGGCATACTATAAGTTTTTTAAAGTACTGAAAAGGAATTTAGTTTTGAGGTATACATATGTATTCTCTGTTTTTGGCTTGTGCAAATGACTGCATTTTGTCTTACCTCTTGAATTTTATATGAATGCGTTTCCTTTTATTTCCTAGGTCTTTACATAGATAAGGAAAAGATACACATTAACATTTTTATCATCGTCCATGTCAACTTTGGGTAGTCAACTGCCACTGGTCACTTGATATTTACAAGATTGGTGTACTCACAAGTGTGTCGTTGGCAGGTTTTGAAAAGAATTTGTTATGTTCATATTGTCGTTTGCTTTTAGATTTTATCGAAGTGGTTTCTTTTGTTGAAGATTATATTCTTTTGATGGGTCGTTATGGATTTAAAGAAGCAAAAGCCAATGACAAGGTAATACTTATTACCAATATCAACACTCTGGACATGTTAAGTTTATCTGAGTGATAATGATTAAAAGTACTTCCTAAAATCTTATGTCGGATGTCCTCATTTTACAGTCTTTTGCAGTTATTAAGTATACATGTTACTGTTATTTATCTATAATTCTATACTCTTCTCTTTGCCTTTCCGTTTCATCATATCCCCTTCCTACATATCTTGAGGTGACACTAAGTAAATAAATATGTTCACTGTCTTATTCAATTGAATGCATTGTTCTTCGAATCGCAAGTTTGGAAGCAACTGGAATTTTGATATTCATTGGTACCCTAGGATTGCAGGGGTTATATGAGCATCACATTTTGATGGCAGAATAGGGGTTTATAATATAGAGGTTAGTATCTGATTCATATATTGAATTTGTAAATACCTCATTTCAATTGCAATATGATGAATGATAGGCCTTTGGGATTACTTGTGATGTTCTTTATTTGATTTTGTTTATTTCTTGTTTTGTGTTTGACATGGTTAGCGTTTGAAATAGTATTAGAGTGTAAATGGGACCTTTTAATTCCAAATCATTATCCTTGTTGTTGCAATTTAAGTTTTAGATCTTTTAGTCTCGGCTTATGCTAAGGAAGTATTGTTTCGCATGGTATAGTGAACTATTTCTCTTGTTCTTACCACGGTATGTTTCACTATGATCGTGTTCTCAATGAAATACATTTGTGCACATTATAGTATATTTCCCCTTGATTGGTTCACCAAGATGTACATTTGTTCATGATAGTAGAATTGGAAATGTTATCTTTTTGGTAGATTTAGTTACGGTATGCACTTCTGGTATTGGAAATATATGAAGTCTCCACTTTAGGGTTGTGGAGTTCTATCCCGTTCTTTTCTAATCTATAAGAGATGAAATGAGTATTCAAACCATTTAATATCTATTAAGTGTGACTTTCTAATTAATGCTTCTAATTTACAGTTTTTCAGCCTTGATGCCTTTACTTTCCAAAGATCCTATTATGCAGGGTTGTGATCGGTGTGGTATTGGAGAGGGTGCTTTTGATACTTAGTAATAAATGATGTGGTGTCATGCTCAAAATACTTATATGGACAGTCAAGTACTTATACGGACAGCCATGCTCAAAATACTTAGTAATAAATGATGTGGTGTCTACAAGTCTTTCTTTGTGTCTATGTTTGTTCAACTTTAGTTTCTTAGGTTGTGCCAGTTTGATTTGTGTGTTGAGTTGCATTATTTGAACACAAATTATGCATCCCATTCTATGCATGTGATAAAGGTGCTTTATATGAGGTAAAAATGGGAAAATCTCAACCCCCTTTTTTTAGTGGCTCCTATTAACGATTATTCCTTTTATTTTGGCTACACATAATATTTAGGTCGTTTCGAGACTAATCATGCTAATGCTTTGTGCAGTTTCTACTGTTGAAGGTCAGTGTGCTTACAAAGTTCTGAACTTTACGAACAAGCTTATCACCGCTTAAGGTGAGTGTAGTTAGGGGTACTACTGCAAACCCCATAGTTAGGGGATCTATTGCAAATCCCCGTAGTTATGGGATCTACAAAAAATCCCATTTTACTTGTCATTTATGTCATTTATCAATTCATTACATATGTTACTTAGTGTTTATGTATAAAGACTATTTTGCATTAGGGGTGGTCTTTCCGGCCTTTGTTTTTTTACTTGCTTGCATGAATTGTAACTTCCAATATGAAGCACGTATAATATGGGTGGAATGAGCATATAATTTTGATATATGTCATCATTAAATCATGATTTAATGATGGTAAAATGAACATATAATGAGGGGATATGTCGTCATTAAATCAGTATTTAATGAGGGGAAAATACATCTGCAACGAGGGGGTATTTCCTTACTAAATCTTGATTTAATGGGAGGAAAATGACCCTATAATGAGGGGATTATTTGTTGTTAATTATAATGTTTAATGACGGGATGGTACCGTCAATGAATGTGCTATATAATGACGGGAAAATGACCTTTTAATGAGGACATGTGTTGTGATTAAATCGTTGTTTAATGAGGGGAAAGGAGCCTATAATGAGTGGATGAATCGTTATTAAAAACAATGTTTAATGATAGGGATATACCGTCACTGAATGTATTATACAATTAATGACGGGAAGCGATTCCCGTCATTATTACCTTTAACGGGGGAGGCGGCAATGAAGGGATATTTCCCGTCATTAAAAGCCTTTAATGATGGGAATCGGGCATTTAATGATGGGAATTCCTCTCATTAAAAGTCGATTTTCTTGTAGTGAACCCCATTTTGCTGAGGTGTACCAGTAGCAGCAAGTTGATGTAGTGCACCATTCTGTTCACAATATTCTCTTATAACTTTATTGAGAAATTCAGTACCCTTATCTGATATGATCTTTACTGCTGTCAAACTTTTATCATTTTGCAATCTCTTCAAAAGTTCAGGCATCTTTTGAAGTGTTTCCCTTTTCTTCTTCATGAATATCACCCAAGTGTATCTTGAATAATCATCCACAACCACTAAGGTGTATTTCTTTCCTGTTATACTTGTTGGTGTTACTGGTCCAAAAAGATCCATGCGCATCAGCTCCAAAACTCTTTTTGTTGATTGTTTAGTCTTTGACTTGAAGCTTGATTTTGTTTGTTTACCTTGCTGACATGCATCACATATAGCATCCTTCTTGAATGTGATTTCAGGTAAACCAATCACCCGTTTTGTTGGTCCCTTTAAAAGGCTTTGGTTAAGTTTAGAGGGGGGGGTGAATAAACTTAACCCTTAAAACTTTTGGAGTTAACAAACTCAAAGAACTTCAAGAAATTGGCCGATAAGCAAGAATCTATCGATGGTTGAGTTTACCGAATTTGTGCAAATCGGATTTATATAAAAAATTAAGCCTTATTACTTGTTGTCAAATATGATACTAAGTATTAGATACTTAGTAGTGTTCGTGTGTGAGTTCGGTTGCTGGGATTCGGTAGGTTGATGTGTATAATAAACTAAATGCGTAATGTAAGTGCGTAAAGTAAGTAGGCAGATTTTATAGTGGTTCCAGGTGGTGTAATCCCGTCGAGTCAACTCTTCTCCCGTGATGTTGGAGGTAATTCACTAGAGATCTTTGATGTAGCCGTTACAAAGATTCCTAAGTTGCTTGTCCTTCACCAATAACTATGGCTTCACAAACCGAACACTTGGAACAGTAGGATTGTCGCTCCAAAGTCTTCCACCGGTCCTTGAAGGGTAGGATTGCCTCTTCACCACCTCCACCACAAACAACAGTCTTTCACACCTACCGTATGCTTCACCGTCTTCGACAGGTTCTTTATAAAATAATGATTGAATCAAGTAAATGATTCAACTTGCAGCGCTAACTTGACTAGGATGAAATAATCAACGGCTTGCGCTCTTCAAGTGTGTAAACTTGATGTAGCTTGAATACGAATACACTTGAAGATTTTCTCTGGATCAAGCAAGGTTAAGCTCGTAGGTTCAAGCAGGTGTTCTTGCACTGAATTATCTCTTATATTTTTCTCTTAAAATTCATCAATCATCATCTTTTTTTCGAGTCGAAGTCCTCTATTTATAGGTAGGATTGCATGTGACTTGTATTGGAAATTCAAATATAGCCGTTCCCTGTTTTGTCCCATTTGACATGCTTTCTGTCACTATTTATAGGACTGACACTGTCAGAATCCTTTTTGACAGTGCAGCCTGTCCACCATTTGACTTATAACCATTGGATAAAGTCCTGAATCATCCCAACGTCCTTTTAATCTCAGCCCTTGATTTGTTTGATAAATCAGAGGTAGTTGGTTGTCCTTATCCATGTAATCTTCCAATGTAATCTTGAATTAACCGAGGTATATTATCAGCAGGTTCATTAGTCTCCTGAACAACAATTTGCTGTGTATCAAATACAATGCAGCTGATTACTTTTATCTAACTTTTATCTGTGAAGTTAGATTACACCTTTTTAATTATAACCAAGTTCCAAACATCATCCAACTTATGGAACTTAGACCTTCTACACAAGGTATATGTAATCGCTTAGGTCATCACGTACTTGCCTAAATTTCGATTACATATCCTTGACTTTTATTACTAAGTTTGATCCCTTAGCCTACATTAACCGAGTTTGACCCCTCGGCCTTCGCCTTGGCAGGTTCCGTAAAAGTCTACCGACCTAACTACCCTACTGACCTAGACTAGTCTGCTAAACCAAGTCAGCTAACCTTTACAGTGCTTGTTTGATCAAACCTAGTCAAAGATCAAACTCTAATAAACCTATACATTTGATGTAGACATCTTTTTGCTTTTGCACTATAACAGTTAGTCTGGCACTCATCACTAAAACTTAGAAATAAGTCCAACAATTTCCCCCTTTTTGGTGATGATGCCACTACCCTCACCTAACAGGAAAGCAAAAAGATTGAAACAAAAACAGAACAAATTTCAGTCATCTTTCATTATAAACAATTGTTCACATTATTACAGTCTAGATACAGCAAGGATAAAACAGATTAAGTATGCTGATCTACTGTCTTCTTTCTCTGTCTTGTCTTTGCTTCTCCACTTGCTCTTGATAGGCTCTGATTTCTTTTATCATATCTCTCATCCACTCATTCTTAATCAAAGTGAAATCAATGTAGGAATTCACTTCCTTCCACCACTTCCAAGCTTCTGGTAGAAGGAGGTTGATTTGATTGACTCTGAATCCCATTCTCATGTAAAGCTCTTTAAATTCATTCAGTGAGTCTTTTGCTTTTGTGATAGGCAAAATCCTATCACCTCTGCCACTTCTTCCACCTCTTCCACCTCTAAAACTTGCCCTCAAGGCTCTAACCCTTGCTTCCCAAAATTTCAATCCCAAGAATGAATTTAAACCTTCATGAAATCCTTTGTCATGATAAGGTTTCCTTCTGTTATAGTACTCATTCTTGTATTGTTTAAGGAGATCATCAGTAAGTTGAACTCGCAGTGTGCAGGTTCACTGAATGCATTTATCTCATTCTCCCATTTCTTCTTGGCAATAATCCTTGCAGCCTCTTTTGCTACCGCCGTTTGGCCCTCTTCCCCCTTAGTGACATCAACAACAAAACGGGACAAGAGAGACCATGAACACTCTCCCCGTGTGATAATCGATTACTCGTTGTCCTTCCATAATCTCGGTTCTTGTATCAACGCAGTAATCCTTGATTGCAAAGTCTACTCCGGTAGATTGATCCCTCTCGGTAACTTTAGGATCCAATCCAAATTTCGGTTGAGATGTTCCAAGGCAGCCTCAAATAGGATGGATATGAATTGGTCTTTCAAAAACTTGTCTTCCGGTGAATTCCCTTACTTGATTCCTTTCACTTCCATTGCAAGATCGCAAGATCATACCGATTTGAGGTAATATTGGAGGCAAATCGTTTCGTAGTCCTCCCTCTATTTTCCACCAAATTGATCAAATCATCAAACCTCTCGCTCTTGTCATTCAGTTGAGTTCTTAGATTTGCAATATCATTTCGATGTCCTTAACTCTTCCAGGACATGTGCCGGTACTCCACCGACCATTTCTCCAAAGCAACTCCATCAAAGAGGCTCCTCAACATTATATTGTGGCCTCTCGATTGCTCACAGCCATTGCCCAACTCATATCTAGTCCAGCAGGGTTAGGTCCTTGATATTCTTCCAAGATGGGATGAAAGGCAGATTCTTCAAAAATAGGTACAAATGCCTGTGGGGGATCAATATCAACATTTTCTTCTTCAGGAATTTGGAACTCCTCATCACTAAAGTCATAGTCCAGAAGCTGCTCATCCTCATTAACAGCAGTCTGCTGACCATCTTTCCCTATAGTGGTCTTGACTCCAGTAGGCTCCACTACAGCAGCCTCTTCAACAACAGGGGTTTCCTCCAAACCCAAATTTGGTTTCAACCTTTGTCCAGGTGCTGTTTGTAATCCAACAGCCTGTACCTCCTGTTCCAACCTGTGTCCAGGTGCTGTTTGATCCTCAGCAACCTGTACCTCCTCTTAAACTCTTGGATCTTGTGCAATGAATGCCACAACAACTTGATCAGGGAATATGTCCTTGTTTTCCTGTTGAAATTCCCCAATATCATCAATCCTTCTTAGTAGATTTGCAGTGTCGGTCAGGGTGCCATCAGTGTCAACCCAGTTTTGATATTGAATGGAGTCCTCAGAACTGACACTTGGCTCATCATAATCAGTGACTCTTTCTTCACTTGAATCCACAGTCTGCTGGTCATTAACATGATCAGCAGGTTCTTCAACAAATAAAGGATCAATCTCACCAACCATCTTGTTTGCCCCAATGGTTATCCCTTCATTGATTTGTGCCTCAATATCATCAATGGTGAGATGTTCCTCTCCTCATCCGTATGTCTAGTTTGCTCTCTCTCAGTGGACTGTCCAGCACCAGTAGACTGATCTACTCTTGGTTCACTAAACATGGCACTTCCACTAACTTCTCCTAGACCAGAGGGGTGATTATCATCAGAATCAGATGATGAGGAATCACCATCACCACCTCTTGGATCCCTGAACTTGATACCCTCCTCTTTCTGTTGTTCATCAAACAAATCCATCAGCCTTGACTGTAACAAAGAGGTATAAATCAGATCCAGCAAACTCTCCACTCCCAAATTCTCAAAAACCCATTCTTCAAAGTCCGTCATAGGTTTTGCAAAGAGGCTTTTGTCTCTTGTAATATCCAAACTTCCATTGAAAATAATCACCACCTGTAGAGCCGTGGATCAACATACCCTTCTTTCCTTTTCTTCTCATGTTTTTCATAGGGTAAGAATGATCCTCTGGGAGCTGTTGCAGTACCTTGCTGACCTCCAAAGGTCTCAACAAGTAGATGCAAAGTTTCTTCTACAGATGCCTCAAGGCTAGTAGGTTGCTCAGGTTGGAGATTACTTCCTACTACCTCCATCTGTACCACACTTGGTTCCCCCTGACTTATATGCTCATTAGCAGGGTTAGCAGCAGACTGCTCTTCCTCCTGAACTATTGAAGGATTTGCAGGGTCTTGAACCAATGTTTCACTCACCACAACAGGTGTAGATTCAGTGGTTTGTTGCGGTTCTTCTACAAGTTGCTCAACAACAACTTGTGCAGCTTCAGTAGATCTATCAGTTTCTACAACAGGCTCTAGTGCAGTAGACTGCAGTGATTCTTCAACAGATTGCTCAACAACAACCTTATCACTTTCAGTAGACTCAGCAGCCTTAGTAGGTGAGGATCCAGTAACATCAACAGCAGGTTCAGTCTCTGTAGTTTGTTGTGACTCTCCAGCAGGTTGCTCAATAACAGCCTCTACTTCCTCATTAGGCTTGATAACAGTTAAGGGCTCAGCCTCAATAGCCTCTTCTTCTTCTTATACATCACCTTCTTCTTCTTGTGCCCTTAGAGCCTCTAAGTTTTTCAATTGTTTTCCCTTTCCATGTTTCTTTTTGTGAATAACTTCTTTCATTCTTTTGGAAAGTGGCTCATCATTAATTTCAACCACAGTAGACTTCCTCTTTCTAATGGATTCTTTCTGTTGTTCATTCCAAATCTCAACAACAATTTTTCTAGCAGCTACAGCATGGTCAGTAATCACAATTTCAACTGGACCCTCAGCAGACTAAGCAGTCTGTGCTGTTTGCTTCCTTGTTCTTTTAGGCTTTAACATCTCGGTTATCTTCTTTGTGTGCGAGCCTTTCTTTTCTCGGTGACCTTCTTTGGTGCAAACAGGTTTACCGTATTTCTTAACAGCTTTGCTTGACCTCGCTTCACCACCAAAGATCACCATCATCTCCATCATCATCACTATCAGCAGCCTCTACAACACCTTATTCATAATCATCCAGACCAGGGATAGCATAATCAATCTCTTTCTTGTATCTGGACTGATTGATATTCTCAGGTGCAACATCGAGGATCTCCAAATGATTCAAATAGCGGTTTCGAACCATTAATCCTAAGGGCAAGGCCTTGGATTTCCTTTTCCCTTCTCTTTCCTCCTTGGCTACTTTCTTCATGTAGTGGATAAAGTATCCAGCCCCAATCAAATTTCATACTCCCGAGATAATCATCATCACTCTATCTTGGGTCCCGATAGAGTATCCATACTCCCAACCAAACTCCCTAATATATTCTTTGCAATGAGTTTGCTCACAGGTTGTACTCATTCCCAATGTGTCTACAATTGATGTCCTGGAATTGATTTGGTGTCTTTATTTGTCTTGATTTTATCAACAAAATCCATCTTGGACAATCTCATTGCCTCAGGATTTGTTGGACCATCTACTGTTTCTTCAAAACCAAAAATTTCCCTCAGCAGACTTGAGGAAACTTCTATTTCTTGTGCATTCACAATCGTTTTGAATGCTTCAGGTTCCTTCCTTTACATAAATATTCTTCCAAAACTCGACAACGTTTGTATATGAGATTGTTTCCAATCTTATGTTCAAAAGACATTCTCCAATCCCGCATATCTTCTTATTCTTCGACCAATGTTGATAGCTAATTCTCGTTTTATTAGCATCAACAACAAAACCTCTCACACTTTGGCTTGATTCGATTTGAACATCAATCTTTTCCGCCATTGTTAAAAGGAAAAGATGAAGAAGAAAGCTTTGAAATCTGTGTTCACACAGTGTAAAAATACAGATATAAACAAATTTACAGTAGAGTGTCTTCTGTGTAATAGGTCTGTATATATAGACAGGGAGTGGTTGTAACTGTCAGTGCACGTACATCCACATTAACCATGATTAATCTGAGTGAATGTTAGCTTGACACGTGGCCCATTACTTTCCAAAACGTATTGTAACCGTTTGATCGTGTAAACGTGGTCGTAAAGGATAAAATAAAGTTTGACCGTGAAACGTTCCATTCAAACAGGTCGTCTTCGCAGGGTTGGCTCAGTCCGTCGATAAAGATGCTTCAAAGCACCTACTAACAAAGTGACTCTCGCCGATCCTTGATTTCTTCTTGTTTTGTTCAATTGATAATACAAGATGAAGTTTAATACCAATGACCTGATCCACAAGTGAGCTCACCCATCATGACAAAGACCAATCCCCTTGGCAACCTCATTTGCTCAATTGTCCAAACATAAGTACATGGAATTGTTGATACCAATGACTAATCGCTAAGTGAGCTCACCCAACATAGCAAAGACTAATCCCCTTGGTGAATTCCAAGACACCGATTATCACCAACTTTTATAATTCCAAGTTCACTCCTTAGTTTAGCAAATCTTTCACTATCAAGTGGTTTAGTGAAAATATCGCAAGTTGATCTTCGTAGGATGCATGAACCACCACATCTTTCTTCTCAACATGATCTCTTATAAAGTGATGTCTTACATCAATGTGCTTGGTTCTTGAGTGCAAAATGGGATTTTCAGTGATTGCAATTGCACTTGTGTTGTCACACATGATTGAAATTTCCTTTTCTTTAATTCCATAATCCCTTAACTGTTGTCTTAACCACAATACTTGTGCACAAAGCAACTTCCAAAGAAGAATATACTCGCTTCAAAGAAGTGAGGTTGATATAGAGTTCTCGTTGCTTGTCGAACCAGAAACCCGTCTATTTCCCATTAACCGACAGTGTCCTCTGTGGTGCTTTTTCTATCAATCTTGCATCCAAGATAATCGTAACCGAGTAGGATATAACTTTGAAGCTTCCATCTTTGGAATACCATATCCCTACTCCCAAAGTCTCTTTTAGATATTTGAGAACTCTCTTGATCGCACCTAAGTGACTTTCTTTAGGTTTAGATTGAAATCTTGCACAAACACCTATAGCATAGGATATATCAGGTCTGCTGGCAGAAGGTATAGCAGACTGTCTATCATCCTTCTATATAAGGTCTGATCAACATCTTTGCCTACTTTATCTTCATCCAATCTGATATTTGTACTCATAGGAGTTGATATCCTGGTACTATTTTTCATACCAAACTTCTTCAGCAGCTCCTTAGTGTACTTGGTTTGATGAATGAAGATTTCATCTTTCAATTGTTTGACTTGCAGTCCCAAGAAGTAGTTCATTTCTCCTATCATACTCATTTGGAACTTGCTCTTCATTAGATATGCAAACTTTTCACATAGCAATTCGTTTTAACCAAAGATTATGTCATCGACATAAACTGCACCCAAATAGGTGCCGTCCTTCTCATTGATTCTCGAAAAGAGTCTTATCAATGGTGCCTTTTGTAAAGCCATTGTCCACCAAGAATTGAGATGTAGTTTCGTACCATGCTCTTGGTGCTTGTTTCAAGCCATAAAGTGCTTTATTGAGTCTAAACACTTTGTCTTCTTGATCTTTAACTTCAAATCCAGGAGGTTGCCGAACATACACTTCCTCCTCTAGAATGCCATTCGAAATGCACTTTTGACATCCATTTGATATACCTTGAAGTTTTTATATGCAAGATGTGCCAAGAATAACTCGATAGCTTCCAATCTTGCAACATGTGTGCATAAGTTTCATCAAAATCTATTCCTTCGATTGAGAATAGCCTTTAGCAACTAGTCTCGGCCTTATTCCTTACAATGGTACCACATTCATCAAGTTTGTTTCTATATACCAATTTAGTACCAATGATATTTGCATGACTAGCCTTTCAACTAAAGTGTCCAAACTTGATTTCTTTCAAATTCATTTAACTCTTCTTGCATAGAAATTATCCAATCTGGATCTGAACTTGCTTCTTCAACAACTTTAGGTTCAACTTGAGATAGAAAACAAGTGAACATAGATTCTAATTGCCTTCTAGTCCTTACACCTTGTTGAATGTTGCCAATGACTTGTTCAGCAGGGTGATCCCTTAACCATTGTGGATTTTGGTTAGATTGATTCTCGTGGACCTCATCATCGCAGGTCTCGTTATATCATCAACGTGGGGTTCAACAGATCCCTTGAACCGCTTCAGCTTGTTGCATCGCAGTAGAAATATCACCACAGGTGTTCAAGCAGGGCAAGATATCGTAAACTTTTAAGTCATTAACCCTTTCCAAGACTTCAACACAACTGGATCGTTGACTTGTAGGTTCTCAAAGCAGTTCACAACCTTCATCTTCCATACCGTTGAACTTAGGTTCATCAAACACAACATGTATAGTTTCTTCATGTTTTAGTGACCTTTGTTCAATACCCCGAATGCCTTGCCGATCAAGAGTATCCCAAGAAGATTCCTTCATCCGATTTAGGTTGAAATGTCTCGCAAATGCTCCTTATGATTCAAGATAAAACATTTACTTCCAAATGGATGGAAATAGGATATATTTGGTTTCCTTCCATTCCAAATCTCATAAGGTGTCTTCAGCAGCTTCTTGTTCACCGAGGTTCGTTTTGTGTATAGCATGTCGTATTAATCTGCTTCTAAATTTCAAGATTTTCGTGCAAAGAATGCTTCACAAATCATTGTTCTTCCCGCTTCCTTTATGGTCATGTTTCTTCTTTCAGCAACCCCATTTTGCTGAGGTGTACCAGCAGCTGCAAGTTGATGTAGTACACCATTCTGTTCACAGTATTCTCTTATAACTTTATTGGGAAACTCAGTACCCTTGTCTGATCTTATCTTTATTACTGTCAAACTTTTCTCATTTTGTAATCTCTTCAAAAGATCAGGCATCATCTTGAGTGTTTCACTTTTCTTCTTCATAAATATCACCCAAGTGTGTCTAGAGTGATCATCCACAACCACTAAGGTGTATTTCTTTCCTGTAACACTTGTTGGTGTAACTGGTCCAAATAGATCCATATGCATCAGCTCCAAGACTCTATTAGTTGATTGCTTAGTCTTTGATTTGAAGCTTGATTTGGTCTGTTTACCTTGATGACATGCATCACATATAGTATCCTTCTTGAATGTGATCTCAGGTAAACAAATCACCAGTTTCTTCTTCACCAACTGATTGATGTCATCAAAATTTAAGTGGTTCAATTTTTTGTGCCATAACCAATTGAGTTCTGATTTGGTATGCACAATAAGGTAGGTTTCTGGAACTGCAGTTGACCAATCCACAACATACATGTTTTGTTGTCTTCTACCAGCCAATACAACTTGATCACCTTTTTCACTAATGACAATACAGTTGTTCTTGTCAAAAGTGACCTTGTATCCCATGTCACGTAATCTGTCCAAAGGCTCGCAAGTTGTAGTCCAAATTCTTCCGATAAGCAACATTCTTGATTGTAAGTCCATTCCTCACAAGTGTGCCATATCCTCTTGTGTATCCAGTGTATTTTTGTTGCCAAAATTCACTCTTGGGCCATCCTTTGTCACAAAATCGACAAAATGCTACTTGTTCTTTGTCATATGTCCGGAACATCCACTGTCAAAGTACCAGACACCCTACAAAACAAAGTTAATACATTTTAGGTACCCAAACCTGTTTGGGTCCAAAATGGTCAGTGGTAAGCATGACCCCTGGGTTGTTTCCATAAGGTCTTCTCCTAAAAGTGTCATACTTTGGTTCATACATGTATTCCACCCATCCATAGGTTCTAACAAGAGATTGTGTAGGATTCACATATGTTTTCGTGCCTTTTGGTTTATAATGTCGTTTTGAAGTGACTTTTGTTGTTAGAAGCATTAGCATAACCATTAGTTTGTCGTCTCTGCCAGAACAACCCTATAGTATGGAGTCCGCCGAGGTCTTGTGTAAGTCCTCTCGCCGATCCCATTGCTTAGGTTTTACCCTAGTAGCATGGTTATTCTTATCGTTTCTAGCATTAGATACGATTATATTCCAATCATCATCGTAGGAACAAGCCTACCTTTCCCCCCCGAGATAAGTATCCCTTGAATGATTAACATTTTTGGCTTTAGGATTCTTATCCTTGGAATATTTCGTTTCTTACCTTTCGTGGTCTAGCGTACTTGGTAGCGTGTCCGCTATCAAAGGCAGGTTTAAGGCACATCACCCTATTTTTGGATTTGTTCTTTTTATTAGGAGTCGTTGACTTCTTTGACTTCGATTTTGCTTCCTTGAAGCATTCTCGTAGGTTTTACCGCTCAAAGAACCTTACCGGGAGTTGGATCTTGTGCGGTACAAACTTAGGACCAATTTCGGCACTAGTTTCGTAGCCTTACCGGATCCACTCTTTTTGGATTGTTGAGTCTCAAATCCAAGCCATGTTCTATCACCGTAAGGCTTTCCGCATTTGTATGCGCAGAGGAACAAGATGGATCGAAGATTCCGAGGCTACCGGATGTTCAAGAGCTTATACCGATTCGTTCAACATCTTTTCCTTACCTTTGAGAACCCTTAATTCAACATTCAATCTTTCAACTTCTACTTGAAGAGCTTCTTTTCGGCCTTCTTCACAATCTCATAACCAGATTGTATTTTCCTCGGTCTGATTGAGGATGACATCCAAAGCTTCTTCATTGTAAGAGTTTCTAGGATTTGAACCACAAATTGATTCACAATACTTCCAGCTATGAGTGTTAATTGATTAGTATTGTATACGAAGGATGCAGAGCTCGAGATCTAAACGAGTTAGATCTACGCGCAAAGCGGATGGATCACGATTTATATATTACAATACATAATTAAAGGATTTACCAACTACAAGTGGGGTTAAGATCATGTTACCAATAGCAGGAAGAGAAGCCAAGATCTTCCGATGTGTTCTCCAAACGGCGGTTGGTGGACACCCTTCTTGATACACGAACCTCCTTGATATGCAACCGAGAAAAACCCTCGCTTTTCTCCAACCGGAGTGGAGCTAAGGATCGAACTCCTTAGCCTTTTTCCTTTATGAATTTCGTGGCTTACCTCTCTCCTGAAAGGCTCGGGGAGAACTCTCTTTTATAGGCAAAATCCAAAGAGAAAACCTATACACAATCGGTTTAACAAAATAAAAGAGATAATTCTAATTATTATTATCCAATAAAAAATAAGAGATAATTACAATCTTATAATAAGAAAATATAATTATCCTTATAGTTAAGAGATAAATAATAAATAAATTATTTTCTTTTATTTATCCAATTAATTATTTAACAAATAAATAACTAATTACACAATATGTCATTATCCAAGAAAACTAATTTCTTGGAAAATCCAAGACATATTGGCGCCACACTAAGCCCACTGCAGTCTACGTAAAATGTATTTTCGTGTATTATATTATTTAGCCCAACTAAATAATATTCATGCATATCAATTAATTGACCCAACCAATTAATTATTTCGAGGAATAACAAGTACATTAGTCCGATTATTAATTCCGGGATTACGCCACCATAAACCCGAAACTCATCGAACTCTACCGATTATAGATGTATACTTATACTCAACCCATGTAGTGAATAAGCGTCCATTGATATAATCACTACATACGGATTAACCCTCCATAGATCGTCCATCTCGAGTGGGAAGTCTCCGTGAACCCGACTCGAATATCTTATCCTTATTTACCATTAACCCCCTAAGCTGATCAATTAGTTCACGTATCCGACTAAGTAGCTAATTAGTCTAACATGAACCGGGCCCATCGATCATTTTCTTAGGGCTAACAAATAAGGGATCTGTCTCTCTACTTCATGCAGAGAAGGAATGGATTCCATGTCCGTAGAAAATCGAACTACTCACTCATCCGGAGATAGTGCCACGAGAAGTGGCTTGGAACACATATTTAAGTTGAACCGTAACTAACACCTCAAACACTACCCCGGGACAAGCAAGACCCTCGTGATCACCTCAGATTAAGGTTGATCCATATATGATCATCTAATGATTTAATAAGATTCCTCGATTACGGAATTATACCGAGAAATACGTGATTAAATCGGTCCAGTCCCCTATATGAATGCCATCATATATAAATGCCCCACGTAGTACCCTCTACCGACAAACCGGATAAGACTATCACACCCTAAGGTGTTCGGGCGCATTATTGGTGTTTTAATCAAGAGACCCTAAACTCGATTAAGTTCACCACGGACTAACAGCTTTTAAGAATATCTCCACTAACTCAATCCTCACGTGTAATCCATACACTCGAGTTAAGTGGTTACATACGATATACTTAGGGTTTGGCAAGTAGTGTATTACTTTACAAGCACAAAGCAAGTAACTAATGTGAGATAAATTTCGTCATCCATTATTAAAAACAATTACACAAATTGTCTTTCGGGCACTACACCTAACAATCTCCCACTTGCACGAAATGACAAGCAACGATTGTTTTTAGAGCACACCCTTTCTCATCTTATTCACAACACTCTCCCACTTGCTCTAAAAGATGAGTCATATCTATCAATGCCGTACCCTTCAAGCACTCGACCGATGGGGCTAGGGGTCAAGTCGGCTCGAGACGATCTTTAGGATCGAAACGTCGCCGGTCCATCTAATCAAGGCGGGTACTTCTCTCAATATGCTTTTGACTTCTAGGATCGAGAAGATCCTTCTAAGCTATCCCTTCACTTGTTTTCACACGAAGTGATATCGGCTTATCCACGATTCGGAATTACTCCTAGACCATAAAAGGAAATTCTAAGAACTATGAGTAAACACCGAGCCCGAGATCAACTTAATGATCATCCTTAATCCGACTACAAGTCGAATCGTCATGTAGTCAACCATATTCAAGTTTGCACCCGAATATACAAGAATATGACTCCTCGTTCTCTAAAGATACTTGAGGACGTACTAAAACGCTACTTATTGCTCGAATCCAAGATTCGATTACTATTGACTGTGATAACCCGACTTGTCATTATCCAAGAGAGACTCTATCCCATTTTCTCTTTATCCGAAGATTTAGAGAATCATTCCTGAGAGTTAGGGTAGGACTACTCTCGATGAATATATGCATAATCATCTTATTCAATAAGATAGGTGGGATAGCCAATGACTCATTCTCGTGAATTTGACCGAATCTGAGATTCTTAGAATATAGTCCAATTCTCTCATCCAGAGAATCTTGGCCCTAACGTCAGCTTCCGACTTCAGATAGCACACACATGTTGTTTCCAACCGTTTCGTATGTTATCATTCATGAACACTAATACTACTACTTTACCAATATTGATATCCTAAGGTCTACAAAAGACTTATTAATATTTTGGTCAAGTCCACATATTTTAAAACATGTGACTTTTAAATGACCGAGAGGTTCTCTTTAAATCCACAAAAGGATATAAGCCATGGCAGCTTCCTACCAATGGTTCTTTTCGAATAAATTAAGATATCGTTAGTCTACGCAAAAGGTATTAGGGAATCACCCCTATCTTCTCGCTTTGTAACGAATCCGTTATTCATTCTTAGCTAAAACCCTTCGTTTCCGAATGAATCGAGATTCCGTTGTTCGGCAAGAAAGTCTCAGGGAATCACCCCTATTTTTTTGCTTTTTAATCCGTAAATCCAGAAGATTGAGTGGTGAGAGAGTTCAAGGTCCGGTTAACTCTCTACTTGTCGGGGAATCACCCCTATACCACTCAACTTTGCGCCGAAAGTTTAAACTTTCCTATTCTTTCGACTCTTTTCCATGTAGATCCAATTGCTCCCATCGGGCCCGAGACACTCGTGTGGTTCTACAAGAGGTCGAATTAACTCGGAGTATCAAAACTCCATTCATAAAGGGTTAAGGCTTTCAAACAACCTCTATGATCGAATCCTATACAAACCCCACCAAGAGCCATAGGTTATCAATCACCCCAAATAGATTGTAAGTCCACAAAACCACAATGGGTCAATGGTTAAACCATACTCCCACCGCGTTCTGTGGATTGACATTCCGATCTAGAGAGTATTTATCAAAGTGCAATCACCAACAACCGATGTTGGACGTGGTCCGATTAAATCGACAAAGAACTTCCTTTGGGTAACCGTACTCCAAGTGTCTAAGGTCAAGTACTTATGATTCTATCGAAGCCTTGATGACGAGTCCAACTATCACTTCTCGATCTCAAGAATCTTACAACCAACCTTCACTCGTCTCATTAAGGCATTTCACGAGCAGTCAAAATGCGAACGTATGCGCAAAATCTTCGATCCTACCTTCAAGCATTAAATGCTAAATGCCTACATTTATGGAAGTGGTGTGAACCGAATTCACCGGCATCTTCTAGGTAGACTTCTCGGTTTACATAATAATGTTAACCGTTATTTTGCAACCAATTATCTTAATCGAGTTTAACAAAGGTATCGTAGCACATTAATAACTATATCGTGCAAGTCTATGGTTTCTTCCTCGTGAGAAACATTCCACCAGGGAGGCGTGAGCCGAGCATCGATCCTAAGACTACGGGATAGCCTTTTTCCGAGCATGGAATACTCTAATATTCTCTCGCTAAAATCGGAGACACATCCTCGTATTCTTTCGATAAACCAACAAGTGTTTTGAGTAGTTATCGTACGTAAAGTCACCACTCAAAATCACCCACTAGCTTGTATCTCTCACTAGACCCCGAAGGTCATGGTGAACAATCTATGTTACCCCTTCAAATCTATTACCCTTTCCCGATTGAAAGGAAACTTAGTCATTGTTCCTTTGAGAAAGTTGTTCCTAGACTCAGGAGACAGGGAATCACCCTTAGCCGTCGTCGGTCTTATCTCTAGGATATATGCATCTAATTAATAGATATTGAAAGGTCGCTTATCTTAATACGGAAACCTTTTACCTTTAATAGTTTTAGATGCGTTACACATACCTATTCAAATTTTTCTTAGTGGTTCTGTCTTTATCAAACAAAAGTCTGAGTCAGGCGTATTCGTACTACAAATGTCATCTCCACTTTGTTCAAGGCAACCGTAGTATCAAGATGAAAGTGAATCCATTTGTTTCAACGAATCAGTAAACAAAAATAAATTTTTTGGTGATATTCAAGGATAGAATCCGAAATTCATTTCCTTATATCACTCCCACTATTCTAGCCTGAAATTACCGCCCATTGTCTACTTTATTAATTGTTAATGCATAGCTTCCTTGTTCTTCCAAAGAACTAAGCTACCGAGTCAAGTTACTCGGTTTAAGAAAGTCGCTAAGGATTCATTGGTTATGTGATCCGAAATCACTTTCCTTATCCTATACTTTACGTAATTAATTTTTCGGTTTAGCCTACGAAAACTTTAGTTAAGATGATTAACACTTATAGACATTCTTTCCCATTCCTCAACTTTCCTTAAAAGGAAATAGTCTTGAACTAGCAGCTCAATTGAGTGTATTACCATGACCGTGAACCGTGGGATGTCTAATGAAAGCGTTACCCAAATGTAGGACTATTTTTCTAATAATTAGAAAAACAACATGATAAAAGCTCCCACTAGTTTATCAGCTCCAAATACCGTCTAACTAGCGACACTTTAATTTATGATTCTCTAATTTTTCTATTAGAAAATTTCTATCGTGTAGAACCTTACACAATTAAAATTCACTAGAAAAATTTATCGTCCCAATCATCTTTCAAACTAACTATGGTTGTCTCTGCGTTCAACACGAGGACATCGATGACATACTTATTTACTGCCACTTAAGTCTTGAAGGCTCAAGAAAAAATATCTCTTCCGAAAAATTAATCGCATGTTAGATCAATAAGTACAACGTTCTAGTTACTTAACCACTTTTTAACGAAGTCATTACTAGTCAATTTACACTTGAGCCTAGCACCCAGAGATATATAATAAGCTTGTAAATAAAATTGACGTAATAAATCCAAATCATACACTACTAATAAATTTTAAGAACATAAACTAAGTACTTATAGTCTATCCTACCGTTCCAAGGATTTAATCTTTCACCCTCGGTAGCTGTCGCCTTAAAATGGTAGGTCAAAGAGGTTTCGATTAATATTGAAGATCAACTTGAGAATCGAACATCTCATTTGTGATGATCAATCACCTTTCCTTTTTCAAACCAAGGTGGCTACCAAAATACCCTTTATGAGTGTGACCTATCCGTTTCCCGGATCTTTAGATAGACCTCGAGTGTGCCGGAGCCTTAGTGGCTTCGATTCGGTGACTCAGCCGAGCACCTGTGCAGTCTCTATCCTTCGGAGACCAAGCCTTTGAATTTTGATAGCGTGTGAAGGCCTTCCTGTAGGGCCGAAATCAAAGCTTCGGCACGAGGCGTCACCATTCTCTCACGTTGCTTGTGTCAACAATACAGGCCGTGGGTCGGCCGTCGCATACTCTCCCGCTCCCACTCAATATTTTGAAAAAGTGGTGGGTTTACCGATCACGTTTTTGGACTGATGTTACATTAAGGAACAATAAAATCAAAGTGCCCGAATGTTGCCGGTTACGTGGGGTAGCCCACCCCACCTATTCGTTGGAACATATGTGACGTCGGACGGAGTCAAAAACTGTGGGAGCTCCGTTGAGCCGTAGTGGCTCTTCGGATGGCTCACCTTGCTGCATTCCCGATGCAATTCGCCACACTTGGAGGGTGAAGTCGATCGAGCCGTAGCTCACGTTGACCACCCAACCGTAGTTAAACCATCTTTCTGAACATTGCATATGCCATTGCATAATCCAATCCTTAAACATCAAACTTTCCACGTAGACACTACGGAACAAAAACGTAATCTCGTCTAGGTAAGGTGGAATTCACCGAGAATCCAACACCTTAACCACGAATTTTTGGATTTTACTCCTCATGCTTTCATGAGTGGGATCTCACCGAGAATCCATCACTCCAACCTCGACGATTGAAAC